>OY728138.1:1776022966-1777222966 GCA_963277665.1 Viscum album | reverse complement strand
TCAATATAACAAATTTCAAATGTAATGTGTTACATTGATTTCACATACATATATATATATATAAATAATTTAGTTTATATACAAAAACACACACAAATATATTTATTCAATGTATAGAAACACAAACACGTAACATTTATGTAATTTATTAAAATTTCTGTATATTTCAGATTTTCATTATTAACATGATACATTTAATATATTATTTTTTTAATATATAAATTTTATTTATTTATTTATAATACTATTATAGTTATGGTATTCATTTTTAATATTTTTATTTATTTTTATTTTATTTTTTAATTTGACCATTTCCTATTATTTATTTTTATTCATTTATTTATTATGTTTTAGTATTTTCAATATGTATCCATATTTACTTCATTATATATATATATATATATCCATAGTTTTTTAATTATTTATATTTAATTAATAAAACGTATCCATTTTTTCAATATTTTTAAAGTGCACTCATTTTAAATTATTCAATTTCACTCATTTTTAAAATGCATGTATTTAAGACTATATACCCACTAATAATGTTAAAAATATATTTGTAAATAAATATTTATAAATAAATATATTTATAATTGTTTATTTAATATATTGATTCATTTATATATTTATAATTATTAAAATAAATAACTATTATTTTTTAATAAGTATTTATATAATTATTAATTATTAATTATATATATTTAATAATTATAAAATTATAATAAATTTATTTCAATAAATCCTTTATTAGTAGTAATATTTTAGCATTGATAAAGATCCATATTTATGAATACTAAAAGGCGTTGTTAAAAAAAATTTATCATCACTAAAATATTTGCGCTGATAAGGATGTTTTTATCAGTGCTTTCTAAGGAGTGATAAATCGTGTGATTTATAATCACTTGTCAATTTAAAGCTGATAAACGAGTTCCTTATCAGCTCTTTTCTCATAGTGTAGTAAAAATATTTCCTGATATATTTTAAAAAACCCATAAATGGTACTCACTCATCACGATTCTGAAGCTATCGTGGAACTCCTCTGCTGCTGGTGTGACTCCACTATGATCTATCAGATGAATCAAGGATATAATACAATGTATTTTAGTTTCTACATTTCCTATATCATGTTTTTATCCTTTGGGTTTTTCGTTCTACATTTTTCACTATTCTTATCCTTGAAGAACCCTATATCTCATCTCCTTGTCGCTGCCGGCGCAACTCCTCTATGAATTTTAATGGCTTGTTGATAAAAAGAATATCTATAGTTTAACATCATGAAACTAGGTTGAGTGATGTTGTGCAATTTAACATCCTACTATGATGATGAATTTTTGCAGTTTAATATCATGCAACCAAGATGAAATATGTTGTCAAGTTTAACATCTTTATTCTAGAATGAATTTATGTAGTTTAACGTCCTATGACCATGATGAGATACAATGTTCATTTTAAGACCATACTTATAGGATCAATTTGTTTAGTTTAACATCATGAAAATAGGATGAGAGACACTATGAAGTTTAACATCTTTCCTCATGGATGAATATGTGTTGTTTAACATCATTGAAGCATGATGCGAGATGATTGATGAGAACAATGCAAGGAATTTAATGAGAAATATTATATTATTGTGGGTTTTGACTCATTATTCATCCATATTGCCCAATGTTCATGCTCTATTTTGTGGATTATCTTGGGTTTTTTTTCAAAATTGTTTTTGGAATGAGGAAAAATGATTTCTGGAATTGGATTTTCTTAAAAAAATGTGGGTAATTATGTTGTCAAAAGTGGGCTTAGAAAAAGGTGGTTTGAATTTGAAAATTAAATAGTGATTTTTGAAGAGATAATTCTTGTTTTTTATGAAATTTAGCTTGTGAGTGAGTTGTTTTGGCCCGAGATGTTCCTTTCGGTTGTGTTTCATATTGATTCCGAACCTAATTTTATGATTTTTATACTATTCAGAATATTCAACCAAAAAAGTCCACAAAGATTCAAGTGGGTCTCTCCATGTTTCTAGTTCTCCTCAATTGCAACCCATCTTTTATGTCAATAAAGGTTTTTTAGAGGCAGTGAAGTGGCTTTAGGAATTTGAGTGTGTCTTCGTTGTGTTTGTAAATCCCAAATCTATAAGATTTCATGCTATTCTCGGTCTTCTTGGGGTCCATTTTTGGAATAATGGGAGTTTTTTTTCCCCACCAACGAAGTAATTTGAGAAGACATGGGAAGATATTAAGTTAGTTTTTGTATGATGTTTTATACATGAGAAGGGTAAGATAAAGAAAAGGGAAGAGCTCATGCGTGCCCAGCAAGGTCAGCGGACGCTGAAGGCTTATGTTTAACACTTCAAAGAGTTGGTTTCCTTTTTTTTGGATGTGGTGTTGATGGATCTATTGAAATATTATATTTTCATTGGGGGTCTTCATCCAAATATAAATGATTTATTCCTCTTCTCCAAAGATCTTTATTTTGATAAGTTAGTGGAGGAAGTGTTTTTGGTTGAGTTTTTTTTTGAAATAATCATAAACACATTGGCATCGTTTTTGTCTCCCGTGTTTGGGGTCAAGACATTCAGAGTTTCCTCATTTTCTTGGATGTTGTAAGTCCATCTTTCATTATAAAAGTATGATGAAATTATTATTTCATCATTCAAATCATTTTTTAATGTGAAACATTAAATGGTTGTCCTTTCATGAATTAGTTCCCCTCTTTCTATCATACTTGTTTGGAGATGTCTATTTTTGAGGAAATCACACTTTGTGCTTTATGTAAAGGTTCATTTATATTCTGTATTTTGATCATTTATATTATTGTTTCTACTGATGTGGTATTTGGTAAGAATATTGGTGTCTATTTGCCTCCATTGATCAATGAATCCAAAACATGGATTAATTTCATATCACTTAAAAATTTAATAACAAAACTAACAATTTTCTATGCACTTCACTACTATTGGTTAAATACCACTTAGCATTGCATATGAACTGAAATTCATGTCCGAAATTCCCATCATTATCTCATCTGACACATGATTTCTACCATCTCTATCATATAATTGTTCATCAATCACTTTTTCTTCTCTTCCTGCACCCATTTCCTATATGCATGTAGCTATATGCATCATGCATCTTTACAAGTAGTAAATGGGTGCAAGAAGAGAAGGAAAAGTGAATACCAAATGATGATATTATAGAGATGGTTGTGAGCATGTGTGGGATGAAAGAATCACTAGGACAGTAGGTAGTAAGTTCAGGTCAGATGCTATTCTTAGCGGTAGTTAACGAACAGTAGGGAAGTGCACAAAGAATCCTTAGTTTTGTTATTATCTTATATTTGGACCAATGAAACCCTTTAGAAAGATGTAAAGGTAATGTTACAATATACTTTCTCTATTTGAACAAAAAATAATATAATGAATTATTGATTTAATTTTCATTATTCCTTGAAGATTCTGTTTATTTTAGAAGATTTCTATCGATGTTTCATGTCTTTGTAGGAAGAGCAATGATAGTGTCTCTACTCAATCATATAGGTGATTTTAATGTTTTCAAATTCAAATTATTTTCAATATAATTAATGCATTATTTCATATTTATGTTTAATTTATTTCAGTTTATTATTACTCACGTAATAATTTTTTTATATACAGGTGGATTCTTTTATTCAAGTATGGGTGATTTTTCCATCATTCATGATTATTCTCCCTCATAAAATTTTCACCCCTAATGTGCTACATTTATCATTTTCTTTCAAGTTCTCTCCATTGCATTTTCATAAAGAGAAATGCCACTGTAAAATCAATGTCTATAGAATTAATGTATTATTTTATATTTATGTTTAATTTATTTATTTTTAGTATTACTCATAATAATTGTTTTATTATATAGGTGGATTATTTTTTTGTGTTGATGTGGTTTGTTTGAAGATTCTCATGCAATGTTGGCAGTTCAAAAAAGAAATTCAATGTTAATCTTGGTAACATTAACAATAAGGAATGTTTTTAAATGTATGTAATAATTTGAAATATGTAATTGTATAAACCAATGTTTGAAATGTTTTTAATATAGTTTATATTTTCTTGTATTTGTGTTATAAGTTTCATTTCATTAAAATTTTGTATGGGGAATTTTTTTTGTTGATATATGGATTTTTTAGTGTGTTTTTGATGTGTTTCTTGTGATGTAGAGTGTTGTTACAGCACACTATAGTGTGGCCCTATATCAGTGCTTTTAAATGTGCTGATGAAGGGTTCCTTTAGCAGTTCTAAATAAAAGTGTTGATAAATTTCTCCATCATCAGTGCTTTTTAGCGTTGATAAAAGTCATGGTCTTTTAACATTGCTCACTTTTTCAGTGCTGAAAAAGGCCATTTCTAGAGCTGTTAAAGGCCATTTTTGTAGTAGTGTAGGCAGTCACAACCAACTTCGAAACACAAGATAAGTAATGCTTGTTCAGAGATAATAAACTCAATGATCCATGATATCACTGGAGACACTCAATCTTGAGGTCAAGATCATTGGGAATCTCCCAACAAAGCTTACGGATCTCAGAAAACTGGGATACTCAGATAGGGGGTTATACTCAGAACACATGGGGGACACCGCGAACCCAATTTGGGTTAACCAGCTACATAGGAAATCATCTTACAATGATACCATGAACCCTACTAGTACAATCTTATAGATGTAGGACCAATTCCCTGCTCAAGTATGTCACACCAATTCTACAAAATGAACATAATGTATAAATATGATAGGGGGTCACTCTTCAGTCTCAAGGAGGGACACCAAAAACTTTGTCTGAGACTCATCCCCTAGAATGGATCATGATCCTATGATATGGATGTAATTCCACACTATACCCTCGAGGGAATGGACCAAGGGAACACAGTAAACCAAGACTGGTCCAGACTAAAGAAAAAAATATCTATAAACACCCTTGAAGGGGGTACACAGTGTGTATAAGGGGTACACAACTTATACATCTATCCTTAGGTCATCTCATGTGGAAAAGCTACACACGACATGTAAACATCTATATATACGACATGTGAGTGAAGAACACAATGTGTAGATGTCACCTAAAAACTTATTGGGTTTTTTGTCTATGTCTATTTATCTCTGGTCGTGCCTGTATACCTGTCCATGTAAGCATGTATATGTTTGTGTCTAGTAAAAGAGCATGCTACTAGCCGTGTTTATCTTGTCATGTAATCCAGGAAGTTTTTGTGTACTTCCTGAAGTATACAATGGGATTCTAGTGAAATTTCACATGAAATACAATCATGTCACATAGTGTGTGATAATTAACTCTAACTGAAACCCCAGTGTTGTTTCCAAGGGGTCTCACATGACATGTAATCCCAAAATAAATGTTGCGTTGATCATGATTTTCCAAAACCATCAGATATTCCCCCACATCATCATGTGCATCATCAAAGCTTACACCCTCACCAGAACCTTTAGATCACTCGTTGGTCGAGCCAATCCATCATCATTAGTTGGAATCCATGTACTTGACCTAGATATAAAACCATCCATTGATCCATTCAACATCACATGTCAAAACCAAAAATAAAAAAAAAACCCAAAAACATGTTCTGATTTTCCTCTGATCATCCACCATTATTGTCTCACCTCGATCGTAGCCTCGATCAAAAACCATATCTGCGGTATCAATATATAGTGACAAAGAACAATCACGCAATGATTGTATACCTAGTATTCATCAAACCACTGTTTAAAAGAAATTATTTCTATGAATGTGTGATGAAGGTTAGAAGAAAACCATAATCCATAAGATATGAGGGAAGAACTATTTCCTTTGTTTGTTCGGCCTTGATTCATTTTCATAGAAGAATATGAATGAAGAGTAATAAATAACAACAAACGTATAAAATTCCATAAACATAAATATACTGAAGATGCATGTAATAATTCTATTCATGGAATGATCCATGTTCATTTAGGATTTAAATACATGATAGAAAATGAAAATCAACATCCTACCTGAAGTTTTAATCGATAATTGATGAATAATGGTTTTGTGCTTCCATTGTTGATGAGATCCATAAAATCTGTTGGCACAATGATCCTTGATCGGGTCTTGATCTAACATCGTTCACCCAAAATCTATCCTCCAATAGTCTCATGGCCCCTAGGGTTTAGTTTCCAACTATGAGACAAAATCTATAGTCACATACTTGAGTGAGAATTCAGTCTCTATGTCATAAATAAATAAAACAAATTATTTAGTTATTTATTTTATTTATTTATGCCTAGATAAATTTTTCACAAATGCTCTGTGCAAAAAAAATCCATTATTAGGGTAAAACATGAAATCTGAACTCTATGGTGCCCTTATATTTATAATATGGTACCCCATTCAGGATTTATTCCACTTTTTAATAAAACTATGCGAACAAGATATTTAATATATTTAATATATTTTAAAATTTTATTCTGGTCATACTAGGAAATATATCCAAATGTTTTCCTAGAACCAAGTCTCAAAAATAATCCATATAATATACGAAAATAATAAATGGAAAATATGAGTCGTTACATTCTCCCATCCTTAGTGATTTTCAATCCGAGAAGATAAAAACCTGCTCAAAAATGTGAGTGTACTAGGCTTACATTTGGGTCTACTCTTCCTAGGTAATCCCCTGAAGAATTCTATGATACCACCATACATAAACTAAGTGAATAGATCACCCATGAAATATCCTCTATTTTCGATCCTCAGTCTCCATAGGATACTCTACAAAGGTAGATCCATCCTTGGTACCCAGCTTACCCCAGTTGATAACATGCGACATGTCATGAATGCACCTCATCAGATACGACACATGGAAGATGTTTTGTACCAGATCTAGTTTTGATAGTAGATCTAAGAATTAAGACACATCACCAACTCTACATAGTATCTGGATGGGACCAATGAATCTTGGTGATAACTTTATATCCGGGAAAAATCTCCACAATCCATGCTAATTTGAGACCCTTAGGAACCTATGGTCTCCCTCCTCAAACACCATAGGTATTTTTAGTTATCCCTTAAAGGAATTATGATGAATTTGAATATTATTAATCTTATCTTGGATGGTATAAACATTCTCTCTTCTTTCTCCCACATATTTCGGGCTCGTGATTGCTGACTCGCCAAGATCATTCCAACAATGTGGTGACCTGTAGGGTCTCCAATATAAAAATCTCAAACAGTTTCATACCAATGGTGGAATGGTATCTATTTTTTTTGGAAAACTCCAACAAGGGTTGATGATTCTATTAATTACGGAAAATTCCAACATGAAATCCAACATCATTTCCTCCAAGACTAAATGGTTCTCTCTGTATGACCATCAATTCGGGGGACAAATGTTTCACTCAAGTGAAATTGAGTCCAGAAGGCCTCCTCTGATACTCTCCACAATAATGATGTGAAATGAGCATCATGAACTAAAGTGATTGTCAATATAACTCCATGGTGTCAGACTATCTTCTCCACATTGAGGCATCTCAAACTCTCTACATAACTCTGCTCTCATATAACTATAAAGTGGGGTAACATAGTGAGTCAGTCTAAGATCACCAAGATGGTATCATGTCCCATTAACATACGTGGTAACCCTATCATAAAGTCCATGGAAATCCCATACCACTTACACTCTATAACCTCAAGGTACTGAGATAAACCCATAGGAACCTGGTGCACATCCTTCAATTTATGAAAAGTAAGGCATCAATAGACAAACTCTGTAACTCCCTTCTTCATGCTTATCCCACAAAACTAATGTCGAAGGTCCTGATATATCTTTGTCACACTTGGTAATACCACCGAATGGGATGTATGAAACTTTTAAATCACCTCCTCTGGTAATGTTTATGGTACCATTATCCATAATATAAAAAGGATTTTGTTCTCCCCTCTTTCATAATATCCGTCAAAATCACGTCTGGTGGATATCTGAGTATGTAAGGTCTCATAGTTGGTGTCTCTACACTAAGCCTCCCAAACATGCTATAATAACAGCGGGGTAATAACTATTGATTTTACATATAAAATATCATCCTTTTCTACTATAGATAACTACAACGAGGCTAACTAATTTGATTCATAATCCAACAACTGAGAACAAGATCACATGGTGAGAGCATCTTCCACCACGTTACCCTTTCTAAGAGTATATATAATCTCAAGTCATGTTATTGGAGGAACTATAGCCATCACATCTGACTCAAGTTAAGATATTTCTATGAGAATATATATTTGAGACTCTTGTGTTCATATTAATTCATAAACCGCTCTCCCATTAGTATTTTTGCTGCATATTTAGTGTGAAGAATACCACCGCTAACACAAGATCGTGGTTCATATAGTTCTACTCATGTGGACTCAAATTACATGAACCATAGGAAATAACCACATACCTCTTCATCATAACACCAAAAATTTTGGTCCCTGATGCATCATAGACCACTACATACTCGACACCCTCCTCTAAAATTTCAATATGGGAATTCTCATCAATCTCAATCTCAGTTCCTGAGAGAACTACTAAAACCTTTCCATCCATACAAATTGATTCCCCTTATAGGTAAAGGATGTCATGGTTTATTCCACTCTGAAGAAATTGGATAAAAACCTCTGATATTACCCTACCAGCCCTAGAAAAATCAGCAACATGATAACACCCTTTGGTGGCTCCCAAGAAAGTACTACTTCATCCATTGTCAAGTCCACTACTAATCTTACCTCTAAGACGATATGTCCAGTTAATTGGACCTCTAGAATCCAAAAATACCATTTTGAGAGTGTCCTGTGAATTTGGTGCTCTTGGTGTGTGTTTAAGACTGTACTCAATTGTCTCATGTGATCCTCCTCAGAATCAAAATACAGTAGGATATCATCAGTGAAGACCACCATGAACCATTGTAAGAAAGGTCGAAATTTACATTTCATGAGTCCCATGAACACTTTTGGGGAATTGATCATGTATAAAAACATCACCAAGTACTCAAAGTGATGATAACAACATATTAATGTCATCTAAGGTATATCCTCATCCCGTAGTCTCAACTAGTGACAGCCTGATATGAGGTCAGTCTTCGAGAACCATCACACCCCTATCAACTAAAAAAATAGGACACTGGTCCTCAATCGTGGATACATATTATTCATGGTAACTCGATTCATGAACTAGTAGTCTACACATGACCTCAATCTGCCCTCTTCCTTCTTGGTGAACAACACAGGGGATGCTCAAGGGGAAACACTGGGTCTCAAAAATCCCTTCTCTTGCAAGTCATCCAACTCCTACCTCATCTTGCAAAGATCTAAAAAATCCATATAATATTCTGGTGTTAATATTAGTGTTTTATTGGCGTGTAAGTCAATATAGAAGTATATATATTGGAGTGGAGGTAAGTCTATCTATTCCTTAGGAAATACATCCTCATATTCAGACACCACTATAGGAAACTAAAATCTCATAGAATACACTGCTTCAAGAGTAATGGTATCCAACTAGTGAATAATAAACTTCACTCTCCTATTACTAATATTTTCCTACTCTACCAAATCTTCCTTTTCAGCCACAAAGGAAAACTATGTTCTTCCACAATGAACACACCACATCATCTGCTTAAAATATTCAATATGAGAATAAACAATGGATAGATAGTCCATACCTAAGATAATGTTATAATGACCCATTAATTATATATAAATATCCCATAAAAAACTCTTGCCTCCAAAAATCATATTACACTGTTAAAAAAAGTGCACAATCATTGAGTAACTAAATTTCAATGCCTCCAAGAACCAATGTCTATAAATATGTAAGATAGAGTAAAAAAAGACACAAATTATACCTCATACCATCACTGGACCCGTGATATCATAGGCCTAAATAGCCTCCATCTATCCTCATCCTTGACCACCAACTCACAAAGCCTAGAATGGACCACCTAGGGGTGGTTGTGGTAATATGTCAAACCTCTAACCACCTATTTCTACTATGTCAGCCCCTATTCCATGTCTTCCACCCCAAAGATCACCATGATACTACCACTACCACTATCTTTGGAAGTTCCTTGAGCACCTCTTGATTATCTAGAGGATGGGCCAAACAATAATAATCCATATGTCCCCGTATGTCATAGAAGAAACACTTAATCTCCCTAGACTAATTCAATCCATCCTGAGAACCTCGCACCACTAAAAATTTGTCCTTGGATCACCTCCTAAGGCATCTGATATTCTTGGATCCCAGTGACATCCTTCATATACCTTCTTCCGAGGTCTCAACTTCTTGGTGCCAACTACCAGCACCCAATATTGATGCCTGATCTTCCAAGAGGATCTCCATAAGAAAGGTTTCCTCAAGAACTCCAACATAAGTGGGAATGAAAGAGGATACCACTGAGTCCCTGATGTCTTGGTGTAATCTCTACTCAAAGGTATTTGCTCTAAAGAATAGATCTCGAACCATATTCATGGAGTAATATGAGAGATCAGTAAACCTCATTGAATTCTTCAACATGGTCAAACTACCCTACTGTAGATACATAAAGCTCATGTATATGCACTACTGCAACATATCTAAATAGAAATAATCAATGAAGTGATGATAAAAGTCTGACCAGGAGATAACAGTATCATCATGTGACTAGCTCACTAAGGTCCATCATCACTCATCTGAACCCTAAAGAAGAACCACCATGAGGACCTCATTCTGATCTGTAGGCATCCTTACAAAGCAAAAAATGTGAGTGACTTCCTCTATCTATTCCCGAATCACCTGGGTGTCTTGCTCATCCCAAAACCTAAGTGGTTTTTACCTCTAAAACTCATCAGTGAACACAGCCGGTATGCATCCTCTACTACAACATCTAGTGATATATTCTACTCAATGGGTAAGTATATATAGTAAACCACTCAAATGTTTTATCACTAGTATTGGTCCTTGAAATGAAGTCTCATCACTATGTGAATCATCCTCATGATCATGTAGTGGAATCCAAGATGGATGTCTATGTGGAGGCATCCTGAAATAAAGAAATATGTATCAAGGTATACTATATCTGGGGAGATAACTCAAAATGGACATGGAAAAAACAACTCAATCTTATATTATGCATGTAAAAAAAATTTCCTACAACTAATGTATATATGTGTCAAGTCAAAAGGAAGGTAATTATTGTATGGGTGTATGAATACATCAACATATGCACCAACACTAGTATCCCTTACCTGAAATCCAAACTCAAAACATGATACCTTATTTCCTTAAACCAATATTAGATACACTAGTCCTAAGTTATAACTGAATCCACTTATACCACTCTTTCACAAACTAACCCATCAGTGTTCGACCCGTAACTACCCCAAGCCCGCCTCTAATAAGATAGAGGCTTGTGACCAGTGTCGTGTAAGAATATCTAACAAATGGGAGCCATTAGAAAGTACCTATAGATACACACACATCTCCAATCCCACACAATGATAAAATTTAAAACAACTAAAAGAAATGAATGCATACATATATAATCCCACAACCAAAGTATGAAAGTAATGTAGAGAAAGTGAAAAAGTATTCATCAAGAACCTACCTATTTAGTATGGTCGTGTCCATGTATCTATGTTTTTTCCCATGTACTAGACCGTGTACACTTGGTTGTGTCCATGTACAATCACACAACATGCCATTGACTGGGTATGTATAGTCATGTAGTTATGTCCAGGTTTTGGTACTTCTTAAAGTACATGTCAAGCTATTTAGAGAGTTTCACATGGAATGTGACCATTTCACATGATGTATGCTACATAACTTCAACAGAAAACTCTAGATCCACAACCAGGGGTCCCACACAACATGTAATCAAAAAATAAATTCCGTGTGGATCAGGATTTTCTAGATCTATTGGATCTTCCTTTGTATCATCATGTGCATCACTGGAGTAGTCACCAAAACGGAAACCTATATATTTGGGGTTAGTAGAGCCTTGAAATTGTTTCCCACGTGAATATTAGACCTTGATCTTCTCCGGAAACCATACATTTATCTATTCATCATCTCATATCAAAAGAGGGAAGAATGGAACCTGAAAATTAGTTTTGATCCACCTATAATCATCCACCACTATCATCATACCATGATCATAGCCTTTATCGTGATCCTCTCCCATAGTACTAATCTGTTTCATGGAAGGATGGTCATGCAATGATCATATACCTAGTATTCGTTAAAACACATGCTAAAAGAAATTTCTGCGATGAGCGTGCGATGAACGGTGGAAGAAAACAATAATCCATTATATATGTGGCATAAACCTCACCTTTATCTTGTTCGAACTTGATTATTTATCATATAATAAGGTTATCAATGAGGAATAAACCAAAATTTACATATAAAATTACATTAATTTAAATCTAAAAATAATGCATGTATCAATTTTGTTCATGGAATTGATCTTCTTTTTTATGGGAATAAGGAACAATAAGGAAAAAAGAAAATCAACATCCTATATTTTGTTTGTATTGATCATTGATGTGGAATGGTTCTATGTTGCTATCATTGATAGGATCCACAAACACCATTTTGCAAAACAATCCTCGATCGGGTCTCAATCCGAAATCATTCTCCAAGAAGATCTCATCTAATGGTCTCAGGTTCTCCAGAGTTTAGCAAAAACATCTGAGTAAAAAAGATGTAATCGTATACTTATAGAATAATTTGGTCACTGTGTCAAAAATAAATAAATAAAATCATTTAATTAATTATATTTATTTACGTTTGTAAAAACATTTTCAAAAATGCCCCACACCAAAAACAATTATGTTGCACTTAGGGTAAAAACTATATTTTGAACTCAATAGTGCCCTCATATTTATGATTTGGGCCCCCATTCATGATTTATTACAGATTTTCTTGAAAAATTTCTACCTGTGTTATTTAATACATTTAATAGATTTCAAATATTTATTCTGGGAACATTGGTCCATGGAATCAGCATATATCTTAATGCATGGTCACAAAAATAATCTATATAATATCCAAAAATAATACATGGAAAATATAAGTCAATACATACCACACTCATGTATATCCAATACCCTAACAATTTTATTTAAGTGTAACAATAAGATATTTGGACACCAAAATAGATTATTTTCTTATTTTTATGTGATCCACTTTCTTATTACCTTACACAATACAATGTATATTCCTCTATTTTTATGTATAGTACTCTAAATAACCTATTATTTTTCTCTTAATAGTAGAAAACTGATATGATACTTCTTCTTCTTTTAATTCTCTCTCTTATTCTTTTCTTCCTCTTCTTATATAAAAAAATTAGTGCACATATCTATTCTTCTCTTTGTGATATTAATATCCAACTTAGATAATTATTCTCCAACTTATTCCCCTTCATATGAGAACAGATATGCCTAGATCTCCCCTTCTCTTCTATCTTTCTTCTTAAGTGCATAAAAAACTACAAAAGATCTATTTTTCTTTCTTCTAATCTTAGAAATGTATATGAATAATTATATTCAGGATATCTCATTTATTATTGTATACCATCCAATATTTCCTCATTATTATGTATTTAATATAAATAACAACATCTCATAGAACAATTATTTAACAACGAGTAATATATATTTATATGATAACTATAATAATAACTATAGCATCAGTTTCACCTTTATATATTCTTCTCTCTTATGTTTTCCTCTATGATTTCTTCTTCATAATTGTGTGTAACCAAAAGCAATTATTTATCCTTTTATTTTGGTCATAATGAAACTATAATTATCTTATCATTAATTCAAGATATTGTTTTATATATAATATCTTGTAATTATTCTTCATAACTACTGTATAAATCATGATTTATATATCATTATTATCTCCATTGAATGATCTAATTAGTTATATCATCATGATTATTTCCTCTGTAACTTCCTCATTTAAATACCCTAAGGACATGGGTATTATCATATTATTTCTTCACATGTTTTGTAATAACCACAAAATTTCTATCATCATTAACTTTCCATGAACAAACTATAACTCACATCATCAAATATACATTAATAAAAAATTCAGGTACATTTAATCGTCTGTGTTTTCGGAATTAACTATGTGAACCATTTAGCTATGTGTATTTCCTACCTGACCACTTTGTTGCATGCATCATTTACATGAACATTTGGCTACATGGATCATCAATGTTTACATTTAGTTACATGGATCATTTACATGGAAATTCAGTTACTTGGATCATTTACATGACCATTCAACAACATTATTCACCTATGTGACCATTCATGTCAATCATACTTTCATGAAGAATTATATGAGAGATACCCTTATTCATGTTTTTGAAGGATCTTATGTAGTAGTATCACATGCATGGAATGTATATCATGTTCCTTGAAGGAGAATAAATTGTATCTCACTACTTTTGTTCATCTCATTCATCTTTTTTGCAAGCAAGAAACAATAGAAGCATGAGACATCATTATTCTGATCTCACCCATTTTATAAATTTTGTTCCATTAATATCAAGATTCATAGTTCAAATATAGGTGAACATGGTAGCTTGAGGTCCTATAAATATGCATGGTAGTATATATACCAATCCTTGATCATAATGTAACCCACGATTGAACAATCTCTAGTTCATTGTCTCACCATACCGAGCATGACAATATTATTTCTTGTGGTTATGATTTTCTTGTGTGTTTGATAGATTATTTTTTATAAGGTATCTTTTTATTCACATGATCACTTCACTTTGTTTTTTTGGTAGATTCTACTTTACATGGTCACTTCACTTTGTTCATGAGGTATCTTCTACTTTACACAATCATTTTACTTTGATTTTTTAACAACTTCTACTTCACATGATAACCTAAAAGTTGGATGTGCAGTCACTTCAAATTTGTTCATGTGGATGATTTGAGAAATAGGAATGTAGTAGATTCCAAAAAAACACACAAGAAACCTTTAGATGTGGTATCTTGAAGAATAAAATGTGTTAGTGTATATAGAATTAGATTATATTTGATCAGATAGATATAGTTCTCTTTATATGTTTTAATCACAGAGTAATAGTGCCACATAATAGGAGTCCCAAATCAGAGTTTCATATAGTATTGTGCCTCTTAAGAATAACACCCATTCCATTATCTTCTTGATTCACATATCTAGGTTCACTCTGGGATTCCTCTTTCTCCACCAATGTGTTAACCCACATGATGGTATCGACTACACCTATTCATGTTTTGCTCAACCCTCTAGCATAAAATCATAGGTTCTCTACCTCCCTAAGGCCTTAGGATGTCAATGATTTTTTCCGTACATGTGGTGAGTTTTCCTCACACATGTGCTATTATGATAGTCCCAGGGATGGTTCTAGGCATGACATGTTTTTTATTAAAATATTGAAAAAGAGTTAAAAATATTTCATCAGAATTCATGACCACTGTTAATTTCCAAATTAAAAAATCATAAATATTTTTTCCTTATCTTCTCTTCAAAAATAATTTATAATATTCCAAGAATATTTTATAGGCATGGAAAAACTTCTTGGCATCTCTTCTTTAGTAATATTCTTAAACATATTGACATATCTTTTAAAATCATTCATCAATAAGAAATACAAGTCACACTCAGTGTACTCAATAATCTCTCCATTGTATTTTATAGTCAATACTCATATAGAAATGATATGTCAGTATGTTTCATGCCTTATTCCACTATTCTTATCAAGATTTCATTTAACTTTATCTCCCCATTATTAGAAAGAAATAAAAAGTACTTAGGAAAGTTTTATTAGATCATACTTATTAAGATTCATCAACCATTTTAATCTAATTATATTGAATCCATGATCAGTTTAGAAAACAAGGTGGTTTGATCTATAAAACAAACCAATACCTTAGGAAAATATAATGATTCTAAAAGAAATTGTAAAAGAAAAAATTTATTAAGGACTATCCAACTATATTAAATTTTGATACAAATGGTAGATACCTATTTAAATTCAAAAATATCAACCTGAAACACCTTCACTCCCTTTAACACATAGATTAAAGGAATTTAATTAAAAATAGATGGATTTGAGCTTAGCCTTAGAACATATTCATCCTTCCATTTTTCATTCCCTTGATAATAATAATTTTCTTCCCCTTTTATTTATAATATTATTTTATTTAATAGGTATTTTAGATAAATAATACATACCTCTTCAAAGAAAATTCCAAGAAAGAACCTTCCAAAATATTCATATTTGTATCAGAAAAAAATTCTAACTTATTCTTCACATGTATCCCCATTAAGGTAAACACTCTTAAAAATATTTATAATAGTAATTCTTTACTAAAAAATAATTTTAAGATGTTCTAATATAGAGAATCAACAAAAAAGGATCTTCAACTTATGTCTGTCCAAATTTGAAAACTTTTACAACTTCAAAACGGATGATATTATTCAAAACATATTCATTAAGATAACAAATATAAGATCAAACAAAGATGTTATATTCATCATCCTTTGTATCTAGGATATAACAACACACTCTTCAAATTCACCAAATATGAAACTATCATATTTTTATTTTGAATATTAATTTAAAAATCATTAAATCATTGGGAATTATTCATCTTTTCAATTATAAATATTCATTAATACCTACTTATCAGGTTCTCCCTATATTATAAGCACAAGTATGATATATAAATATTGAGTGAATAGGGTGGGTCTTATTGTTCTTTAATTTGAACAACATTGTTGTGATGGTTTTTTATCCATGTTTCTCCACTCTATCTATTATTCCTAATGGAACATCTTATATTTAGTTCAAATTTTTCTTGAGTATGAATAGATCTTATTACAACATAAATTTATTTGTCTTACATGGTTATTCTCTCATTATCTATCAAAACAATTTCATACCCTAATGTAGTCTTCATTTTATTCAGGAATGGTTCATATAATGGAAATAGTGTTAAAAATTATTTGGAATTACTTCCAAATTTACTACATATCTCACACAGAACATATCTAACAAAAGTGTTTTCATTTTGTTGAAAACTTCTCTTGAAATCTATCTACTTCATATGGAATCATATTTTCTCCTTTTTAACTATCATTTTCCTATGATTCCATTAAATTTTTTCTCTATCCAAATCTATTAGTAATACCATAAGAATTTATTTTAGTACACTAGAAGACTTTTTTGAGTTTTAACATCGATTATTATGAGTTCCTCTATTCACACCCTTTTCTGAGATATAGACTCCTCTTGACAATATTCATGAATCTATTATCCAAGAATTGACTATCAAATTTATTTATAGTTATTATTTTCGTATCTAGGTTTGTATTTCCATTAGAATTGTTTTAAAAGGCTTGAAATTATTTATTCCCTTGTGTTATTATCTTATTATTTTCATTTAATACACACTAAGATGATAGTGGATCACCTTTTTTACCACCATCTCTTACAATATCACTTGAATTATTGAGTGTAACAAATATATTTTATGTAGAAAAATTCATGTTGTTATGTGAATGTTTTTTAACATCCTTTTGATTTATCCCCCTTACAATGGTATTTATTTGTGATTTTGTATTTAGTGGATTGTACAAACAATCCAATACAGGGTTTCTAAATCTGTTATAGTACCAACATTGACCCACAAACCTTGATATTCTTTTAATTTCTCCATTATGTCCAAAATTTCCATCATAACCATGATACTATTTGTCAGTATTCTTTAGCATCTATTAGAATTATATTAGGGAACCATATTCCACACTTCTTATTCTATCCACCTTGTACATGATAGTAGGGTTTTCACCACATTAACTCATCCATTATTATGTATAATTTTTATTTAAACCTGCACTTTTTTATAAAATTATATTTATAAAAAATATTAAATTACCTCTTTCCTCACAATTGCTTATGGTAGATCATCATGTGGTGTAGTTATCTTCTTTCTATATTGTGGAAATATTTTATCAGGATAATCCTCTAAATTGCACTATGTTTTAGTTTCTTCATACTTATTTTATTATGAAGTTTCAAAATTATCCTTTTAAAGATTGGCTAATTTTATTTCAAATACAAAACATCTCACACCAATGTAATTATTTCGATGTTCAGAAAATTCTTTTCTATATTTATAGACCATCCTCATCTTGTCAATAATCACTTCATTTCATACAACCTTTTTTATAACAATGATTCAATCTATTTGATCCTCTTAAACTTGATATCAAATTTACCATAAATATCATCAATGTTATATTTCAGGTTCTCTTCCAATGCATGGATCATCTTCTCAAACTCATTAGTGGAATAATCCCTCTCTAGGAATATGATAAGACAATATTCTTAAAATTTATATTATATCACAAAAAACTCATCATACTCATCGTCTTTGACAATAAATTTTTTGAGAGTTTAATGGAAGAATGGGATATTTTTCTTAAATCCTTATCCAAGTTATGTTCCTTACTTTCAAGTTGAGTGATCTCTTATTGCTAGATTCCAAAAATCCAACATAATAAAAGAAACTATTTCTCATGGAAAAGAATGAAACATATCTTTTAATTCTTCAGTAGATGAATCTATTAACACATGATCACACCAACATGATTATTCTTCATGTTGATAATTAAAATTATATTTTTCACATACCTCAGGATCACATGAACCCATTTGTCCATTTTAGGTAGAGATGTTTCATATAATATTTGTAGTATACCAAATATACACTTATTCCATCACTATAAGATCATTGTAACTAGTGTATTTTGGAAATTTGTTGAATAGAACATTAAATAGAAAAATGGGTACAATATAATTTTTTTAAAACTCTAAAACATACCCTTATATTCCACCAATCCCCTAAAACTGCAAGGGATAATTTAGAAACATACATAACAAATGCATCATCTATAAATAATAGTAAGTGAATAAACAAGAATATGAAAAATCAATACATGTGATCGAAGAGGCATATCATGGTAATAAAAGAGGGGTGAGAATCCTAATCTTGAATAATAAGGCATGATATAACATTAAAGCATAAATCCAATATAATAATGTGGAAAAAAACAATAAACATGAAATAATAAATTCAATTCAAGGAAAACCACAAAAACATCATAATGTAGTGTGCTTATAATAACCTCTCGTGCAGCATACATGGAATATCATGTGACAAAAATATTATAGGATGCATTGGAGGAAAATATAATTTTGGGCCCACTCATCACTTTCATATCATGTACATGAATAATATTCCACATAGATCATACAAAATATTTATATATTTACAAATTTTTAACACTTATATAAAGGATTTAATGTTATAAACATGTTAATACAAAATCAAAAAATGAAAGGTTCAACTAAGAAATACCCTTGAGTGTAAATGGAGATGGGTATTTACTACACAAATTTTTGGCATGGAAAATCACATGATTATTTTGGAAGCATATTAGGGGTACATTAAGATTCATAAAAGGTTTAAGTGAGAGTTAAAGTGATCTATCATCACTAGGAAATCATAAGGTCGATAAGAGGGATGTGTAAAAACATATCCCAACTTGAATAACTGTAAATAAAAATGCATGATATAAAGAAGGTGTTTGAATAAATAGGAGAAGGAGATAATACATTACCTTAATAAGGATATTATAAAAATTTTAGATAATCTTATAAAGATATTATGGGAACATTAGGAGTTCTCTAGAGTGTAAAGGGTAGTGTAACTTAATGCTCTAAGGGTTTTTAGTGAATAGGAATGAGAGACTAGGTGGTATTATATATCAAAATAGAGGAGAACTTTTTCTTAATTTACAAACATAGGATTTGGACTCTATATGATAAAGTATTCAAAGACCATAAAACATACCATGGTTTTTTTTAAAAAAAATCTTCTAAATAGGAGTTTTATCCATTATTTTAAGAGTCTAAGAACCAAATTCTTTAAAATAATTCATGTAGTGACATAGAATTGAGTCATATTTATAATGAATTGATTTTAAAACCTTAAATATAATACAGGTTTTAAAGGATTCGTGAAGGATTCATAAAATAAATCATATAATATCAAAAAAAAATATTTTAAAGGTAAAACATAATTTTTTTCATGGATACTATTTATAGTATTTATTACAACACTTTGGGTCTTTTAGTATGTAATAATACACATCATATATTTATATCGTATTTAGTTTTGACCCAAAAATTCATTTGTCTTCGAAAATTATGAAAAATATCCATTGGATAATTTCGACATGATAATTTAAAAAATAATTATAATTTTAGAAAAATAATTATCTAAATAATATAATATACACTTTTAAATAAAAAACCACTTTTGTTGAAAAGTACTTTTTTTGATAATAACAGTTTTATAACCCTTATCAAAAGTATTTTTAACTTCATCAAATTATATTGTAACTTATATTTAATAAATATTATTTAATAATAATATTTTATTGAAATATTAATTTTTTAAAAGAAAACCCTTAATTCATTAAAATTGAGTGTCTTGATTGAAACTATATATTTTTCAAACATACTTTTTTTCATTAAATCAAAATCTAATTTTTATCAGTCTTGTTATTTAATCATTATAAAGTAATAAAAGATAAATATAATCATTATTTTATTAAAAATATATAATATTAAAATTCATAATGTTAGGGTCTAGATACATATCCCTTTATTACACGAGTGAATTCCTTAAGGGTATGGTGTGTGATGGTGATATTTTCTTGGGGAGTTTTGATGAACATGTTTTCGGTCATGATCTCAATTAGATTTAAATTCTCCCATAAATGGTTTATCTTATGTTTTTTTTGTTTAATATTTTCTTGGTCTTGGTTAAAGGAAAATCCATGTGATAATATCTCCATCAAAAACATCAATAAATGGTCTTCATTGGGTAAAATCATATTTGTTAAGGTCATCACTTCATTTATGTTCCAAATGGATTTATCATAACCATATATATATGCACTAATCATAGTAGTAACTATACAATGTACATAATTTTAATGATTATGATGCTTAAATTATTTTTAAATTTTATAGGATATAACTTATAATCGTCTAAAATAACAAATTAGTACATCTGTTTTGTATAGCTACAATACTTAATAATGCATTTATCCATTCAAAAGGGGAATTTCATTTATAAAATTTATAGTCGTTGTATTCTTAGCCACTAAATAAATTTTACCCTCTAAATTTTCATTTCATAAACTAAAACAATGTGTGTAATTCTGGTTCATTTACACTTTTACTTCCCATGTCTCTTCCCCAAACTTATGGTTCCACCAAAAAACTTTGACCATGTGATTTTTCTTGTTTTGTAGAATCTTGTCTCTATAATCTATGATCTTAACTAACCAATCATCTTATAAATGAACATTATAAAATGGTATATCTTTTGGATTTAGTACAGGTGATGGGTCTGGTTTGTACTTCCTCAATAGGAATAAATAGAAAACATCATGTACATGATATAGGATGGGTAAGAGTACTAGTGGATAGGCCACCACTACAATGCAATCAAGGATCTCAAAGGGGATGATGTAGATAGGACTAATCTTTCCCTTTTTCCAAAACCTCATTATTTATTCCATAGTGATACATGAAGGAACTCTTTATCCCCAACCTCAAACTCCGCGTCTTTTCAACAATTGTCTGCATAGATTTTTAGTCAAATTTTTTTTGGATTTTATATAACATTGAATAGTTTGAACCTTATCTATAATCTCTTAGAAAAGATCTGGTACTATCAGATTTCAATCTCCAAATTCATACCAACATCTTATCATACAACACCACTTCACATACATAGCCTCAAAAGGTTCTATTTAAAATCTGGAATAGAAAATATTGTAATATGTGAACTCTCCTAAGGGATGGTATTCATCCCAAAATAAATGGAAATCCATTGAAAATGATTTCACTATATCCTCTAGAGTTGTTAATAGTTATTTCATACTAACCATCCATATATGGGTGATAAGAAAGGACGAAGCTCAGTTCTATATCCAATGCTTGCTAAAGGATTCTCCAATACAACAAGATAAATCTTGAATCTTTATTAGATACAATATAGATTGGAACTCCATGAAGTCCTACCACTTAACCTATGTATATTTTTTAAATTTCTTCAAGATAGAAATCTTCATTGATAAGAATTAAATGTGATTACTTGGTAAGGTGATCGACTACCACCCAGATGGAATTGTTACCTATAGATTTCGTAGGGAGTCCTGTGATGAAATACATGGTCATATATTCTGATTTCTATACAAGTATAGGAAATTGTTGAATCATACCCTTATACTTCTATCATTTAGCCTTGAAATGTTGGAATACCAAGAGTCATGATAAAAATTATGTAATATACCAATTAATGTTATCCCACAAGATGTCTTGCTTCAAATATATATAAATATTAGAACTTATTGTCTGAATAAAGATGGATTAACTATGCACATCATACAAAATTTCCTTCTTCATTTTTTCTTTTGATGGGACACATATTTGGGTTCCAAAATTTGTGGCTCTTTTTTTGCAAGGAATTATAAATTATGGCTCTATCATCAGTAAATTTGAACTCTAGAATATTTGATAAATACTTTTATAGAAACTCATCATATTTATGGGCCTCCTTGATCCTCTCAAGAATATATGGTTGAGAACTTATTTGAGAAAGGTAATATGAAGTTTATTTTTTTAGTTATATTTATATCATCTAAATTTATAATAATATTAGATCCCTTTCAATAATCATCATTGATAGAGTTTTTGGATACATTGTACATACAACATCTTCCACTTTGTTCTCTATCTAATTATGGTAATAAACTAAAAAAATTAAATCCTTTATTAGCTCCAACCACCTTTTTTGGCTCATATTAAGCGCTATTTGTATGAATATATAATTATGGATTTTATGATCTGTATATATATCACACTTTTCTCCATAGGGAGAATGTCGCTAGATATTCAATGTGAAGATCACTCTAGCCAATTATAGATAACATTTTGGGTAATTTTTCTCATGGATATTTAATTTTTGGGGGGAATATCCTATCACTTTTTCCTATTGCATGAGTACACAACCAAATCCATTTTTAGATGCATCATTGTATATCATAAATCCTTCTTAGCAGGTGGGTAATGTGAGAATAGGTGCAGTGATTAGCCTATTCTTCAACACTTTAATGATCTCTTCACATTAATTTGTACATAAAAAGTTGACTCTTTTTTGAATTAGTTTGGTTAATGGGATTGAAAATCATTAAAGTTTCTCAAAAATCAATAATATTACCCTGATATTTTAAGTAAAGTATGGATTTCCATCAAATTTACTAGTCTAGGATATCCTTATATCACATTTTATTTTTATGGATCTAGATATATCCCTTTACAGGTGATAAAATGAACTATGAATTTTAATTTCTCCATTCAAAACTCACATTTACTATAAAACTCAAAAAACTTTTCCTTTCAAAAAGTCTTCAGTAAAACATTAAAATACTCCACATATTCCTCATTGATTTTAGAGTAGATAAGAATAACATCTATGAAGACCACCAAAATGTTTTCTATTTAATCCTTAAAGTCTCTATTAATCATGTCAATTAATATTTATGGATAATTAGTGAGTGAAAATGGAATAATTATGAACTCATAGTGGATATACCTTATATGAAAATAAGTTTGAGGATATCCTCCTTTTTCACATTCACGTTATAATATCTTGACTGAAGATTCACATTAAAGAAGTACTAGGATCCACTTAGCTGATTAAATAAGTCATAAATCCATGGTAGATGATACTTTTGATTTATCATGGTATTGCTGAACTCATGATAATCAATGAAGTGGTGAGTTGACCCATGCTTCTTCTTGATAAAGAGGATCAGTGCACCTCATGATGAAACACTTGGGTATATAAACCATTTATACAGATTCTCCTATTGTTTCTTCTTCATCTCATGAATTTCAACAATGGACATTTTTTATGGATTCCAGTATATTTTCAAAGATATAGGTATAAGATCTATTGATAACTAAACCTATTAGATTTGAGGAATACTAAATAATTATTCATGAAATGCATCCATGAATTCCCTGAAATGGGAATGTATTTAAGGATGATATTTTCCTTAGTCTCAATCATTTGAGTAAGATACACAATATCATAGAAAAATAATATTCATTCTTGAGATGACTATACGAAGGGAGATTCATCCTCCAAATTCACTTATATAAAATCGTATGATGATTCATGATATAAAGGGTGATTTACTTCTCTTAAAAATTTATGTTGGATCTATAAAATGAAATCTAATCCATTCCTAGAATAGCATAAAATTATCATAAAGGGGTATCACAAGGTTATATAGGAAATTAGGACCTAAATGTTTAATAGGGTATGAGTTATATATTTGGAACTCAATAAGGGAACCATTTACCATCTTCACGGATAACTCAACATCCATGTTTTGATGTGGTGTTTGAATAGTTCTACTAAACTGGCATGATTAGAGAGAATGTGTAGAACCATGGATGATAACCCAACCATTGACTATTTAGTTCTAGTTCTAATAATTTACATCATCCAAAATAGGCTTATGAATGAAAATTTTCAAACTAATAAACATCATATGAATTTATAGGTTTCAATATATGTTCTCCCTGATATATTTCCTAACATAAATTAATATGTTCATTTTCCCACCTTAATAATGGTTTGTAATGAGATTGAAAATTTACCAAATCATGTCCCTCAAGAGTGTCAAACTTGGATTACAACAAATCCTGTTGTCATGCACCAGGTGATGATCGAGTCTAGATCAATGCACTGTTTTTTGTGTCCTTACCCCTGGGTATAACTATGCTAGATCCACATCCACTTATTGTATCCATAATAGGATGTATTTTCTTATAAACTACTTCATCTTTACTCTACCAGAATTTAGGGATGGTTTCCTATGTTTATTCCTATCTATAAGTATTTCACTAGAGTTTTCTAATCTTAATCTCCCAAATTAACATGATTTTCCATTGATACCCACTACAACAACCCATATATTTCATACACCTTAATTAATGATTTATTACATAAATATACACTTATTAAAACCCCATAAAATTTTGAGGCGTATTTCCTTTGAGAAATTAGGAACATTTACAATTAACATGAAACATGGGTACACCAATATTATTTAAAAACCATGAAACATGACCCTATATTCCATTGATCCTCTAAAACTACATGGGATAACCTGGAGATTTAAATAAGAAAGGGGTGGGTTCTAAATCCCATTAAAGGAATAAACAGACAATAGAATAAGGTAAAGATGTACATGTGATAAAATAGGAATATCAAGGTAACATAAGAGATATAAGCATCATAATCTTGAACAGTGAGGCATGATATAACATGATAGCATAAAATAAACATAGAAATGTAGAAACAACATTAAACATGGAATAATAAATATATATCAAGGATAAATGACAATACATCATAATATATAATGGTTAGGATAACCTCCTGTGCACCATACATGGATTTTCCTGAGATAAAAATATTACCCAATGCATTTTAGTGTTATATAATTATGGTCCCACCCGTCATTTTCATATCATGTACATGCATAAGTGTTCCACATAGATCCTATAACATAAGTATGTATTTAATAAATTTTAACTAGATGATTAATGATTTAGGGTTAAATACATGTAAATACCCAATCAATAAAGTATAGGTACAACATGGAGAATACCCTTGGGTGGAAATGGATATGGGTATTCACTATAAAAAATTTGGCATGGAAAATCAGAGGAAAATTTTGGTAGCATAACGAGGGTGCATTAAGATTCATAGAAGGGTTAAATGAGAGTGAAAGAGGTCTATCATCACTTTTAAATCATAATTATAGGAAAATTTATGTCTAAAAACATATCCTAACTTAAAAAATTGGAAATCAAAAGGTGTGATAAAAAGAAGGTGCTTGAATAAAGAGAAGAAGGAGAGGATTCATTACCCTGAGAGGGAGATTCTAAAATTTTGTGAGGACCATCTTAAGAGTATGGGTAACCTTAATAGGGATATAAACAGGTAATTTAAGAGTAATTTCTTACTATATGGTTTTTTTGAGAAGAGGAATGATAGGTTGGTTTGGTTTATAGAGAAAAATAGAGTATAATTATTTATTAATCTCCAAACATAGGTTTTGGAAACTATATGATAAAGTAATAAAAAAAACAAACCTTCCCATCATTTTTACCCATAGTTTCTACCAAATTTAAGTGGTTTTAATTATTTTATATGTCCTAGAACTAAAATCATTAAAATAATACCCTTAGTGTTGTGGAAGTCAATTATGTTTATAAAGAATGGATTTTAAAACCATAATATATAATATTTGTTTTGTAGGATTCATCAAGGATTTATAAAATAAATAAAATAACATAAAAACGAAATATTATAAAATTATAACATAAATTTTTCATAGATACTCGTTATAGTAATTATTTCATCATGTTGGGGATTTTATGATGTCCTAATACTCATCGTATATTTATATCATATTTAATTTTGTCCCACAAATTAAGTTGTCTCTGGAAATTATGAAAAAAATAAAATTTTGATAATTTTGATGTGATGACTTCAAAAAAGTAATTATTTTATCTAAGTAATTCTCTAAATATTATAATTTAATTTTTTAAATCAAAAATTCACTTTTATTGAAAAATACTATATTTTTAAATAAAAGTTTTCAAATCCTTATAAATATTATTTTTGACTTCATATAATTATATATTCACTTATATTTAATAAATATTATTTGATAATAATTTTTTATTAAAATATAAATTATTTCAAAAATTCTTGAAATCATTAAAATACAGTGTCTTGATTGAAACAATATACTTCCCAAAAATACAATTTTAGTTTCATTGTATCAAAATATAATCTTTACCAAACTTATTTATTAATCACTATAAAGTAATAAAAGATAAATATAATCATTATTTTATTATATGTAAAAAATATAGAAATTTATATTGTTTGGTTCTAGATATATGGAATTTTATTACACCATTGAATGACCTGGGGAAAAGGTGTGTAATGGTGAGATTTTCTTCAGGTGGTTCAATGAACGTGGTTTGGGTCATGATCTTGATGAGCTTGAACTTATCCCATAAAACATTTCACTTGTACTTTAGTTGGTGAATCTTGGATTGAGATTGGTCAAAGGAAAATCCTAGTGATTCTATCTCCCTCAAAAGCTTTGATAGATTGGATTCATAGAGTCAGATCCTACTATTCAATACCATCACATCCTTTTTCTATGTCAAATAGATTCATTATAACCCAATATTTATACTAATATTAATGGTAATTTTACAATTTCTATAATATCAATTTCTTTATATATAGAATTATTTTAAATTTGAATTGATATAACTTATAATGGTCTAGAATAACCCAACTAGTACATATGTTTTATGTTGGTAAATTACTTAATAACTAATTTATTCATTCAAAAAGATAATTTCATTCATAAAAATTTGGGTCATTATAGATAGGGGGAAGTGAATAAGTGTCTATCCCTTTAATAAATAACATCATATTTTTTCTATTTTTCCCTTTTTCTTTTAACTCTTTCACTGGTTAAGGTGAATTTATTCTCTAGTTATTTTTATCCTTGTTTTTTATTTTTTCATGAAACACAAGAAAAACAACACACTCAAGAGGCACAATTATTTACATGGTTAACCTTTAAAAATGAGAGGGCTAATCTATGATGTGATCTAGTAAAAACAATGTCCACACAATCCATTAGTAGAAACCTATGATAATTACACAATTATTTTCTGATAGTGTAGAGTGTGTATCTGGAACACTTTGTTGGTGTATCCCACACTCAGGTGCATCTCATACCCTTAAAATTTATTATAGGTGAAAAATAGTTTATTCTTACATGAAAATATAATGTTTTCTTATTGTGATGTGATACTCTTCATTCTTTTTCCCTTAAATAGTATCATGTCTCTACTTTTATTTGTATGAGAAAAACTATACACAACCTCAAATTTTTATCTTCACATTAGAAAACTAATATTATACTACTGATTCTTCAACTGATATCTCTTATTCTTTTATTATTATGGTTTTTTGAAAAATGAGTGCACATATCACTTCTTCTCTATTTGAACTTAATGACTAGATCATCTAATTATTCCCAAACTTCATCATTCTACTATTTAAATGGATATGAAAAGATATCTTCTTCTATTATATCTTATTCTCTATTTATTATTCAGTTTATAATAAACTACACTGGACCTCCTTCTCTTTATTTGACTCTTTGAAATTCATCTGAATAATTACAACCATGATCTCTTTATTCTTCATTGATAGCAATAGATATTTCCTTTAGATTCTATATTGGATAAGAAACAACATCTCACATAACAATTCTTCAACAACCTACAATATATGTTTAAATGATAAAATTATTAATAATTAAAGCATCAATTTCCCTTTCTCATGATATTCTCTTCTATATTTTCCTCTATGATTTCTTCTTCATAATTGCACATAACAAAAATAGTTATTATTCCTTTTAATTATTTTAGAATAAAACTTGAATTATATTTTGATTAACTATGGATATTATTTGTTGTATAATATCTCAAAGTTATTATTCATAACTATATAATGATTCATGATCTAGATAGAATTATTATCTTCATTTTAGGATCATCTTATTTTTTTCATCATGATTTTTTCTTCCATAATTTAATTATTTAAGTAACCAAAGGATCTAAGTATTCTTCCACGTATTTACTAAAATGGATTTTAATAACTAAAAAAATTCTATCTTTATTATATTTCAATGAATAACCTATATCCCGCATCAATATATATACATTCATCGAAAATTCAGATATGTAGAATCGCCTATGTTTTAAGAATCACCTAAATGGCCTATTCATCTACATGAATATCTGACATGACCATTTAGCTATATATATTGTCTATATGTCCATTTAGAAGGTTTGATTGTCAACATGACCATACAATCATGTGTATTATATATATGTCCATTTATCTATTTAGATTGACCATTCAAATACATAATTCACCTACATGATCATTCACATCATTCATAATTTCACACAGTGTTGTACGTGACATACCCTTATTCATTCTTATGCAAGATAATATGCATGAGTATCACACACATAGCATTCACAGTTTGTTCCTTAAATTAGAAGAACTTATATATTTTTTCCTTTGTTCATCTCATTCATCTTGTATGCATGCAAGTAATATTAAAAGGATAGACCATCATCATTTTGATCTCATCCATTTAATGAATCTATTTCCATTACCATTTTGATTTATAGCTCAAGGATAGGTAGATATAGTAGCTCAACCTACAGTAAATCATCATAGAAGTAAATATAAAATTAGTTTACTCGAATATGAACCACAATAGAATAATATCCATTTCATGATGGGAACATACTAAGTGTGAAAACACTCTTTCTTATAGTTATTTTATCTTTTGTGTGTGGTAGATTCTTCTACATCACATGGTCACATTACTTTGTGCATACAATATCTTCTACTTCAAATAGTCCCTTCACTTTGTTCATGTGGTGGCTTCTACTTTACACAATGACTAAAAATATGGCCATGTGGTCACTTCATAGTTATTCATGCTGTCCATTTGAGAAATAAGTGTGATGTACCTTCATGAAAAACACACAATAAACCCTCATATGTTGTATCTTGAATATAAAAATGTAGAAGTCTATGTGGCACAAATTATATTTTATTAGATGGATGTAGTTTTCTCTCTATGTTTTAATCACAGAGTAAAAGTGTCACAGAATAAGAGTCCCACATCAGGGTTTCATATGGTATCATACTACATAATAATAACTCTCATTCCATTGGATACTTGAGGCGAGTAATTGGGTTTATGATGGGATTACTCAACCTCCTTTATTATTCCAACCCACATAGTATTTCCACTTTCACCTATGCACATTGTGTTCACCCCTCTGGCTGTAACATCCCAGCCTGGGTGCCACACATCGGTGCCCTGATCCAATCGCTCACATGACTTCAGGCATCCCTCCCCATACACTAGAGGATGCTGACTAGAATAGAGGGTCTAATATCTATCATAGGGATACTATACCCTCTTTGTAACAGAGTAAAACACCACTGGAAAATAAATACACAATGATCAATAGAATAACCAAATAAAATAACATGGACAAAACAGTACCAGTGTCACAAGCTGACCCAAAACTATAAATACAATATCAAAACTGAACAGTATATATTCCATGCTAAAGTATATTCTAAGTGTCTAAAATTATATCCAAAACAAATACACTAATGACTCGCCCAAGCGGACCCCAAATCTAGTCCAGATCCCTTATTTCCATTTCATCCCATATCATCCATCTAACACAGTGCCTTTTCCCCTAACCTTTCCAGAAAAAAAATTTCTTTATGGGTATCAATTAGGAATCCCAAGTAGGTTGTGAGTACAACTTAGTAAGCCACCACCAACGGTGTCTAAAATAATATACAGTCTATTAAAAGTGTATGCAGTTGTATTAAGAAATAATTATGGTACATAATCAAACAGTTATCACATTATTAATTAATCTTTATGTAAGCACATATACCCTCGGGATCTCTTAGACACTCATGCCTTAATACCTACTTTGTCTCATATCGGATCCCAATGTATATCTTAGGGACACCATATCTAAGAATTTCATTGTTATCATTACTTAATTAAAACTTTAATGCCCATGTTACCATTAACACATTACATAATAGAATTATTATGTTTCCATTCTTTAATTCACTACTAAATGACAATGTTACAATTCATACCTTTCAAATTATAATTACCATGTTCTCATTATTTAATTCAAAACTAAATAAATATGTTACCATTCATACTTTACACATTAGAATGACTATGTTCCCATTTTTATTTCCTTACTAACAAACCTCATTACCATTCATAAGACATAATTAATTCAACAATTAACTATCAACATCAATTCCATTACTATTTAAAAATTATTTTAACACAACAAATCAATTATTTAACTCAAAAATTAACTAATCATATCATAAAAATTAATTAATTAATAAATTAATTAATCACATTAATTCCTATACTCAATTCATCAATTAACTAATCGCACTGATTTATTTACTAATTTGACAAATTTTTATCACATAAACCCCCTTAATTAATTTCTAGATTAATTAATCATTTCAATCCCATTAATTAATTCATATATTAATTATTCAATATCCACAAACTCAAAAGCTCATAATTAATTCCACAATTAATCATCTCGTCCTAAAATCTCAATATCTCATAATTAGTTGGTCAATTATTTATCTCTAATCAACAAAGTAAACACATCATAATTGATTATACAATTTATTATCAAAATCTATAATTACCAAAAAAGTCACAATTTCACATCTCCTCAAATAATTAAATCACTAAATTAATTAATTGAATAAAGAACACAATTTATAAATATCTAATAGAAATTATAAAATTACACACATGTAATTTAAATAAATACTTTGGTATTTGAATTATATACCACCTGCCTTGATTTTTTGATGAGCGGTCACCCAACTGAAATCCCATAAAATTGAGCAGCACAATGACATGGAATATGATCCAGATCTAAAACTTAAATCATGATTAAATAAAAAAATGTCTCTCTAAGATACATATATATATATATATATAATCATATATCTAGATCCATAGTAATATATCTAGATATATCCCAAAATGTTAATAATAAAAACCAAAATAATTAGAGAAGGAAGGAAGGAAGAATGGGAAACCTAGAGGAATATGATTCTCTTATAGCTAGGGGTGAAGATTATTGATCCTGGATTTAAACCATGAATAATGAAGTTCGGAAAGGTTTTAATCCATATAATATGCTCTAGAATCAAGAGAAATCGAGTTGTTCCAAGTTTGGGTTGAATAGGGTGGGTTTCAGGGGTTCAGATGATTAAAAAACTAATTTTCAGGTGACTTTAGAAGTCATGCATGGTTTGTTGGATAGGGGAACACATTTTTCCCTAACCATGAATCAAAATTGTGTGCCTATTTTATATAGGTTCATGGTTACTCTTAAAAGGGAACACATTTTTACAATCCTCGCCTCAACTCTAAAATTCCCTTATATCCAAGGTTGTATGGTTTTCCCTAATCATGAGGCAACCATGCATGACCCTCTTTCATTAATTTTTCTAAAAAATTTACCCAAACACACAAAAAATTAAAACAAAATTGAAAATTACTCAAAAAAAGGAAAAATAGTACTTATAACCAAGCCTAAGACATCTCTAAAAAAAGTCAGGATCTTACAATACCCTCATCTTATAATAGATCATCCTAAAGATGCACTCCCATGCATCTCAATGATTCCGAGTCAAAAAGATAATTCTATTGAGCCCATATATATGCTTCCATTTCCCATTTCTTCTCTATTACACCTCCATGTTTCCACAATATACAAATCATCAACATAGACTTTCCCCACAACACATTCTCACTATGATCCAACACACATATCAGAGGCTCATTAAAGGATGCATCTATCTTCAACTCAACATCATCTACATTGATCACATGAGAAGGGTTGGGATGATACCTTTGTTTCTATAAAACATGGAAAAAATCATGCATAACACATTTTTTTTTGGAAGATCCAATCGGTATGCCACCAGTTTGATTCTCTCCAGAACCTCAAACAGTCCAATGAACCTATGTGATAACTTCCCCTGCCTCTATATCCTATGACAACCTAACCTAGGAGAAACCCAAAAGAATACACCATCACCCTATTTATACTCTAGTGGCCATCGACGTCTATCAGCATATGATTTCTATATACTATAATCCATATCCATACGTTTTTGAATCAACTCCACCTACTTCAACGTTTACTACACGAGAATCAGTCCCAAAAAATATGACTCACCTGACTCCATCTAGTATATAGGTGATCTACATGGCCTACCAAAAAATTCCTTGTATGGTTTAATCTGAATATTTTTATGATAACTGTTTTTATATGTTAACTCCAATATATATTGGTGATTCTCCCAAGACTTACCAAATTCAAGAACACAAGCTCGCAACATATCCTGAAGAACCTATATAGTCTTCTCTGATTTCTCATCTATATGTGGGTGTAAAGTTGTACTCAATATAACATGCATACCAATTTCCTTCTATAACCCTTCCAAAATCATGATGTAAGGATTTAATCATGGAATGAAACTATAGTCTATGGAACCCCATGTAGACAGACTATCTCTAAAGCATTAAAATCTTCTAGCTACTCTACTGAGAAAGTCTCCCATATATATAAGAAATGCGTTACTTTTTCAGTCTGTCCACATTAACCTGGAAAACACCATTATTTTGAGGTGTCCTCATGAGACCCAAGACAATTCCCATGGTTTTTTCATCCCACTTCTGTTCTGTAATGAAAAATGGATGTAGTAAACCTCTAGATTATTTATGCTCGGCCTACACCTAGTGACAAGTGTAACATCATGTCATAAACTCAGTTATTTCCTTTTTCATACATAGCCACCAAAAATATCACCACGGTCCATGGTTCATTTTTGTCACACATAAATTTAACACCTACTTTGAGGCATGATATTCATGAATCATCTCCTCCCACGTACTCGTAGGTACAAAAACCTGATTCCTGACATAAATGATTGCATCCCCATATATGCTCCAATCAGAAGGGAATCGCCGCCTTCAAATCTTCCACTCAAGGTCAAACATTAAAGATCATCATATTTCATATCCCTGATTTATCTCAAAAGTATAGACTCCACTAAGACTAATACCAGATTCATTTTTCCTGACTCTCCTAAACCACAATATGCATCTCAGCTAGCAAAGTCATCAGTTTCCACTCAACAGTAGACTCATGTATCAAATTAGGCTGAGTTTTCCTTCTCAATTAATCATCAATATTATTCCCCTTTCCAAGAATATATTTGTAAAGATCCAGATTTTCCATGTAATAAGTTTTAAATATATGCAATTATTATGAGTCTTTAAAATAGACGGTGCATGATTCTGAGGCCTGGTGTACACGGAATGAATTTTGAAACTTTGTTTAGATACGTTCAGTAAATGTGTGAGCGGTTATTTATAAAATTTTAATTGGTTCTCATATTGAAAATTAAAGGGCACTGTTGAATCCGTAGCCCCAGGATTGGCTTAACATAGGCTTCACTTCAACCGTAGTAGGTCAGGAGAAAAAGATAAATTTTAGACATTTAAAAGAATAGTAAAATAACAATGTTATTTTATTTCTTTTTTTTCTTTTCCTCTAATGGATGAGCAGTGGTGGTGGGACCAACAACACATCAAACCACTAAATGGATTGACTCCCCTTTATTATTCTAACCACACCATTAGAATTTGGATGGTTCATAAATTAAATGAACCCCATTAACTCCACGTGCGTTACTCACTCTCCCCCTCTCCAATTTATATGGATCTCAGGGTGGAGTGTTGGAACAGCTTCACCAAGTGATGAAACTCTGAAAAAGTACTGCAACACCAACCACTTGGAGGATGAGACCAGTTCCAGTGAGCGATGACGAGCGCCACCGAATCACGAACCAATGACAATGATGAAGGAGGTTTAATCAATTTTTGTCAGTAGACATCTAATACATGTAGTTTATTTATTTATTTTAGTTTCAAAATAATTTTTTAATCTTATTCTTACCTCGTATTATCAGGATAATGCAGAGGGCGCAGGTCAAACGAATAATACCAGACCCTCCGCTACTTTGTTGAACTATGCGTTCTTCATAGATTTTTTATTTGGGATTGGATGGAACTTGAAACAGAGGTTCAATCTGGGAAGAGGGAATCCCGGGGAGGATGTTAATTACTTCAAATGAAAAAACGAGTCATCGAAGCCCACCCAGTGACACGTGGAAGACCGTCGGCATGGGACCATCACAGCGGCGCCATCAACTGATGACGGCAGGGGTGATGCTGACATCTGGTACCAACCGGCCGCGAAGGAGGTGGTGGCGTGTTGTCGTGCACTTCCAGTGAAGAGGGCCACAACATATAGTCACGACGGACAGTGTCGAATGACATCGGTCAACTGTGGGTGGAGGCAAACGGCGCGCCATCATGCGCCGCTGAAGTTGGTCATGAAGAAGGGTCAAGAATCTCCCCATACAGGTCCTGCGGGTGACTTGGCGTCACCATGTGGTGCCACCACTCTTCCTTCCTAATGAGGGGAGATTCCACCCACCCCTACGCTAGCTAGGGTAGGCCTCAACAAGAGGGTCACACCATCTGTGGGTCGGGTCGTGCCCCTTCGCGGGTTAGGCTGCACCCCTCCACGGGTCGGGCCATGCCAGCCCAGGGGGTTGCACCTCTCATGTAGGTTGGGCCGGTCCGTGGCCCAGCGGGCTGAGCCCGCCATGGCCCATCCCCACTGAGTCAGAACTGGACCATGTCAGGTCGACCAAGACTAGGTCGGGTCAGCCCAGACTGGGTCAAGTAGGCCCTGACCATGTTGGGTTGGGTCCGTCCGACCAGGACGGGCCGGACCAGGACCCAACCTGGCCCATTTTTGCTTAAAGGGCCAAAACATGTGAACCAGGTGCTCATTTGATGAACCGTATTTGGAACTGGGATCCTTAGAGCAAGCCGATTGTTTTGGTATACTCCACTTGAGTTTTAGAGAAAGTTTATGTATGGTCAGGTTGGATTGAACCCGAATCTAACTGGACCCTCGGCATTAAAATGCCTATACCTTACAAACTGAGCACCCGATTGACGCGTCGTCAGTTGGGTTGGAACCCTTGCGAAATGTTAGTCCTTCTGGATACATATTTGTAGAACTTCATGGTGGTTGAGGTATGACCAATTTCTTGAGGATTGGATCCTCTCAAAATCAATCGTTCTTAATGAGGTAATCTAGTGGCTAGTTGTAACGTAAAGAAAGAACGTTGATCATATGTGGGTCAGAATCTATCGATGATATGTGGGTCAGTATCTATCGATACTATGTGGGTTAGCGCTTAGTGATCCTATGCGGGTCAACGCTCACCGATCCTATGTGGGTCAGCACTCACCGATCCTATGTGGGTTAGTATCAACCAATCCTATGTGGGTCAGCAGTAGAGGATCTCGATAGAATAATATGATCTAGCATTACATCTAATCATCTATACTTATGTACTTAAGTTATACCTAGTGTGAGTTGAGTCTTTAACTTTTTGGTACTTTTACCTTCATGGTGTTACCTTTGTGGTATTCTCCACTCTTGGATCAGTTGTAAAAATGGCTTAAACGTTGGATCCTTATGTTTCTTAAAAAATGAGATGATTATATTTTGATAACTTAGGTATATGTGTGGGCATATACCTATGTATTGTTGATGATTGCTTCATGCTTTGTGATTGAGATCTTGTTTTGTGGTTTTTCCTTTGAGGAACTTTGGGAGACCTTCAGGGGTCTCAGGGCCCCTACTGAGTATTGTTATACTCACTCCTGCACGGGCTTCACACGCACTTTGTTGTGTCTTGTGCAGAAGATGAGAAATTGGGCTGAGTCTTGAGGGAGCCAGAACCTGGTAGTACACAGAGGAGATGAGCTGATGTGGAGTGTTGTGGGGACGATCTGCACCTACCCTTCAGGTAGGATCCTTGGTTGACAATCTAGGAGCTATTTTCTCTTTTCAGTTGTACTTGTACTTTTTAGTTGGGATTGTATTCCCCCCCCCACCCTTTACTTTCAGTACACATTTTTATACAGTAGTTTACTTCGTGGTTTCTTCTTGTTGTGTTCTTGGATGGTGTGTTTGTATAGGTTTAAAGGCAATTCCATCCTGTTATAGGGATACGCCTTTCTGGTTCTAGTCTCCAACCCCTGGCCTATGGAAGGTGGGCTTGGGGGAGTCACGGCCCTGGCCCTGGGGGATGGGTCCTGACAAAGTGGTATCAGAGGAGTCGGTTCTACCGAATAACTTGGACTATAATCTTTTCAATGTGGCAATAGTGTTAACTATTATGGGTGTGGTTTTTAGTTTGGGTAATCCAGTGTTGGTGTGGCAGCTGACGTATCCATACACCAGGACCCTGAATTCTGATTTCCAACTCAGTGCATAAAAACACTTATTGCCTGTGTTTTAAAAAGTTTTTCATATGATATCTTTGGTTCATCTCACCAGATATAACTTATTGATCATGGTTCATCTGTTTTCTTTTAAGATTCCCCACTTAGATATCCAACCATGGTTATAGAGAGGGAACATTATTACGGACCACCGTGTGATAAGGCCTCAGTGCAGGGCCCTCTTATGGCGTTAGCACCTCTGGGTGGTCTACCAGAAATACCACTAACCGTTAAGAAACTATTTCCACCAGCCCCACTAGTAGATGGTGCATGCCAAATGAGCACATTCCATGAGTTTTAGCAGCAAAGGCTTCTAAGGTTCTCAGGCGAGATGGATCTGTAGGCGGCTGTGGACTGGCTGGAGGCTGTGGCCAAAGTTTTTCAACTGGTTTGGACACCAGCCAACTAGATGGTGATCCTATATGTCAGGATATTCTAGAGAGTAGTATGGAGATTGTAGATCCTGATACTCTAGATACACGACTATGTGACCCTCACCTAGATGGACTTACAGGGCCTTTTAAAGGAAGGTTTCGTCTTAGATATTCTACGCTCAGTGCGTATACAGGAGCTGCTACCCTTACAGAAGGGAAGCATGACTGTGGCCTAGTACTCAGTGAGGTTCATAGATCTCCCCCACTACTGCACTAAAATGGTACATAACCCTTTCCTCAGGGCCCAAACCTTTTATTAGGGTCTCCAATGGGAGATTAGAGCATCGATGATATCACTTAGCATTCCAACACAGGTCGGAGTGCTAGAGAAATCACTTTTGGTAGAGATATTCCTAGGTGAGTAGGAACCGATGGCGAGAGCCACCACCAGATGTCAGGTAGGAGAGTCATCCGCAGCAGGTAGTAGATGAATAATGAATAGGCCCAAGCAGGCCAGACCTTCTAGTGGATGACCTTAGTATACAGGTTCAGTAATGTGGGGCTCACAGGATAGAGTAGGACAAATGAAGAGTAGGCAGTTCTAATCATGCAATGAGCAGGGTCACATGGATCGCGACTGCCCGACCCTCCATACGAAAGACCAGTAGATGGTCGAGGGACCGCTGAGGTAGAGGCATAAATTCAATCGGGGAGGTCTACAGGTAGCATGCAGACATGGCAGAGAAGTTGGTCATGTAGCAGGCAGTGGGTGATGATTCAAGGTTCTACCTCCACCACCTCTAGCTGGTCTACCTCGACCACATAGAGAAGGTGGAAGAGGATGAGATCAGATCCAGGTAGTTGAGGCCTACGACCACAAGGCTTTGGAGATGTTTCGAGGTATGATTTGTGTCTACTTCAACCTAGCTGCAGTACTTATAAACACGGATTCCAGTCACTCTTTTATTTCCACGACCCTCTTCTAGAGCTCAGATATTCTGATGGAGTTGTTGCCTCGATCCTTACGATTATAGAATTTTACTGGAGGGGATTCTATGATTACACACCGGATCTGACAGTGTGAGCTTACTCTAGGAGGTGAGATCTTTGGCTGGGATCTTCTAGTAGAGGTTTAGAGGCCTTACAATGTCATCTTGGGTATAGAAATGTTGTCTACATTCCATACTCAGATTCACTACATTAGGTGAAAAGTGTGGTGTGTCCACGAGTATGGGACCCGATTTTCCTTCACCGGTAGAAAGGTGACCTTTGTAGCACAGAATGGACTTACCCAGAAGAGGGTACAACTGATTACAAATTATTTGGATAGCCTTACCCTTGGAGCAGTTGATGTTGAGAGTCTGATCTATCCTGTAGTGGTGGACCAGTATGCCGATGTCTTCCCTGATGATGTTCCAAGACTACCTCCTCGTAGAGAGGTGGTATCTTACATCGACCTATACCCCAGGAAAACACCGATATCTACACCAGTATAGCAGATGAGTCCCATGAAGCTTCATGAGTTACGGGTATAATTTGTGGACTTGTAGATGAAGGGGTTTATAAGGCCCAGTGTTTCTCCATGGGCAGCCCCGATGTTTTTCGTCAAGAAGGTAGATGAGAGTTTTAGACTCTTTGTGGGCTATCGGTTCCTGAACCAAGTGACTTTGAAGAACAAGTATCCACTTGTGATGATTTATGATCTTTTCAATCAGCTAAATGGAACTCGTTGGTTTTCAAAGATAGACCTCAAATCAGGCAATAATCAGCTCAGGGTACGATAAGAGGATGTGCATAAGACAACCTTCAGATGTCGGTATAGCCACTATGATTTCTTGGTAATGTCATTCGGTGTGACCAACACCCCTACAGTGTTCATGGGACTCATGAACACGATATTTCATCCATACATTGATCACATTGTTGTGGTCTGCATCAATGACAACTTGGTGTACTCATTGATGGAGGAGGAGCATACTTATCATCTAAAAATAGTACTGGATACACTCTGAGAGCACTAGATTTATGGTAATCTCTCGAAGTGCCAATTCTGGTTACGGGAGGTCCACTTTCTGAGACACATTATCTCTAAGGCTTGATTTGTAGTGGATTCGGCGAAGATTGAAGTTGTGCTTTCTTGGGAGCCACCCAGGTGTGCGATCGAGGTGCGGAGTTTCCTAGGGTTGGCTGGGTACTATCAGTGATTAGTACCTAAAATTTATAGAGTTATAGAACCCCTGTCAGTGTTGATGAAGAAGGGAAAACCCTTCGTGTGGATGGATATATGTCAGTAGATTTTTCAGGAGATGAGGCAGAGACTGGCGAGTGCCCCCATCTTGAGGCTACCAGAAGAGAGAGTTGGTTATGTAGTACACTGTGACACATCAGGGACCGAACATGGATGTGTCCTGATGCAGGAGTGAGTATTGATCGCTTATGGTTTACAATAGTTGAGACAACATGAGAATAACTACGCTACCACGACTTGGATTTAGTAGTAATGGTCTTCCCCTTGATAATGTGGCGAAACTACTTGATGGGTGAATGGTGTACTGTTTAATCTGATCACAAGAGTCTCAGGTATATCTTCTCACAGAAGGACCTAAACCTGAGACTGTGACGATGGATAGAGTTCCTCCAGGACTATGAATTTGAGACAGTCTATACTCAAGGGAAGAGGAAAGTATTAGCAGACACACTCATTAAGAGGTCTAGTATACAGTTGCTGAGTAAGGCGACAGAGCATTTAGCCGCGTTACAGATAAACTTTGTGGATAAAGATGGAGAAACATACCTCCAATAAATGACTGTCACTCCCCCACTTCTTCATTGATTTCACGAGGTATACCTTGGGGACATTGAATTTGAGGCTCGACGTGCCTAGATATCCTCAGAACAGGAACCTGATGGATTTTCTAAAGGTGGGGAGCACGCCATCCTATTTAGAGGATGCACCATGGTACTAGTGGAACTGCGGGAGGAGGGGTTGAGGGAGTTCCATACGTCCACTCTGGTGGTGCATCCTGGTGTGGTGAAGATGTACCCAGACCTCTGGCATCATCACTGGTGTCCAGGGATGAAGAAGGAAGTGGTAACGTTTGTTTCACGATTCCCCAATTGTCAGTTAGTGAAGGTCGAGCATTAGGTTCCAGTAAGCTTAGCACAACCACTAGAGGTACCAGAGCGAAAGTGGGACGGTATCTTCATGGACTTCATGACGGGGATACCATAGATGTCTAGGGGACATGATTCCATCTAGGGGATCATTGATCGAATCACAAAATCGTCCCACTTCCTACCCATCCAAGAGTAGGGATCAGTAGAGGGCTTGGGATGCCTCTACGTATAGAAGGTTGTACGACATCATGGGGTACCATCGACGATCATCTCTAATCGTAACAAACATTTTACATCTAGGTTATGGAAGGGATTACATCAGGCATCCGAGAATTAGATATGTTTGAGCATTGCCTTTCATCCACAGATAGATGGTCAGACGTAGCAGACCATTCAGACACTGGATGACATGCTTTGTACTTGCATCCTAGATTCTGGCTACAGTTGGGAGGATCACTTGCCCTTGGTGGAGTTTGCATACAATACCAGATATCACTCTTCCATCATCATGACACCATTTTAGGCCTTGTACGATCAACCTTGCAGATCACCTCTATGCTGGATAGACCCAGGGGTGTCATCACTATGGGTCCAAAGTTGGTGCGGGCTATAAAAATAAAAAGGTGCAGATCATCTAGGAGTGTATGAAGAATGCACAGAATAGGGATAAGTCTTTTGCTGATAGGAGATAGATACCTTGGGAGTTTGAAGAGGGAGAATATGTCTTTCTATGGCCCTCACCTCAACGAGGTTATGTCATAGCTGGGGAAGTACGTGCATGATCCATCACACATTATCGACTAGGGAGAGATGGACATTGATGATGGTGTGAAGTTTATGTAGGTTTGAGTGGAGATTGATGATCGACAGGAGTGGGTACTTTGTGGATGATCGATTCCACTAGTGTTCATTTGTTGGAAGCACGAGAACCTCTTGGAGAGCACATAGGAGCAGGAGGCTTAGATTCCGGCTCGGTACCCCCATTTTTTTTTCTTAGTCTATGTTGTAGATTTTGGGGACGAAAATCTCTAAGGTGGAGAGAATGTAAAGACCCAGATTTTCTATGTAAATTGTTTTTAAATATGTGGAATTATTATGAGTCTACAAAAATTGATGGTGCATGATTCCAAGTACCGGTGTGCCCAGAATAAATTTTTGAACTTCGTTTTAGGTACGTTCAGTAATCGTGCGAGTGACATTTTCTAACTTTTGTATTGGTGCTCAGATTAAAAATCTAAGGGCACTGTTGAATCCACAATGTCGTGATTCTCTTAAGGGAGGCTTCACTTTGACCGCAGTTGGTTAGGAGAAAAAAGATAATTTTTGGACATTTAAAAGAATAATAAATTAAAAATGGTATTTAATTCTAATTTTTTTCCATCAATGGAAGAACAGATGTGGTGGGACCAATGACACGTCAACCCATTAAATTTCTTGACACCCCTTTATTCTTGTAACCACACTATTGGAATTCGAAAGGTTCATAAATTAAATGAACCCCATTAATTCCAATTGCGTTACCCACCCTCCCCCTCTCCTATTTATATGGAGCTTAGGGTAGAGTGTTGGAACAGCTTCCCCAAGAGACGAATCTCTGGAAAAGTACCACGACCCCAACCACTTGGATGATAAGACAAGTTAGAGTGAGTAGTGATGAGCAGCACCGAATCACAAACTGATGAAAACGATGAAGGATGTTCTGTCGATCGTCATCAGCGGACGTCTAATCCAAGTAGGGTTTTTTATTTGGTTTAGTCTTAAAAGAATTGTTGGATCTTATTCTTATCTCATATAATCAAGATAAATCAGAGGATGTGGGCCAAATAAACAATGCTCAAACCCTCCGCTACTTTGTTGATCTATGCGTTCTTCATGTACTTTTTTTGGGATTGGATAGAACTTAGAATGGAGGGTCAAGTGGCAAAGAGGGCATCCCGGGGAGGTCGTTAATTCCTTAGGATGAAAAATAGGTCACTAGAGCTCACCCGGTGACCCACAAAAGACTGTCAGCATGACATTGGCACAGCGGCGTGGAACCGGCACACCAGCATCGGAAACCAGGGTTGGCAGGGGTGATGCCAGCATTCGGTACCAGCCAACCATGAAGGAGGTGGTGGTGCACCATCACGTACCACCGATGAAGAGGGTCGTGGCCTATAGTCGCAACGGATAGCGGCATCTGGCATTGGCCGGCCCTGGGTAGAGGCAAGGGCGTGTCGTCGTGCACTGTTGAAGATGGTCCTGGCTCAAAAGCCAAGATGGCATGCCGAGACCTGCTCCCTATGGGTCTTGTGGGCAACCTAGTGGAACCACGTGGCGCTGCCGCTCCCCCTTCTGAAAGGGGGGAAGATGTCCACCCCCCCCCCCACGCCAGTTAGGGTGGGCCCCAGCCAGTGGACCTCACCCTCCATTGGTCGGTCCGCACCCTCCGTGGGTCTCCCCCTCTACGAGTCGCGCCCTCCATGATCTGAACCCTCTGTGGGCCACGCGAGCCCAGCGGGCCACAACCCTCTGTGGGCCGGGTCATGCCGCTCAAGTGGGTCGGGCCAGTTCGCGACCCAATGAGCTGAGCCCGCCCTAGCCCTTCCCAACCGGGTGAGACCTTGACGAGGTCAGGTTGACCCAAACCGTGTCGGGTCGGCCCAGACCTGGTCGGACCAGACCCGGACCCAACCAGACCCAGTTTATCATAAAGGGATATAATTGTGTATTGGATTCCCTTTTGAAAAACCATCTATAGCACCTGGATCCTTGTAGTGATACATTCCTTTTGGTATACTACACTTGACTTTTGGAGAAATTTGGAGTACGGACGGTTTGGATCAAACCCGAATCCAACTAGGCCCTCGGCATTAAAATGCTTATAACATACAGACCGGGAGCCTAATTGACACACCGTCAGTCACTTTGGAACCCTTACAACATGGAGTTATTTAGGATACTACTTCATGGAACTTTGTGGAGTATTAGGTTTGATCTATGTCTTAAAGAGTAGATACTACCATAATCAAGTGAGCTTAGTGCAGGAATCTAGTGGTTGGCTGTAACATGAAGAAAGAAAATTGATTCTATGTGAGTTAGAATATATCAATCCAATGTGGGTCAGCATATATTGATCCTATTTGAGTCAATTCTCAATTATCCTAACTAGTTCAGTGCTCACTGATCCTATGTGTTTTAGTATCTATCGATCATGTGTGGGTCAGTAGCATAGGCTCTCGACAGAATAAGATGATCCAGTGATGCATCTAATCATCTATACTTTTATACTTAAGTTATACCTAGTGTGAGCTGAGTCTTTACATGTGTGGTACTTTTACCTTCGTGGTGTTACCTTCATGGTTTTACCTTTGTGGTATTCTCCCCTCATAGATCAGTTGTGAAAATAGCTTACAAGTTGTATCCTTATGTTTCATCACGAATGATATATTTATATTTTGATAACATAGGTATATGTATGGAAATATACCTAAGTGGAGTATATTATTGCTTCGTGATTTTTTATTGAGCTCTTTATTTGTGTTTTTTCCCTTTATGAAACTCTGGGAGACTATCGGGGGTCTTAGGGTCCCAAATGAGTATTGTTATACTCACCCCTACATGGGATTCACCCGCACCTTGTTGTGTCTTGTGCAGACGACGAGTAGCTAGGCAGAGTCTTGAGGGATCTAGGACCAGGTAGTACATGGAGGAGATGGGATGATGTATAGTGTTGTGGGGATGATATGAACCTATACTTCAAGTAGGATCCTCAGTGGACAATCCATAAGATGTTTTATCTTTTCAGTGGTACTTTTACTTTTCGGTTGGGCTTGTATTCTACCCCCCTTTACTTTTAGTTCACATTTTACTACAACAGTTAACTTCATGGTTGATTTTTGTTGTGTTATTGGATGGTGTGTTTGTACAGGTTTAAAGGAAATTCCTTCCCATTATAGGGATATTTCTTTCTAGTGCTAGTCTCCAACCCCTGGCCTATAGATGGTGGGATTGGGGTAGTTATGGCCCGGGCTCTGGGGGACGGTTTGTGACAATATTGCAGCTCAAAATTAAAGGAGTACATATAATCAACACATATCTACTTCCAGAGATTCAAATATTTCTATTAAAATAGATACTTCAAGTTCTTATGGTCCGTATACATTGTAAATTGTTTTCCCAATAGGTAATGCCTCCAATACATCAAAACATACTCCACTACAGCCGACTTGACGTTATGCCTAGGGTAGTTTCATTCATGTTTCGTCAACTTTCAAGACCCATATGCCATAAATCGATCTCCCTACAGTAACACAGCTCTAATTATGATCCCAGAAGCATCACAATTCCTTGTATACTCATCACCTAGTTTAGGTAAAATCAATATTCATGCTGATGTTAAACTCTTATTCAACTCATAAAATGAAATCACTCATGATTTCGACCATTGAAACTTTATCCCCCTCTTTGTTCAAGATTATAAGTGGTACTTTCAATCTATAAATTCCTGGGATAAACCTATTATAATATAAAACTAAACCCTTGAAGCTTTGAATATCAAAAATGTTATTGGGATTCTCCTAATAAATTATTTCCGGAACTTTATCTGGGTTTAGATTCACTTTCCTCTGAGATAATGTGACCCAATAAGTGTACTCGATCAATCCTAAACTGAAACTTACATAGACTGGTGTATAGATGACACTCTCTCAGTGTAATCAAGATTATTTCAAGATGTTGGGCATGATCAAATTTAGTCTTGGAGTGCACCAAGATGTCATCCACAAACACAATAATAAACTGATCCAAATATAGATGGACGATCTTGTTTATCAAGACCATAAACACTGATGGTGCATTCGTCAACCCAAATGGAATTAGAATGCATACATAAAGGTCATACCTTATTCTGAAAGAAGTCCTTGGTATGTAAAATTTTCTAACTCCCATATAATGATATCTTGAACTAAAATTTATCTTGGAAAAGATACAAGATCCTCTCAACAAGTCATAAAGATCATCAATGCATGAAATAGGATATCATTTCATCATAATCATTTTGGTTAAACATTCGGTAATCAAAAAATAAGTGTAAACTTCTATCATTCTTATTTGAAAAAAATACAGGTGAACCCCAAGGAGATGTACTCAGTCAGATAAATCCCTTATCCTCCAAATATTTCATCTACGACTTGATCTATTTATGCCCTATAGATTCTAATACGTATAGTGTAATTGAAAATGGCTTATTCCTCAGCCTAAGAACAATGGTAAACTCCCCATCTCTTTCAGGTGAAAGCCCAGATAAGTCTTACAGAAAGACATCATGGAACCTTTCCACTACGGTTTGAAAGAAATCTCTATTTAAACCTCTATCAACTAGAAATATATTAGAAACCTAGTTTGTACGCTCTCCTAGTTTCTAACTAATTGTCCTTTAGTGTCTTGCCATTATATATCACTCTCCATAGTGAATATAGTTGTCACCCTTGGGAGATGTAAAATTCACTCTCTTGGGGTAAAAATCACGGTGAGATTAGTATGCACCTAACTAGTCCATACCCAGAATTAGGTCAAAGTCTGACATATCAAGAAGGTAAAGATCCCAAAGAAAATGATACTCCCCAACTTTGAGAGAACACCCATTTCACAAGCAGACATCTCTTATACTCACTCCCAATGGTGTTTCTATCTTCAAAACCACACTCATGAACTCCGCTTCCAGCTTCAAACCATTGACAAGTTTTGAAAAAATAATGGAATGAGAGGCACAAATATCAAATAAGGTAGTAGATAATGTAGAATCTACAACAATATTACCTCTCTCCATTGCTGGTCAATCCTTGCTATCCACTAGAGTATGATGAATTACAATTAATTTTCTTTACACACTTCTTTGTGATACAATATGACTCCCTTGAGCTACGCCACTCTATTGATATGGATGATCTTCCACAAAATAACCACGTCCACTACATCTACTGCTTTAGTCGATAGAAACCCAAATGCCATACTGATATGGCATAGAAGACTCCCTTCCCACTCCCTGGTTCTATCTAACTCTTATATCACTACTTGTTAGTCACTAGTTCATGAAAAACTTTTATAGAGGCCCCATATTGCTACATGACCATAACTCTACTGGTGGTCAGGGAATTGTCTTTGAACATATACCAACCTACCACACAGGTGAAATATCACTCGAGTTAGATCTTGAAAAACATATCCCTCTATCTGTATACCCTGCTTCCCACTAAACTAACTAACATTGTTTTATATGTTCTTCCTACTCTCTAAATTTGTACCTCATGATTATCTAGATAAAAATATATATCCTGCATTGAAATCCTTTTTTAGGTTCCCCTTAGCTATGAGATCCTAATTCAGCATGTTAGTAAACTTATTTCACAAAAAGAGGTTAACTTTGGACTTAATCTCATAGTTAATACTATCTTGAAAACACCTCACAATAATTGTCTCATCCCCTTCTAATACTAGAGAAAATAATCGAAAATATATAAAGTTTCCTTCATATTATTTCATAAACAAACTCCCCTGGGTAAACCACATGAACTTATCTTCTCTCTGTTACCTTAGAAAATCTGGGTAGATGTTCTCCAGGAAACTCTCTAAAAATTCCTTTAATAACATACCATCAACCTATCTTTTCCTTGATTGTTTATACCACCAATACTTCATTGATCCTAATAGAATATTAGTTTCCAACATGACCCTCCTCTCAGTAGGAGTCTCTAAATGGTCAAGTGTAGTCTTGATGGAATCAACCCAGAACTCAAATCACTCATGTACACCCTCTCCATTAAAATCAAGAGGGTGCTACAACTAGAACTCCCTCATCAAATAAAACATACTCTTTACAACCTACCCTAGGTCTATTACCATGAATTTCATGAAAAAATAAAAGTTCTCTCAGAACTTCTCTCATGTTTCCTCACCCTGAACTATCAGTGCCTTAGGCCACACTATTGGTGGAGTATCTCCATCCATGACCTGTTTTTATCCTCTAAACTAGTATCGTTGTTGATGAATATCTCTACAATTACAAAAACTCACCATAGGAAAAAATTAAAAACATTAAAACATTTATGTTAGAGGGAAAACACAAAAAAACATTTCCTCAAACCCCACCATGTAGTCAAGACTGAGGAACTATCACTATCCTTAACTATTATACACTTAGGTCATGGTTTTTAAATGGTAACACATTATCATTATTTACATTTCTCATTTAGATACCCAATTATTCTCATCCTACATAATTTTTGAATTCTCAATTATACATTAGAAACATTTTTCATTTTTATTTCATAAAAAAGTAAAACAAAGTTCAAGTTGAACAACTTACCTATAACCCATTTTCCTGTTCATTCCTAAAAAAGATGCATGTGACAAAATAATCCTGAGTGCCTAGAATGATGCATGCAAACTCAACTCTTATTCCATACCGGGCCATGAGTCAAATATGAAAAAACCTCAAAAACAATAATCTCATCACAAAACAAGTGCGCCACCTAAGGTTAAATAGTATTAAACTGTAATAGAAAACAATAATAAAAACAATCCCACCCTGGGTACTTGGGTTCTCCCCCATACATGGGTTAGATACACCGATAAACCATCTCATAACCGAGGCCTGACACTTTCTAGTCTCTTGTATACATTTCCAAAAATAGTAAGACAAAGGAAAAAAAGAAAAGAAAACTAGCCTCTAATACTAATTTGTGACATCATGGCCTTGGTTCCATGCACTGGTTCCTCAATTCGATTGGCCACATGAACTCAGGTCTGCTTACCCATATGCCAAAGGCTGCCAAATAGAAGTGAGGATATAATATCAGTCATGGGGAGACTATACCCTCTTTGTAACAGATTAAAACATTAGAAGAAAATAAATAAACAATAATCAATAGAATAAACAAATAACATAACATGGAAAGAATAGTACTAGTATCACAAGATAACCGAAAACTAGAAATACAATATCAAAAATAAATAGTAAATATTCCATGCTAAAGTACGTGCCAAGTGTCTAAGATATAATCCAACTAAAGAAACTGAAAACTACCCCAAGAGGGCCACGAATCATGTCTTGTTCCTTCATCAAAACTTTATCCCATATCATACATCTAACACAGGTAATTTTCCCTTAACCTATTTAGAAAACACAAAGTCTATTCAGGTACTGATCATGTAGCCTGATAAGGGTGTGATTACAACTCAATAAGCCACCAATAACAGCATCTAAAACAATATCAGGTCAATAGAATGTGTATAAAGTAGTATAAATAAATAATTTCACGTCATAAGTTAATAGTTATCACTTTATCAATTAATATTTATTTAACTACATAATACCCCATGTTCTTGTATACACCCATAACTCAATACCTTCTTCATATCATGCTAGAGTGTGAAGTATGTATGGGATAGAACATGTTTCAGAATTACAATGTTACCATTACTTAATTCATAACTAAATTTCCATGTTTTCATTCACAAATTACACAATATAATTACCATTTTTTTATTCTTTAATTCACAACTAAATGAACATGTTACCATTCATGCCTTACAAATTAGAATGTACATGTTCCCATTCTTTAAATCAAAACCAGATGACCATTTTACCATTCATAACTTACACATTATAATGAACATGTTCCCATTATTTATTTCACAACTATATGACTATGTTACCATTAATAACACATAATTAATTCAATAATTAACTATCCACATCAATTCCATTATTAATTTGACAAATATTTTAACAAAACAATTACATTAGTTAACTCAATAATTAACTAATCATATCAATAAAATTAATTAATTCATCAATTAACTAATTACATCAATTAATCTATTCAATTAATAAATTAACTAATCACACCGATTTATTTAGTTTTTCGATAATTAGTTTATCACATAATCCCCTTAATTAATTCACCAATTAATTAATAATCTCAATACCATTAATTAATTCATCTATTAATTAATATGTTGAAACCAAGGATGTTATTTTCTAAAAATGGAGTACGGTTTGTGTTTGTTGTCAATCCTTACATGGATTACTGGAGAGTTTTCAAGGAAATAGATCTTATAGTTCAAGAAAAAAAATAGTTTTGAAGGTGGCTCCATTTTCCAATGTTTGATAAATTTTAGGGGTAAAAATATGTAAAAAGAGGTAAGCATCATGAAATAAATTTTTTTGGAATAAAAATTTTATTAATATGGTAATTTCAGGGATTTTGAGAAGCCTAGGATTATGTTTGTGAATATGAGGATCATAATGAATAGAGACAGTTCTTCTACCTGATTACATGAAGTGGGAGATCGTGAATACGTGATGTGGTGATAGAGAGCTCTATGACTATGTCAAATTTCATAGGAGCATGACGAAGGGAGGATCCCCATGACATTTTTTTAAGATCCGTAAAATGTGTCGGAGGTAGTGGATCATCACGAACGGCCAAGCCCATAAATATAAGGCTTCTTCTACTTCCTTTAATATGAAGAGTTTATAGAAAATGTGGAATCTCTTTTATTTCTCGAAGGTCGGGTAACTCTGCGAATCTCGATTTCTATGTGATCTTGAGCATCGCGAAAAGACTACTCAAGTCTTGATTGATTCCAATGATTCTAAGTAGTGGGATATTCATGATGATGGGGTATTACGTGTTGACTAAGTGGGATTCATGAATTATTTTGTTCCGCAATGGTGGTTATTCTTTACAAAGGTGTGAGATTCGTGAAGGAGCTTCACGAAAGGTAGTTTTGAATATCGGTTTTTTAGTGAATATAGCTTTTTGAGTACATAAACTCAGGTCTATGGCACATGCAGAGTCCTATGCTAATCAGATACAATTACATTAATGTCAATCCATTGAAGTGACCTTTAAGTCGATAAACTGAGTTTGAATTCTCTCAATGTAGCGATCTAGGGGGTCCAATGGAAGAGTTCTATGGGAAATAGTGTGTTATCCAAAAATTAGTGTAAAGGAAGTGTTTCTAGCATAGATTAGATGGGTCTAAATTCTTGTACTCCATAACTAGTGAAGATTAGTGGACTTAGGTAGAATCGACATAATGTCAGCATATTCTCCATAGACTGGCCCTTTGTGGTGAACCAAGTAGAACTTTTGTGTCATCTCTTTGCATGTGTTTTTTTTTGACAGGTTTAATATGTTCCATCAATTTGGGAACAAGATCTATATCTTTAGAAGGAAAACATTTGACACCAGGATTCACCCCTCCCCTATCAGGGTGTTCTAGGGTCCTTTATAATCAATATCCACAAACTCCAAATCCCATAATTAATACCAAAATTAATTATATCATCCTAAAATATCAATATCTAAAAATTAATTATTCAATTATTTATCTCTAATCAACACCTCATAATTAATTCTACAATTATTTATCCCACTATATAATTCCCAAAATCCCAAATTTCACATCTCCTCAATTAATTAGTTTACCAAATAAATAAATTCAATAAAAAACACAATTAATAAATATCTAATATAAATTATAAAATTAAATAAATTTAAATTAAATAAATAATTTGGGATTTTAATTATATACGACATACCTCAATTTTTTGTTAAGCGATCACCCAACAAAAAACCCCTAAAATTGAGTGGCACAACGACGTAGAACAAGATCCAAATCTAAAACCTAAATCAAGATAAAATAAATAAATATATTTATAATATATCAAGATATATAATACTAGATCTTTATCAATAATACTATATCTATATCTATCCCAAAATATAAACAACAACTACCAAAATAATAGGAGAAGGGAGGAAGGAAGAATGAGAAACCAAACGGGGTAGGATTCTCTTACTGGGAGGGGTGCATATCTTTGATCTAGGATTTGAATCATGAATAATGTAGGTTTTAAAGGCTTTGAATCTTTCTAAAAGGCTTTGAAAGTGATATAAATTGGGTTGGTCTGAGTTTGGGTTGAATAGGGTGAGTTTTGGGTGTTTGGGTGATTAAAAAACAAATTTTCAGGTGACTTTAAATGTTGAGCATGGTTTGCTGGGAAGGGGTGCACAGTTTTCCATAAACATACACCTAAACCATGTGCCTATTTTATAAGGGTTCTTGATTACTCCTAAAAGGGTTCATGTTTTGACAAATAGTGTGCCAACCATGTAATTCCCACTAATATAAATAATGGCTTTAGCGTCCACCTAGCGTCCGCCAAACGACGGACATTTTTTGCCTGTCGCTCAAGCCTTTAGCGGCCGCTAAATAGCGGCTGCTAAACAACAACCCCAAAAAATGTGATTTTTGGTCCATGATGCAGTAGGTAACACGGATGTGGTCCACCAGTTTGGCTCATTGGACATGGCGGATGCACGGTGGCCGAAGAGGGTTCGAGTCAATTAGGGGGAGTCATTTGTGGTGGGGTGATGTCAGGGGGAGACCATAGGTTTACTAGAGGTTCACTGATGTGTTCGGGATGGCTGCAGGTGAGGTGGGGGTGGGGCGGCAGGGGGCGGCGTGGCGGCGGGCGGCGAAGCGGTGGTGTTGCAAGTCTTTTTGAAGAAGACGAGGGGAAACTCCCGCTAATTTTTTACTTCAATATTAGCGGCCGCCATTTGGCGGCCACTAATACACCCTTTAGCGGCCACCAAATGGTGGCCACTAATTCATGCAACCAAAATGTGGGAAAAATCCCGCCCATTTAATTTCAGTATTAGCGGCCGCCATTTGGCGGCCGCTAATACCCCTTTTAGCAACCACCAAATAGCGGCCGTTAAAACTGACGCATGAAACTGCCAAGAATTCTAGTAGTGTCCCCTCTGTCTGGGGTTTCACGGTTTGTTGCGCCAACTGTACACAACCTTATTTCATTCATTTTTCTCAAATTTTCACCCAAACACACCCCAAAGTAAAACCCAAATGAAATGTACTCAACTAAATGAAAAAATGTATTTATAAAAATTCCCAATAAATATCTAAAAAAATGTTAGTATATTCATCATGTATAGGATCTCTACTTCCCTTTAACATTGGGTTGGTCATGCGGGCTAGTTCCCCTGTGATTTTATGTCCTCTCACATGTGAGATCGAGATGACCCCTTAGCTGGTTCAGGTTTGTTCATGTATTTTTATCAAAATATTGAAAAATAGTTTTAAAATATTTCAACATAATACATATCCACCATTAAATTCATCATGAAAAATATATAAATCTTTTTTCATGTTCTTCTCTTTAAAACTAATTCATAATCTTCCAAGAATATTTGATAGTAGTGGAAAAACAATTTGGGATATCTTCTTCTTAAAAAAGATTCTCTTGAGCTACCTCATCTCTTCTAAAACATATTAACATCCCTTTGACAACAATTCATTGACAGTAAATACAAATCACTCCTTGTGGACTCAACATATCATTAAAATACCTGTGTTTATAGTGAAACATTCTTTAATATTGTGAGTTCCACAAAATGGGTAAATTATTTAGCACTGGAGGCTATAAAGTGTAAACCATACCTTGAATGATTGTTTCCCAACTATATACATATTATACTAAAAATATTTCCCCTATATAAAATTTAAATAAATATTATTATTATTCTAAGGTACTACTACTACATACAAATTTTATCTACCAAACCACCACATCTCTTCATTATATAGAAATACATTCCTTCCAAATATTTATAAATTTACCCAAAGAAAAATAATGAATATAAATTATTTGATAGAATCTCCTGAATTTATCTCTAGAGAGTCCAAAATAAAAACAATCAACGAATACACTTTCTTTTAGGAATCATTTCATTACACAAAGTAATCATGAATAACCCTTTATTCCCTTATATTCCACCCATGTTACCCCTTATATCATAGTGTTTTATCATGGATTTATTAAAATATTGAGGTTAATTACTCTTATTCCATCCTATTCAATTATTCCTCTCCCATTTTCCTCTAATTTTTACAACTATGGATTTATATATTTGATGATATTTCCAAAAGAGCATAGTGGAATCATGTTGGGATGAGATGGGTTCCTTGTGAATATTCTAGGGGAGGTCAAGAGAGATGGGTTACTATTTGTTTGATTTTTTTTCTTGATAAAATACACTTAATTGGATATTATTTTGATTTTATAAATTTTCTATGGAATTACATAGATATTTGAGATGAGAAATTAGAAATATTTTGGATAGTTATTTCAAGGGTTTTCTAGGAGTGGTCTATAAATTATTGCTTGAGATTTCAGTGAAGTGTAATTTTATAGTGATTTTTTACCTATTTATAAATAAATGAATAAGTTATGAATTAATGAATGAATTATAAATATAATACAATTAATTTATATGCACTCATGGATGACATAGGGTCTTCAAATCACTAAAACGGTTTCTACGATCTTTAAAATGTATAATAGATATTGGATCAAGTTTGTATAAAAGGGATAAATACAATATGAGTTGTGTGGTTCATAATATCACCATATATATATATATATACAAACATTAATTTTGTGATTTTTAATTGGGGGTATGGAGGGAAGAGTTTCCAAAATTGGAACCAAGGCATATTATCATGTGTGGGATGAGGCAAGTGTGTTCTAATAGGATCATAATGAGTCTTTAAAGTGTTTATCTTTGATGTATAGCTATAAATAGATATGATTTCAATAACTAAGCCTTGGATAGGGTGAGTTTGGATAGACATATGGTTTCCAACTAAAGATATATGGCTCTAGTGACTATGGGTTGTCTATAGTGTCAATGTGACACTTGTATAGAATGTCAGACTTAGGGTGTTATTAGTGTATTGTTTTTGGAGAAATTTTGTGGGTTATGAGTTATTTGATAGTGTTATATTATGAGTACAAATTAAACTAAATTTACCCTCTTTTATAGGTTTATATATATATCAAATATATTTCTAATAAAGTTTTATTTTAATTAAACCACTAGAAATTGAATTACTATTGGGGTTATTTTATGGTTAGGATTATAGATACCCTTTTGATTAATTTAACACGAGAGAGGATACTAGTGAGATTAGGTGTGGAATTATTGAATTAAACAATGGAGGTATCTCTCATTTTGAATTCAAACCTTCCAAGGTAAGGGTTATACATGATAGAGAGATGATAAGTTGATATCATGGACTTAGACACTTGAGAATTATATACTATGGCCTAAGGGATTACTTCATAATTTTGGTGATCTCCTTGAGTGAAAGTATGAGATTATAAGTGTTTATTCACTTATTTTATGGGTTTCAGTTATGCATATGATATGTTTAGTGGTATTATCTATGGGCTAGGATGGGGTTAAGATAGGGTTTTATCTAATTGATTTGTTAGGGGATATAGTCAAGGGATATTTTTGGATGGAATTTTATACTTGGGTATATTAATTACTTATTATAATTATTTATTATACATACATTTATTTTGAGATGTATGTTATTGATTTCTCTAAGAAATTGGTAATATTTCATTGGGACTTATATTCACGAATCATAAAATATGAGTATATTTTTAGCTACTTATGATTGGAGGATAACTATCAGGATTTTATAATTCTCCAAGATACTATCAAGAATATGTTCCATTGGGTTTGATAGTTCCATTAACATTGTATCAAGGTAAATTATATGTTTCTAGATTTATTGACATATATTTGAACCTTGGATTAGAACATGGTTATTCCATGTCTACTATTAGGGGTGTTCCTTCTATTTATGGATACTCATTGATTAATATTAGGTTCTTATTTTATATTAATTATATTTTAACCTTAATATCATGACATTATGTTTTTGGGGATATATGTGACAAAAAATGATGAGGTGATTTGTTGTTGTGAGAGATGTTTTTGAATATTCTCTTACCATGGGATGATAATACTTAATATTGTTCTTTTCATAGTGAACTTATTCAATAGTTAGGAATTATCATCCTTATATAACATGTAGAACACATTTTTTATTAGCTTTTAGAGAAAAGAAATATAGTGAGATTCGGTATGAGAGTCATGTGACTCTGAGGGGAAGTTCATGATGATGATTGGTTATGCATGATAATAATATATAAGCCTTATCATTGCATTGATTTGGATTATTTGTGACAGGTGTTCAATACTTTTTAAAACCATTTCGGTTATATGATATTAATTGGTTCCTATGCATCATTATAGAGTTAAAAAATATTTAATTTCATAGAATAGTTGGATATAGGTTATGGATGTTCGATGTGACTCATGAACTGAATAAAAATAGGGTGTGATTAGGTATGATAAAACCCTTTCAAAGGTTAAAGAAACCTTGTTTGAATTGCGAAGTGTCTAAGATATTCATTCTTGTGATTATTTTTAGTATGATAGTTGAACATGAGTTTTGGGAAAGTTTATGTGTGAATCAAACATTGAGAACCTATGTATCAATGTATGATTGGTGCAGGAGGTGAGGTATACCTAGTATGACGATGAAATGACTGAGGTTTCATAAGGATTGTGGATAAAAATGATAGTTAAATCTTGTTAATTATAAAATTCAACCCATTTTATAAATTTTAAATATAGTTGGATGACTACTAGAATCTATGGAACAAACAAGAGCTAAGTGGATCGATAAGATTATGAAGGATTGGGAGAGTGACTCTACTTTGGTGAGTTGGGTAGTCATAATTTCTTTGAAACAACTAGTGAGATGATGTAGTGCCTATATTTTTTGAAACATGAGATTCACATGTTAGTGAGTGGGGTAATTTAATTTAACAAATATTCACCAAGATTGAGTACAATAGTGATAGATCATCTATGGAATTAAATTATAGTATCATAGAGAACTATGAAATCATAAACCATGGAGAAATAACTTTGTGATGGGTCTACTGGGATATAATGAGTGTGTGTCATGATATATTATGTTTGACAACGATAAATACGGGTAGAATGACTCTCATAAAATAAGGATAAGTAAAATCATATGGTAGGAATCACACAATGGATAGAAAAAGGGTGTAGTCCCTCATTTCAAGATAGTTTTGAGTGAATGTCATGAATTACATTAATGATGGGTGTAGCAAAACCTATTTTCACCTATAGAACATTCAATGTTTTATTGTCTTCTATAATGTTTATAGAGGAACTCGGGTTGAATCCTAGATGATTGTACTATTTTTTGAGTTGATTTTTTTTGTCTTTTTAATGGGATTTTTCTTAAAGAGATTAATAAAATTGTTTGATAAATGAGTTTAGGATAACAAAATTAACAAATATTTGAGTGATTTAATTATTGAGGATTTAATATTTTGATATCCTCAATCTTTCAAAACATTGCATTAAACTAACATCAGCTTCATGAGATTATTTTGATCATAATTCCTAATTGTTTTGGATATAATCTAATACTTAACATGGTTTATAATCATTATCAATTATAATTTATGTAAGGTTAAATATTTTATTAACTCTTGTGTACTTTTAGTTCCAATAATCCATGTAAAACACATGTCAAACAAAACATATCATTAATCCATAATATACATTTTTGACATACACAATATTAATTTAAATAAAATTAAATGAGCAAAAGACCTCAATCACTTAACATCCAAAAATTATGACTCAAAATACTAATATATTTAATCACTAATTTGGGTGGTTAATAATATAGATTGTGATGTTATGTTTTACAATATTAAATAAGGATAAAATGAATAATGAAATAAAATAGTTATGGGCCAAACACACATATGAATGATGAAGGGAGTTAAACATGGACATTAGATTGAATGATATAGTGAAGGGGGGAACGGTTTTTAACTTGATTTAAAATATTTTAATATAATTAATATTACAAAAAAATATTTTTTATGAGAATAAGATATCAATATGAAGAGTCATACATTAAAATTCAAATGAAATTACAATCAAACATACACGATTACAATTGAAAGTTAATGAAAATAAACATGAAAAGAAAAGTGGAGGAGAGTTTTCTCATTTTGATATAATATTATATAAACTCATCTAATACCTCTTTAAATTATATGGTCATGGTAATTTTCCTCATTATGTAATGAAGTTACAACCTATTTCAAAGAGAAGAGGCGAATGTGTTTATAGCACAAGGTTGTGGACTATTTTCTTTCCAAAATTACCCTATATGTTGGTCCAAACATTTGACCATTTAGAAAACATAATATTGAAAAATATTTTTATTAAAAAATTTATATATTTATGTTGTCAATTCAACAACCAAATTTGGTGGCCCTTGTAATTTTGTATCTAAAGTAATGTTTTTTTGGTAAACAATTGGTTGTTGTTTAGAATTGTCCCAAATTATTACATGGAATAAATATAAATGAATTTATAGGTATGATAATTACTTAATTTCAAATAAAATTACTCTATTATTTTTTTTGGATACCTCTTGATTTTTTTTCAAAACATTCCAACTTAATTTGGATTCTAGATTGGTAGAAAATTCAAGAATGATGAGATACTCTCAAATCCCAGATAAAATTTTGGGCTATATTTTCATGCTTATATTAAGATATTTATTAGTTAATTTGGGACCTAATTTTTTTTATCAAATATGTGTTTATATATTTAAATGTAATCTAGAGTTTAAAAAAAATTGTGCTTCCTTATTAAGACCATAAATTCAATCATCATGGTTGGTCTAGATTTCTCCAAAAATTCAATGAGACATCTTGTGTGGCCCATATGGATCTTTAAAAGGATAAATTATAGAATTATAAGATTTAATGATTTTTATTAAATTGAACAAGTAACCTTAAAAGAAATAATATCTCAATTTTGATATGTATAGTGAGAGTTATGGTTAAAATGGTAAACAGACTTTAATATAGACTAATTCAAAAAATGATCAAAACTTGTATTTAATATTAAAACATGGGAATTTTACACCAATTATGAACATTTAGTTTAAAATAAGTAAATTAAGTGAATAAAAAATAATAAATAATTAATAAAAACATCTCTGCAATTAGGATTGTTCATGTCCTCATGTACAATAGACATAGAAAACAATGACATCATTTTCACTCATCAATAAATATTAAAATTTTGTTTTTTTTATAATAATGGGGGTCTAGACTAATTCAATAATACATAAATAATTCAACTAAAAACATTCTCTGTAATTATGGTTCAAAAACAATTCTTTTTTAATGTTCTAAATTTTAATTGGAAAATATGGGAACTCAAATTCACTCCTCTCAGGATGATGTAAATTTATTAAATGAGCTTCACTCATTCACCAACCAAATGTGAAAATCATAAAGTTTGTAATATCATTTAGCTTTTATTACCGATTTTAAAGTGTCTTATAATATAGATCTATTTTTTCGTGGTTTTAATTATCTATGGAATGGTAGATATACAATGAATAAAATACACAAAAATAGGTGGGAAAAACCAACATGGAAAAAAGAAATAAACAATTTATGAAAATTGATATGGAAGGTCATGGAAACATGTATTTACAAGGGAAAAAATATGTGATGGAAGAAAATAGAGGGGGATAAAATTATAATGGGTGAAAATATGAAATATGTACAAAACACAAAACATCCCCCAAAGATTCAAGATAACATGATGCAAGTGTTGTTTGTTTTTTTATTTTTCTTCAGATGTTTTACATGGATAAAATATCACACTAATTATAAAAAAACTTTTTATCTCATCATGACACTAATTTTAATAGTTATAAAACTATCAAATTTCAAGGAAGAGTTGTTTTTTACCTACGTAATAAATTACCCATTCTTTTTTTTCTTTTTTTCAATTTTTTCAAAAAAAAACATAAACACTTTTAAATAACATTTGTACAAAATGTTATAAACATAAATTCATCCCCAAAACTGATTGAATTAAAACCTATCCCTCTAACATATATTTATATCTTCCACCAATCATATGATGACACATTGAAAATCAAGGAAAGTATGTACAAAATTAAATCTATTCCCAGCAAACTTAAATTCTAATAAATCAATCTCTGAAAATCCTTATATATGTTGGGTGGGAAAAACTTTTTGGCTTTTAATGTGGCTATAGAGAAAAATGTTTTTATAGGCTCAAATGGTATTTCAAAAGGAGGACCAATATAGGGTTAACATGATGAAATTTATATAGTTTTATTCTAATGTGTTTTAGAAAATTCCTCTATAACATTAATGTATACCAAGGTAAGAAATTTAACTTAATGGTCCACAAACTAAAGACTCAAAATCTAGGGTGAATAACGCACAATATGAAAAGATATTTATAGGATACCTTTCTAAGAAATCTATTGTTGTTCTTCATTATAGGGGAAGAATCATTTTTCAAATAGAAAATTTTTCATTCAAAATTTATTTTTCTTGAAAAAAATTATCCAATATTACAATGAAAAAAATGAATTTTTAAGATGAAATAAATCTTTTGACTCCCAAAAATGGTTGGAATTTTTTTCAAAATTCGATAGTGAGTAATTATTTATCTTTTTTGTTTTTGTTAAACATAATGAAAAAAAAGGAGAGAAAATAAAATTGTGGATGAAGAAATTGGTAAAGAATTTGAGAGAGAGATAGGAATGTGAGAGGAATATAGAGAGATATATAAGGAGAGAGAGATAGGGAGATTTAGATGTAGTTAAATGGAAATAGGTGCACCTTGGTTAGAATTTTGTGGGTCAAAATATCCATTTAATGGTGGGTTGGTGGATGTTGATATTTTTATGGGGGTGTGTGTCCTGTCATGGTGACACTTTAACTAATTTCTATTAACTGTGAATGTATTTTTAGAAGAGGGTTCTTGTACTTGAAATTCACTAAATGGGTAATAATTAGTAAAAATAAAATGACCTTCCCAATTATAATTAATCTTACCAAGGTTAAGTTGAAATATATATTTGAAGGGAATTAACTTTTCACCTCTAGAAAATATCTTTCATAGGATATTTTTTCTTGGAGTACCTCAGTTTTTACTTTATATAATTGGAATTATCATAAGAATCAAGTTTAATCCCCTCTATTTCAGTCAACTATAGAAATCACTATTTTTTATATTTTTAACAATCAATGTTATATATTTTCATAATCCAAAATGACTTATGTTGTATTTCAACCGATAAATGACATGATTTAACAAAAACTATCCAAAAAAGGAGAAATAAAAAATGGGTGTTTTATTTGTATTTTTATAACATCCAAGAACTTCACTAAGCATTTCTAGATAGTCTTATATTGTGGGAAAAACAATTATATTAGGAACTCTTTTCACTTATCTATTAGAAAGTTCATCCATTCCATTTTATTGGGGGTGATTTTTAGTTGATGTTTTATATACATTCCCAATATTTTTCAAAATAGATTCCCTAGATTGATTTCAGAAATCGGTTTCTAACTCACTTACAAAGGTATGTGGAGTTATAAAAAAAATTAAAGATATGGTTTTTGAAGAAATTACTAAAAGTATAGGAATCAACCTTTATATTGGGTTTGTCATAGACCCACCTAGAAACATTGTCAAACTCAAGGTTAATGTAGGATAATCAAATGGAATGGGATAAAATTCCCATGATAACAATGTGAAGAACATCAAAGATCTCATAGAATATTAGTAGATTTTGGGGAATTACATTTATTTTATAAATGTTTCTAAAATTTAGGAAAGTGTGACATGATTTAAACAAATCATGTGAGTCCTTAAAGAGTTAAGGGTAGAAGAATCCATATTCAAAGACCTTTTAGGAGGTCTTTTGTTGTCCAAAGTGGCCACCTCTGGGAATTGAATGGAAGAATTATAAGATATGGGATTTTCCATATTCATCAACACATCTCTTAATTACCATCATATTCCCAATTTTCTAAAGTTAATTATCTTCCATAAAATATTATTTTGAATTAATTTTTAACTTTAATTTTTATTATTTTGAAAAAAAATCCAGAAAAAAATATTGCAACTATGTAATTTACAATTGGATAATACCATGGTAACTTTAGAGTGATAGATGAGAGGTTTTCAGTGGAAAATTTAGGATCAATGAATTTAAAATTATAAGAATTTTTAATTATACTTAGGTGATCAGCCATGGGTTTTCTTTTGGGTTTCATATTTGATCTTAATGTCAAACTCATAGGGAATTAAGATGCATCTTATTAACCTCAATTTGGAATCACTCTTCTTGAGTATGAAATTAAAATTGGAATGTCATATTAAGATAATGATTTTGGAATATAAGATATTGAGCCATAATTTATCAATGGAAAAAAAACCAATTCTATAAGTTTATTTTTAGTAATAGTGTAATTATATTGAGTTTTATATGGTGTTTTCGATGCATAAAATATTTTATATGGAATTTTTTCTCTTCATTGACTTAGAATAGCCGTAACATCCCTATTAGAATAATCACACGTCAATTAAAAGGGTAAGGATTAATATGGGGGTTGGATTATTGGGTTAGATGTAAGGAAAAATTCATTTTCAACAAAGGATCTCTTGAAAGCCTCATCGAAATGGAAATTAACATCATTATTGAGTAGTTGAGTGAGCAGGATTGAAATCTTACAGATGTTCTAGATGAATATTCGATAAAAACCTTCCTAACCAAGGAATGGTCATATGTATTGAACTGGTACGAGTTCAAGAATTTATTGGGTCACCTATATCTTATCTGGATTGATTTTAATTCCCTCTTGAGAAATTTTGTGTCTTATATACATCCCATTAGGGATAATGAAGTGAAAATTTTCAAATTTTAACACAAGGTTACATTTGACACACATTTTTAAGAACAAAGAGACTGAATAAAATAAGTATTAAAATGAATCACCATAAATGGATAATTTATTCATGAAGACCTCTATGAAATTCTCAATGAATTCAGAAAATATACTCATCATACATCTTTGGAATGTTGCTGGATAATTGAAAAGGAGAAAAGGCATTCTCTTATATGTTTATATTCCAAATGGGAATGTGAACGTGTAATTTTCATAGTCTTTAGGTATGATTGAGAATTTTAAGTATCTAGTGTATCCATTTAGAAATAAATAATTTTATTTTACAGCTAATATTTTGAGAATATGATGAAGGAAAGGATGTGGGTTGTGGTATTTTCATGTTTCAACATTCAAATTTTGATAATCGATCCACACACACAATTTTTTTATTCGAGTTATGAAAACTTCTCCATGTTCATTTGTAAAAATAGTAATCCCAACTTTCATAAGCACAACATGAATCTGAATAACCCATTAACTATCTGCAATTGGGTAGATAATAATAGAATTTAAAAGCTTAGTAATATATTTTATAACTACCACAAGTATGAATGGATTGAGACTTCATTGAGGATCTATAATTGGTTTGGATGATTCATCAAGATGTATGTGATTCATGTAAATGGAAGGATTGATTTTAGGTATTTCATCTATATCCCAACATAAGGCCTTTTTTACTCAAACACCTGAACATGTTTGTAATCATTAGTTTTAGTAATTGAAGGATATATAATGATAATGTAAGAGTGATTATGGAAAATGAATGAATAATGTTGTGTGTAGGAAGAGGTTTCAGATCAATTTCATCATACATTTATGGGATAGAGAACTTGGGAATAGTGGAAGTTCTTCTGGTCAGTTTTGAATCTTTTTCCTCATTATCGTCCAAGGTGGAGTAGTAGAGATAAAAGGTGATATGTGATTCCATACATTTTTTCACGATTCTTTAGATTTATGGAGTTTAAATATGAATTTTCAACAACAAATTCTCTATATATAACATTTTCAATCATGGTGAAAATTTCACAAACTCCCCTCTCATAAGAAAAGCAAGAACATTTTGTATCATGTTTTAGTCGACTCTTAGAAGTGCACTCAAAAGCATGTATTTCAAATTCATAGTGATCTTATGATGAGTATCACATGGCTTGAATAAAATTTAACTTCACTAGTTGGTCACCAAATTCCATGGATAAGATTCCCACAAGACATCAATTTTAGTTCTAGTCATTATGCAGAATTGCCTTTCTATAATTAGGAGAGAAAAATAAGAATATGTTTAACCTTCCATACCAAGGAAATTAAAATTAGTTGGGAAGATAATATCATTGACCCAAACATGGTCATACATGATTATTACCTCAGGACCGGTAGTGCTTTGATTTATCTAACTAGATGACAATACTTATTGGGTGAAAGAGATCTAGAATAAATTTGGAGAATATGAATTTGGGAATGACATTTATTGAGGCTCCTAGGTATATGAGTGCATCATCAAAGTTATAACATATTATTTGGAATGCAAATGAAAAGGGACCAAGATCTTTTCACATTATAGGAATTGAGTATTGGGAAAAAGAATTTTCAATGTTCCTAAGCTATCTCTCATTGGTGAATAATTATTTAAGATTTTTTTAGCTTATAAATTTTTTTATAGAATTTGAAAGGGGGATATTGACTTCAACACATCTAAACATGTCATCAATTTTAGAATAATAATTATAGGAATTATTTGTCTTATTGATGGATTTAGGAAAAGAAATTGGGTTCCAAAGAGTGATTTAAGGAGCTTATGGATTGTCTTCTGGATATTTATTTTCTCTTTTTTCTCTTTTTTCAAGCTCAATATTTAATAGTAATTTGTAGTATTAATCATGAGGCATATAAATTTTATTCCTATCAAAGTGAAATTACACTTACATTTCCCTTGGGGTTAAGAAAAATTTGATCTTTGAGTTAGGATTAATTGGATATTTGTTGCTGATTTAGGTGTGATGTATGTTGAAAAATTTGTTTTTAAATGTTTTTTAGTATAGAATGGGTGAAGAAGTAAATATATTCCACAACAATTTCCCATGGTTTATTACAATAAGAGGTATGTCCTTCATTTCAATTTATTTGATTTCTGTTCTAGGGAATGTTCTTGTATTTGGTTGGGAATTAAAAAGTCTCAATAGGATAGTGGAATCTAGGAGGATCAAGAGGAGAATTGTGCCATTAATTTTAAGGAACAATAGGATAATGTTGTTGGAAATTATTCACACAAAGATCATATTTGTATTGGTTTGGATTTTGAGAAGGGAAATAAGGGGGGTGAATGACATGATTTCCATACCTAGGCCAATATTTTATTTCTAGCCGAGTGTAATGTTAATAGAGAAGGGATCATATCTAGGTTGGTTAGAGTTTAAAAAAATGACTTGGTTATTTAGGGTTGGTGTTCCTCTAAGAAAATGCTACATTGAGCACTATTGTACTAGAACAATCTGATGGATAATCTTGTAGTTGTATAAATGTGTCATTTGGATGAGTTAGTGAGCTAAAGATTACATTGTTTTTTATTGGTCTAGTGAATTGAGAGTTTGGAGAAGATGAATATGGTGCTTTGGAAACCATGTCTAATTGTCGCACAAGACCAATATGTTTAGCTATCCATCCAGTCCTCTTATTAGTATCTATAAACTGATTATGTTTGGCTTATTTGAAGTGATAATGTGCTTGAATATAGAATTGTAGAATGTTTATAGACATTTTTTATGAGATCTTGCGTAGTTGTAAGATTTTTTCAATGAGAGAACTACCACTTGTGACATTGAAGAGATTTACCTCCATATCCAATAATCCCTCATAGAAGTATTGGATCAAGAGTTAGTGAGGGATTTTGTGGTGTGCGAAATTTTAAAAAATCTTTTTAAACCTCTCTTAGTACTCATAGAGTGATTCATTGGATAATTTACAAATACCAATAATTTTCATTCAAATAGAAGCAGTTCAAGAATAAGGTAATGATTTTTAAAAGGAGATAAACATTATGTCATTCCATTATTTTATGGAACTAGGATAGCAGAAATAGATCCATGAATTGGTGGAGTTATTTATAGAGAAATGGAATTCTCAAAGTTTGATTTTTTCTTCAGAAACCCCTTGAGGCTTCATAGTAAAGAATAACACTTAGACCTCTTTGAGGTTAATATGTGGATCCTCATCGGCTATCCCAGGTAAATGAGGAAAAAGAAAAATCAAGCACAATTTTCTTTCCAAATATGACTCAGTGTTTGGATATTGAATTCCAATTGGTTGGTAATTCATATCAGGTGCTTAAATTTCTTTAAGTTTTTGTTTCCTATGATTAACTATATCTAGATCAATTTTATAGAAAATTAATTGGTCATGAGTGATTTGATTATCCCCTAATATTCCTCCAAATTTGGTGAAGCTTTTTCTCATTTTTTGGGTCAAAAATTAGATAGATTTTTTGGAGTCTATGAGGTATTCATTGAAATTTTTTAAGGATAATGAAGAAGGTTTTTCTATGTGTTTCTTTTTTAATATTTTTTTTATTTTATTTTTTATTTTTATTGGTTTTTAAGAGAAATAAAAGAAACATATTAGTTGTTTCACCATCCCCAGAAAAAAAAATTCCATTTTATGTGTGAATTATTATTACCTATCAAATTTTCAATGTTTTTATGATCTAAAATAATGTTTATAGAAGAACTCTTGTCAAATACTTGATGATGGTACCATTTATGGAGTCGGTCGTTTTTGTTATGTATTTTGAATTGGGGGGGGGGGGGGTTGTTTAAATATATTAATTAAATTGGTTGATGGATGAATTTATATCTTATAATTTGATAAATATTTGGGTGAGTTCATTATTGAGGATGAATGATTTTTTTTATTCTTTATCTTTACAAATAATTTCATTAAACTGACATCCACTTCATGAGATGATTTCGATCTAAATTCCAAATTATTTTGAATTTAATCAAATATTTAACTAGGATTATAATTATTATAAATTCTCATTAATGGGAGTTTAATATCTCATGAACCCATATTTACTCTTGAATCCAATAATCCATGGAATACACATGTTAAATATAAAATTTCATTAATCCATAATATATTTTATTTGATATAAACAATAATAATTCAAAGAATTTTAAATGAGAAAAATCCCTAAATCAATTAACATCCCCAAATTATAACTCACCCCAATTATATATTTACTAAAAAATCTTGGTGATTAATGAACTATATTATGATGTAAATTATGATGATTTTAAATAAGGATAAAATAAACGATGTAGGAAAATAATTGTGCACTGATCACAAACACGAACAGTAAATATAGTTAAACATGAACATTAGATTGAATGAGAACGTTAAATAGGTAAGAGTTTTCAAATTTATTTAAACTGTTTTAAGATACTTAATATTACACAATATAATTTGGATGAGAATAATAGGATAATATGAATATTCATGCAATAAAATTAAAATGAAATTATTATCAAACACACGTGATTACAATTTAAAGAGAATAAAAACAAGCATGAAAAGAAAATAATGTGATAGGTTTATCTTGTTTAAAAAAGAGTATGTAAAGTCTTAATCATAATTTTTTAAGGTTGTGGTCATTCCAATACTCTTATTTAAGTGCTTAAGTTCTAACCTCTTTCAACGAGAATAGGGTAATGTATTTATAGCCCAATGTGGTGGACTGGTTTCTTTCCAAAATTTTTATTCAAGTTGGATCAAACATTTGACCACTAATAAATCTTAATATCATGAAATATTATTATTAGAAGTTGTATATATGTATGTTTAAATTTCAACATCCAAATGTTTCAGCCATTGGATTTTTGGGGAAAAATTCATGTTTGTTTTGGTAAACCATGTGTTGTCCAAAATTATCCAAAATTTTTCCTTATCCAAAATGTGAATGAATTTATGGAAATTAATATTCCTTAATTTCTGATCACTTTATTCTATAAAGTTTTATTTATAAATATTTGATTTTTACCCACAAAATTTCAACTTAATTGGGATTCTGTATTCGTAGAAATGTAAAGAATGGTGAGATTCTCTCAAATCAAAGACATATTGTTTGGATGAACTTTCATTCATCAATTGGGACATTTATTATTTCACATTGGGCATACAATTTTTAAACAATATTTTTTTTAAATACTAAAAAATATGATATAATTTCATAAAATTTTGTTGTTCTATATTGAGACCTCAAATTCAATCTCCATTGTTGTTCTAGTTTCCTCTATATATTAGGTGGGCCTTCTTGTGTGGTTCATATGACCTTTTAAATGGAAAAAATAGACAATTCTCCAATGGAATGATTTGTATCACCTTAAATAAGGAATATTAGAAAACACACAGTTTTTATAAGTATTTTGAGTGTTATGATTAAAATAGAAAACTGGCTTGAATATGGATTAATTCAAAAGATGCACAAAAATTATATTTAAAATTAAAACATTATAATTTAACACCATTTATGAACATTTAATTTAAAATAATTAAGGGGAGTGGGTAAAAAATTATGAAAAAAATTATAATGTTAATGGGCTTATACCTTTGATGGTTGAAGTTTTAATTTTGTTCTAGGTTGTTAGTTTCTAGATATATATGGTGACTAAAAATACCAATTTAGAGATATCAATTTGGGATGAACGTACATCAGTACATTGGGAAACTGGCCAGGTGTGAAATTCATGAAATTTATTGGTATGGGGATGAGGTAGTGAATGTTAGTACTCATAGAATAGTATGAAGATTGGTTCAATGAAGAGAGGATTCTTGTGATGGATTGATCCTCAAGTAGGAGATTGTAAAATCTTGTATAAATGTTTTATAAATTTTTTTAAAGGTTGGGGCCGAAGCCTCATTTTTATTATTAAATCAAAGCAAATACCTCTTTTTAACTGGGTAGAGGGAAACCCATTACATAGCCCGAAGGCTCAGTGGGCTTGTAGCCCATTACATAGCCCATAGGCCCAAATTCTAAGGCCAATTCACATTCTGTGAATAGTAACCTGCTGCTACAGTACCGCACAGTATCAACCATTTCCTTGTAATTTTTGGAGTTAATAAATTAAATTAATGTCATTAGTATAAGGAAATAATCATTGAGTCAGATCCATAGTGTGTAGGTTGTTGGGATTTCAATGGAATTCAGTGTGGTAAGGTACCAACTTGTATATTTTTTACATGATCAAGGTCTATACGTTTGGGATTCATCCAATAATTTAAGTAAAGGTTTGATTAGAATATATAGTAGATTAAATTTTGAAGCATATAAAGAATGGAAATTTTATTATTGTTGGTATGGTGGTAAATTATATAACTTGTAAATTATCTTGGATTTCAAGCATGAATTAAGTCTTGGTGACCTATGTAAGTCACTAAGGATATATAAGGAATATTTTTAATGATGATAAGTGGAATGGTGGGGAGTTTTTAATAAACTATTTTGTTGGTTGTTGACGAAACTAGGATATAAATAGACACTAGTGGGAATGAATTCGGTTTGAATTTTATTTTTTATTTTTTAGATTGATTTTTTAGAGAGTAATCTCAGAGTTAATATTATTTAAAAAATATTTATATGTTTAGAATAAATATTTGTGGTTTTTTTAGTTCTTTAGGGTTAGTGGTTTTTCATAAAATGGTAGTTTGAACCACCGAGTACCTGATATATGTTCACCTAGTACCTAGATTGATCTGGTAGTATAATGACATAATGGTAGCATACACAATGTAACCAATGTATGAATACCAAGTACTAGGTTGTGTGGTTAGAGTAGGGGGGCTCTTGGATAGTCCACTGAGTACCTGGTGAGGGTGTACTAGGTACTTTCTGGATCCCAAACCAATTTTTTATGATGGGTACAAATTAATTTGGGGATTTATTTTAAAACCCCATAAGAAGTTCCGCTTCTTAGTGGGTGATGAGTAGGGGGATTCAAATACCACTCCCCTTTCTCTCCTCCCTTAATCCTCCTTACAACATTATTGCATGATATGGTCTTCTCTAGTGATTATGGTCAGTTATTCCAATTACTTAATCCACTCTTATTCATCTCCATTATTCCTCTATCTTTTACCTGTATGTATTTAGGAATTTGATAATGATTCCATAGGAGCATGGTGAACTCATGCTGGGATGAAATATCGTCAATGTGATTTTACTATAGGAGGTTGGGAGAGATGATATAAGGGACATCGAATGTTTTTTCCCGTAGGGAAATACTCTTTCGTCATTATTCATTGGATTTAATCACTTTGGGGAGAATGAGATGGATATTTTATATGAAAATTTTGGTTTTTTTATTAGTAAGATTTAGTAAATGTTGGGAGTCATATTCTACCAATTAGTCATTTTTTCCTTGAATCTAGTCCATCCGAAGAGTTTTACCATCTTATACTTAAATTAATTTTTTATATATTAATTAATTTAATTAATTAAAAATTAATTATAGATATTTTATGTGTTATCTTGGATAATTTTAGGGGATTGATATCATGGTTGATGGATGATGTGGTCTTAGACATGCATTGATGATATTAGAAGGGGGTTTTCATAAAGGTTGTAACTCCACTATTAGGTAGGTGGTGTCTAAATTAACAACATATATATATATATGAATTTAATTTTTCTATTGTAAGTGGTGGTAAGTGGGTGAAAGTAACCCCAAATAGAACCTATGGGTCCACTTATGTGAGGTGAGGTTAGTAAGTTTTGATAGGCTCATAATTATCCCTCTAAGTATTATCCCATGATTTATATCTTCCAAGAGGTATAATTCTTATAAGTATGTTTTTTATAGATAAATTTTGGAACAACGAAGGGTAAAAAATCTAAGAGATAAGGATATAGTGACTTGGTAGGTAAGATATATTTGAGAGACACTCACCAAGGGCATCAAGATATAGGTGATCTCAGTGAGTGGTTGTTAAAGAAACAATATACTTTCTAAATTATCTAATAGGGGTATCTTATGATTATATTTTGATATTTCATTGAACCTCTTTGAGAGGTTTATATGGATTTTATATATAGTCCCAAAAGGTGTCTTTTTAATCTAATAATTAGTGATTATTTCATGAAGGTTGTTAGTATATGGTTAGTATTTTAGTGAGTCTTTTTAATAAGTCACCACAAGATAGGTGAATTATGAAATTTCATATGAGCCTATCACATTGACCAAAGGTGGTATTTAATGCCTAGTAGGAAAACCCCATTTCATTCATAGTGTCATGTGACAGAGAAATTATAGTTTTTATCAAGATATTTTACACGTTCTAAGTAGGATTTATGGACATACCTCTCACTTAACTAGATTATAGACATCCTTAATTGAAAGGAAGATCCTAAGATGAATAATTTTATATTTTTATATATTTAAGTGGAGCATGTTATGTGTTTAGTGGTATTATCAAAAGGATAATATGGGGTGGAATCTAGGTTTTATTCTCATGAGGTTTGAGAGGTTATATCCAAGACCTAGTGTTGAAAAGGAATTTTTATTTATTTATATCTTTAACCCTCACATTTCTTTTATGATATGTGATGTCTATTTCAATTAGAAGTGGGGTTGGTGGTTCTAATCCTACTTTTCAAGAATAATAAAAGTATCTATTTTGATAGTTGTGATTAAAGGATAACTTATGAGGTTGAGTGATTTCACTAACCAACTATAAGGATGGTGTCACTTGGGGTTTGGTAGTTCTACCAACCTACTATCAAGATAATGACATCATTTTCTTAACTAATAGACATATATTAGTAGTTGGGTCCAAAACATGGGCATGTTCATCTTTCTATTATGGGTTTTCTAACTAGGAATCCATAATCATGGACCGCAGGCAAATTATTACCATTGATTACATTTATTTTGAGAATAATATAAAGAAGAGATATAAGGTTATATGTGACCATTTTTGTTCCTACTATCTATAGGGGATCTACTTAAGAAATATGTGATAATATTTTGAGTCTATTATTAGGAGTTGATATCTTTGAGGATAGATATGTCTTAAACTATAAACAATATTAGAGTAACTTCTCAAAGTGATAAGATTTTTATGATTAGCATATTGAGATTGTCATTGGGAGGGTATTTTCTAAGGATATATGTGTTATTATTTTGTTCCTTCTATTAGGAGGGGATCTTCTAGGGATATAACTAATAGTACTTTAACCTTGTTATCGGGAGAAGATATTTTGGGGGTATACATGTTCTGATGGGCTATATCAATAGAGGATACTTTGGGCCTATATTTGACTATTAATTTAACCCTTTTATCAGGGGATATTATGAGGCTATTTTTACTAAAACTTGAGTTTCTTTATCTAAACGGGGTATTTGATTCTATATGTATTTAGTTTTTTTTCGATTTTCACATACTCGGTGCACTAGTTTGAGTACATTATCAGTATTATTTCACCATCCATTTTATTATGGTATATTATTTTCTTATGATATTGGAATTTTGGGGATTTATAATAATCTCATTATATTATGTAATACAACCATGGGAAAACTCATCTTATTTCCATCACTAGTCAATGAAGGTATGTGTCTTCCATTAGAGTGGCATCTTATGTACCCCATGGTTTGATTATTGTATGCTTGGAATGTATATTTACTTAATTTTATTTATTACTTGAATATAGATATATATTGGTTATTATTTGTGACACCATTGTTCATGTATTATTTTGTTTTATGCTTACACATTGCATATGCACCCAGTTGAACATGTAGACTTTATGGTTTTCATAAAAATTAGGGGACAAACCTTACTATAAGTTAGAAGGATGGAGGAATATAATGGGGGATATAAATATAGGTCTAAGGTGATTAGAAGGACTTTAGAGATTCTAATTATCATTTTTATTTTTATTTTGGCTTTTGGTGTTGTATATAATCTTCCTATCATGCAATATTTGAGTGATGTACGAATACTTGACCTATGTGGGAACATATTTTTTTAACAAGGTGTGTATTTATTTATAGGGTTTTATTTTAACTATAATTATATTACAATATGGTGTTATATATATTTATAGATGATTCTGTTATTTATTATGATTTTTTACAATGATACAGATGGTGTAGTTTTTTAATGTGGTTTTATCTGTCCCTTATTTATAATCGATAGGATCTGGTGCATTGAGAGTAACTCCTGAGGTTATGTAGCTCTTCATATTGGGAACAATTCATATTGACTAGGTAATGGATTTCATAATGATTCTATATGATAATATCATCAAATATATTAATTATCTTCTTTTTATTCTTTATTAATACTAAAAATTTATTACTCCATGTGTATAACCCAAAAATATACCTTTTTGGATCACTCATCAAACATTCCTAAGAATATTAATTTATTTTTTATAAAACATGGACTACAAAACACCGTTAAGATATTCATGTTTTTTTTACAAACCAAAATTCATAATTTGTATTCCTTGAATTTGGATAAAGTAAGAACTGATTGATAATGTAAACAACCAATATTATATCTTGTCTGCAAAAGTGTTTTGATGTTTCATGATTGGATAACATGGGTTTTCCCATATCAAACAATCTTTGATTCTTCCACTTTTCTTCACCATTATTTTAAGAATTTATAGATTTATACCTTCATAACAAATTCAATATTTCTTGAGATATATTATAAATTCTTAATTTGTGTAATCAAATCTATTATTAGATCAAAACCCTTTGATATCATACACTGTTGAATTTTAAATAACTCTTTGATATGTTAAAAATTAATCAAGTGTCTATTATTTTCCACCCATGAAATAAATATAATTCATGTGAGAAAAATAATTAATTAATGTTATGAAATACTTATCTTTATTGGTTTAATATAGAAATATTGGAAAATAGAAATCTGAATGCACAAGTTGAATTTGCCTCTTTGTTTTGATCTCCGCAAACTTATGTATTTTTTCAACATCTTTATTTTATGAAAAACATTTCATGTGTTTCTTATTTATAGATTCAACATAGTTTTGTTTCTCACATCTTCATATTTAAAAAATTCAAATCATGTCCCTTTATTTCAAATGACCAATTATTTGGTGCCAAATCTCTTTACCCTCCTTAATACTCAATCAATAATAATTTCCATAAATATAGATATCAAATAAATTTATAACTATTTTATACCATTTCATATTGATTTTTTATCCATAATCCTTATAATGAATCATCCATTCTTTATAAAAATTACATCATTCCCATTATCACAATATTGAAAAACTCTTAAAGGATTTCATCTTAACTAATCAACAAAGAGAATATCATCTAAAGTGATAATTTTATCACCAATTTGTGTTCATCCAAGAAATTTAACTTTTAAAGAAACATTTTTTCCAAAGTTAACAACACCTATATAATATTTTTTAATATACTTCAAATAATGTTTCTTTTTATTCAATTTTATGAGAAACCCCTATCTAAAACAAAATGTTTTTCTTTCTTTCAATATTTTTATACAACCACATTCAAAACTTCATGTTCTTAATCAATCTTATTATTTTTATATTTAGATTTTTTTTCATTATATTATCTACTCTATTAGAATAGTTAGACACTTATTGGTGGTATATCATTATTAATCGCACCAAACATAAGTTTCTTTAAGAACATAAATGTTGTTCTGAACTTTGATATTTATGTTGGGATTCTAAATTGGTTTCTTATTTAAATTTTCAACTTTTCTCCACTAAAATCATGATATCTATTTAGTTTAGATAAATTCATATTATAATAATAGAATATATTCCTTGTTTCTACATCAAAAAATACCTTCATTTCCAATCATATTTTAAATTTCTTATAAGAAGAAAATTTTATTGGACAATATCTAATTTTTTCTTTTTATCTAATAATGGAATTTGTTATTTTTTATTGACCTTTTCATTATTAATTGATATTAATTTCATAATTAATATTCCCTTTTCCATTTTATCTAATTCATTTTCCTTCTAGACAGTATTTTTATTGTGGTTTTTACCAAAAATATTTGATGTAACAATGGGTGTATCATTTTTATAGGTGAAGCTGCAAATTTAAGTCCTTTAATGTTATCAATGCCTTTTATTTTTTTATCATTGAGTTTAAAAAGTGAGTGTTCGGTTATTTTTTGAATAATCATCAAATTTATTAGATTCATTGATAATTGTATACAATTATTATGAAGATTATCCTATTTTTGTGATAAAATTATTGAACATAAATATAAAATATTTCAATGTATTCGCAACTTCATTAAAACTTTTTCAAGATATTTTACCTTCTAATTTTTTTCACCCTAATTTTTTTTTGATATCATGTAGAATTTATTCTTAAATAAAAAATAAATTTATATTTTCTATATTTCCAATACTCTAAATTTCCATTTATATATCTTCTTTGCCATTTGATTTTTCAATTAATCTCTTTAATGAATAATTATCCTTCCAGATCATTTCTATCTTATTTAGACACATCCTGAGATCCTTTATCATTTGTAACCCCTTTGTTGTTTCTTAATATTCACCATACTCATTATTTATTCCACCCTCATTAGGGGATTCATTAGTGTTCTTTGATTCCTCCCTGAAATATATATAATTTTTAACCCAAAATCACTTTATACAACCTCATGTGCTTCATTACAAGATGAAAATTAATGTTTCAGAAAACAATCACATGATTATTAAATAATACTTTATATTTACATTAGATAATATCATTCCATTGAGACCACTTCCCACCTTGTTATTTATTTTTGATTATTTTGTAAATTGTTCATCCTCATATTTAAATTTTTTATCTAGAACATTATCTAAAAGATATAAAATCTTCACATGATTAATTTTTTAAAAAAAATCATATTTTACATACATTCTTCTTTTTAAAATATTTTAGAGAATAATTAAATATATTTATTGAAATTTATTTAATCATATATAGATTTTGATTATTCTTCATGAGACTTCTAATCATTATTTATTTTCAAGACTTTATAAGATTTAAAATATGACCTGTTATATATTTCTCTATCATAATTAATGTGTGGCCTATTCTAATTTAATATTTGATCAATATTACATTGAGTATTTCAATTGTAAACTCATACAAGTATTTATCCTTTAAAGTGTAACATTTTTCAATAACTTTTTATGGTATAATCCTCATTAATTTCATTACCATGGTTGAGTCCTAAAGAAGTTAACTATAGATCTAAATTAAACTATAATTTTATTCAACCATATAAATAACTCATCCAACAATTATTATTTTTCTACCCAAATGCCTTACAATATGCCCAAAAGTTTTTTATTCATGACTCTATAAACTTTTTATCTCATTTATGAATATTTTAATGTCTACACAAAGTGGTTTATATGGATTATAAACTGATAACCTCATTAAATATTTATTATATATTGTGGGAAGAAACACATTGTGTTCCCTCCTATCAACCTCTATATTCTTATTATTCTACAGAGTAAAACCTACTCCTACTTTCCTTAATTCAACACCATTATTCATGATTTCAAGAAAAAAAACACTCAACAATAAAATATGAGGATCCATTCTTTCATTCCATAAATTAAATACATTTATATTGAATTTGAAAACTCCATTTTAATTAATGGGGTTCATACTCTCCATGAAAATTATTTAATTGAAAATATATAAGAAATTAATAATAAACATAGATCCTCATGAATGGCCTATAACAACTACTTTGTCATCATTAATGTATGATTCCTGGTGAAAACAAACTATGATACTAATTAATGTTTATTATAGGAAAAGAAAACAGAACACAATATCATTGGAAAGAACCCACTCTGATACCACTTAATGTAACCCAGAAAATAAAAGTGTAAGTTGAGAACCCTAGAGAGGGGTGTGAATCAGTGCTTCAACAAATTCCTATAGACCACAGAATCATCCCATGTTGGTTAGTATGTAGTATATTTGAATAATCATGAAATTAATATCAATTATTGATATATAGAGAGTGATAGAATGATACATGAACACATAAGTGTTTTATGAGGTTTAATAACTTTTTTTAATTATTAGGTATGCCCTTGGTCCTTATAAATCATAATTACACTTCACATATTCTAGTTTTTTATATTAAAATAATATTTTATTTAGAGTAAGAATATATTCCTATATATAGATAAGTATTCCATGATAAATATAAGAGAATAAATATTAAAGATGAATGAAAATGAGAATAAATAATCCTTTTCAATCCTCATATAGTGCCTCCAATGTAAGGATCATGTGTACACCTTGTCCTTATCCTCAAAACCAACCCTTGTATATTTATAACTCTTATAATAATGTGTGGATATATATCCTCAATTTTTATCACAAGCCTTTAAAAAACTATACATTATTATATAAAATCATAAATCATGATGTAATTTTGTGCATTTTTTTTAAAATTCATGGTGAAACATTTATTTCAAAATAAAGGATCCAATGTCTTAATCAATTCATTAAAATATTGAACTAGATCCAAAAAATCTATAAATCTCTCAAAATCATTATAACATGATATATTCAATAATGGTGAAATTTTTTTGGACTTAAAATTCCCTTGAAACTTCCAAGACCTTATTGTGGGGCTATGGATTGTATTTTGAAATAACTTATACATAGGTTAACTATAATCAATAAAAAACATTTCAAAAACCTTCTATTATAGAATTATTTCAAGAAACTATGAGATAATTCTTAAATTTGGATGTGAATGCTTCTTGATAATTCCCACCTATATACCTCTATAAACTCAACTCACTTACCTGAAATACAATATAAGATTATGGGTTATCATAATACATCTTGACATTATATATGAAATTGAATTATTATTCTTTACCTGTAATGACCATCCTTACAAACATATATGACTCTTCACACATCAGCATTTATAAATGTTTAGAATACATTATAGAATAATATTGTAGTGTAAAGCCTGTGTAGCATTGAAATTATAATTTACATACTAATAAAATAACAAGACCTTAGAAAAAAATCTTGGAACAACACATATATTTTACCAAATTATTTTCACATATATGAAAATCGTCTTTATCCAAAATACCATTATGGTCTAACGAAATCACTATCACAATGAGATTTTATAAACTATAGAGAAAATATATTTTATTTTCCTCCTTTATAGATCTAATAAAACTCTAACCCACCCATGAGCATGTTTACAAAAAAAACATGAAAAAAAAACTTCATAGATCAGGAATTTCCAACTCAAGAAACTAGTCATAGTATGATCCTAAATATGGAAATTTTCAAAACACCACATTATTGGAATGAAAAATGATATTGATAATACTCCAACCCTTAGATTATTGATCAATACTAAATTGACCAAGTGTTAACTAAGAGTTTAAAAATTCCCTTTTATTAACTCACTTCATAAGGAATCTATAATAAATGTTGAATCCTTTATTAAAAACTATTACTAAATCAAATAAGTAAAAAATATGTTCCAAATTATGGTTTTCAAAAATACATAAATATTATTTAATTTTGATTAAAATTTATTGAAGTTGTTAAAAGGTTATATATGTAATTAGATTAAATATGATAATATCCAATAATACTAATTTAATCAATATAATTATATTTATATAAGAATAAAAATAAACCAAAGTGATTTAATTTTAAATTATAACAAATTTTATTAGAATTAACTAGATGAATTATTTATCACTATATGACCTCAACACGCTTCCCAATATCTATAGGTTAATGAATATCCTTGTGGGTTTTAGAATAAACTATTGGGGAGTAATTTAGATACAATTCTCAATACTATATACAAATTAATGGCATAAAATAAATAATAAATAATAAATTATTAGATAACATTAGTGGAAGCATAGTGTAAGTCTAGTTATAATAAAATAAATAACCTATAAATTACATTCTGATATCATTAAATATTACCTAAAAGTGACAAGTACACTTATCTAGTCACTGTCATTGGTACATAACACATACATATGTTTCCTATCTTGTTACAAAGAGGTTAATGGTCATAGTGGAGGAGGATAAATGTCTTCTTCAAGGAGACATTGACGGTCACATTATAGGGAGGTTATTGGGATTTTACCCCCTGATGGCATTCAATCTGATAGTTTACATGGTGTTTCTTTGGTTACAAAGTCACATAATCAAGGTGAAGTGGTTGGTTTACATCTATGTGATTCACCTTATTCAGGGACCTCGATACAGGAAGAGGATTTTGTTAAGAGGGATCAATTAGTGACTCTAGAATATGAGGATTATGATTATATTTAATAAAAAATGGGTAATAAGTATTACATAAACATTATTGAACTGATAACTATTAATATTCAAACATGTCTAAGGAGAGACCTTGTTGGAGTATTTTTTCCTACATAACAATCTTTTTGTAATTTATCTAGAGTTACAGATATTGTTTACATATTGAAGGCTATAGCTATAGAGGTAGAGACTCAAATGATGTAGGTGTTTCTATTGGAGTAATTACAGGTTGTGGTTGGTCCTTATACTAGTTACAGGATGTTCTTTGAGTAGTTACAAGATGTGTTTGGTCCTTATAGGATGGTTTTTTAGTCCAAGGAAAGGGGAGAATGAGGTTGATGTGTTGTAGTCTGCTTTGGTTTAAATAAAATATTCCCAACTGATGGTGAAATCATGGGGAAATAAGAATAAGATCATTAAAAAGGGTATTAAAAGATAAAACAATGTCCTATCAATGGAGTAAAGTCCAATTTTTTTTTAATTTCTTTACTCTACTTTGCAAGATTCTATTAGAAAAGGATATGTCTTCCATCTTAATAAAATTTTAGTAGAATTTAGTCTTTTAATAAATGTTTATAGTATGATGAGTTTATAAGGTAGTTCTTCTCATCTATTTGTGGTTAAAATATATCACATAATGAAAATGATCCTACATCTATAGATAATGGGGATTTATATTGATAGGATTTGGAGGGTGTGGATTTTTACTCACATAAAAAGGCTATTTTTATAGGGATATTCAAATAAAAACTCATTCATAACTATATAATATTGATTTTAACTTTGAAATTAAGAATAATTATGAAACTCTTGATGAATAGGGAGAAATATATAGGGCACAATGGAATAGGGAAACAATTTCAAAAGGAAAAATTAATTGTTTGAATAATAGGATTTTGACATCATGATTGAACATGTTTATATGGGTTGATTACCAATATTTAAAGTGTTATCATGTATTTATATATGGAAAAGGGAACAAATGAAATTATTATGAAAGAATAGTGGTCTTATAATGTTTTGTTTTTAGTTTTTCTAGATGTTTTAATGGGGTTTTGATTCCATTTTAATAGTATTTTTATTGTAATAATAATAAAAGGAATTATACTAACTTACACATATCATGCCATTTCATGTCATACAGTCAATATGTCAAAATTTTCAACAAGGTCTAACACATACATTGTAAGTATTATAAAAATGAATATAAAAGAAGTGGATACGTCATTATAATAAATTTACCTAGTCTATATATGACAAAAAAATATCTATATCCCCTATCAAATTATGTCCAACCAAACAATTTATCATACGACCATTATGTTATCTGATATTAAAAGGCATAACCACAACATGTAAACTAAGGTACACTCATAATAATTTATTATGAATCAAATTAGGACACCATCAATGTCTTCTTAACATTTTACATAATAATTTGTGGTTGAATGAATGATAATATATGAAATGAAATATTTAATCACGCCTTTTTATTATATAAATGTTTCCTTTATGTGGTACAAACATATGATCTTTTAAAGTTTAGTTTTATGGAAAAAGGTTTCATAATACATTAAAACATAAAAAATTATTCAAAAAATGTGAAAGGATTATTAATTGGTTCATCCTAAGTAATTTTACTACATCTCATATCCTAGGTACATACATCAAAGGAAAGGGTGAGTGTTAGGCCCAGTAATGGAATACAAGAGAAATAATTTACATGTGATATTTAAGAAAAATAAATAAGAACATGAGGAATATAATAAAGGAATAAGAAATAGGTATACAAAAAAAATAATAACATGAATAATAACATGGAAATGTGGATACAACATTTAATTGAGTCATTCATAAGCATATCACCAAGGATTGTCACCGAGGTGTTGTAAAAATTAAAAAGGTTGTTTGTCAAGGTATTGTAGAACATATTATATCTAGAGATTAAATTCTTTAACCAATGCATTGGAGAAATATCAAGGAACACCAATATTTTTTATTAATTAATATGATACACATAGATCATAATAAAACATTTCATAAATAACCCTTGGAGAATAAAATAAATGGGGTTCATATCAAAATCATGGCATTTTTAAGAAGTTCGTAAAGACAAGATCATTATGTATTTTTAAACCCATGGAAAGGGAAATCAGGTCTCATGTATGTTAATACATGTATAAAACCGGTAATTTTGACATATTTTTTAATACCCCTATATAATAAATAGGTTTGGGTATTCACAAAAATAAAAGAAAAAGATATTTTTCTTAAGAAAAAGAGAGAAATTTTAAGAAGAAAATTAAACAGCATAATAGTATGAAACATGGTTTAAGAAAATGGTAAAAAGGGAGGGGACAATTATTTCCCATTCATAAAGTAATATTATTAAAGAAAAGGTATAGAATAAAGTGGATATAATAACAAAGTTTCAAAAATTAAAATACCTACCACATAAAAAAGGGAACTTGAAAGGAAAAGAGAAGTTGAAATTTCCCTTACCTTAAAGAGTAACTCCTAAAAGGTAAAGATTGGGTCATTGGGCAATTGATGACACCTTGGGATGACTCATTGGGAGGTAAAACTATCATAACTTCATTTAGGATGAATTTATAATGAATTAAAATGGATAAATGGGTGGGTATTTATAGAAAAAGAGGGGGGTTTGTTTATTAATTTCCAAGTAAAGGCATTGGACACCTAGGTAGTGGTAATTGAAACACCATGGGCTTGACTATGGTATTTTCCTATGGTATTGGACACTTGGATCATATTTTGTTTAATTTTATACCAAAATATCATACCATAATTTTATATTACTTATTTTTTAAAGGAAAAGTAAAGTTTCTATAAAATAACATTTTTTAAGCTAAAGTGTCCATTTTAAAATTTGAAAAGAAAATTATATATTTAGAAATTGATTAAAATATATAAAAATACTTCATATTACTAAAATGAAATAATTTGAGTATTTTATTATGGTTACATAATTATTACATCAATATGACATAATTATGATGTCCTTAAACTTATTAGAAAACTCGATATGTATTTTTACTATTCACCAAAAAAACAAAATATTTTAGAAAATTGTCTTAAATTCACTTTAACCTAGTTTTGATTTGATGATTTCAAAAATTATATTTATTTTATCAAATTAATTCAATAATAATGATAATTTAATCTTTTAAAAATAAAAAACATTATTATTAAAAAATAATAGCGGATAGAAAATACATAGTGAAATTTCTAACACTTGAAAAAAAATATTTTATCATTTATATTTAAATAAGAGTGTTATCATAATACTATTTCATGAAAATAAAAATTATTCATAATACCTTATTTTACTATAATAATTATATATTTTCTGAAAAGTACAATTTCTATTAAAAAAAATCATTTTATCACATTCATCGTATTTTAAAGAAAAACTAATCTCAAGATAAAATTGATGGAAAAAAAATTTTATTTATACAATGGAATTTTAAATTAAGTGACTAAGGCCTTGACACATAACCCCTTATAGAACCAATATAAAATATAAGGGTAAGGTGTGTGATGGTGATAGATACATGAGTTGGCTCAACTAACATTGCACAATTGGTAATTTCCACTGACTTGAACTTCTCCCAAAAGAGATTTTATTCAAGCCTTACTTATTGAAGATTGGATTGGGATTGGAGAAGAGTGAAACCTAGTGATTCTACCTCCTTCCTAATATATAAAAAATATTCTTTATATAACATGACTCCACTAGTTTAGGTCAATATTTCTATTTTCTACATTAAAGATCCTTTTTCATTTCTACTTATAAATATTAATTATAATGTTAAAATTATTATCAAGAGTATAGTTCTAAATTTTCATATTGACTAATGGTCATAATTAACCAAGGGTCATAACTGACCAACGGTCATATAACAATCGAAACTCAAAGGTCATATTTCTATTTACACTCACTTCACTATTAAATAGATATAGTTTTTTGTGTATAAAATAATATAACACACATTTTCAAGAAATAATTATCATTCAAAAAGTTTGGTTTATTACATTATTCCAGTATTAATAAATTTTTTCCTCATACTTTTAACTCATTCACTCATTTGAGAAAAGTTTTGGGTAATTCTACCTCATTTTTTCCATTGGTTCCCACATCACTTATTCATAATTGTGGTTCCTCCAAAACACTTTGATGTGGTGGGTAGTCTTGTTGGGTAGAAACTTGTCTCTATGGTCTAAGAACTCCACTGGATGCTCCTTATAAGGGAGGTAATGTTCCAGTTGTACCACTTACAGATTCAGTAAATGTGAAGTGTTGGTTATGTACTTCCTCAATAGAGATACATGGAATAAATTATGAACTTGATCTAGGTTTGGTGGAAGTTCTAGATAATAGACCAATTCTTCTATACGATCAAGGATTTCATAGGGGCCAATGTACATGGGGTTGAGCTTCTATTTCTTCCCAAACCACATGACTCTCTTCCAATGTGAAATTCAAAGGAAGACTTTTTCACCATCATCAAACTCCAAGTCTCTTCGAAAATTGTTAGCAAATCTCTTCTACTAACACTAAAAATAATTTAAGAGATGTTGGATAGAATGAACCTTTTCTTTCATTTCTTACAGAATATCGGGTCCAAGAACCTTTCACTCTCCATATTCTTCCCAAAAAGTAGGATTTCCACATCACTTTACATATAGATATTCATAGGGAGTCATTTGAATACTCAAATGGAATCTTTTGTTGTATAAGAACTCCACTAATGGGATATGTTGATCCCATCCACATTTAAATTCCATTGAGAAGTTTCTCATCATGTCATTGAGTGTTTGAATAGTCCTTTTATATTTTCCCCCAATTTTGGGGTGATAGGTTGTACTAAAATTTAATTCAATACTCATAGAATATTGAAGACTTATCCAGAATTTTTATGTGAACCTTAGATAAAGATCAGATATGATTGACAGTGGTACCCCATGTAGCCTTACGGCTTCCTTCACATATATCTAGGCAAGTTTTTAAATAGATAAATATTCCCAAAAGGAGATAAAATGCATAGTCTTGGTGAGATAGTCCACTATAACCCAAGATTCATTGTTTACTTTGGATGTTTTCAGGAGTCAAGTGACAAAGTACATAGTGATAGTTTCCCACTTACATTCGGGTATGGGTAGTGGTTGAAATACCCATTTAGGAATATTTCTATCTTCTTTCACTTGTCAAAACACCAAGAACCCTATAGTGTAGTTGAAAATATCCATTTTCATTTTATCTCGCCAATAATTATCATGAAGTTCTCTATACATTTTAGTGATTCCAAGATGTATATAGAATATAGATCTATGATCTTCATCCATCAGAAACTTATTTATTTCTAGAAAATATGGAACACATATCCTAGTAAGAAATTTCAATACACCTTATTTATCAATACTGAACTCATAAAACATCCCATTATTCACAACCTCTATCTTATTTTGTAAAAAAGGATATTATCTTTGATATTTATTCATCTTATATAGTAATGATGATTGAGAAATAATTTATGATAGGTTTGATGGTGTTCCTTCCCTTGTGATTATGTTTTCTAGTTTTACTAGGTATTTGAACAATGGATCTACTTGAATCCTAATCCTTTCTAGAATAATAGGGTCTTTTCTACTTAAACTATCAGACACTTTTTTTACTCTTATAGGATGATAATTAATTAAATAGTCATAGTCGTTAAGAAGTTCCAACCATATCCTCTATCTCATGTTCAATTCCTTTTGTATGAAAATATATTTCAAAGTTTGGTGGTATGTGTATATATCTCATTTCTCCCCATAAAAATAGTGCCTATATATCTTCATAGATAAAACAATAACCAACTCCAGGTAATGTGTAGAATAATTATTCTCATGAGGCTTTAACTATTGATATGAATAAGAAATCATTTTCTCATTTTTCATGAGGATGCACCCAATCCCTTTCAGAGTTGTATTTCTAAAAATAACGAATCCTTCTCTAATAGAGGGTAGAGTTTAAATGGGTGCAATAACTAATCTCTTTTTTATCTCTTGGAATATTTTTTCACACTCTTTTATCTAGATAAACATGACCCCTTTTTTAGTTAACTTGGTTAGTAGATTATAAATTTGTGAAAAGTTTTTCAAAAACCTCTTATAATATCCTTATAAACCAAAGAAAATTTTCAATCTCAATTGTTATGGTAGGATGATGCCACTCCTCTAAAAACCTTTTCTTGGAAGTATCAACTAATATTCTTTCATTTGTTTCAATGTTCCCTAAGAAAGAAACTTATTGTAACCAAAATTCACTTTTGATGAACTTTCTAAATAGGCTATCATTCTTCAGAGTTTTCAATATAACCCTTATATGATCCTCATGATCCTCAATAATTTTTTAACATATTATAATATCATCAACAAAAACTACCCAAAAGTTATCAATGGAGTCTTTAAAGACTCTATTCATCAAATCCATTAAAATAGAAAGAGAATTAGTCAATCTTAAGGCCATAACAAGAAACTCATAATGCCCATCCCTTGATCTGAAGGTAGCCTTCAAAATTTCTCCTTTCTTCACCCTTAATTAATGAAAACCAGATCATATATCAGTCTTAGAGAATTATTGAGCCCCAAGAAGCTTTTCAAATAAATCATCAATCCTTGGAAGAGTATAGTTGTTCTTTATTGTGATCCTATTAAGTTTTCTATAATCAAAGCATAGCCACATTGGTCCATCCAATTTCTTCACAAAGAGAACAGGTGTTCCCCAAGGAGAAACACTTGGTCGAATAAACCCCTTCTCTAAAAGATCTTGGAGTTATTCCTTTGATTTATCCATCTCCACATTTTCCATTCTATATGGTTTCTTTGGTATTGGATTGGATCTAGGCATGAGTTAAATAGAGAACACTACCTCTCTTTCTAGGGGATGTCTAGGTAACTCCTTGGTAAATACATCAATGTATTCCTAAATTATGGGGACACATTCTATTCATATAATTTGATTTCATTATTCATCTTCATTAATCATTTCTATAAATAAGGCTACATGAGGTTCTTCTAAACAAGTATCGGGTTGAGATATCTCTCCTTTGAAAACAAATGTGGGTTGTCCATTCAAGACCATCAATATTTCCTTTATTTTTATTTTATCTTATCATTATACTTTGAGAGCCAGTCCATCCCTAGTATATTATTAAATTCCATTATAAGAATGAGAAAAAGATTTTAGATTATATTTTTCTCTCCAAAGTGAATACTAGAGTTTCTACACACTATTGATTCTTGGATAATACCTCTATTATTCTTGATAGATAACTCTAATTTTAGAAGTTTGGGGATTGATTATATATTCTTTTCAATCTTGGAAGAAATAAATGAACTAGTTGAACCAAATTTAAACAAATTACTTGCTAGATTTGAGAGAAAAATAAGAGTACATTCCACCACATAATTTGGAGAATCAACTATAGATTTCATGATATAAAAATACCAACCTTTCTCCCTTGGCCTGTGATGAGGTTTATTGTGATTCCCCTCCATTAACATTGGATTTGAATAGTGACCAGTGAAGTGCCCAAGCTCTCCACACTTGAAGCATTAGACTTTAGGAAGGGCCTATGACATCTTCCCTTTTTTGTTATTATTGAGAAGTTGAGGCTTTACCTCATTAAGATAGTCATGATAAATATGTCCATCTCTTCTACAATTGTAAAATTTAGCGCTCCTAAGAAATCAATTCCCCAAATGCTTCCTTCCACATTTTTTACATGTGGAATGTTTTAATTTAATTCATTCTCTTCAGTAATTAATGTTACTCCCTAATCTTATCTCTATTGATATATTATGTTCATTTAATTTTTGAGACCACCATATCTCACTGAACTCCAATTCAACCTTCATAGAACATATCACTATCTCCTCATAATTTTCATAATCTCAATTGGCTATATTATTCCATATATGGGGTCTTAGTCTACTGAAGAATCTATTAATGTTTTTAATTAGAATTCATGAAAAATAAATATGTGTAGCTAGAAATCCTTGTAAAGTTTATCTCATAGCTTCCCAAAAATTCATTTTCCCTCTAATTTAGCTCTATGAATTCATTCTCCAATTCTGTTTGCATCTAACGAGGGAAATATTTTTTGAAAAAGGTTCCCCTAAACTCTTCCCACTCTATAGATTCAATAACCATTCTTAGATTCATGTTTTTAATTATTTTCACCATTGATCATATTCTCCCTTTAAGTGGTACATTATCAGGGTGACATTATCTTATTCCAAACAATGGGGTAAATAAAAGATCTATTATATAGAGATTATTCATTGATCAGAAATCAATGGGTTGATAAATCCACTGAAATAAGTTGGTCATTGATGCATAATGGACTAAATGAAAATTTTTCCACTTCAAGGTTAATTTAGTCTCTCAACTTGATTAAAGTTATTTCTCATAAAATAAGTCAGTTGACTCATTATTCTCATGATTTTTTCCTTTACGGATTCCATCATAGAGTTTTCAGCACCTGTTTCATTATGCTCACCATTTATGTGGTTCCTCCATTTTCTCATTATTTTTTAAAGTAAGACTTAATTGTTGAGTCCAAAGTTATTTTTTACATTTCTATTCATTTTTTTGGGAAATAAAAAACTCATTTGTAAATACTTAATATCTAATGATTTTATGCAAAAAGTATTTTTACAATTTTTTTATAGAAAAAATATACTTTACCATACTTTGAAATTATTATAAATTATTCCCAAATTTACATTACAATTATCATAATGAGAAATATTTTGATTATTATTACAATCAATTTATCAAATAATATTTAAGACTATGTCTTGTATTCGTAATGAAAAAAGTTTTAATTGGTTTTTACCCTAGAACCGATATCATTAGACTCAAACTCATTGATAAAATCATAATTACACTACAGAAGTAAATCCATTAGACTGACTTCAATCTAGAATATGAAAAACAATTTTATCATTTTGTAACATTTTACTCTTAACACTATAATAGTGTATTGTCAAAATGATGTCGTGAATTATGTGTAAATAAAAATGATTTCATTCTTTCTATTATGATATGACTATTGAAGTACCAAGTTTCCATGTCCTCGTAAAATTCATAGAGAAAATATGACTATTGGAAATCATGATGACCATTGGAAGGTGAACCTATAAATAACTCGTCATTTGAAGAGTGTGTATGTGGTTGAAATAATTTCCTCATGTGCATGTATGTTTTAATTTTGATCTCATTTTTCTAAAGTCTAAAAATGTGAACATCTTGCTCTTAATCTTTTTTATTGCTTTATAGAGAGTCACTTTCTTAATAAAAACTTTTTAGTTTGTCTCTTTAAGAATCTATTGGATTGATTTGTGTGATTTTGATTGTTGTGATTATGATCGAGTTCTTCCAATGATAGGAAGATAGAGGAGTTAGTCACCTTCTTGAATGAGGAATTACATTGATATTTAGACATATATGGTCATTATATCAAAGGTTGTCCTGAATAAGAAGACAGAAGTCAATCATTGTATCGAGTGATTTCTCTATAAATTGAAATAAAATCCTTATTGTAAGTATAAAATAAGGGACCTCTATCCAAGGTTACTGTATACACTTCTATTTGGGTTGATATAATTCTATTAAATTTTAATTCCTATTTAATTATAATTCTTTTCATTTCTTATACAATTGTAATAGAATGATAATTCTTTTATATTTATCTTTTTATTTTTATTTCATTTATCGAAATAGAATTAATTATTATTCAGTTTCATTACTCTGTGTTACGTTGTGAATAAAATTTTACTATGAATATGATTCTATATGATTTAAGATAAAATCATTACTTTATCATAACCATTGAAATTATGATAATTTTTTGAATACTCAAACATATCATTTTCTATTGGGAATATGATTACACCACCTATTGAATATGATTATATTCAAAATATTCAAACTTGTGGTTTATATATTATAATCTACTTGATTATGATATTCTTATCATCAGAACCAAGGGGCCAATATGATTATATTATAAGAGGTTTTTCTAATATGATTTGTTTAATTATATTAAACAAAGTTAGATTTTATGATTAAAAATGAATGTTTTTAAACTTACAATTCACGCCCCCCCCCCCTATTATAGTTTTCCGTATGCTTATACATTTTGATCCAATAATTGGTATTAGATACAAGTCTCTATATTAATGATATTTATATTTTATATCAGAGGTGGTTTCTATTAATTACATGAAACCTTTTATTCTTGACTTTTTCAAGTTTGTTAAAAATTTTATTACCTTTTTATTTATAAATATTTTCAACACTAATATGTATTGTGGAAAATATTTTTTGTATTTTTTTTTTAAATATATAAGGACTCAATGTTGTTTCAATAGATAACCTCAATCCAAATATGCCAACTGTTTTTGATGGAGGAGATTATGAATATTAGAGAGATAGAATTAAGACATTCGTTATAAATACAAGGGTTGACAATTTTTTCATGTTAACTGGATAATAAAAGATTCCTGATATGGAAGTAACTGATTTTACAAATTAGGAGAAGCAAGAATATCAATTTTATTAAAAATTAATAAATTATTTATTGTGTTCTTTGAAAAGAATTATATATATTCATATTTATTTTACTGAATTTTCTAATAGAATTTGGAAAAAATTATAGATTACTCATTTTGTAACCTTAAAATTTTTTAAAACTAGAAGAGCTATGCTTAGAGATGATTATCAAGAATTTAAATTTAGTAATGGTGAACTTGTTATAAAGGCACAACAAATATTTATGAAAATATTAAATAGTTTATAGTCTATGGGAGATAAAAAATTTGAAGATTAAATACTTGTTAAAAATATTATTGACATTATGCCCAATGAATGGGAATCTAAGAGAACAATTTTTGATGAATCAAGAAAGATTAAAAAATTTATTCTTGATGATTTAGTTGGAACTATTTTTCAATATGAGTATAGGATGAAAAGAGATACTGAAAAAACTAAAAATACAAAAGGTGTAAATTTTTTTACTAATACTTGAAATACAATAAAAATAAGACTCCTGATAACAGTTTCAAGTCTTCTATAAAAAATAACGCTATTATTCAATCTGATTCGAGTGATTCTAATCATTATGATAATGAGTTAGCTAATCATGCTTAAAGTATGAGCAATATTATAGGTAAGAAATACTTTCAATATCATTACAAGAAATGTAATAAGGACATTAATGATAAGAAATATTCTAAATCTACCTGTTATGAATGTAAGAGAGATAGACATATGAGACCAAATTATACACAGATCAAAAGGAAAGATATAAAGTAAATAACTTTAGAGAGAAATTATAAAAAGTATTACAACTCTAAAAGAAATAATTTTTTTAAAGACAATGAATCATGGAGTGCTAATGGAGGAGACTCCTCTTATGATTATTTAGATAATGAAAGTTTTGAACAGAGGAATATTGGTCTCTTTTCCAAAATACCTTTTGAAAATCCATGTTTCATGGCTAATGTACACACCTAAGATTCTATAACTAATATATCCTTAAATTAAAACTATCTTGATGATAAGAATTTGATATATTTGGATGAAAATACACTTCATCTATTAATAATAATATTTTACCTTCTTATGAGTAGGTATTTAGATTTTCTAAACATCTTAAAAATGAGAAATTAAACGTTAGCAATATACTTGAAAAGGAAACTACTAGAATAAATATTTTAACAAAAGAAGTATCATATATTTCAAAAGATATTGATAAGAAATATTTTGAAATTGATTCTATTTCTAAAACCTTGAAAAATCTAATTCTGATAAGGATAAGATTAATAAGGATTTTTAAAAAGGCGCTTTTGAGAAAAATGTTTAAGAAATAAAACTCACTTAAGAAACAAATACTTGTAAGGACAAGAATTTATTTATCAAACTAAAATCTGAAATGTATTATCTAAAGAAAGTCTTATCAAACTTTAACATTATAAAATAAAATTTTGATAAGATGTATAAACAAATTAAACCTCAGGGTACTAGTTTTGGAATGGGTTATATATATCAAAACCTATTTTTAACAAAGATTACTTTGTTCCAAAAAGTGTTCTCTTTTTCATTAAAAGTCAAAGTAGAGGAAACTGGAATAAAAAATGTTCACTTTATAAAATTCAATCCTTAAAGGTTCCACAAAGCCCATTTTTGAAAATAAATGTGGTCTCCTAAAATCTTATTCTCTAGTGTTTCTGAATCCAAAAAGTTTTGGGTTCTGAAAACCACTTTTTTTTATTTTCAAGAAAACAAAAGTACAAACAATAAGAATACATGGTACATAGACTGTGTGTTTCCCCAACATATGACTCATAACAAATATTTCTTTGAAAATAATATTAAAATGAATGTTGGAAGAGTTAATTTTAGAGATAATTATCAAGGAGAAATTATTGGTATAAGTAATATTGTTCTGCTTAGAAAAGATTTAATTTCAAATTTTTAATTTTTTAAATGTCTTAAGAGAAACATTATATGAATAAGTCAATTATTTGATGAAGGATGGCTTGTGAATATTAGGAATGATAAATTTGTAGTACAAAATTTCAAGTATTAATTCATTCTTTCTTCCAATCGGCATGATAATGTATATACACTCAATTTAAGAGAACATATGAGCTAATATCTACCTTGTCTTAGTACAATGGAAGATCAATATTGGGTATGGCATAAAAGGTTCGGTTATTGTAACCTTAGAAACTTATGTAAATTGACTAATAAATAACTTATTAAGGATCTACCAAAAGATATATTTGATTATTCAAATGTCTATAAACCTTTTCAATATGGTAAGGAAAATAAGTCAGGTTTTAAATCTATTAGTGATGTATTAACTCCTGAAGCCTTATAGTTAGTACACATGGATATTTTTGGTTTAACACCAACATGAAGTATTAGAGGAAAGTATTATGTATATGTTTTAATTTGTGATTACACTTGATAAACGTGGGTCTATTTTCTAGAAAAAAAAGTCTGAGGCCTTTTGTTATTTTAAAACTTCTGAAGCAAGAGTTAAAAATGAGAAAACCTTCCCTAGATAACAATTTGTAGTGATCATGGCGGATAATTTTTAAATTCTATATTTGAATATTTTTTATCATAATAAAGGTTTTATATATAACTTTTCATCTCCTATAACTCTTTAGAAAAATGGTGTTGTTGAAAGAAGAAATTATATTCTACAAGAAGTAACAAGAACCATGATTAGTGAATACTAAATTTCTAAACATTTTTTGGGATAAATCCATTATTACTACTTGATATACTATAAATCAATTTTTAATTAGACCTTTTATTAGCAAAACTCTTTTTGAGTTGTGAACATGATGAAGACCAAATGTTTCATACTTCAGAGTATTTATATGCAAATTAGTCATCTTGAATACTAAAGATAGCTTACATAAATTCAAACCCAAATTTGATAAAGGTATATTTTTAAGTTATTCAACTACTTCTAAAGAATATAGTGTTTTTTATAAAAATTATTATACTATTGAGGAAATCTTACATATTAAATTTGATGAAACATATCTGTTTATTTTTAAACAAACCCAACCTACATCCTTTGATGTGTTTTCCAAAACTGATTTTCAATATTTTATAGTATATTATCCTATAAAAAATACTCAAAAAAAGTTTATTAATTATTTACTCAGGAATATTTTCTACCTTATGTTGATGAGAATGTTTTAAAAAACCCAAGTCAGTTGTTTCTTTAGAATCATCCTAGTGATAGTATCAATGGTGATACTAATGAATCAGTAAGGACTAGAAGCTCCTTAATAAATTAAGTAGAACATATAGAATTTATTTACCAATTTGAACCTAAAAATATTGAATTGGCTTTAGGTGATGAGGATTTAATTAATTCTAAGAAATATGAGATAAATTAATTTGAAAAGAACAAAGTGTGGACCCTTGTTGAAAGACCTAAAAAACAATTGTAATTGGAGTAAAATGAATTTTCATAAATAAATGTGATGAAAATGTAATAATAATTATATATAATTAAAGAATTGTTGTTAAAAGTTATAATCAACAAGAGGGGATATATCATGAAGAAACATATTCCCTAGTAGGTAGAATTAATTATCATCATATTATATTAGCCTTTTTTTCATTCTTTAATTTCAAATGTTATAAAATGGACATAAGGTATGATTTCCTTAATGAATATGTTCAATAGAAGGTTTTTTTAAACAACCTCCTAGTTTTAAAGATAAAAAACATCATGAATACTTTTAAAAACTTATAAAATCTTTATATGGACTTAAAGAATTCCCCAAAGCATAGTATGATAGATAAATAAGATTTTTGTTACAAAATAACTATGTTATGGAAATTGTTGATCCAAATTTTTTTATAAAGAAGGGTAAAAATATTGTTTTAATTGTTAAAATATATGTTCATGACATTATATTCAGATCATCTAAAAAATATTTAACATATTCTTTTTTTAATCTTATGAAATCTGAGTTTGAAATGATAATTAACATTTTTTTCATGGTCTCCAAATTTCTCCAAAACGATAAGGTACTTATATATCTCAATATAAGTATAAAAAATATCTTCTTAAAAATTATGGATACAACAACACACACAAAATGTACTCTAATTGGTACCTCAAATGCACTTGATCTTGATGAAGCTGAACAATAAGTTGAACAAAAAAAATTTAGAGGTACGATAGAAATTCTACCATACTTAATATATAGTCATCCAGACTTAATATTTTATGTATGCTTATGTGAAAGGTTTTAATAAAATCTAATGTAATCCCATTTAAAATCAATTAATTGAATTTTTCATTATTTAAAGGTAACTATGGATTTAGGACTTTTCTATTCTTCCAAAAATGATTTTGAATTAATTTTTTTCTCAGATGATAATTTTGGTGGTATTAGAATGGATAGAAAAAGTAAATCTGAAACATGTCATTTATTAAGAGATTCATTAGTTTCTTGGTCTTGTAAGAAAAACTCTTAGTATCACTTCCCACTGCTAAAGCAGAATATGTGGTATTTGGAAGCTGTTGTGCCCAAGTGTTGTGGATGCGACACACACTCACTGACTATGGAATGAGTTTTACAAAAAAAATGTGATAACACTAGTTCTATTTACATTAATAAAAAACATGCACACCACTCTCATGAATAAGAAATAGATATTATGCATTGATTTCTTAGGGATCACACAAAAAACGGAGATATCAGTTTACAATTCATTATAATGCAAGAACAACATGATTATATTTTAAAAACCCTTACCTTCCAATATATTTTAATACATTAAATAGAATCTATGAATGATCACTATAAAATAATCATTCATAACATCTTCTTACTTAAACCATCTCCTTAAATTAAGAAACTCCTTTTAATATGGGGAGTACATATGATTTCTTTTTACAAAAAAATAGTCTTTTAAAGTTTTAATTTTTAAAATAAGAATTCATAATAAGTATTTTTGATTTTTTTTGTTTTATAATAATATTTAAAATATCATATTATAAACAAAAATTGAATTTTAAATTTCTTAAATTCCTAATCAAATTTAAAAAAAACAGATTTAAATTTCTAATCAAATTTAATAAATTATTTAGATTTTAAATTTTTTTCAAATGGAATTGAAAATTTTTCATATTAAAATAGGATTTTAAAAGCTTTTGTTTTAATTTTTCTTAATGGGATTTACAAAATTCAGCATTTTAAAATTTTCATTGGAAAAATCATTATAGTATAGTCTTAATTCTTTTTCAACTATTCCAGTTTAACTATTATAAAACAAAGAATAACATATTATGGAATCAATATTTCCACTCAAAAAGGAATTTTTCTTTCTTTTACAATTTAAACACTATTCCATTCTAATTATTTTTTGTTCTGGTTTGTTGTTATTCTAAATGTTTTTTTCAACATTTTTTTCCTTTATCAATATTATTCTCCCAATAAAATAATTTTTCTAAACCTCAAGAGTTTATATTTTTAATAAAATATTTCTTTGAACATATTCTCAACCATCATATCAGAGAGTTTGAATATCGATCATTAGATCTATTTGAAATCTGAACTGTCACTCAAATTTGTCTATAAATGGGGACCCCTCTTATCCCATAAATAATTTCCCTATTTTAACGCCTAATATCTTTGTCGCATTTAAGAATACAACTCTGATTATCATTATGTCTGATTCCTCTATATCTATCCTGAATACAGTTCCCCTAAAAAAGGATTTAAAAAGTGGTTTTTTTCTAACAAAGGTTTGTCTCTGAATCCTTTTATGAAAAGTATGATTCATCATTGAAAATAATGATACAGTTTCATCAGAGGGAATAATTCCTTTGTACAATAGTCATATTAGAACTATGATTTATCCTATTTCGTTATATTTTATGATTTTTATGATTCCATCAAATTTTATAGGCAAGATAGAAAACACATTTTTTCTTTTAATATTTATAAAAAAACTTATGATATTATTCCAAATTTATTGCGGGTTTTCTTGATGTTTCGGATAAAGTAGATATGCATTTACCATCTGAGAAGTTCTCAGATTCTAAGGGTATATTTTTAAAAAAACATGTGAAATTTATCTATTCAAAATAGATGAAGATTCAACAAAATTCACTCATTTAATCCTATATCATAGAGTACTATATACTTTGATGCAAGGATTTCTCATTTTGAGAATAATAAATAGAGATACTCTCAACATATTTGATGTTTTCTTTTTGGATTACCTTGTTAATATAAGGAAGTTTAATTTTGCTGGATTTATTCTTTTGGCGGTGAAAAATATCAAGTCAAAGTATATCAAGTTTCATATTATCATGATCCCTCGATTGATTAGTAGGATGATTGAAAATTTCCTGAGTAATTTCAATATAGCAATAAAATCCAAACCTTTCACGGAAAAGATAATGTATATCAGTGAAGATACAATTATAAGGATGAAATTTATTTTTTATCCAAAATAAAAGTTATTTTTGAGGAATTATCAGGTGTCTTCATCAGAGGTAGAAGCTTCTATAACAAATAAAGCAGAGAAAGTAGATAATAAAATAGAATCTTACTCCCTTCCGAAAAAACAAAAGAAACAAATGAAATACCTAATGGAATTCATTGATTAATATAGAAAAAGGTAGGAAGAAAGGAAAAAGGAGATTCATAATTTTCTCTTAACCCATCTGAAGTTTAATCAGTAATACTTCATGGTGAATAAGTCTTAGAGAACCAACTCAAATAAAATATGCAGAAGATAATGTTCTCAGAAGAACTGTTTTGTGAAAAAAAAATTGAAGGGTGTAGAATTGTCTTTAGTGAAAATTGTTTTACCATTTTTCGATGGTGGTATAATTTTAAAAGAAATAGTTGAATTTCATGTTAATTCCTCCTCTAAAAAACAAAGGTAAAGAAGTTTTTTTTCTAAATAATCAACTCATGTTGTAAAAACTAATTTTAGATTGGATTCTTAAATTCATGAAGTGATATAGAAATGTGTTGAATGAATTTAAGAAGAAAGTATATTTAGAAAAATAAATGAATATAAAGTAAAAAATGAATAATAAGGAGAAGTTAATGTGGAATAAGAAGAATAAGAAGAAGGTGAAGATGAATAAGTAGGTGAAAAAATCCAAGAGAAATAAAACTTTAAAGAGAAGGAAGATGAAAATCATTCTAAAAATATTTCTTTAAGGACTTCTTAGGGTTCATCAAAAAAATATCTTCCTCAGGAAATTGTACTGTGAAATCAGTGATCTAGGAAAAAAAATTTCTTTTGATTCAAGAAACCGTATGTTCATCCAAGAGGGGTGATCAAAATAATGATATAAAGTCTGAAGGATGTAAAAAAATTTAAGGAAATCCAAATTTCTGATGAGAATAAGGGTGAAAAAAAAGTTCAGAAATTGGATTCGAGGAAAATGAAAATAAATTCAGTGAAAGAATATATTCTAACTATCAATAAAAATATTCAATCAGAATATGAATCCAAAAATATGTTCATTATTCAAATTATTTATTACATTTTTCATACCTTAATCAGATTATAGAAGATTATTCCATACATTACAAAATTGGAAACAAAGGTTTATTTGGTTGTGAAAAACTAATAAAAAGATTTGGATTCACTAAAATATTTTATATACAAACTGATACAATTGGAATTAGATTTTAAGGAGTTTAAATAATGTGATGAATCTCGGAGGAAGATTTGAAATATAATTATGAAATGGTCTCGAGGTTGATGAAGACTTTATAATTCATGATGAAAATTTTATAAAATTAAATAAATCATTAGATAAGATAGATAGTTATTTCAATGGCCTCAAAAGGGATATTTATAACAGTGTAAAGTATCTCAATATTTTTAAAAGTGATTATGAGGAGCAGACTAAAGATATCTTATATTTACAAGCAAACTTCAACTTTCTACTAAAAGAGATTTCTAGACTCAAAGTATATAAAGATGAAATTTCTTCCTTGATGAATCATAGTAATTTTTTCTCATAAATAATAAAATCCAATAAATATCAACATAAACTTTTTGAAGAAAATTTTTAGTCTTAAAAAGAAAAAGAGAAAGAATAGGGTGAAAGAATTCGAATCCATGAGAAAAGGATTCAGGAGCTAGAAAAGAGAAAATGACTCAAGAGGAGCTCTTGGAAAAATATGAAGTGAACAATAAGGAATCCAAGAAGCTAAAAACAATTTTCATATCCTAGATTCCACCAAAGAAGGATTTAATTACTTAAAAGTCTTATTTCATTGTTATTGTTTTGAAAATTTAAATGAAATACTTCTTCATACATATTCAATTTTATTGAATGACTTCCAATTATTTTGGTTGAATGTTATTTCATTTATTTTTTGGATGATCAAGTGCATTATTGTTTTGTATATATTATTTTCTAACCCTTTTTTAATGCCTCAAAGACTATTAATGTTCCTTTTTTAAAATCCCAAAGGGGGAGAATGCTTTAGATATGGGGATAAATTTATACAAATAGGGAGAATTCCATATTAAGGGGGAGATATATATAAAATGGAGAATTATTTAAAAAATTAGATAATATGATCCTTAGGTGGATTATTATCCTAAGGGGGGTTAGTCGTATTCACTTTCTTATCTAGAAAAGTTTATAAACTCGGGGTGGGGGGGGAAGATAAGTATAAATTTCTATTTCTAAATATGGTGGTTCTTAAAATTAATTTTGGACTTATTATTTTCAAAGTTATTTTCTATTTTTGGTTTTTGGTTTGTACTTTTCAAAAAGTGTGAGATTGTTGAGTCAAAATTTATTTTTGACTTTTCCATTACATTTCTTTTGGAAATAAAAAACTTATTCTTAAATACACAATATCTAAAAAATTTATGCCCAAAGTTTTTTTATGATGTTTTTATAGAAAACAAACACTTTTACCATACTTTGAAATATATTTAAAGTATTTAAAAATTTACATTATAGTTTTCATAATGAGAAATATTGTGATTATGATCATATTTACTTTATCAAATTAGATTTAAGACTTCATCTTATAACCATACTGAAAAAAATTTAATCATATTTGACACCAGAACTAATATCATAATATTCACACTCATTGAGAAAATCATAATGACACTCTGTAAGTAAATCCATCAGATTGACTTCTGTTTTAATCCTGAATATGAAAAACTATTTTACCATATTTGGACATTTTACTCTTAACACTATAACGGTGTATTTTCAAAATGATGTCATGCATTATGTGTAAATAAAAATGATGTTGTGATTTCAATTATGATATGAACATTGAAGTACTAGGTGACCAGGTCCTCCTGATGTTTTCGTAGAAAATATGATCGTTGGAAATCAAGATGACCATCCGAAGGCATACCTATAAATACCTGGTCATTTGAAGAGTTTGTATGTGGTTGAAATCATTTTCTCATGTGCGTGTATATTGTGATTTTTATATCACTTTTATAAAGTTTAAAATCATGAAAATCTTGTTCCCATAATTTTGTATTTCTTTACAGAGAGTCTCTTTCTTAAGGAAACCTTGTTAGGTTATTTCCTTAAGAATCTGTTGCATTTCCTTGTGTGATTATAATTTTTGTGTTGGAGATTGAGGTATTTCCTTAAGAATCTTGTTCATAGGCCTTTTATAACGTCAGTTATTAAATAACCTATGTGATAAACCATTCCACATGTGTTTATCACGTCAGTTATTCAAATAACTGACGTGATAAACCCTTCCCCATTCCCTTATCATGTCAGTTATAAAATAATCGATGTGGAAGACTGATTTTTTTAAATGGAATGCAGTCCTCTACTCTCCCCAGAAACAACCAGAAACCAAATCAATAAATCGTACCACAAAAACATAAGTATACCAAAACAAGAACCAAAGAAAAATAAGGCATTTACATTGATAACATTTAAAACTTACCCCACTGGACAGCCCCCACCACCCCCTGAACAGCCCCCCCCCCCCATCACCCCACTAGATAGCCCCACCACACCCCTGGACTGCCCCTGACCCCTTGGACATCCCCAAACACCCCGGGATAACCCCCACCCTCATGTATACCCCCCCCCCCCACACCCTGGACATCACTCCCACACCCCTAGACATCCCTCCCCCCCCCCCTCACCCCACTGGACAGTCCCCACCACACCCATGGACTACCCCTCGACCCACTGGACAACCCCAAACACCCCTGGACAAACCCCCCCCCCACCCCCACCCCCATGTATACCCACCCACCCCCTAGAAAACACTCCCAAACCCATGGACAGCCCTCCCACACCCCTGAAACAGACAAAAAAGTTACCAAAAACAAACCAGAACCCCCTCACCCCATTGGACTGGCCCCACCACACCCCTGGACACCCCCCCCCCCCCCCACACCCCTAGACTTCACCACCACCCCCTAGACATCCCCCACCCTCATGTATACCCCCCTCCACCCCCTTTACATCACTCCCACACCCTTGGACAGCACTCCCACACCCCTGGACAGCCCTCCCACACCCCTAAAATAGACCAAAAAGATACCAAAAATAGACCAAAACCCCCTCAACCCACTGGACAGCCCCTACCACACCCCAAAACACACCCCTGGACCCCCCCCCCCACACACACCCCATGTACATCCCCCAACACCCATGGACAACCCCCCCCCCCCCACCCCCTAGACACCCCCATGCCCAACCCTGGAGTTCCCCACCACCCCCTGGATAGTCCCCCACACCCCTGGACACCCCCCCCACACCCCCGGACTACCCCCACCCCCTGGATAGCCCCCAAAAACCCTGGACACCCCCCCCCCCACTACCCCCTGAACAGCCCCCCACGCCCCATTAGACATCCCCCACCACACCCCTGGACACCCCCCACACCCCTGGACTGCCCCCCGACCCCCTGGATAGCCCCCCACACCCCGGGACATCCCCACCACCCCCTGGACAGCCCCCCACACCCCTGGACAACCCCCCACACCCCAGTACATCCCCACCACCCACTGGACAGCCCCTCACACCCTTAGACAACCCCCCACCCTCCTGTATACCCCCTACCCCCTAGACAGCACTCCCACACCATTGGAAAGACCTCCCACATCCCTGAAACAGACCAAAAAGTTACTAAAAAGAGACCAGAACCCCCTCATCCCACTGGACTACCCCCACCACACCCCTAGACACCCCCCCACCCCCTGGACAACCCCCCCACCCTCCTGGACACCCTCCTAAACACCCCCTCGGGGGGAACGCCACTGGAAGGTACTCATCACTCCCACATGCGAAGCTTGAGCTCTCAAAATGTTTCACATGTGGGATTGATGAATACCTTCCAGCAGCGTTCAGACCCCTGAGGGATGGCGGCACCTCCTCTCCCACCCCCTGTACTGCCCCCCCCCCCCCCCATCCCCATGGACACCCTAGACCCCCCCCCCCCACCACACAGGACACCCCCGCCCCACTGGACAGCCCTCCCACACCCCTAGAAACCCCCCTCACCCCACAGGACACCCCCACACCCCTGGACACCCCCTGGACAGCCTCCCACTCCCCTAGAAATCCCTTCCACCATCCTGGAAACGCTCCCACCCCCTGGATTGTCCCCCCACTCTCATGGACACCCAAGACCCCCCACCCCCCCCCCCCACCCCACCAGACAGCCCTCCCACACCCCTGGACACCCCCCCCCCACTGAACACCCCCACACCCTTGGAACCCCTCCCCCCCAGACCAGAATCCATACTAGAAAAACCATCATAAGTAGACCAAAACAAGAAGTAGAGAAACATTAAACATTCACATATATAACATTCAAAACATACACTGTCAACTTCAAAAAAAAACTAAATCCAACCTAAACGACTTCCAAATACACAATTACAACGACGATATTCAAAATTACATTTTACACTACAAACAACTAAAATTCAATCAAACCTATAAAATAATTTGACCACTCCAATTGTAAGAGTCTAATGTCTTGTGCAGTGTAGGGTTGAGGGTCATCAAATAGCTACAAATGAAAAGGATAGTAGTTAATGTGTATAATTAATAAATCAAATTGAAATATTATGGAAAAGTTTAAAAGGAAATCTTACCAGGTCAAAGTTCACAACATTCCCAGTTGTTATTATTTCATACATAAATCTTAACATATAATATCTTCATTCGATGGTGCATTATTGTTCATGAAAATTCTGTTTGAATGAGTGTAAATTCAATATATTATTTTTATGTAATAAATAAAAAAGTATAAATTATAAATGGATATTTACCTTCGCATTTACATATTTGATCTTTGTACTCCTTTTCTTTGTGTTTTTTCGAAAGTAGACCCATCCCCTATTATAAAATAATAAGAATGGGGTAAATTTAAAATTCATTATAATATATAAAAATATTGAGAAATTAAAACTTACTTTTCCAATATATTCTTATAACTTTCTCACACTACATCATGGACAGAGCTTATCCAATAAAGTGTTTTCCCCCTGGGGAAAAACCCCTAACATCCAATGATCACTGATAAAAGAAAATCTAAGGTTGGTGGTTTTTTATGTTAAATGATAATGAAATATTTGAGAGATATGTGTTTCATACCTCTCACAAAAAGTCATCATCCAACATTGTGTGACTATATTCTGTTCAAGTCTTTCATCAATATAAATAATTCTTTGTTCCTCATCCAATGCACATGCTTCAGGGGAAATCAATTGTGGGTCCATGAATCCATATACATCTATCAGATCATTCCTCTCACAAATTTTATAAATATACCTAATACAAAACAGACATAAGTATACATTTTTAATAAATATAATGCAGGGAAAAGGTGTTAAGACTTACATGGAAAAAATTTGCACCACGTTGAGACCCAAATTATCTCCAGTAATAAGCTCCATGATATCAGTTTTCATAATCCCCACAGTTATTGCACGTCCACAAACATGAGCCTCCATTGGAAACTCATAATGACCCGCCAAAAAATTTGAATATCTTGACAATCTGTCAATACTACTAGAATCTGTATCGGATTTCAAAGCCATTTTTCTTTGTTGTTGTCTATACAGTATTTCTTTACCTTTGAAGTATTCCTGTAAAAAAATAGAAAAATATATTAGATTTAAAATGATAAAACAACTTTAATAAAAAAAATAAAATAAAATATATAACATTCATACCTCTATGGTAATGAGTCGAAGAAGTCTGGATGGCCAAATAAAAAAATGGCTGACACTATGTCCAACTGTCATCACCTCGTCTGTAGGTAATGGTACTCGAGCTGATCTATCTATAATATCATGTACAATGACCCTCTGATTCTCTACCTCTAATTGTTGATGATGAACTGTATCTCCTATACAATATACCAACCCATATGCAACTATATGATGTTGAGGATCATCAACATATAACTCGCTAAGTAAGAAGTTGTGGCGGAGGAGTAGGATAAAAAATGGGGTCTGCAGGCTGAGGTGGGGGAGTGGGAGCTACTGGCGGAGATTGAGGATAAATAATGGGGTCTGTAGGGGGAGGTGGAGGAGTGGGAGTTACAGTATGAAATTTTCTTTTCATGTATGCAAACATAGACTGTGTCGATGCTCTAATATTTTCCTCCATTGTCGCATTAATATTATTAAGTTCATCCTCCAAGGATTTTTTTTATAAACACCCTAAACGTTGGAAGTTGAAGAATGTGGAAACACTTTTCTTACTGATACACCTGCCGGATATCCTCTTACACGACCAGGATGTTCAGGATTTCCCAATGCTACAGATAAAATATCTTGCCTCTGAGTAGCTGTAAATGCCCCTTGTGAGCTCTGCTCCTCAAGAGAGTCCTGTATTAATTAATTGAACATTTCGGTAATTATTGAAATTATATGAAGAAAATAGTTAACTTAAATAAATAAAATAGGTATCTTACAATCCTCTCAACTACGATTCTCGATTCTTCCAAAAGATATTTCCCTTTTTTCCCATCTGATCTCTCTTCCATTTTTCATGTCTAGATGGAGGGGATGGAGGGGCCACCTCTCCAGAGCTTGAAGACTCAGCTCTTAGTTTTTGAAATTTTTACACCATCATTTGTTCTTACAAAAATCCATACCCTCCCTGAGATAAACTATGAGGGTATACATTTTTATGTTGGATCTACAGATGATATTTCCTTGTTTGCTGTAAATTAAGAATAAGAAATCATTAACAAAACATTAATAAGATTATTTATATAAGAAATCTTATAAATGATTACATTGACCTTACCAAAAATGACTCTTTTCTTCTACTTTCAACAACCTCCCCCCATGTGTCTTCATCTATAAAAGGATATATACGGACATGGATTGTCATGACTCCTATGTCCAAAAATGAAATCAGATGAGAGGGTTGATTTGAAATCCCTCCATCTCCTGGCAGCCATCGATAAGCATTTCTTCCTGACTCCTCCAGTGTCAAGAATATCAAATGTCATCTGATAAAGAAGAGGTTAAACATATTATATATACTAGAAACATTTAAAGAATAGTCAAACAATAGAAAAATATCTTACCAAAATCGTCTCCCACAACTGAGAGATTATCGCTTTATCCACACTTCTCCAGTCATCATACAAAATTCTTACTTTTCTCTTAGCCTGAGTCGATACAAAACTCTTAAAATCTTTTGCCTTTGGACCTCTAGGAATATAATCATCATCAAACTCAACGAGTATCCTCTAATACTGTGTACGGGAAAGTGCTAATTTTGGTAAACGTGTGTACCCATGTTTACCAACTCTTGAACTCTTTGTTGTAATAGGAGCACATGAGGAAGATTGGGGAACATCAAGAGGATCATGTGAATGTTCCTCCCCAGAGGTATGACCAATATGCTCATCTCTAGAATCATGTGGTTGATCAACTGTATGATCTGTCGTTATCCTTCAAATCAAAAAAACAAACATTAGTTCACAAATATACAAATTAAAATATTTTAATACTACTGTAATCATAAAATATAAAATTGTACTAAGTTACATAATAGTAAACATTGTAAATATGGTAAGCATGTTAAACAATAGTAAAGATGGTCAATATGGTCAAGATGGTAAACATGGTAAACATGTTAAACCTAGTAAACATGGTAAAGTAATTTTCACTGAAAAAAATAATATATATATAATTCATGTAATGGTAAACATGATAAAGTAAAATAAACAAACTTAAAAAAACAAAAACTTATACTTATTTTGTTTTAATAAATGTTTGAATAAAGAAAAAACTTACAATATCTAATATTTTATGAAAAAAATAAATTTTAACAAGAAATAAACATATGTTAGCTTTAATTTTTAAAATGTGCAACTGGATTGTTTTCCCAAATTCCTTCTTTGTGATCATTCCCTATGTCAGAAACCATGTCTTCAATATTCTCATCATTGTGTTCTGTTAATATTTCCATGGAAGTACGGATCTCACATAAATCAGCATCTTCATCAAGTTCATCCTCACCAACATATTGGTTTTTCCCTTGTAAAACAACAGCCCACCACATATCTAATTGATCTACTACATAGAAATTTTTTTTTCATGTGTTGCCATTATAAAAGAATCAGCTATGTATTCCAATCTATTCATATTAACAAGTGTCATTCCAAATTCATCGTGTCTAACACTATTGTTAATGATAAAACATTTACAGTTAAAAATAGGAACTTTAATTTTAAAGTAATCAACCTCCCATATGTCTTCAATTACTCCATAATATGCACTTGATGTATAAATTGGGTTTTTTCCCTTAGCACTCGAAAAATTCATTTCTTCTTCAAACACCAATACATCACTATTCTGAATTGTACTTCTGTTGTCCTGAGCTTTCGTATAAAATTTATAGCCATTAATGTCATAACCGGACCATGTTATCACATTTAAACATGGACCACCCACTATCCATTTTAATGTCTCTGATACATCTGATCTACCAAGTAAGGTCTTTTTAAACCATGAAAAAAATGTTTTGTTGTGCTCATTCAAAATCCAAATTTCTTTTTTCTTTGGATGACATTGTTTTAACTCATTAATATGCAATGTGATATACGGTTGAGCATCATATATGTTATTCAAGATGTATAATTCTAAATTCTTCATCTGTTCAGATGACAATGATTTGACTTTCAAGCCACGAATACCCTTTCCCTCATTATTAACTCGTTCATGGCGAGATGGAGGCAAACCTATATGATGTGCCGCAGCCAAGTAGCTCATAAAAAACTCGGCAACCTCCATAGAAATATACTTTTCAATAATGGAGGCTTCAGGTCGATATGGATTCTTAATATACCCCTTCAATATTTTCATATACCTTTCAAAAGGATACATCCAATAAAGATATACATGTCTATAAATCTTTATTTCTTGAACTAGATGAATCATTAAATGCACCATTATATCAAAAAAAATTGGAGTAAAATACATTTCCAATTGACAAATTATAAAAATTGCATCATTTTCCAAAATGTTCAAAGCATTCACAAATTGAATTGAAAAAATAGCACAACTTCATTATAGTCTTTCTGACATGGGTAGGCAATATTCCACGCAATGAAACTGGTAGAATTTGTTGTATCATGACGTGACAATCATGTGATTTCATACCTATCAACTTCAAGTCCTTGAATGAGACAAAAGTTTTTACATTTTAAGGATAACCTTGAGGCACTTTGATATCATGAAGACACTGACAAAATCTAATTTTCTCCAACTTTGATAATGTATGAAAAGATGGGGGAAGAAATGTCCATCTTACTTTAAGAGTGGGAGGTAACTCCAAACGTATTCCCGTTGATAGTAAGTCTAATCTTGCATTCAACCCATCTTTTGTCTTTACTTTAATATCTAAAAATTTTCTAATCAAACAATCACAGATATTCTTCTCTACATGCATTAAATCAATATTATGTTTAACTTCATGATATCTCCAATATGGTAGCTCAAAAAATATTGACCTTTTCTCCCAAATATGTCTATCATTACCAGATTTATGTGTCTTTCCCAATGTCACATCAAGTTTTTTCACCCTCTAAAAATACAGATAAGGGGATAAAAGTTTTGGTGCAATATCATATTCTTGTGAGCCATTGAATGCATTTTTTAGTCTTCAATAAGGGTGATCCATAGGTAAAAACTTTTGATGACCCGTGTACATTGTTTTCCTCCTATGATGCAATTGAAAATATGACATCTGTTGTTCGCAAATTGGACATGCTTTATGCCCTTTAACACTGTATCCATAAAAATTTCCATATACTGGGAAGTCATTTATAGTGAACAAAAGGACTGCATGCAGTTGAAAATATTCCATTTTATAAGAATCATACACTCTAATACCATCAGCCCATAAAATTTTCAAATCATCAATCAATGGTGACAAGTAAACATCAATATCATTGCTGAGTTGCTTTGGACCAGAGATCATTATACTCGACATGACATATTTTCGCTTCATAAAAACTTCAGGAGAGAGGTTGTAAATTACCAATAAAACAGGCCATGAACTATGTGTGCTACTGAGGGTTCGGCATGGATTCATTCCATCTGTGAAAAACCCTATTCTGATATTTCTAATTTCATTTCCAAATATAGAATAATGCTCATCAATTTTCTTCCATGGTGGACAATCAGCTGGATGACGTATTTTTCCATCACATAACTGGTCATCAGCATGAAATCTTAACCTTTTCTATCATGTGAATTAGCAAATAAACGTTTCAAACGATGAATTATTGGAAGATACCAAAATACCTTTGAAGGGATATTTATAATCTCTACATTAGCCTGTGATTTTTCTTTCACCTTATACTGTGATGTCCCATATTTAGGAAACTCTGACAAAAATTCATATTCCTTCCTATATATAATATACTCATTCAGATAGGCATGTATTTTCTTGTATCCCAATCTCATCGGGCATAATATTTTCTTGGCCTTATAATGTGAATCTGGAAGATCGTTATCTTTTGGAAGAATGTCTTTCATAAATTGTAGTAGCTCTGTAAAACTGTTGTCACTCCATCCATGTTTTTCCTTTAGGATAATCAATCTTAACACCACCGACAAAGCCGTAAAATCTGTACAACCAAGATATAATGGTTTTTCAACATCACCATATAGACATGCAACTGTCGGTTCTATCTCAATTTGTTCTGCTACAATATCGTGAATCGTTTCTTCAATTCCATTGGAGTTACCATCTTGCGAATCATCATCATAAGTGTCATTCCATCCAGTTTCGCCATGCCAAATCCAAGGGTTGTAACTCAGATTAAAACCATGACAAATCATATGATCTTTTATCTCTCTACTTTTAAACTTTTTCATATTCAAACATTTCAGGCATGGACAGAAAAAAAAATGTCACTACTTGGAACATTTCGTTTAGAAAATTCCAAAAAGGCATCAACACCTTCCTCATATTCATTTCTTATTCGATGTGTTATAATCCAACTTCGACTCATTGTTACCTATAACAAATATCAAAATTATAAATCTTTTTAAGATAAGACAAATATACATTTATATGAAAAAATCATAATGTTAATGTAAAACAATTTTGAAATATAAAACAAATCTATGTGTCATTAAAAAAATATGCTTGAATATGATTTTAAAAAGAAAATATAGTTAGATATAACAGTTTTAAATTCCATTGAATCAAAGAAAACCATGGGGCCTCCAATGGTTGATAGAAAATTGGAGAAAATGGAGTAAACCTGAGAATAAAATCAAATTTAAAATAAAAACTCAGATGGAGAAAGTCACAATGTAAAGCCAATCATCATGGAATAATGGGGTCAGGATAACTACGCATATTTGAAAACCACGACATGGTCTCCCCCATAACCCATAATTTTATCATAGTCGATGACTGGTCAAAATATATATAACCAAATAGAATCATATTGCAACACTAATATCCATGAAACAATACAATCATCATGTCATAATATCACAAACCATGATGCAGTAGTAAATACCAACTGACACTTATCCCCCACCCCCTTGGATGCCTCATGGACACCACCAAGCCCTTGGATATCCCCCCCACCCCACCCCCTGGACACCACCCTCCACCCCCTTGGACACCCCTGGACACCGCCACCCCCTTGGACACCCCCCCCCCCACCCCCTGGACACCACCCCCACCCCCTTGGACACCCCTGGACACCACCACCCCCTTGGACAACCCCCACCCCCTGGCCACCACCCCCCACCCCCTTGGACACCCTCTGGACACCACCACATCCTTATACATCCCCACACCCCTCATGGACACCCCCACCCCTCCTAGACACCACCACCCACCTCCTACCCCCTTGGACTACCCCCTGGACACCACCCAACCCTCTAGACACCCCACCCCACCCCCCCCCCCCCCCCGAACAACCCCCAAACCCTCTAGACAGGCCCCACCCCCTTGGACACCCCCCCCCCACCCCCTTAGACACTCCCACCCCCTTGGACCCCCCCCCCCCCCCCCACACACACACACACCCCTGGACTGCCCCCCCCCCCCCCCCACCTCTATGGACACCCTAGAGACCCCCAACCCTCTGTACAGCCCCCCGAACCCTCTGAACATCACCCCCACCCCCTTGGACATCCCCCCAACCCTCTGGACAGCCCCAACCCCTTGGACAGCCCCCACCCCTCTAGAACGCACCCCCCACCCCTCTAGACATCACCCCCCATCCCTCTTGAAGACCACCCCCAACCACTACCCCCTTGGACACCCCACTGGACACCCACAACCCTCTGGACAGCCCGCCAACCCTCTGGAAAGCCCCCCACCCCTGGATATCCCCCCAACCCTCTACACAGCACCCCTCACCCCTTCTGGACACCACCCCCCACCCCCTACCCCCTTGGACACCCCCTAAACCTCTAGACACCCCCCCCCGGACAACACTTTAAACCCTCTAGACAGGCCCCCACCCCCTTGGACATCCCCACACACCCATCGACACCCCCACCCCCATGGACCCCCCCCCCCCCCACACACACACACACCTGGACTCCCCCCCCTCCCACCTCCATGGACACCCTGGACACCCCCCAACCCTCTAGACAGCCCCCTGAACCCTCTGAACACCACCCCCACTCCCTTGGACACCCCTTGGACACCACCACCCCCTTGGACATCCCCCACCCCTCTGGACATCCCCCACCCCCTGGACAGCCCCCCACCCCTCTAGACAGCACCCCCACCCCTCCTGGACACCAACCCCACCCCATACCCCCTTGAACCCCCCCCCCCCTGGACACCCCCCAACCCTCTGGATAGCTTCCACCCCCTTGTACATCCTCCCCTCACCCACCCACCCCCTTGGATACCCCCCCCCCCCCCCCTTCGACACCCCACCCCCTTGGACACCCCCCCACCCACCCACACACAGACACACCCCTTGAATGCCCCCCCCCCCCACCTACATGGACACCCTGGACAGCCCCCAACCCTCTGGATAGCCCCCAACCCCCTGGACAGCAACCAACCCTCTTGACAGCCCCCTAGAACCAGGGGATTTTAACCTCAAGCTACTAGTTTTGGTATCATGACATTATTCAAAATGAGAACCATGAACTGTATCTCCTACTAGTCTAAAATGCTCTATTATGCAATGAATCGGGTTTTAATAGCATATTAAGACTTATAATAGTCCATGAAAATAAACGACATAAATAGATTATGGAACAACAAAATGTGATACCCAAAATAGAAACAACCAAGGATCTGAAACAAACATTCCACCGTGAAAAAACTTATATACTTATAAAATAAATCACACTGGTACATGGAATGGTTGTATCACAATGGTTTACAAATAAATTGTAGTAATATAGGTGAATGAGATCATTAGTTTTAAATGACAAAAAAAATTACCATCAATGTCAGGCATCCGCGAAACAAAAACAAACGAAATAGAAGTAGGTGAGGCTTACGTGAATATTGTGAGTCGATCTAATAGATATGATGATAATAAATAAGATGATGATGGAAAACAAGGTAAGAGGGTTCGAAATCAAATAATATTTCCTAGTTTAAATAAAAAAAATCGCAAAACGTAAATATATACTATCCAGGAAAAAAACAAATGCAATAAAGTCGTGGGAGGCTAACCTGAGTATTGCGAGTGGAGATGACAGATCCGAGTAGAGTAAAGATGATAAACGATGATGGAAAAATGATTTTAATGAAACAAGATCGAAGAGTCGATTAGGGTTTTCCATACGAGAGAGATGAGTCGTCGGTCTGTCGATCGAAAAATCCTAAATGACAATCCACGGGGTGTGTTAATTTTTTAAATGTTTTATAACATTGGTTATTTAATAACTGAAGTTATAAACAATTTTTATTAATTTTATAATGTTGGTTATTATAATAATATATGTTATAAATTTATCGGATACTGTATTTTTTACATCGGTTATTTTATACCTGACGTAAAAAAAGCCACGTGTTGGTTTTTTACGTCAGTAATTCTATAACCGATGTAAAAAACACATCAGAAACCACAGTTTTTACATCGGTTATTTTATAACTGATGTAAAAACTGTTAGGTGTTGGTTTTTTACATCGGTTATAATATAACTGATGTTAAAAATTCTGTGGGTTAGGTTGTTACATCGGTTATAAAATAACCGACGTCAAAAAGGCCTCAAATTCCGTCTTTTTTACATCGGTTATTTTATAACCGACGTAAAAAATTCATAGATAACTCATTTTTTACATCAGTTATAAGATCACCGACATAAAAAAATTACTCTCACCATTTTTTACGTTAGTTATAAAATAACCGACGTAAAAAACCACATATCACATATTTTCACATTGGTGATATATAACCGATGTTAAAAATGGTGACGTTAAATTTTTTTTCTACACTAGTGAATTCAAGTCTATTATATACTCAGCACATGGAAAATGTGTAATAACCCTAACTTTAATAAGTAAAATTCTCTTTTTCATTGAATTAAATTCCCTATTATGGTTATTGAAAACACATACACTTATTTGGTTTTATTATATAATATCATATTTAAAAGATAATTAAGAATCATAACCATTGATAAATAAGTTGTTGAAAAATGATCATATGATTAGTATAAATATGGGGTTATGATAAAACCAATTGACACAGACAAAAGAATCAATTGAATCAACCAGTAGGATCATACCCTATGAAGCCCATTTACCAAAGACTTTTTAGGGAGATGGTATTAATATTATTTCCATTTTCTAAGACCAATCTAAGATCCAACAACTAAAGAATGAGTGAAATAGTTTATGGGGGAAGTTTAAGCTTTTCGAGATCACAACCCAAATCATATACGGTGAATTTCCCCCTAAAAATCTCATCATCGCATACCTTAACACTAGGGTGTTTACTGGTGTAATAAAGGTCTATGTATCAAGACCCTAATAATATAAATTTTTATATTTCATTTTCAATATAATAATGATTATATTTACTTCTTATTTTTAGTAATTTATAAATTATTTTTATTTTGATATGATATAACTCAAACTGTATTTTTGTGCAATATGCAATTTCAATTATGAAATTATTTTTTGATGAATACAAAAAAATTTTGAAAAATAAATTATAATTTAATAAAATAATATAATTAATTAATTTTTATTAAATATATATAATATAATATACTTTTTATGAAGTCAAATGTAATTCTTATAAGGGTTTGAAAACTATTATTGTCAAAAAAAACTAGAATTTATCAATAAATATCAATTATTATTTTAAAAGTTAAGATTAAAATATTTAGAAATAATTTTGATAAAATATATATTATTATTGGAATAAGAATTTTTTAATTATACAACAGTGATGTTTTCATAATTTTATGAGACATTTGAATTCTCAAGTAAAAATTAAATACAGTATAAATAAATGTTTTGTATTATGATAACATAACGGCACAAATATGATGTCATAAATGATATAAATGTTATAAAATAAAAACTATATTTTTTCCCTTTAAAATAATATGTTTTTATATGATTTTATAAATTTTATAAATCTTGTATGAATCCTCCAGAACAAATATTATATTTTAAGTTTTTAAAATTTATTCTTTATGAACATGACTCGCTTCCACATCACCAAGGGTAATATTTTAATAAATTAAGCCCTTTTCATAAAAAATAATTAAAACCACTTAAATTTGGCATAAAACATGGTCAAAACCCATGGGAAGGTTTGTGGTTTGGATTAAATTGTTATAAGGTGTCTAAAACCTAAGTTTGGTAAATAATAAGTAACTCCCCTCTCTTTTCCTATATAAACCTACCCAAGATCCAATTCCTCTTCTGTAAAAACCCATAGAGAATTTATTTACTCCTCATTACTCTCTCTATATTACTCTTAAGGTTACTAAAGCTCTCAAGAATCTCTTCCCAAGCTTTTGGAATTACCCTCTCTAGGTAAGGGATCCTCTCTTTCTTTTCTCTTTTCAAGCACATTATTTATGTAATGCATTTTTTCTTCAAATTCATATTCATGGGATATTATTTTCAACATAAATATTATTTTAAATATTATGTAAAAGTTATGAGTGCAATCATTCACTCTCATTAATCCCTCTCATGATTCATTATGTACCCCCATTATGCTACCAAAATTATCCTATGATTTTTCCTTGCCATGTTTTTATTCAGATACCCTCCCTGTATTATGTCAATTAATTCCCAAATTTTCATATTGTATTATGTTATTACATATCTGTCATACTATAATTTATTAATTCTGAGTAAATAGATAACCATTTCTCTCTTATTTAACCATTTTATGAATCTTCATGTATTTTTGTTACGCTACAGAAATTTCACGGTGATTTTTCATAAAGAACAATTGTGAGGTGTATACCCAGACCTATTTCCACTCTAGGGTATTCACATAGTTTTACCTATACTTCATTGGTTGGTTAATTACATGAATATAACCCATAATACTTAATATTGGGATTAAATTTGATTAAATATGTTCTTATGTTATATGATCTATGTGCCACCCCTGTGCATGTACATGATATGATTATGATGGGTGCACCCAGATAGAACACTAATAAATTGGGTAATGTTTTAGTCTCATGAGTCTTTATGTATGGTGCATAAGAGTTTATCCTAGGCATGCCATGTTTTTATTTCTTATTGTTTAACCTTGAATTGGGCTTATGATGTCATGTTTAATGTTGTTTCCACATTCCCATGTTGCCTTTATGTTATCATGTTATATCATGCTTCATTGTTCATATTTATGATTATCATTCATTTTAGGTCCCATTGAATATCCTATTGTCTAACATGTAATAATTTATTCATTTTATGGATTATTTATTCTCTTAATGGGATTTATAGGTCACCCCTTTCTTATGTATGTCTCCAATTTATCTCATGAAGTTTTAATAATGATGGTATATTATGAGCATGGTACAGAATTTTTCAATAATTCTAATCTACCACCTATTTTTAAGTTGTATTATAATGTACTTAATTACCCAAATACACTATAATTGTTAATATTATAGGTTTTAATATGTGCATTCTTATGTAATAAATCATTAATTAATGTGTAATAAAAAAATTATAGTTGGTATCAGGGGAATATTGAGTTATTTTTGGAATTAGTATTATAAAACTGTAGAAAAATACCTAGGGATAAGACTAAACATAATAAGATATCCCTAAATTTTGCTAAGGTATAGAGTATGTGGTTTCAAGGAAAATAAATCTATGTCTGGATACTATAATTGGATGTGGCTCTCGCATAGATGTACCTAGGGGTAACACTGGAAAACACTATATTTATCTAGACACAGTCATGAACTAGTGAAAAAAAATGAGCCTTGATACAAACCTAATTTGACACTTCTTGGGGATATGCTTTGGTAAATTCACAAGCTCTTTATGAATCATTATTAAGGGGTCAAAAAATACAATAAGATTTTATGTTAGGAAATAGATCATGGATAATGTGATTGAATTAGTGCACTCTTCTTTAAAAAAATTTGGAAAGAAACACTGCATAAATTTATAGAAGGGGACAAGGATATTATTTAAGTGGAGAAAGGAAGGTCATGTAGCTAGTAATTTCTGATGGGAAAACCCCACCCATGTAAGAAAATAGTGGAATGATCCAGTCAAACATCATCCTATTGTCCAATATTTCAATTTAAAGGAATAACGACACTATGTGAACCACTGTCCAAATCCAAGGGATGTCAGAGACAATTAATGCCAACAACCTCTAAGGTAGAAAGGGTGAGCATATTCTATTATATCAACTAAGGTGGATCCAGACAAGGATGTAGTGATAGGTAATCAATTTATTCATTAATTAATAGTGAATATACTTTTTTATTTTATTTCTACATGTTATTTCATATCACACTAGTTTAGTAGAACTATTAAAACACAACTAAAAAGCATAGGAGTTGAGTTTTTAGTGAAAGAAGAAAATAGTGAAATTATTTCATCCTAAGAATATAGTTTCTCCCATGTCAAACATTTTCTGATTATCTTCCCATAAAACCTTATGATACTCATTTTAGTGGAATTTTATTCAATTATTGGTTTGAATTGTATTTAATTATATAGAACCAATATAAATTTCCGTGAGAAGGAAATCACTCTTTGTATTAAGAATCATCCTTTAAATCTATACAAGTGAAAAGAGGGGCATAAATCTTATTTAGTACTAACATCTCAATAATGGATATTATTTTCTTATGATAAAGAATATCTATCTCAAATGATTGAGTCTAAGGAAAATATCATCCTTGAATACATGACCCTTATGAGTGAATAAGCTAATCTGTTTCTCTATGAATTGTTTGGTCTTCCTCCCTGTGAACAGGTTGAAGTTTAACTCAAGCATATACATGGGGATTTTCCAATATCCAAGACTCTATAAAGAATTTATGTTTTGGAACATGAGGATATAAAGAATCAAATATAGGATAATCTTTATAAAGGGTTTATATGCCCAAGTGCTTCACCTTGGGGTGAACCGGTCCTCTTTTTCATTAAGAAGTATGGGTCAATATACCATTACATTGTTTATCTTAATCTCAACAAGATTCAGATAAAGAACAAGTACCATATTCCATATATGGATGACTTGTTTGATCAGTTATGTGGATCCTAATAATTCTCCATAGCGGATCTATGATCAGGGTATTACCAATTAAGGGTGAAGAAGGAGGATATCTCTAAGGATGTTTCCTGTACAAGGTACTGGCACTATGAGTTCATAGTAATGTAATTCAGACTCACTAATTCTCTCGAATTCTTCATGGACATGATGAATATATTCATTATATATTACCTTGACAAATATTTGGTAATATTTATTGATGATATTCTAATATTATCCAAAGTCAATGAGGATCATTAGGACTATCTAAGCACGGTGCTATATACCTTCTCAAAGGAGAACAATTATACAAAGTATAAAAAAATTGAGTTTTGGTATAAGGAAGTTTCATTATTGGAGTTTTTTATTACCATAAATGAAATATATTTGAACCCTTAAAAAATATAAGCAATTTTTGGATGTCTAAGGAAAACATCTATGAAATATATCTTTAGTTTCAATGGATTATATGGGTATTATCGATGATTTTTGAAAAATTTATCATGATTGTTAACCACTCCAACCGAGATAATTTGAATGGGAGTAATTTTATTTTTGTAATAATGAATGTGAAGAGATATTGAAGGAGTTGAAATAATGGTTATAACTATAACTATACTTACACTACCCACAAGTGGGTAACTTTTCATAGTATATAATGATGCTTTGAAGAAATGATTGAGAAGTGTACTAATGCAGAATGATAAAGTGACATCATTTGACTCAAAGGAATTTAAATTTCATGAAAATAACTACCCAACACATGATCTATAGTTATATATAGTAATATTGGTGTTGAAAATCTAGTATAATTATCTATTTGAGGAAAATTATGAAATATATAAGGATCATAAGAGCCTCAACTATATATTCACATGGAAATAGTTAAATATGTTCCGGTGAAGATGGTTAGATATTATTAATAACAATGAATACTTGATAAACTACCTATTACTACCATTATGATTTCCAATTGATTAGTGAAGCCTTTAACTCTCATTAAGGGCACCCATGATTCATTATGTACCCTCGTTATGCTACTGAAATCATCCTTTGATTTTTCCATGCCATGTTTTTATTCAAACAACCTCCTAATCTTATGAGTATTAATTCCCAAATTTTTATGTTATATTATGTTATTACATATCCCTCATACTTTAATTTTTTACTTCCATGTAATCATGTATCATTTTATCTATTATTTAACCATTTTATGAATCTTCATGTATTGTCATTATGTTGTGGAAATGTCACTGCGATTTTCTATGTTGAACTTTTATGAGGTGTATAATTGTACCCATTTCCAGTCAATGGTATTCACATAGTTTTACCTATAAATCATTTATTATATAATTACCTTTATGTAACCCATAATCCTTAATCATGGGATTAAATGTGATGAAATATGTTATTATGTTATTTGATCTATGTGGAACACTTATTCATATACATGATATGATTATGATGGGTTCACCCAGATAGCGCTACAATGAATTGGGTAATGTTTTATTCTCATGGTATTTTATATAAGGTTAATGAGAGGTTATTATAATAAAATTATTTTATAATTTCTTGGTGGTTAACCTTGACTTGTTCTTATAAAGTCATGTTTAAAGTTTTTTTCAAATTCCCATGTTGCCTTTATGTTATTATACAATATCGTGCCACATTGTTAATGTTTTTAATTATCACTCAATTTATTTACCATTTAAAATCCTACTTTCTAACAAATAATAATTTCTTCATGTTATTTTTTTTATTCCATTACTGGGATTTATACCTCATCCCTTTCTTGTGATCATCCCCAGGTTATCCCATGTAGTTTTAAGAATAATAGAATATTATAATCATGTTAAGGAATTTTTCAATAATGCTAATGTACCTCATATATTTAAGTTGTATCATAATTCACTTAAATACCCAAAAATACTATAATTATTGATCTTTTTGGTTGTGATATGTTTATCATATTATTATAAATCATGTATTAATTTTTAATAAAGACAAAGGTTATCATATACTAGCTATAGAGTGTCCAGGGTAATAGAATTTATGACCACTAATTACCTTACTAGGTATCTAGTGAGAGCCTACTGGGTACCTGATAGTGACTACTATTTTATAGTAGCACCAAACCCTTCACATATATTAAAAATTACAAATTTTAACCACTTTATAATTATTTATTATATAGAATCATGCAATATCAAACATTAAATAATTGAAAATAATATTAAGAACTAATATAAAAATGTGAGTTCATTAAAAACTTCACATTATAGGAATTATCATCTCTAAGAGGCATCATCAAGTATCTCTAGTGAATATCTCTCAATAATCCTCTTGCATACATACTTTCCAAAATAGTACTCAATCCATAGGATCATTCTACCCTGGAAGATATTTCTTACTTCTATCTATGATATGAAAATTTTGTTTCCCATGCAAGGCATACACTTCTAATTCCACTTCATCACAAATGATTACATGTGAATGTTTCTCCACATACCTCCATAAATAAGATGCATAGAATAGGTCATGAATTACATTATACCAAGAAGATAGAGCTAAATTATTTTCTAATATCTTAATCCTCTCTGGAATATCATAAGGATTCAAAACTTATGGTTCCATCTTCCCTTGATTTTTCAGATAATGTTCTTCTAACTATGGTGATACTCATAGGAATAACTAATCTGCAAAACATAATTTAATTGGTTGATGAATTTTGTATTTTTATTTTTATTTTCTTTAATGTGTTATCATAACCATTTCCAAATCAAACACACATTAAATCTATATAATAATCAATCTGAATAGTGATAACTTACTTTTCTTTATCCCAAACAAGGGATAATGACATGGAATCTCATATAGAGTATTAGATAGTTCCATCTATTTTGTGGATTTAAAATTAATGTTATGTGTAAACTATGATAAGGGTTAATGGCATTACCATGCAATAATAAAATATGGAATTATTTAACATAATATATCCTTTAAAAACATTATGGTGCACTTATATTGACCATTATTCTATGAGTGATAAGTCCCAATCAACATTAATAGAGCTCTCAATGATTTATGTAGTTCCTTCCAATGATGAGATGTAAATATATTATCTTTATTTAATAATATGGTTATAGTAACACCATGAAGTTTAACTTTCTCCCATATATATAGATTATATAAATTTTCTACCGATTTCCTAGATTGGTAGAAAGTGTGTTACCTTTACCAGTTTATCAAAAATATCTATATTGTATACCCAACTTAAGGTGTTCTCAATGATCATGAATTCCATTATAACCTTATACCATTTTCATATCAAAATGGGGTTTGGTTGTAGTAAATCTTTGACTCTCTAGTTCTTAGCCATCACTTTCTTAATAACGAGACATAGATAACAAGAACCATGTTTCCTTCATCATATCTGACTACCAGAATAGGAACTATATTTATGATACAATACCTTTAGTATAAGTTGAATAACCAATATTGAGGTATAAGAATCCCAAACGAACTCATATAATGAGATAATTAGAACTAATGCTCTTCCATGGGTGTATAAAGCTTAATTAGCATCCTGAGTTCATTATGTAAGGTAATCCTCACTATAAATTATCTCATGAATAATCTAATAATATGAGTGTAATTTATAAATATTTTTCACTCTATCCATGATCAAGGATTTAATACTCCAAGGTTCTAGAACCATGCCACTAAAACCCTTTATCTTCTTTAGGGTTATATTTTATAAGAGGAATGTAACATCCCAGGTAAATAAAGAAAAACACATTTTCATATTTATTAATATTTATGAATTAAATATTAATTTTACTTTAAAGGGGTTTCTATGTTCGATAGCGTACCTGATACGCAACAAAGAGTTTCTTTGAAATCTTACGTTGCACACTAGTAATAAAATAATATTATTTTAAATGTTAGTTAACACGTAGCCGTTGTATTGGCGGGAATGAATATAAATAACTAAAATATGATTATATATGTTTGTTAAAAGTTTTTACATTTATCCAATAAAGGATAAAGGCTTAAAATACGAAAAGAATTCAATTTTAGGCATATATAATCTAATTTTCACTAAAGGTCCACTTATCGCCTTTTGATGGCGAACCGTCATTAAATATAGTTTTGGTCAATCTTATACATTCTATTTGACCAAATAAAATTCTTCTTTATAATCGGGACATTAAAATTTACTTTGTGTAAATTTTTGGTATTTTTCTGATAAAGTTCATTTTTTAATGAATGGTGAAAAATGTTGTATTTTAATTCAAACCCTCTTTTTAATATAATTTATTTACATGATTAGAATATATTTTTGTTCGAATCACCTGTTTTGATAATCCCAAATCATGCTTAAACATTGATTATGATGTATTAAAACCTTTCATTAATCTTATTATTCTATGCTTAAATGTATTTTATTCTAAACAGTTCATATTCTTACTCTCATAACTTTACTGTAACAGCTTACAGTAGTATTTACATAAGTTTAGTATTGTTAGCTAACAGTCAGAGTTTTCTTTTCAAAGTCACAGTTACAGCTAACTGTCACCTTAAGTTACTGTTGCAATAAGTTCACAGTTACAAGGTTACAGTCGAAGACTAATACAAGCTTACAGTCACGAGTCTACCGCTATCTATTGTCAAAGCTCACAGACGAAGGTCACAGTTACAAGACTTCTGTTCAAAGTTTTCTCTGCTCAAGTTCATAGTCGAACAAGTCTACAGTTGGAACAAGTTCGCAGTCGAACAAGCCTACAGTCATAAGTCTACAGTCAAGGTTACAGTTAGACAGCTTTTGTCGACTAAGTCTACTGATGATCGAGGTCTACAGTTGACAAAGGTTACAGTTCTACAAATTTGATATTACAAGTCTACAGTTAGAGAGGCTACAGTTACATGGAGTAAAAGCTACCATTGCAAGCCTACAGACAGCAAGCCTTTTGTTGAAGTCAGCAGTCAGAAGGAAGACCACAGTTGAAGTCCACAGTGACATACATTCTCGACCAGTCTATTATTATTATATTTCTACTTTTTTCTTTACCAATTTGATTAATACTAATCTAACGGTCATGTCTAGACAAATTAATACACCTAACATTATTTATTGATATTTGCAGACATATCAAGAAATAATACAATGTACGAGGAAGATTGCACGTGTAACTCAAGACTATTTATCTTGTCGGCCTCGGGTGAACAAAAAGGACACATATGGAGGAGTATAAAAAGAAGAGAGAAGCATTCAAGGAAAAGCATGAATGGAACGAAAAGAACAGTGACATGCACGAACAAGAATAGAGGAAGGACACACAGAGTCTAACATCTACAACTGAGAAGGAGATACGTATATACACAAAAGGAAGAACTCTCGAGCATTCATTCTGAAGAACAAAAGAGTCTCAAGTGAACCGACTGAAAGAACCGTCTCCTAAAAGCCATGCTGCGAAGCACTCAAACTAAAAGAATCTGATCACTTGAACATCTGGAAGTCTGGAAATCACGACACTCTGTTTTAGTGTCAACTTACAGAAAAAGGACCAAAGCTTCAAGTCACTCATTCCTACGAGTCGAGAACTGATCTGCCAACACTATAGAGCACTCTAAACCTTCTTCTTTCTATCTCTTGCTCTACTGTGTTTAAGTGTTTTACATTTGTGAGCAGTGTGTTAGTATTACACACACTGTCTCCTGTGCTTAAACTGAGGGATACTAAAAATACCTATCCCAAACCTTTTTACATTTGTTACCCACGTATAACTGTGGAAGAAGCCTGGTGTGGCTTGGTCATTTGTTACCCACGTATAACTGTGGAAGAAGCCTGGTGTGGCTTGGTCATTTGTTTTCCCACGTATAACTGTGGCAGAGGTTGTCAAACCTGGACAGTTTGTAAAAACTGTTGTAAAGCCCGATACAGGCTGTGTATCAATCTTTTTTATAAAATTGCATGGTGGCAGGTGATCACCAAGTGGAAGAGGACTAAGTCTTAGCTTAAGACTGAACCTCTTGTTTGAAATAGCTTGTTACTCTTTTCTTTACTTTGCTTTCTTTTTTCCGCTGTGCTCTTTTTTTTAACTGATAGTCAATTTTGGTTAGTGTGTATAAGAGATTTGTTTAGTAAACTTGTTTCAAAAGTAAAGTTAGTCATCAAACTAACCTTACTGAGGATTAATCAACCTTAGAGAAACCTGTTGAACAATAAGTCACCTATATCTCTACTGCCTTAATTGACTGGGCTGTTTTTCAATTTGGGGGATTTAATCTTAAAGTTTTCAACAGAAATTTTTAATTGGAACTCAATTCACCCCCCTCTTGAGTGTCCACTCCGACCAACATTTGGTATCAGAGGGTGTGTTTATCTCTGTTATACTTGCTCAAAGTTTTATTTTAACTCTCTGTTTTTAAACTGTGATTGTAGTTTTATCTAAAAGATCTTAAATTTCTGTTAGTTCTAAATTTTATCTCTTTAAAACATTTTCTAAAATTTCCTTATGGATAATAGACTAGAAGGTGCTGCTACTAACAGGCCACCCTTCTTTAATGGTGTGAATTATGCCCAATGGAAGCTCAAAATGAAAATTCATTTGGAAAGTATGGGTTTTGATATTTGGACTGATATAGAGTCTCAATACAAGATTCCAGAAACTGAAAGAATAACTTGGGATGAACCTACTAAGGTAGCTTACAATAATAATTGTAAGGCTGTGAATGCTCTCTACTGTGCTCTAGGAGATGAGGAATTCAATAGAATTTCTGCATGTAGAACTGCTTTTGAAATCTGGGACACCTTAGCTGTTTCTCATGAAGGAACAACTAATGTCAAGGAAATGCGGTTAAATACTTATACTATTAAATATGATAACTTTAAGATGAAAGCTGATGAACCTATTTCTGATATGTATCTCAGGTTTAATGAGATAGTCAACACAATGAGCTCACTCGGAAAGATTGTTCCAGCAAAGGAGCAAATCATGAGATTATTGAGATGTCTGCCTGACAGATGGAGAGGCACATCCGTTTCAATTAGAGAATCCTGTGATATTGGAACTTTGCCTTTCAAGGAGTTAATTGGTAAGCTGATGATGTACGAAGAAGAGATCAAGGTAAATAAAGAGGAAGATGAGGAACCAAAACGAAAATCTGTAGCTTTTAAGTCTACTGCATCAAAGAGCAAAGACAAGGAGAAAGTGCATATACCAACTGAAAGCTCATCTAGTGAAGACTTAGATTCTGACAGTGATGCCGAGATGGCACAAATAGCAAGGAGATTCAAGAAGTTCTATAGGAAGAAGAAGTTCTTCAGAAAACCAAACTACAAGGGTAAGTATGATAGACAAGGTAAGTGGAAGAAAGATTGGAAGAAAACTGATAAAGAAGAAGACATAGTTTGCTATGAATGTAAAAGGAAAGGACACATCAAAGCTGACTGTCCTAAGTTAAAATTCAAGAAGAAATATGAGTACAAGGACAAGAATTATAAGAAATCTATGAAGGCCACCTGGAGTGCTTCAGAAGACAGCACAAGTGAATCAGAATCCAGTGATTCTGAAAGAAATCGTGCTAATATATGTTTCATGACAAACACATCTGAGGTAACCTTAGACACTCCCACTTTAAACTCTTATTATTCTGAAGGTGAAGCAGAATCTGGTTCTGATTCTGAAAATATGTCTAAAGATGAATTGATTGAATACTGTAATATGCTGGAAGAAACGTGTAATGAACTAAAGGATAAATATAAGTCTTTAAAGAAACAGCATGCTCTTACTGCAAGTGTCAAGTCTGCACTTGATGTAGAAAAAGAGAAAAATGTTCAATTATTAAAGGAGAATACAGAACTGAAACTATCTAATGAACAACTTAGAAAGGACTTAGAAACATTCAAAAATGGAAAAGATACTCTAACCCAACTGCTAGGAAAGCAAGTTGCACCTAAGTATGCTACTGGCTTGGGATACCAACCTGGACAAAGACAGTTTACTAAAACCCGATTTATTCCCAAGTCTGGAAAAAATCCTGCTAGTTCCAGTTTTGGAAATTCGTATGCCTCAACTGGTTATTTAAATAGTTGTAGATCAAATAAAGTATATCTCTCTAAATCTGTTGCATCTATTAATTGTATGGGACCCATAAAACAAATCTGGGTACCTAAATCCTTGATTGCTAACATATCTGGACCCAAGAAAATCTGGGTACCAAAGTCATTTCCTGTCTAATCTGTTTTGTAGGAAATCTGTTTGAAAAGCAATTACAAGAAGGTATGGTACTTAGACAGTGGATGTTCAAGACACATGTCTGTGGACTATTCGTGCTTCAAAAGCTTAATAAAGGTTGATGGAGGATATGTCACTTTTGGTGATAACTCAAAAGGAAAAATCATCGGCTTAGGCCAGATTGGTAACACTGACTCAGTATTAATTTCGAAAGTTTTATTTGTTGATGGACTTAAGTACAACCTACTTAGCATTTCTCAATTGTGTGATGATGGTTTTAATGTCAAGTTTGAAAACAATTCTTGTGATGTTTATAATTCCAAAAATGCTTTAATATTTTCTGCCTTAAGAAATGAAAATGTTTATGCTGTTGACTTAAACACTTTAGCTAAACATAATGTTACTTGCTTAAATGCTTTTCATAAAGAGTCTTGGCTGTGGCATAGGAGATTAGGACACTGCAACATTCACTCACTTAGAAAACTCTCTAAGAAACACCTAGTTAGAGACCTACGTAAGCTTGAATTCCCAAATTACAAAGTGTGTAATCCCTGTCAAAAGGGAAAACAACACAAAGTTTCTTTTAAACCAAAGAAAGAAGTTTCAACTTCTCAACCACTTGAACTGGTTCACATGGATTTGTTTGGACCATCAAGAATTTCAAGTCTAAATGGGAAGCACTATGTTTATGTTCTTGTAGATGACTTTTCTAGATATACTTGGGTATACTTTCTAGCTCACAAAAGTGAAGCCTGCTCTTCCTTTGTTAAATACTCTAAGTCTGTAGAAAATCTTAGTGGACTTAAGATTAAGACCTTGAGGAGTGATCATGGCCGTGAGTTTGAGAATCAAGAATTTGAATCTTACTGCTCACACAATGGCTATGCTCACAATTTTTCTGCTCCTAGGACACCTCAACAGAATGGTGTAGTGGAAAGAAGAAACTGAACCCTGCAAGAAATTGCAAGGACTATGCTTAATGAATATGACCTGCCTGTTTACTTTTGGGCTGAAGCTGTAAATACACCCTGCTATGTTATTAATAGAGTCTTGATTAGACCGGTTCTTAAGAAAACCCCTTATGAGTTGTGGAATAATAGGAAGCCTAAGGTTAATTACTTTAGAGTTTTTGGTTGCAAAGTCTTTATTCTGAATACTAAAGATAATCTTGATAAATTTTCTCCAAAAAGTGATGAAGGAATTTTCCTGGGTTACTCTATGTCTAGTAAAGCCTATAGAGTGTTCAATAAGAAAACCAAATGTGTGGAAGAATCTGTTCACATCAAGTTTGATGAGACTGATCCACATGAGTCTAAAACATCTCTTGAAGATGTTGAAGAAGACTTATCTGTTCTGGACCTAAATGACAAATCTAAAGAACCTGTAATAAAAACATCCAGTTCTGGACTTTTTCCAGAATCTTCCTCTGTGGAACCCGAACCTATAAATGAACCTGAAATCTCTAGTTCAACCTTTACCAAATCAACTAGGATTCTAAAGAATCATCCTTTAGATGTTGTTGTTGGTAATCTTGATAGAGGAACACAAACTAGAGCTTCTCTAAGAAATCAGGTTGAACATCAAGCTTTTCTTTCACAGCTTGAACCCAAAAATGTCAATGATGCTATCAGTGATGAATTCTGGGTAATGGCTATGCAAGAAGAACTAAATCAGTTTGAAAGAAACAAAGTTTGGGAATTAGTGGAAAGACCTAAAGACACTCTTACCATAGGCACTAAATGGGTGTTTAGAAACAAAGTTGATGAGTTTGGTAATATAATCAGAAACAAAGCTAGGCTAGTTGCACAAGGGTATAGTCAGGAAGAAGTAATAGACTATGAGGAAACCTTTGCACCCGTGGCTAGACTAGAGGCCATTAGGATATTACTTGCTTATGCTGCTCATCTGAATTTCAAACTATATCAAATGGATGTTAAAAGTGCTTTTCTAAATGGATATATAATTGAGGATGTATTTGTGGAACAACCTCCTGGTTTTACAAATCCCCATTTTTCTAATCATGTTTTTAAACTATCTAAAGCTTTATATGGTTTAAAGCAAGCTCCAAGAGCTTGGTATGATAGGCTCAGCTCTTTTCTTATTTCGAAAGGATTTACTAAAGGGATAGCTGATCCTACTCTTTTTATTAAATGGATTTCTAAAGATGTCTTAATAGTACAAATTTATGTGGATGATATTATTTTTGGATCTTCTAAAAATTCTTTATGTGTTGATTTTTCAAAAATAATGCAAAATGAGTTTGAAATGAGTTTAATGGGAGAACTCAAATTTTTCCTTGGATTTCAGATCTTTCAAAATAAAAATGGTATTATTTTGAACCAAAGTAAATATATTAAAGATCTTCTAAAACGTTTTTCTTTGGATGGCACCAAAGGCAGTGACACACCTATGAGCACCACTTGCAAGTTGGACAGTGATGAAACTGGTGAACCAGTGGATCAAACCAATTATAGAGGTATGATAGGTAGTCTACTGTACCTTACTGCCAGTAGACCTGACATCATGTTCAGTGTATGCATGTGTGCTCGGTTTCAAGCCAATCCAAAAGAGTCTCATTTGAATGCTGTTAAAAGGATTTTCAAATATCTAAAACATACTCCCAATTTGGGATTATTTTATCCAAAAGGACAATCATTTGATTTATTAAGTTATTCTGATGCTGATTTTGCTGGCTGCAAGTTAGATAGAAAGAGCACCTTTGGAACATTTCACATTTTAGGCAAGTCACTAGTATCTTGGTGTAGTAAGAAGCAGAATTATGTTGCATTGTCTACTGCCGAAGCTAAGTATATAGCTGCTGGTAGCTGTTGTGCACAAATCTTGTGGATGAAACACACTTTACTAGACTATGGATATCAATTCAAACATGTCTCTATAAGGTGTGACAATACAAGTGCTATTAACATTTCTAAAAATCCAGTATCTCATGCTAGGACAAAACATATTGACGTGAGACATCACTTTCTGAGGGATCATTATCAAAAAGGTGATATCACTCTTGAGTTCATTGGCACTGAACATCAGTTAGCTGATATTTTTACAAAGCCTTTGAATTCTGAGAGATTAAGTTACATCAAACATGAGTTAGGTATGATTAATTATAGCACAGTTGAAACCTCACAGTTGAAACCTCACAGTTGAAACCTCACAGTTGAAACCTCACAGTTGAAACCTCACAGTTGAAACCTCACAGTTGAAACCTCACAGTTAGACCTCACCGGTGTACCTCACTGTTACATCTCTCTGTAGGCTGTTTCGCTGTTTAACCTTATTTTACTTTTGCGGGAATTCGAACCGTTTCTTTTCTTTATACTATTATTTCTAAATCCCTAAATGATAAAATTTAGAACATCGAACATATCTCAATCCACTCATCTCGACCCTTGCTCTCTCAAGTCCTAAACCCTAAACCTTCAACCGAACCTCGAAACCTCATTCAGTTCCAATGGCCAGAACAAAGCGACCCCCGACTGTCAATGAAGATGCACCAATGCCAAAGAGGACTCGAGTCGAATCCAGTGGCACCGGGAACGCCTCGATAAGACCTGTTAATCCACATCTGATTGAGAGAGAAATAGTTGCTGAGAAGGAGCTAAGTGAAGAGTGGATTTTATCGAGCAGATCATTAGTACTGGCAGTGCTTAATGAGCAAGGATGGACCGAATGCTTCGAAAACAATAATGGACCGTACTACCCGAAGCTGGTGAAGGAATTCTATGAATATCTACAGTTCGAGGAAGAGGATGATCTGCATAGACTGGTATCCAGAGTAAACGGCAATGAAGTCAGTCTTTCATCCGTTGAATGGGCTGCATGTTTAAGAGTTCCTCATGAGGGTATTTACAACTACTATTCTGGAGAGGCTCCTCCAAATAGTGGAATCTTTGATCATGAGACGGCTCTGGAAGAACTGACAGGCAATGGCACAGTAAGAAAGATTATTGCTGCTAAAATGAGTGGAGAGGACAGGCTTCTGTTTAAGTTTATTCAGCATGTACTGAGTCCTAGAAGAGGAGATTTTGCAACTCTGAAGCACCAGGATATTTACTTGATGTACTTATTAAAACATGGAAGGAAGGTCAACCTTTGTAGGTTGCTGATGGCTCAGATGGAGGACATGATAAAGGCAAGCTCAAAATCAAGTGCCTTGTTTCATGCTAAACTCATTTCGGTAATGTTGAAAGTGAAAGGTGCAGCTGGAAGTTAGGAAGAGTTGATAGTGTCAAAGAACAGTGTATGTATCTCGAAAGTAATCTGCAAATTCATGAGGATCAGTTGGAATCCCTGGAAGAAATCATGGGTGAATGATGAGGAGAGAATCTATGAGAAATTTAGCCCTTCTACTCATCCCTCTAGACCTAGAGATAGGAGAGATCCAGGCTTAAAGCCGGATGAGTCTGAACCTGTATACTCAGATGATGAACAGACTGCAGTAGTTGGTGACTCTGCAAGAGATAACACCCCAATTGATGAAGGGAGTGATCCTGAGACTACTCACAGTCCTGTCAGGACAGTGGCGTTTGGAGCAGCAAGCCCTCCAAAAGAACTACCTAGTAGAGAACCTGTTCTAAGAGACAGTGAGACTGAGTCTACAGAAGAAGAAGAAGAAGAATCTCAATATTTTGTCAAGGACACCTCTGACGAGGATGATACAGTCGAAGCAGAAGAGGCTGGAGCTTCAAATAAAAATCAAGAAACTGTTGCAGAAGATGAAGAGGAGATTAGTGGTGAAGAAACAGAAAAACTTAGTATGAGCCCTCTGATAGGGTATACAGACAAGTCAGTGTCTGACCAGGAAGCAGGAGTGGTCTCTACTACTGTTTTCATGGAAGTGGTTGATGACTCAACAGAGAGGGAGGCTAACCTCACTGCTGAACCTACAGAGGAAGCAAGTATGGAACCTGCTAGAGCTACATAAGAGAACTTAGAGTTACCCAGAGTCGAGCAGATAGTATAAAATGTTCAGGAAGGAGATCCAAGTGAGGGGGAGCGTTTTGGTTCAGTCTCTGTACTGTATGATATAGAAGGATGGACCTCAGATCCAGGATACATGGTGTTAGGACTCAATTATGTGGATTCAGATGAGGAAAACCAACCACCAAGAAATCCAGTTATCCTAACTAACAGCTCTCCAGTGTTAGAAACTGAAAGATTGGCCACCAAGGAAGACCTTGAATTCTTAAAGAATGAAATGAAGGAGACCATCAGACAGTCTGTTGCTGAATTGAAAACCAGTCTTTTTGATGAGCTGAAAAATGTAGAACAATCCTTATAATTATCTCTAGGATGTGTTGTGGGAAGTCCAATCAAAGAAGTGATGGATGAAATGAAAGTGTGCCACACTCAAATTGAAAGCTGTACTGGAGCAGTAGTGGCCCTCAGACAATCAGTTGCTTCTTTAACTGCCCTGAGCAGTTCTCAGACACAAGTGGCCAGTGAGATTCGATACATCAAAGAAGTGGTCAAGCAGTTTGTGGAAGTATTTGAGGCTTTCAAGAAATCAGTAAAAGAACACTTTAGCAATCATGATGTTGTCATTCAGAAAGTGATTGGAAATCTGACTCAGTCTTTCAAGGAGACAGTGGCATTCTCAGTCAAGTCCCTTCCTTCATCTAGCTCTCCTGTAGACCTTGAGCAGTTTAGAAGCCTGCTCAGAGAAGAGCTTACTCAGGCCCGTGCAAATGACACATCAGACCTACAGATCCTTGCTACTACAAGAGAAGTCAGTGGCTTTGTTCGTGAGCACCTGCAGGCTGCTACTACTTCTCAGGAGGCCATCAAAAGTAAAGTGGATTATTACTTTGATCGGATTTTCACCAAGCATCAGCTGAACCATCACTTCAAGCTCATGCTAGAAACTATGAAGCTGCCTCCTATAACTCAAGCTTTCAAAGAACAAGTTAACAAGCTACGAGAGTTGACCCCGGCTTTGGATAAATTCTTGGAAAACAAAAATGACTTCTTATCTGCCATGGACAGAGGAGGAAACATCATCATGGATTTCAGGAATCTGCTCCTACCTTTTCTTCATGTGGACTGCACACCTGTTATAGTTCCTCCTGCCCTACCTGTCTCCAACCCCAGTGGTTCTTCAGTAATGTCTCCTACTGATGCCCTCAGAATCCTTAGACCACTGATACCTCGGCAAGCTACTCACTACAGGCCTTCAGGAGCATCTGTTGCTGCCCCTCCAGACATTCCTGCTACAATTCCTAAGCCTGTTGATCTTTCACCTACTACTCCATCTTCTTCCTCCAAAGGAAAATATCCCTTACCTACAGATGAAGAGGATTCAGTCTGTTTATGTTTTTTTTTATAGGGATCATGTATTCACGTTTTGGGTCATGTAATGTACTCATTATTAATACAATGTTTATTTTCTCTCCCTCTGTCTTTCTTTTTGTTAATCACAAAGGGGGAGAAATAGGGAGAAATAGGGAGAAATAGGGAAAACTCGGGGGAGAAATGAACCTATACAAAGAGGGATAAATCCTTGAGGATTATACCTAATTTTTGTGCTCATATTGCTAATACTGTGTTTTGCACACTTCTCTCTGATACATCTATATTTCATTCCATACTGACATAATTTGTGATTATCAAAAAGGGGGAGATTGTTGGAATCACCTATTTTGATAATCCCAAATCATGCTTAAACATTGATTATGATGTATTAAAACCTTGCATTAATCTTATTATTCTATGCTTAAACGTATTTTATTCTAAACAGTTCATATTCTTACTCTCATAACTTTACTGTAACAGCTTACAGTAGTATTTACATAAGTTTAGTATTGTTAGCTAACAGTCAGAGTTTTCTTTTCAAAGTCACAGTTACAGCTAACTGTCACCTTAAGTTACTGTTGCAATAAGTTCACAGTTACAAGGTTATAGTCGAAGACTAATACAATCTTACAGTCACGAGTCTACCGCTATCTATTGTCAAAGCTCACAGACGAAGGTCACAGTTACAAGACTTCTGTTCAAAGTTTTCTCTGCTCAAGTTCACAGTCGAACAAGTCTACAGTTGGAACAAGTTCGCAGTCGAACAAGCCTACAGTCATAAGTCTATAGTCAAGGTTACAGTTAGACAGCTTCTGTCGACTAAGTCTACTGATGATCGAGGTCTACAGTTGACAAAGGTTACAGTTCTACAAATTTGATATTACAAGTCTACAGTTAGAGAGGCTACAGTTACATGGAGTAAAAGCTACCATTGAAAGCCTACAGACAGCAAGCCTTTTGTTGAAGTCAGCAGTCAGAAGGAAGACCACAGTTGAAGTCCACAGTGACATACATTCTCGACCAGTCTATTATTATTATATTTCTACTTTTTTCTTTACCAATTTGATTAATACTAATCTAACGGTCATGTCTAGACAAATTAATACACCTAACATTATTTATTGATATTTGCAGACATATCAAGAAATAATACAATGTACGAGGAAGATTGCACGTGTAACTCAAGACTATTTATCTTGTCGGCCTCGGGTGAACAAAAAGGACATATATGGAGGAGTATAAAAAGAAGAGAGAAGCATTAAAGGAAAAGCATGAATGGAACGAAAAGAACAGTGACATGCATGAACAAGAATAGAGGAAGGACACACAGAGTCTAACATCTACAACTGAGAAGGAGATACGCATATACATAAAAGGAAGAACTCTCGAGCATTCATTCTGAAGAACAAAAGAGTCTCAAGTGAACCGACTGAAAGAACCGTCTCCTAAAAGACATGTTGTGAAGCACTCAAACTAAAAGAAGCTGATCACTTGAACATCTAGAAGTCTGGAAATCACGACACTCTGTTTTAGTGTCAACTTACAGAAAAAGGACCAAAGCTTCAAGTCACTCATTCCTACGAGTCGAGAACTGATCTGCCAACACTATAGAGCACTCTAAACCTTATTCTTTCTATCTCTTGCTCTACTGTGTTTAAGTGTTTTACATTTGTGAGCAGTGTGTTAGTATTACACACACTGTCTCCTGTGCTTAAACTGAGGGATACTGAAAATCCCTATCCCAAACCTTTTTACATTTGTTACCCACGTATAACTGTGGAAGAATCCTGGTGTGGCTTGGTCATTTGTTACCCACGTATAACTGTGGAAGAAGCCTGGTGTGGCTTGGTCATTTGTTTTCCCACGTATAACTGTGGCAGAGGTTGTCAAACCTAGACAGTTTGTGAAAACTGTTGTAAAGCCCGATACAGGATGTGTATCAATCTTTTTTATAAAATTGCTTGGTGGCAGGTGATCACCAAGTGGAAGAAGACTAAGTCTTAGCTTAAGACTGAACCTCTTGTTTGAAATAGCTTGTTACTCTTTTCTTTACTTTGCTTTCTTTTTTCCGCTGTTCTCTTTTTTTTAAAACAAGAAATCTGTTTTTGCATACACTCTGATAGTCAATTTTGGTTAGTGTGTATAAGAGATTTGTTTAGTAAACTTGTTTCAAAAGTAAAGTTAGTCATCAAACTAACCTTACTGAGGATTAATCAACCTTAGAGAAACCTGTTGAACAATAGGTCACCTGTATCTCTACTGCCTTAATTGACTGGGCTGTTTTTCAATTTGGGGGATTTAATCTTAAAGTTTTCAACAGAAATTTTTAATTGGAACTCAATTCACCCCCCTCTTGAGTGTCCACTCCGACCAACACTTTTGAATTGGTTTTAAAGTAAAATTAGAATATATTTTTACAATTTAATCCAATATTGGTCATTGTAATTAATTTAACTTTTAAATTCGACTTAAACTAGTGTCAATCTTTTGATATATATTGTTTCATAAAAACACGCTATTTGTCATGACAGCGGGAATTAATTATTAAATTCATTAATGTAACTTATATGTTTTTAATTTTGTAAAATACACATCATTTTTTAATTCGTTATATCAAATATATCTTAGGGTAAAGTTTTTGGTATTTTTCTGAAAAACATTAATTTTTGACGAATAGTGAAACCACTAAGTGGTACTTAAAAAACTGATTTTTCATTTAAATGAAATTTTACCACCTCTGTGTTTTGAATTTCAAAAATCTGACATACATGGTTGTCATTAGGAAGTAAAATGTGGTTCAATGGGATTAAAATAATTTTTTGATGAATAGTAACTTTTAAGTTTTTAATCGCGATTAGAGGTAATTAGTGTAATTTAAGGTAAAAATAATGTTTTAATAATATGAAATGACCTTTACACATGTCCTACCCTTATTGGATGTGTCATTTCCGACCAAGAAAATCCATGGGTCAACTTGGGGACCCCATGGAGCCACTTTGGTAGGAAAATGACTTTAATAACTTTTTATTTAATGTTAAAATAAAACTATCACAAACATGTGTTGTTTTACTAAAACAATTTTTAAATGGGGTTATAAAAGTCATAATTTTGACTATAAATATTCATTATAAATCTAAAAATATTTCCTAAATCATTATATTTTTTTTATAATTTTTAGACATTAAATAAATTAAATTATTTATGACACCATGATGATGCAGCGATTACCTCATTATTTAACGATTTAAATAAAATCAAAAGATAATGTAAAATCTAAGACCTACACTTGTCAAAAACCTATTGGATGGGTGGATTTAGAACTCTTATCACCTTATCCTCCAAATATATAATTTTGGGACCTTTAAAATCCGAAAAGCATTTTATAATAAAGTAACCTTTTATAACTTTCCAAGAGTGCCCCTCCTCTCCTCTTATAAAAGGCCCCCACCTCTACCACCTTACCCACACCTCTCAAGCCTTTGTATCGGCCAAACCCTGCCCATTTTGTCTCTACACATCCCTTTCTTACTCCTATAATCCTCACTTTGGGCATAAGTCTTTCCAATGATGCCTTTTAGCTCAAATCAAAAAGCGTTACACTACTGGAAATTCCATCATTCCCAACGCTTTTTTCCCAACGGTTTTAATAAACTGTTGGGAAAAAGACCCTATGCCAACGGTTCATATGAACCGTTGGGATATAGATCATATGGACCGGTTTTTCCAACGGTTCAAATGAACCGTTGGGAAATATCCATCTAAAATCACTTCTGCCATCAGGATTCTTCTCTGATTCCTAACCCGCACCCCTCCAAACCCTCGGTGCCACTCACATACTCCTCCCGTCCTCACCAGGGCTCCCATACCGACCACCCCTCGCGGCACGCTGCTCGCCGATCGCCGCTCGCCGCTCCCCGCTCATCGGCTCCCACACATCCCCCTTCAAGCCAAAGTTATCCAAACCCTACAGGGCCGCTCCGTTCCTCCTGTCATTACTGCCGCTCTCTCCTCCTGTCATTACCGCCGGTCTCACCCCCCTTGAGTTCCCCTCCTCCCATCCTGAATCATGCTCGCCGCTCGCAGCTTCCCGCTCATGGTCGCTCGCGAATCCCCCTTCTACTGTGTAAGCATCAATTCTAACTCTCTTTAAGTTTGAATTCAGGTTAATTATGAGTTATTATTAGTATTTATATGATTCATTCAGGATATATAACTGTCATTTCCAATGTTTTATATGATTTATTTTAGCTCTGTTGATGATTATTGCCTTTACAAAATTATCCAAAGGAGGGTGATTCAACAATACATCATTGAGTTCACCTGTATATTGAATCAATGTTTTTTGATTCCACATTTGCATACGTGAAACCCAATAACTGCATGACATGTGTATTATAATCAGTATCCCAATTTATTTGAGGGGTGATCTTCCCTATTTAGATTCTTTTCTTGTTTCCTTTCTGTTGATACAATGTGTTTGACTTTATACTGTTTTATGAGATCGTTTCTCTTCTTCGATGTGATGTTTTTTAATGGATTTGCCCTTTTTTGAGAGGCATCTCACACGAGAGTGTTTTTTTGGTTATTTAATGATGTTGCATGGTTATGAACCTTGTTCATCTGATGTGAAGTTATGTTCTTTATATAATGATATCCTTGGGAGCCATTTCATAGGGTGGATGTTCAGGCCCCTTTCTCTCCTTTTCAAGTTTGTTTTAAATTCTAAAAAACATTAATTATTTGAGAGATATCTGTTATAGGGTCCCAAATTTATAAAACCCTTTGTGTTTTATGAGGGTTGGAGGTTTCAAGAGGGTGATTAGAGCCTTTTACATTTTCAAATTATAATTTTATTCATGGTGTCACTTATTTGATCATGCATTTGATTTCTTGTCCATGTGGTAACTTGTTTGATTATGCAGTTACTAGTTTGTTTTTTCCACCCCTTATTTGACTATGAAATCTCTTTTTTTTTCCTTATGGTTAATTGGTGAGGTTTCTCACTTGTTTGTGTGAGGAAACATTGGAAGCTAGAGTAGCCTTCGGGTCTTCCATGAGATGGATTTGTTTTTCTAAAACATAATGTGAGAACATTTCCGGAGTATGTTGAAATAACCCCAAATGTCTCCATGAGATAGCATAAATAACCCCAAGTGTCTCCATACATCGTATCCTCCTCACATGGGTTGGCCACTCACCCAATCATATCAAACATATCGTATTCTATCCTCTCAGTCACATAGTATAGACTCATCTCTCGAGGATTATCCCATAATCCTCATCCCACACACTATAGTCTTCTCTCGGCATGTTGACCATTCTTTAATTATATTATCAATAATCTGGTCAAGAACCTCATTAAAATCATGTATTTTAACCCAGCCCCACTAACACACCAAGCCTCTTGGCATTATAATTCCAGTATGTCCGACAATACCCAATACTCACAGTAGCATCTCATCCTTGATCTCCTTAGTTTAACTTCTGAATCATTAAATGGAGTAAAACCTATCATAATACATTTTATAGACTCTGAGGGTCCATCCCACTCTAAGAACCCACCAAGATTCCAATCCATCCTCATAAGTATTTCCTCATCAAACACTAGACGTACAATTGACACATTTATCACCATAAGGCCCAATCCTCTTAGGAATATTTTACTTGATCTAAACCCTCATCTAGTCCATACACATATCATCCAAATTATAAGACATATGTTAGACCACTCATATCCCAATTGATATCTAGTGACAGGGTGATTTCATTTCCATAAAATCACTAAAGAATTTTATCTAAACCTAGGCGGCTTGTGAACACCATATCTATAGGTCTACTATGTTAATCTATTTACTTTCATTTACCGTCATTAGACTCCATGACTCCCATGGAACATAGTTATAATCAATCCCTTTTCAATCTATGATCGAATAATCAAGTTAGTGTTTAAGGTTCTATCGAGGCTCTTAATACTATCTTTATATACATAAGAATTCTTATTTAAAGAAACAATTAATTTAAGTAATGGTTGATCACCTATGGAGGTGCTTATACTTCATCTTCTAACTGCTAAATGATGTATTTCCTCCACATGAATGAGGAATTAAAAAACTCCCCTTCCATGTTCATGTAAAACCTATATTTTCCAAAGACAGCATACTAACCACAAATATATAGGTGAGAAAAATCAGAAGACTGGTCCATGATCACATCATTAGTCATAGATTCATCAAAAATGTTCATGCCTTAAGCCTTATATTAATCTAATGATTTGACATATACTTACCATATTAGTGAATGTTGATTCATATTCAATCACTAACAATTTTTCCTACTCAATATCTAAGAGATATCAAGATCTAGCTTGTTTAAGATCATCTAGGAAGTTTTGGTCATTGAAGATTAGTTGGAATCACTTCTAATAATGTTTTCATCCTCCCATTCCACAATAACTTTACACCACAACCTATCTTGACCCTTTAGTAATGGTGTAGCCATGTAATTTCCCAAACAAACTTGTATTGAACAAAACCAAACTAAGCTGAAACTCGAGCCAAACTAATTATATACCATTTATAGGAAGATTAATTGTTAATTAATAGGAATGTACTTTTTAATAGTATCATTTTGAAACATGGATTTGTTTCCCCCTTGCTTGCAGGAACATGATTTGACCTATGTGGCGTTGTGGTTCTTATATGTTGGGCGGTGACATGTATAGTCACACGAGACAAGTATGTTTTAGTTTAGTTTTTATTTTATTTTCTTTATCGCATTGTCCACTTAGGTCTTTTACTGGTTTCTATGGACAGGGAATAGTTATATTCTACGAAGGAGGCCAGAAGGGGTTCAGATTGTTTCAATCCGCCGGCTTTAATCCGAGGTAAGATTCTATGATTACTACTTGTCTCGCACCTCATATATTTTGGGGATTTCAATGTTTTTGACTCCATATTATGTTTTTGGTAGGGCATTGGATCGTTTTGTGTTGGTTCGGATGGATTTGGTTCTCACCAATGGAGGTAAGGATTTAATGCTGTTGGTTGGTTTTTCACTGGTTATGTAGGGTCCTTTATGTGTTTTAAGGTTCTTAATATCCTTTTTGTAGTGCGTTGATCCCTGCTCGTTGGTTTTGAGTCACCAAGTCAAGGGTGACTCGCCTGCGTGTGCATAGGTAAGTAAGTATATGTATGTGGGTTCCCCCGTTACGTGTATAGTCAACCATGGCATTGATTATGCACGTATGGGGCTTGGTGTGCCCATGTATATATATAAAAATGCATACGCAGGAGAGTGGAGACAGGTATATGCATTTAAGTATATGTGTAAGGATCCCCTTGCACATGCTCATGGCCATGTGGGTGTGTGAATAGGGGATAGGTGTCCTTGCATGTGTGTGAAGGTGTGTATACTCAGTTGGGGAGCATCGGCTTTTAGTTAGAAAGATCCAAGAGCCGAAGTGGACGGTTTGGTTCCACCTTGAGGTAGGGTCCCTCTTCTAGTCTCTTTAATTAAAGAATTCTTTAAATTGTATTACCTTCTTTCTTAATTATGCATAATTATATTGACTTGCATATCTTGAATAAGTGTTCTTTTATATAATCATTTCATTTGATAAATAACGTCATTTTTTATAATAAAACCCTTCCAACGGAGGTGCGCTGTCTGTGAAAACTCACAGTGATAGTTATGTTGATCTAGTTGCTTAACTTATTGCATTTGATTTGTGCTAAATGAGTTATAGAATAAATGTTAAATATAATTAAATGAATTTTGTGATAAAGCAATGCCATGATTTTATAATAAAACCCCTTCAATGGAGGTGCGCTGTCTTCTAAACCAAAGAGTAGTGATAGTTATTTTCTGTCGTTTTGTTTCCCTTTAGACGTTGCGTCATTGTGTCACTCGCTACAACCTTCTCTAGTGATCCCTTGTTATAGCATATTAATTAGTTGATATGTTATATCATTTGGCGGCAGGGCGACGGCCGGAATGTTGCCCCGCCTCCTCCCGCTCCATTCGCTCCTGGCCGGAAGATGCTGCCCTGCGGATGTCGCTGGACCGGGCCAACACGTCGCGGTCACGTCGCGGTCACGCCGCGGTCACGCCGCGGTCACGCCGCGGTCACGCCGCGGTCACGCCGCGGTCACGCCGCGGTCACGCCGGGGTCACGCCGTGGTAATGCCATGATTTGGCCCTGCTCTAGGACGACACCTTGCGGCGGTTCGCAATCCTGTCGGGATTCGATGTATGATACCTTGATAGAGTTTTAGATACATTACCCATCCATAGTAAATGGGGAGGGAGGCGACGACCGGAATGTTTCCCCACTTCCTCCCGCTCTCTTCGCTCCTGACCAGAAGATGCTACTCCGCAGATGTCGCTAGACCGGGCCAACACGCCGCTGTCATGCCGCGGTCACGCCGCGGTCACGCCGCGGTCACGCCGCGGTCACGCCGCGGTCACGCCGCGGTCACGCCGCGGTCACGCCGCGGTCACGCCGCGGTCACGCCGCGGTCACGCCGCGGTCACGCCACGGTCACGCCGTGGTAATGCCATGATTTGGCCCTGCTCTAGGACGACACCTTGCGGCGGTTCGCAATCCTGTCGGGATTCGATGTATGATACCTTGATAGAGTTTTAGATACATTACCCATCCATAGTAAATGGGGAGGGAGGCGACGACCGGAATGTTTCCCCACTTCCTCCCGCTCTCTTCGCTCCTGGCCAGAAGATGCTACTCCGCGGATGTCGCTAGACCGGGCCAACACGCCGCGGTCACGCCGCAGTCACGCCGCGGTCACGCCGCGGTCACGCTGTGATTTGTCCCTGCTCCAAGACGACACCCTGTGGTGGTTCACAGTCCTGTCGGGATACTTCTCCTATCCCTAATCCGCACTTCTCCAAACCCTTGACGCCAATCCCATACTCCTCTCGTCCTCGCTACCGCTCCCATACCGACCACCCCTCGCCGCCGCTCCCATCCCAACCACCCCTCACCGCTCGCCGATCACCGATCGCCGCTCCCCGCTCATCAGCGCTCACGATTTTTTTCTGAAATCTCTATGCGAACCCATAACCCTTCTCGTTTTACCCTAAACCATAGCTCGACGCACCCATATGGAAGATTTTTCCCAATAGCTCGACACGAATCCTACTTCCCAACCGACTCTCGACGTGAACCCTACTTCCCAGCGCGACAGGTCTGGTTTTCCAATGCTCAATTCTTCCGCATTAAATGGGTATGTATTATGATCCACTTACGATTTTAGGTTGTGTTTGGAACCCTGCTTCCCTACCTACTCTCGAGGGTTCTAACTCTACTTTCCAACCGGTCATCTTATCTTTGATTCAAGTAATTTTTGTTCATTCACTTTAAATCAGTATGTATGCCTTCATTTATTTTTGATTTTTTGGTTCCATTTCCCTGCAATGTACTGTCTATTATGATCCCCTTATGAACAAAAGCAATATATCATTTTAGGTTGCAATTTTGTTTTAATTTACCTGTATAGAATCATTTTGATTCATATTGAAGAGGTCAAAATGAGGTGGGGAGGAGGGGGGGATGTGCTGGAGGGGGGGGGTATGGGAAGGGGTGAGGTGAGGAAGAGGGGGGGTGGACAGGGGGTTGGAGGTGGCTGTGTAGGTGGGGGAGAGGGGGAGAGGGGGAGAGGGGGAGAGGGGGGGGGGATGTGCTGGGGGTGAGAAAAGATAAGATACAGGTGTGAAAGAACATCCATGTTGATGGCAGCACCAATACATTAACGACTAGAAAAACCTGATCATCGATCAACAACGTCTCCTACTGATCATCTATCAACAACGCACCCAATGGGGTATATAAAATAAATGAATAACCAATGAATTATCAATGGTCCTCATGACAATCATAAAAGTTTTACCTTACAAGGGCTCTATAGTACAAGATTGACCACTCCACATGGGCGTTATTAATTAACAGGTATAGAAAACACTGGTCACTCAATCAGTAACAATCCCATTATGGCATCTTCAAGAGTCCCTTTGATGCATATAAATATCTTAAGGAAATCTGACCATAACTTCTATCCCACATCATCATCCCATACCAATGGTTCCAATAGTTCCAATCCTAAAAAAAGACAGTAATCCTCAACTGTTCTAACCTTGAGAAATAGGTACCAAAATTTCAGGATAAAACAAGATCTCTTCATATATACTACTTGATTATAATTTTCATGATCTATATGAAAGAACATTGAATAGAACTAGCTTAGATTTCACAATCCATTCCAACTAATGATCTCATAATAACCCTCACACATGATTCTCATCTCACAACCCAACCTGCTGGAGGATTCTGAATCCAATCCTTGAAGAAATCCTGATAAAGAATTGTTTTACTCCAAAACACCATAAAGACCACATTCAAACACAGAAAGTATTCCATCATGGAAATTTATATGAAAAACTGATCAAAATTGAATACTCATAAGTCGAATTCTGACTCGAGGGTTAAAATAGGGTAAACACAACAAGGAGAAAAAAGTACCCAACCTGTACTTTAGGTATATGATATGTAACCCAAAATGTACCCTCGTTCCATGTGACATAGACTGCTCAGTGTGTACTTTTCCAAAGTACACATCATGTGTTCCGGTATATGATGTTTACCCCCACCTGGGTACATTCACATACAAGGCCCCACATAGCATGAAAAATTCCCTACTACGTGGAATGTATCACCCCATACACAATCTTTACCCCACATATGGTTCCCATGTATGTACCTATCCATATATCCCCCCCCCCACACAAGGTCTACCCACGCACAATGCCTATCCATGTACCTCGCACTAGATATAGCTTTATACCCTACATGGTCATCTTCCACTAGCACACCCCGAGTCACCACTACATGGCATGTAACCCACCCCCTTGTATTAATCTTTTAGTTCCCAAAACCCATATTTCCCAAGTACGAAGAACACATGATGTGTGTTCTCAAAACTACACATCATGTACATGAGTTATCCCAAACTAAACCCCCCAAAAATATCCCAAAACACCTAATTTCTCCAAAGTATCCATTAATTGAATCCTGAATGGGTCACCAAAAACCCAAAAAATACGATTAAAACTTAAAATCAACTACCCTATGGGAATTTGTGGGGGAGGAAGGGGTGTTTGGCGAGGGTGAGGGGGGGAGGAGGGGGGCTGTGTAGGGGGTTTGGTGGGGAGGGGGTGGGCTGGGCAGGGGGGAGGGGGGTTGTGCAGGTTTGGGGGTGGCTGTGTAGGTGGGGGTGCTGGGCAGATGGGGGAGGGGGGCTGGGCAGGGGGGTTGTGCAGGTGGGGTGGTGGTTGTGTAAGTGGGGGAGGGGGTGGGATGTGCAGGGGGTTTGGCTAGGCAGGGGGAGTGGGGCTGGATAGGGGGGGCTGTGCCAGTGGGGTAGTGGGGGGGTTGTGCAGGTGTGGGGGGGCTGGGCAGATGGGGGGGGGGAAGGGGGTTGTGCCGGTGCGGGGTGGTGGTTGTGCAGGTGGGGGAGGGGGTGGGATGTGCAGGGGGTTAGGCTAGGCAGGGGGAGGGGGCTGGGCAAGGGGGGATGTGTAGGTGGGGTAGTGGGGGGGGGGTTGGGCAGGTGGATGAGTATGGAGATGAACTTGAGTTCCTTGAACCCAATTAGGGAACTGCAGAACGATTTCGTAGGACCCAAGTATATCGGATAAGGCCCATTCGTGGAAGAATCTATAATTCTAGCCATGTCCCTACTTACACTATCAATGTTGTAGAAACCGTGGAAGAGCCATTTAGTGAGTCTAGTAAGAGAAGGAAAATCCCCATGCATAATCCAACCAGGTACAATTACTATGGAATGTAATAATGCTAAAACCACCATAGATCAAGATTAATACGTCATTATGTTGAGAAACATCAGACCCTTGTACCTTTATTTAATGATAAATGTTAGCAATATTTGAAAATATTACATTGACTATGATTTTTGATTTAATATCATTCTAATGTTGACACATTCTCATATGTGATATGATGAGGACAATATAGAACCTTCCACATAGATACTACAATTCTGTGTCCAATGCAAGAAATGTCCATAAGTCCAATTCATGCTCGGGGATCAATTTGGAGACCTCATTTCTGAATCATAATTTATAGTAATTCAGTAGGATCAAAACATCATTGACTTTTTAGGAAGGCCTCTTTAAACTTTTCTGACCACTCAAACATAACTACATTCTTAGTAATCCTAGTCATAGGAACTTCTAAAGGGGAAAAGTTTTAAATGAACCACATGTAAAACCCGAACAAACAAATGAAACCCACAATCTCAAACATGTTTCGTATGCCTTCTCATGAAACCACAACCTATACATTCGTTGGGTCCACATAAATTCCCACATTATAGATTACGTGCCTAAGAAAACATACTTTATGGAAGCATAAGTGACACTTTGAGATCTTATAAAACATATAATGTGGTCAAAGTGTAAAAAAAAATCTATAGGTGTCCAATGTGTATATCAATGGTCGGTGAGTATATAAGGATATCATCAATAAGAACCACAATGAATGAGTTGAGATATGTATGGAAGATCTCATTCATGAGATCCATGAACACCATTGGATTAATTTTAAACATGAAAGGAAATTAAAGATATGTATGGAAGATTCCTTAATAATTTTCACACCATTTGTAATACGAAATCATATATATACATTCATTCAACTAATCAATTCATGTCCTTAAAAAAGTTCCACATGTCTCATTACTGCTAAGTAAAAAATGGCAAGGATCAATATTTGCCCTCATGTACCTCTTTATAACCTCTTTATTACCTCTACACAAGTAGTAATTTACCGCTTTCAAAATAGTAAATTATCTTCACACATGTCTTTTCTAGCCCAACATATTTATATGTATCCACTACTTTTACCCTTATCAAAGCCCTAGACTAATACTTCTCACTCAATATAGCTCATCACTCAACTCCCAACATCTTCCATACTACTAAATGTAGTGTCTCATACAACTATATATCACATACCAACCTTCTCACTTAACAAACATCCATGTTAATACATTATGATCAATGTAAATCCATTTTCTGAAATAATACCATATTAACCATGGTAGGTCTAATATCACATTCAAAACTCTCCATTATCACCCATGGTTGGGTTCATCTAGAACCTTATCACTCAAGGTGAGGCCATTATATTGACCACTACCTTATCAATCATGGTAGGGTTATATATCATGTTATAATATGATAACTTCATTATCACTCATGTAAGGGTCCTTCTAGCACCTTATCACTCAAGGTGTTGTCATTCCTTATTATATATCACTATACTTGTTAGAATTTCTCACCCAAGATGTGTATGAAATAACAACAAGGGCATTTGGTCCATATTATAGCTCACCAGATAGGTACAAGGTTCTAGTTACTCGGGACCTATTCCCCCTAACTTATCAATCATGTTAGTGTTAGATATCATTTTATAATATGATAGCATCATTATCACTCAAGTAAGGGTCCTTCCAACACCTAATCACTCAAGGTGTTTTCATTCATTAAGATATTTCACTATACTTGTTAGAATTTGTCACACAACATGTGTATGAAATAACAAGGACATTTGGTCCATATCATAGCTCACCAGCTAGTGTACCACCATGAAGACCATGATCCCATGTGATAAATGGTTAATTTTTATGATTCTCCCTATGGATCATCATTCAAATTTCAATGGATACAAAAATCATCTATGGAAGGTATATACTAAAACTCATGTAGTAATCTACTGGATTGTCATGGAGGATTATCTGAATGTTTTCATTATAGATTGGGGATAGAATATTACCTTGTAATCTTATCCTCTTAGAATATGATAGAAAATTTCCAAAGTGAGCCCAACCGATGATGTAAATAATTCATAACCACTGACAAACACCATGTTGGATGTCATCATAGCATATCCCCTTGAAAATTAGGCATGTGATATCTCTCATGAATCAAGTAAATATCTATCCCCATAGAATCTATGTGTCACAAGAGCCTGAACAATATCCCTCTCTTAAACACAATCCAATACCTTGATAAATGCAACAATATAACTAAATCTCTTGACATTATAGAAGTCATTGCCCCATAGTATATGATTCCCCCATGATTATACTCTAGGAACAAAAGGGTTATAATGGTCATAGTGTAAATATCCTTCTAGGTTATTATATTGAATGATTAAATTCATCGAAAAAATATCAAATTTATCCTGGAGTAATCAAAACAAATAACCCTTATTCGATAGATCAGGATTGAGGCAGGGGATTCTTCATATATGAGTTATAAACTTGAATTTCCAATATCCCCCTCCCTATTTGATGAACAAGACAACATTTTGTTGGTTCTTGGTCTCTCTACCACATCAATATGTGAACCTTACAAGGGGAAGGGATGTGAGTAAGCCTTCAAAAATGAGATGATTATTTCTATGTGTTTTTTGTGTGTTTTTTTGTGTGGTTTCAGGTGATTAAAGTGAGTTTTCTATGTGTTCAGTGGTGTGTTTTCTGTGTTTTCAGGTTGCAGTGTTCCTATAACAGAGTGGTGTGTTTTTTGTGTGTGCAGTGGTGTGTTTTCTGTGTGGGCAGTGCTGTGTTTTCTGTGTTTTCTGTGTGTGCAGTGGTGTGTTTGCAGGTTGCAGGTTGCAGGTTGCAGTGTTTTGGTGAGTTTTCTATGTGAGCAGTGGTGTGTTTTCTATGCGTTTTCTGTGCAGTGGTGTGTTTTTAGAGTTTTTTATGTGTGCAGTGGTGTGTTTTATGTGTTTGTAGGTTGCAGTGGTGTGTTTTTTTTGTGATTGCAGTGTATTTTTGTGAGATGACACGTTTTTGACAGAGTTTACATTGCAGCCTGCAGTATTGCTAGCTGTTTCATCTTAAATTAATGGGGGGTCTAACCCAACGGTTTCAAAACCGTTGGGTTATACCTTTATGATGCTGCAACATTTCCCAACGGTTTTGAACCGTTGGGTTATACCCTGCTGCATTTTCCAACGGTTTTGAACCGTTGGGTTATACCCCTGCTGATACCTTTCCCAACGGTTCAAAACCGTTGGGGTATACCCTGCTGCTTTTCCCAACCCTGCTGATTTTCCCAACGGTTCAAAACCGTTGGAGTATATCCTATGCCAATGGTTTTAAAACCGTTGGCATACCCCTGTAGCTGATTTTTCCAACGGTTCCGCTGAACCGTTGGTATAAAAGAAATCTAAACAGCCTTTCCCAACGGTTCAAGGAGAACCGTTGGTATAAGTCTTTCCCCACGCCTCACAGCCCAACGGTTTCTAAAAACGTTGGGATAAGTTTTCCCAACGGTTTTAGGGCCTTTTCCAAAGGTTTTAAACCGTTGGAAAAACATGGATTCCCAGTAGTGTTACCCGTTTTAAAGGTAGTGTCTTCTATTGTGTTCTTATGTTTTATTTTGCTTCTCCAACCCCATAAAATCTTTTTATTCCCTCCTTTTGTAACAACACTAATATCTTCAATATACTAGGATGTTGTTATGTGAAGGATTAGAGCTACACTTACGCACACCTTCATCTAATGGTTAAATAGCATACTGTTTCCGTGGATGGTGAATTTCTGCCTCACGAAACGATGATTGTTCAATATTCTTCTAACACCTTCAAAGTTGGCCATTAAGATGACACTATATTTATATATGATATATAATATGTTTATGTTTTCCTTAATCTTCAGTATTTTTCATTTATGGAATATCTTTATGGCTTCCATTATGGGTATACGCGATATCTTCATTTTAGGAAGTGCGGACTACCGCCCCCTCAAAGTGATTTGATTCGTTAATGCCATATGTGGGACGTATAAAGTATGGAGTTAATGATATTATATAAGACATTATACTGGAATTATAATATACCTTTATGTCATTATGATTACATTCCATAAAATACGAAATAGAAATGAAAGTAGCGTTCATGCGTACGTACGGCTTACCGTCTCCATGAACGGTGCATTTCATTTATTACCTCTAAATGTTATGTAATATTATAAATGCATGTATATACTAGATATATATGATATATATGATATCTACATAATGAATATAACTCTGGATATAATGGATACATGAACAACTTCTAATCATAAAGAGTTTATTTTTGACTCAAGTACCAATGATTGTTAAAACGATCGTTATTAACTTAAATAATTACATAGTGTTAATGACATGGTAATAAGTGATATAAAAGGAATAATGAACTTGAAAAAGGTTCTTAAGAAAGTATAAATTAACTCAAGTTTATTATTCAGGAGATTAAAGAGAAATTGAGTCACGTCGGACACGAGGTAAGGGACTTCGTCTCAATCTCCATTAATTCAGGCATATTTTGTTTTATACATAACTTTCTTTTATACGGTGTATAAACCCATTTGACCTTTATGCTTATTCAAAAGTAATATTTTTTGTATGAAGAATTTTACTAAATGACAAAAGAAATGTTTTTTTGTCGTACATATGCGGTGACAATGACTTCTCCACCACCGTGATCATTATTTGAGTTCCGGCTTCCTCTAAAATCCATAACCTAATTTTTTTTAAAAATGAAAAATAAATACAATGTATTACTTTTATTTTATTTTGGTATTGAAAATGGTTTTCATAATGTTTTTATTATATCAATGTGTCTTATTGATATCTTTTGATTGAAAAGTGGAAATGTTATGTTTCCTTTATGTATGTTTTATGTGATACGAATATGTTATCGTTCTTGGGAATTATTATGAAGACGGGTGGTTCCGTAATAAACTAAGGGTGGGTGAGCCCAATATAGATCTCCAATGCATTGGGTAACGTGAAGGAGTTAAAAATTAAGGTTTCTCCGAACAGATTTAGGGAATATACTGTGATGGGTATTCCAAACATAACCATGAGGGTTACTCCCTACGTAAGAATGTTATAAATGCCTCAAGTTACCTTTATGTCTTATGATTTATATGATTTATTCATGATTTGATGTGGTATGTTAAAATTCTTATGTTTTATGAGTAAAGTATGATTTCATACATGGACTAATGTTATCATTTCGTACTTTTATATCCCTTACTGAGATTTTTTTGCTCATCCCAAGTTTTTGAAATGTTTTTCACAGGACTTAATGTGGAATAGGGTCGAGGATGGGATAAAGGAAAAGTCATGCTATCTAAAACATGGAACTAGACATGTTTCTTTTTACGAGTTTTTATTTTATGGAAATTTATTAGAAGTGTCTACTTTTTAATCTTTTGAGATGTAATAGTTATGTCCTAATTCTCTAAAACTCTAAACCTGAAAATATCCTCAATGTGAATTATTCATTTAATTCAATATTAAGAAAGGTTTAAGGTCGGGGCCTTATAGTTGGCATCATAGGTCGTTTTAGATAACTTTAAGAGTTATAAAAGTGTTAAATTATAAATTAATTTATGGTATGATTGAAATGATATAGAATTTGAAGATTACCATGTTGCTTCTCCTAAGATATTTTTGTGTTAAGAATGGTTTTTCATAAAGGAAATAGAAAAGATTTTCTGGGAAGGAATACCGAGGGAAATGACCTTTCAAACAGCATACTGAGTGGCCAATCATTTTTTTTATTTTCAAAAGACGGTTTAAGGGGATCTGGTACCCTAAGAAACAACCACAAACTTGCACACAACATAGTCATACAATGATCAAACAACACACCGACACAGACTTACATTTCATCCAAACCATACTCGTCTCTGCATCCCCATCCGGACTCATCATCTCCGGTAGATGTGTTTTTTTCCCATCCTGAAGTCCTCCAGTAATTAACACTATGGAATCGATTTCTAAGCTGCTCAAGAACAGACTGATCTGAAGCTTTACTCTCATCCTTTCTATTCTTCGCAAAGCTCACAGTCACCTTCTTATTCCTCTTGGTGGCAGAGCGAGTCTGCATCGGCTGTGGGAGATACAATTAATCTCTCCTTGGTCGACGTCTAGGAGTGGCAGAAACAGATCCATCAACTGAAGAAGGTTTCTATTTCCCACTTTGAACCACCTCACTGAACGAGCGCCCAACTGGACCACTCAAGCATTCTAGCCCTTCCTCAGATTTCTCCTTTCCTTTACTGACCTGTTCCCCCAAGTCCGATATATTACTACCTGCACAAACCTCCCTCTCTAGAGTGTTATTCACTAACAAAGGCAGGTACACACCCTCTATACTCATCTCATTCACAAGCACCTCTGAAGTTTCATTAACCCTCAAAGGAAGGGATTCACCCTCTACAATCTCCTCATCCACAGCCATCTCCGGAGTTCCATTCACCATCAAAGGCAGGGGCACACCCTCTGCTATCTCCTCATCCACAGTCACCGTAGGGACCTCCTTCACACCACCAATCCTGGAGGCCCCCCTACCATCACCCCCATCTCCTGAAACAACCCTTAGAAAAGGATCAGAACTAACATTACTAAGCCAATCAAACCTATTTCTTAAGGAAACAAAAGGTCTGGCCGTAGGGTCCAAGCCCCTATCCTCCCATGTACATTTCTGGGATGAACTGGCTTCAGCAACCCCCATGCCATTTGAAGCCTTACTGTACTGACCATTCACTTCCATCTCCTTTCCCGCATCTGCCAGCTGTTTGGCCACCACTGCAGGTTGGGCCTCCTTGTCCTTCCCTTTTGAACCCTTCTCCACCAGAACAGGTGACCCCCTTCAAACCGAAGTCTAGAACTCACGCCTAGACTTCACCTCCTGGGTTGATGAGTTACGTCGACATCTCGCCGAAGGATGTCCAAAGCGGTTACAATTCAAACAAAAGTCAGGACAACTCTCATAAATAACCTGCTGTTTGCACATATATTCCTCACCAATTGTAATCCAGAAAAAATCAAATGGATCCCTAGAGGCATCCACTTCCACACATACATGAGGATTAATCGGGTGGCATACTGCTTCAGTACGGGAATCCGAACACAGAAATCTACCCATGAGGTTACCCAACAAACTTATGATAGAGGGATTTTGAAAATGTAAGGGAATTTTAGGAAAACTAACCCAAACCGCTGTCGAAGGAACATCACGCTTCATATGGAAGTCGAACGACCAGCGAAGAAGGAAGAACCGACTTCCGTTGCAGCTACGAGGAGATCTCGACCAAGCCTTGATGAGATCCTCTTCCGACGCAAAACGAACCATAATATGATATTTGTCCAGCAACCCGACGGTCGCACATTCCTGAAGATCCCATGATGAGAAGACAAACCTGTCGAAGGTGTCGATAGATGGTCTCCTCTATTTGAACCGAGCAACCAGAGTACGCTTCAAGAACACAGAGGATTCCGTGAACTCAGAAGATGAAATCTGAAGATTAGGGTTTCCATCCAATAGATCTAGAACTTTAGGGCTCACAAACGCTTTTGGAAATGGCGAAAGAAACTCAGGGTTGGAAAAGGTCTGAAATGATGACCTTGCAATCCCAGGGAATGACGAACTCCCCTCCCCCACAAAGGGGGGAGGATTCGGGCAAGCCACCGCCATCTTCACCAGCTACGGGAGAGCATCGGAGGTTATCGCCTACGTAGCCCCCCCCCCCCTTCGGGCATGCAAATCAGCATACTGAGATGGTCAGAATTAGAATTGAGCGGTTTACTGCAGTGATGGCTCAGTTGAATCAGGTGATAAATGGTGGTTGTGTTATTGATGATATTTTGGTGTTTTCTAAAAGTAAAGAGGATCCTGAAAGTCATTTAAGGGTTATCTTGCAAACCTTAAAAGAAAAGAAACTGTATGGAAAATTCAGAAAGTGTGAGTTTTGGTTACAACAAATTTCTTTCCTTGGTCACATTGTTTCAAAAAATGGAATAACTGTTGATCCTGCTAAAACAAAAGTTGTTGAAGAATGTCCAAGACCCACAAATGTAACCAAGAACCGTAGTTTTCTTGGTTTGGAAGGTTACTACTGAAGGTTTGTTGAAAAGATTTTACGGTTATCTAGTCCAATGACTAAGCTAACTTGGAAGGGTATTAAGTTTATCTGGACAAAAGAATGTGATGATTTTTTTCAGGAGTTGAAAAGAAGATTGGTGAATTCTCTAGTTTTGGCACTTCCTTACAGGAATGGTGAGTTTGTTATATACATTGATGCTTCATTGAAGGGACTTGGTTGTTTCCTTATGTAGAATGATCAGGTAATTGCATATGCTTCACGTCAGTTGAAAACTCATGAGGTAAATTACCCTACACATGATTTGGAATTAGCTGCTGTTGTTTTCGCTTTAAAAATTTTTAGGCATCATTTGTATGGAGTAAAGTATGAAATATATACCGATCACAAAAGTTTAAAGTATATATTCACTCAGAAAGAATTTAACATGAGACAGAGGAGATGGATAGAATTAATCAAGTATTATGATTGTACAATTCATTACCATCCGGGAAAATCAAATAAAGTGGCTGATGCTTTGAGTCGAAAAAGTAATGCTTCATTAACCATGCTATGTTTGGAACGAGGTCCTTTGGTTTTTGATTTAATGAACTTTGGAATAAAAGTTTTTGGTGAAGGATTTCCTTCTGTTTTGTTTCAGGTATTAGTGAAATCTTCTCTATCAGACAGAATCAAGCAAGAACAGAAGCAAGACAGTGAGTTGTAGAAAAAGGTAGAGATGGTTCAGAAGGGTAAGTTGTCTGAATTCAACATTGATAATGATTGTGTTTTGAGATTTGGGAAGAGATTGTGTGTGCCTTGTGATTCATAGTTGAAGAGAGAGTTGTTATGTGAAGCTCATAGTTCTCTATTTTCAGTTCATCCCAGTAGTACTAAAATGTACAGAGATCTGCGGGAGTATTACTGGTGGGATGGAATGAAAAGAGATATTGCTGATTTTACTGTGAAGTGTTTGACTTGTCAGCAGGTTAAAGCAGAGCGGAAGTTACCAAAAGGGATACCTCAGCCTTTACCAGTGCTAGAGTGGAAATGGGAAAATATATCCATGGACTTTGTTGTGGGATTACCGAAGACATCTCAAGGTAATAATGCAATCTTGGTTATTGTGGATCGCTTGACTAAATCTGCTCATTTCCTTCCTATTCGAGATACTTTCTCTCCAGATCAACATTCTCGATTGTATCTTAAAGAGATAGTCAGGTTGCATGGAGTTCTCCTATCAATTGTATCTGATCGTTATCCCAGGTTTACTTCTAACTTTTGGAAAGGCCTTCAGAAGTCATTGGGTACTGAATTAAATTTTAGTACAGCTTTTCATCCTCAATAGATGGGTAGTCAGAACGAACAGTTCAGAATTGGGAGGATATGCTACGTGCTTGTTCGATGGATTATCGGGGAAGTTGGGACTAACATCTTTCTTTGGTTGAATTTTCATATAATAACAGTTTTCATTCCAGTATACAGATGGCACCGTCTGAGGCATTATATGGGAAGCAGTGTCAAACTCCATCTTTTTGGGATGAAGTGGGTGAAAGGAAGCTGATGGGACCAGAATTGGTAGAAGAGATGGCAGAAAAAGTTTAGTTGATTCAGAAACACATGAGAACATCTCAGAGCAGGCAGAAGAGTTATGCGGATAACCGGAGGAAGGATCTATCTTTCGAGGTAGGTGATCATGTTTTTCTCAAAGTTTCACCGTGGAAAAGTGTGATGTGATTTGGTAAGAAAGGAAAGTTGAGTCCAAGGTTCATTGGACCATATGAAATTCTGGAAAAAGTTGGATCAGTTGCTTACCGAGTGGCTTTACCTCCGAGTTTATCTCAGGTACACAATGTTTTTCATGTTTCGATTTTGAGAAAGTGTATGGCAGATCCATCTCATATTTTGAGCCCAGAGGTAGTTCAGTTGGAAGAGAATCTCTCTTATGAAGAACAACTAGTCCAGATTCTTGACCATAGAGAGCAAGTGTTATGGAATAAGGTAATTCATCAGGTAAAGGTTTTGTGGAAAAACCATATGGTTGAAGAGGGAACATGGCAATCTAAAAATGCTATGAGGGATAAATACCCCCACTTATTTTGATAGGTGAATAAAATTGCGAGGAAGCAATTCCCAAAAGGGGGGAAGGATGTAACATCCCAGGTAAATAAAGAATTAAACACTTTCATATTTATTAATATTTAAAAATTAAATATTTATTTTACTTTAAAGGGGTTTCTATGTTTGATAGCGTACCTGATACGCATCAAAGAGTTTCTTTGAAATCTTACGTTGCACACTAGTAATAAAATAAAATTATTTTAAATGGTAGTTAACACGTAGCCATTTTATTGGCGGGAATGAATATCAATAACTAAAATATGATTATATATGTTTTTTAAATGTTTTTACATTTATCCAATAAAGCATAAAGGCTTAAAATACGAAAAGAATTCAATTTTACGCATATATACTCTAATTTTCACTAAAGGCCCACTTATCGCCTTTTGATGAAGAACCGTCATTAAATATAGTTTTGGTCACTCTTATAAATTCTATTGGACCAAATAAAATTCTTCTTTAGAATCGGGACATCAAAATTTACTTTGTGTAAATTTTTGGTATTTTTCCAATAAAGTTCATTTTTTAATGAATGGTGAAAAATGTTGTATTTTAATTCAAAACCTCTTTTTAATATAATTTATTTACATGATTAGAATATATTTTTAATTGGTTTTAAAGTGAAATTAGAATATATTTATACCATTTAATCGAATAGTGGTCATTGGAATTAATTTCACTTTGAAATTGGACTTAAACTAGTGTCAATCTTTTGATATATATTGTTTCATAAAAACACGCTATTTGTCATGACAGTGGGAATTAATTATTAAATTAATTAATGTAACTTATAAGTTTTGAATTTTTTAAAATATACATCATTTTTGAATTCGGAATATCAAATATATCTTAGGTTAAGTTTTGGTATTTTTCTGAAAAACTTCAATTTTTGATGAATAGTGAAACCACAAAGTGGTACTTAAAAACTGATTTTTCGTTTAAATGAAAATTTTCCACCTCTATGTTTTGAATTTCAAAAATCCGACATACATGGTTTTCATTAAGAAGAAAAATGTGGTTCAATGGGACTAAAATAATTTTTTGGTGGATAGTAACTTTTAAGTTTTTAATCGTGATTAGAGGTAATTAGTGTAATTTAAGGTAAAAATAATGTTTTAATAATATGAAATGACCTTGAAACATGTCCTAACCTTATTTTATGTGTAATTTCCGACCATTAAAATCGATGGGTCAACTTGGGGACCCCATGGAGCCACTTTGGTAGGAAAATTACTTTAATAACTTTTTATTTGATGTTAAAATAAAAATGTCGCAAACATGTGTTGTTCTACTAAAACAATTTTTAAATGGGGTTATACAAGTCATAATTTTGACTATAAATATTAATTATAAAGATAAAAATATTTCCTAAATAATGATTTTTTTTATAATTTTTAGACATTAAATAAATTAAATTATTTATGACACCATGATGATGTAGTGATTACCTCATTATTTAACGATTTAAATAAAATGAAAAGATAATGTAAAATCTAAGACCTAAACTTGTGAAAAACCTATTGGATGGGTGGATTTAGAACTCTTATCACCTTATCCTTGAAATATATAATTTTGGTACCTTTAAAATCCGAAAATCATTTTATAATAAAGTAAACTTTTATAACTTTCCAAGAGTGCCCCTCCTCTCCTCTTATAAAAGGCCCCCACCTCTACCACCTTACCCAAACCTATCAAGCCTTTGGCTCGGCCAAACCCTGACCATTTTTGTCTCTCCACATCCCTATCTTACTCCTAGAAGCCTCACGTTGGGAAGAAGTCTTTCAAAGGATGCCATTGAGCTCAAATCAAAAAGAGTTACCTGTTTTAAAGGTAGTGTCTTCTCTTGTGTTCTTATGTTTTATTTTGCTTCTCCAACCCCATAAACTCTTTTTATTCCATCCTTTTGTAACAACACCCATATCTTAAATATACTAGGATGTTTTATGAGAAGTATTAGAGCTAAACTTACACACACCTTCATCTAATGGTTAAATAGCATACTGTTTCCGTGGATGGTGAATTTCTGCCTCACAAAACAATGATTGTTCAATATTTTTCTAACACCTTCAAAGGTGGCCATTAATATGACACTATATTTATATATGATATATAATATTTTTATGTTTTCCTTAAGCTCGTGTATTTTTCATTTATGGAATACCTTTATGGATTCCATTATGGGTATACTCGATATCTTCATTTTTGGAAGTGCGGACTACCGCCCCCTCAAAGTGATTTGATTCATTAATGCCATATGTGGGACGTATAATGGATGGAGTTAATGATATTATATATGAAATTATAATGGAATTATAATATACCTTTATATCATTATGATTCCATTCCATAAAATACAAAATAGAAATGAAAGTAGCGTCCATGCGTACGTACGGCTTACCGTCTCCATGAACGGTGCATTTCATTTCTTACCTCTAAATGTTATGTAATATTATTAATGCATGTATATACTGGATATATATGATATATATAATATATATGATATCTAAATAATGAATATAACTCTGGATATAATGGATACATGAAAAACTTGTAATTATAAAGAGTTTATTTTTGACTCAAGTACCAATGATCGTTAAAATGACCGTTATTAACTGAAATAATTACATAGTGTTCATGACATGGTAATAAGTGATATAAAAGGAATAATGAACTTGAAAAAGGTTCTTAATAAAGTAGAAATTAACTCAAGTTTTTTATTCTGTAGATTAAAGAGAAACTTAGTCACGTCAGACACGAGTTAAGGGACTTCATCTCAATCTCCATTCATTGAGGAATATTTTGTTTTATACCCAACTTTCTTTTATACGGTGTATAAACCCCTTTGACTTTTACGCTTATTCAAAAGGAATATTTTTTTTACGAAGTTTTTTACTAAATGACAAAAGGAATGTTTTTTTTTCGTACGTATGCGGAGACAATGATTTCTCCTTTGTCGTGACCATTATTTGAGTTTCGGCTTCCTCTACAAGCCATAACCTAACTTTTTTTTAAAATGAAAAATAAATACCATGTATTACTTTTCTTTTATTTTGGTATTGAAAATGGTTTTCATAATTTTTTTATTATATCAATGTGTTTCATTGATATCTTATGATTGAAAAGTGGAAATGTTATGTTTCCTTTATGCATGTTTTATGTGATACGATTATATTATGGTTCTTGGGAATTGTTATGAAGACGGGTGGTTCCATGATAAACTAAGGGCGGGTGAGCCTGATATAGCTCTCCAATGCATTGGGTAACGCAGAGGAGTTAAATTTTAAGGTTTCTCCATAGAGATTTAGGGAATATATTGTGATGGGTATTCCAAACGTAACCATGAGGGTTACTCCCTACGTAAGAATGTTATGAATGCCTAAATTTACCTTTATGTCTTATGATTTCTATGATTTATTCATGATTTGATGAGGTATGTTAAAATTATTATGTTTTATGGGTAAATTATGATTTCATACATGGACTAATGTTTTCACTTCATACTTTTATATCCCTTACTGAGCTTTTTATGCTCATCCCACGTTTTTGAAATGTTTTTCACAGGACTTAATGTGGAATAGGGTCAAGGATGGGATAAAGGAAAAGTCATGCTATCTAAAACATGGAACTAGACATGTTTCTTTTTAAGAGTTTTTATTTTATGGAAACTTAGTAGAAGTTTATACTTTGTAATCTTTTGAGATGTAATAGTTATGTCCTAATTTTCTAAAACTCTAAACCTGAAAATATCCTCAATGTGAATTATTCATTTAATTCAATATTAAGCAAGGTTTAAGGTTTGGGCCTTATATAAGCTACCAATACTCATTCAACTCACACACCACCTACAATTGTGTCTTCCTTTTTGGAATATTAGAAGCTTTGTTTCCCCTCCCAATGATATAAATTGTCTCTAAGCTATGGGGCTATTGGAACACAACCTACCTCATTATCTTGATATTAAAATATTTCTAGTAAAATATATAATTAAATATATTTAGGTCTATGTAAACCAGAAATATAGTGGTGTAAACATTTAGATCATGTATCACAACTTCAAACTCTAGATCACACATCATGTATTTTTTTTCTTATTCATCCTAATATGATAAGAATCATCTTCCACCTCGCAGTTCTTTTACATCAATATTCCCCCAAAAAACAACTAATGTATTATAGTATACAATATTACTCTTAACTAGCTCAAGTAATTTTATTATCAATGAATAATTGAGTCTCTTATTTATCTCTTAAAATAAAAACTCACATTAGTTATCCTATTTCAATTTTACCCCTTTGTTTTTTTGGGATGTAATTTATGTTTTTATAAGGATAATTTAAGGATGAATATATAATAATATATATAAAGTATAAAAAATAACCTGATATTAAACACATTATTAGGATTTACCCAAGACATTATCACTTTGACATTTTTAGGATCTATTGAGATAGGAGACCCATATTCCACATTCCCGAATAAATTATTCTCCCTAATCAAAAACTAAAATTTTGAGATCTTGGTATAAATATAAATCTTTTATAGTTCTCTAAGAAAAACATTCATATTTATTCTATATTCCTCCAAATTATAAGAGCATACCAATATATTGTTAATAAAAAATTCCATCAATGAGTTAGGGTATTCATGGAAGAATCTGTTTATTAGGTGTATAAAAATAATAAAGTGAATTGTTCAATAGAAAAAATATAAAAACCTAATATAACATATATTAGATAATAAATGATTTTCAAGGAATATCATGAAATCATAAATTTAAATGATGATAGATATATCATAAATTAATCATGTATAACCAACTAAATCCACTCGATAGATGAAATAGATCATTGATTATTGTTCCTTTCCCTCCTATCTTCCTCCTCCCTTTCTCAACTCCACCAAGGGTTTCATACTGAAACCCTTGGGTTTGGGGTTAGTGGTGTGCTTGAGGACTATCATTATTTTCCCCTTCATCTCTTCCTTTTCCTTACTCTATCTTCTTTCTTCTCTATCTACATGACTCCTCCATGGGTTTCTCCCCTTGCAGTTCTTTAACGGTTTGTCCATATGCGGTTTTCTATCATTCACTTTGATCATGTTTCTCACATTTTATTTCCAGCCACTGACATCTTCTTCTATAAATATTAGGATCCCAATGATGGTGTATTGTTGTTGAATCCAATGGATGATCATTTTGTGGCTCGAACCTCACGTCCCTCCCCACCACTCTAGGTCGTAAATGGAGTGGTGGTTCAATGAGGTTTTTGGTTTTGCAGTTCTGCATTCAATGGGTATCAAGATGCTAATTAGTTAATGTTTCTCCTATTTAGATGGATCATAGTTTTTTTCCCCATTAATGATCCCTTCTTTTGGATCCCTCATTCACTCAAGCCACTAATTTGAACTCATGTTCCACTTCCCCTATCCTAGTTGGATCTTGACCAATGGTTGTAATGAGGTTTTTGGATGTGTGGTTCTGTGGTCGTCAGTGTTCTAGGAATGAACCTTTCAATGATTGTTTTGGTTTTTAATATTTTATTCTTGTGTTATTGGTGAAGGTTTTTTCCTTCTTCTCAGTGGTCAAACTAGTTGATGCTTGTTCAATAGTGTTCTAATTTGTGGTTCAAGTTTGGTTTTTTTATAGTGGTGGTCATCAGTGTTTCTCACGACGGTGTCATGCCTAAGTTTAATGATTTTTTATGTGATGGTATTACTCTATAATGGTGATTGGGTGGAATCTAAATAACTTGGGTATAAATATGACATGGTACATTGTTTTATGGTGGCTTTGATGAATATGAAATTCTCCAGTAACTAGTGTGTTATTTAGAAGGCGGCGAAAATGTTGGTGTTAGGTCAGTGAAGGTGATAGTGATGACTTGTGATGATAGTTGAAAATGTGACCTAGGATAAGGATAGTTGGAAACATAGTTTAGAATTATGAGGGTGAATATTGAACATGATCTTCTCAAGTGGTGTGAATCCATTCAATTTTTAACTTTGAGATGTGTATCCTTTATTTTTGGTTTCAACCTGTTGTGTAGGTTACCGCTCAACCTTAAAAATTGATTTTGAAAAAAATTAAAAAATGAATTTTCAGTCAAATAAATCATCGATTCATGGGTGGGAATATCTATTTGATATCATTAAAAAATTCAATTTCTATTAATCCATATAGAGACTTAATATTTTGTTTCGCTTCTTAGTGACTAAAATTTTAGAAACCCATGGTAGACTTGTTAGCCTAATGAGTCCCTTCACCTAAAGTTACTCAATCTATACTTTTAACTCCCTCAAGTAAAACATGACCATATGATAAGACAACATTAAAATTAAATTTTCTCTTAGTACCATCTCAATAACAAATTTGAACTCTCTTACTAAGGTTAAACAAAAAATTTCTTCAAAAAATACATCCCAAAAATAGTTGATGATCAGTGGAATGATATTTGGTTTTGTTTCCTCAAATATCCAAAGGATAACTATAGCCATATAATATGTGATAACCCCTACCTTCCCTAGTCCGGGTCATGTATGACCTACATGTAAATCATTTTTTTCAATGATTGTATAGAATTAACCTAATTGAGAAGGAAATTAAACCAATATTTTATTATAATATATATAAACTTGGATGCGAGTTATATAAACTAATATGATAACTAGTTATTGTAGGATAAGGTAATCCCATAAATTTCTATAGCCACATACAGTTACAAAAAAACCTAGACACTTTCTTATACACTGTGATATCTTACCCAAAAGTGTTTAGATAGATAATATACCCATAGAAAACTCTATAAAAACCCCCCAAATATTTTATAAAGAGATATTAAATAAAATAAAAAGTCACATTGAAACCAAAATGATAACTCGCTAAAGTATAAGTCACTTGAATAATACCTTGTACTATAGATGGTCCCCCATAACCATAAATTGGGTTTTCTCCATCATAATGTGGAAAATAAATCCTATACTTAAATAATTATCCTAATAATAGTAACTATCTAGAAAAACTATATTCTATTATGATGATTTATAAAAACTTTATATGCAACCTTTAATTGATCTTCTAGATGACACTCTACTATGAATCTACAATGACCCATCTAAACAAGTACATGATACCAAACTCTAAGATAAACCTCACCCATCACCTCCATAGTTAATAGCCCTTTATAATGTGTGTATGTTTCAAACCCATATAAAATAATAAAACTCTCTTGACTGACTAAGTCACAAGACTTGAGTGTCACCCACCCAACTATATTTAAAATATTCTAGAAAAAAATTTCCTAGGGAGGATTAAAGTAAAAGAATTAACCTATTCTTCCTTTTTTACTTTACAACATAATATACACCCGTTAATAATCTATTATTTTTTAATAACCACTCCCAAAACCCCTAATAATAGACAACATAATTTATCTATAAACTATTTCTAGGATATTATCAATAATGAGATACTTATTATTCTCCTTAATATATGTCTTCAAATTGAACTGTATCCCAATATTTTGAATATTGGTCATAAATAAAATTAAAATAATTAGGTCTTAGTGTTCTTGTCTCTTACCAACATCAAACTAAAAATATAATAATTCAGTAAACCTTATTTTTCACTACATTACTGATAAAACACCCTTCTAAATATCCATGAACACTTATTATATAACCATATTTACTAATGAAACACTAAAATAATAATACCAAAATCTATCCCAATATAGGTACCCATTTTTTATCTTAAACTAAGATCTCCCACTAGTGATGATATGATCTTTTTATTATATTTATCTCTAATTTCACCTTTTAATCATTCGAGGTATCAGGGATTTCAAAAATATCTTGTATCCTCATGATTCAATCCTTAATTCCCTATGATCAAATATTCTTTGATATGATTTTTGGATGTTGGATATAACATTCCCTAGTGATTTAGTCCAATATATCCTTACCCCTATAAATTCCTCTCTCTGATACTTGTATTACCTAAAGAAAATATTCCATGTAATTATCATTGGTTGAAATATTCAATCCGCTATTGAGTGTGTATGCTATACTCTTCCATATTTTCATTCTTCTTGATGATTTCTAGATGACATAGTTTTATAATTCTAGATAATAATTTATAAATTTTATTAAACACAACAATTTAAATCAATAACATCATAACACTAAAAATGATACAATTCCATTACTAACCCTTTCTCACAACATAATTCCTAAAATAACAATAATAAATATAAGATGTTATATGCCTAATCCAAAACCCAAAAATGAAAACCATATATAATAACACTTCACATGAAATAACCATCCATACTTCAATTCTCATTCATAATCATGACACCTACATGATTGAACCACCATATCATTGAATTGTATTCAAATATCATATAAAGTTTATATAAAGAATAAAAGTAATAACATATAATCATAGTGAGTTTCCCAGTTGTTAATATAATTGAAAAAACACATATAATTTATTTATATATAAATAAAATAAATCCTTACTATATTTTTTTAACCCAACATTATCATGAATTATGATTATATAAAATCATAGACATGTCATCTAAACCTCTATAAATAAATAAATTATTAAATAATAAACCATCATATTCATTAAAAAATTAAAAAAACATTAATATATTAAATAAATAATAACATTCTTTACCCCATAATAACATTAAATTCTACCATATATATAATAGATAAGCACACATACAAATTTTATTCCATGTTTTGTCCTACTTATTTCTATCCACTAATAACCAAATTATTAAATAGAATAAAAATAAATTATGATACCATTTTAAAATGATCATTCCTAGAAGTAACAAAATGGTCTATTATGGATTTCCACATGATCCCAAGCATTCTCATTGATTTATAGAGGTTAGCGACTCGTGCTGGGAGTTTTAGAATTTATCACTAGGGAATTATTTACCACAAATTCACTATATAATATACCAAATTTTCAAAAAATAAAAATAAAAACATAGTAAAGTAGTATAAAACATTAGTGTAATTACAATGTATGGTTAACCATGATAAAGAAAATAACTGAAGAACAGTATAAATATATCATTTTATTCCATTTCATATAGTATTACATCAATAAGGTTCATCTAAATCATTGACCATGTATATGGAAGTATGAAAAAAACAAATTACAAATACCACTTCACAAAAATTACATGGACTTTCCTAAATACCATGTATCCATAGTTCCCCAACAAGATATTCCAACTCATTCACTTCTCATAAGGCCCTTTCACTTTATTTAATAGTGAGACATAAATTATATATATACACTATGACATGCATGAAGGGCGTGAGTATGAAACTCAATAGTACACCACCAATGGAATAATATCATTTTACATAAATATTTATGAGTGTATAAAATATTATATATAAGATATGATAACAATCAGGTAAACTATCAGATAATATACCCAATTGAGTCATCATGTGTTCACCGAGCCACCACAAATTCCAACTCTACCTACACCAGCAATTTCTACTCTATCTTCTTTATTATAATACTATAAAAATATTAAATAAATTAAAAAATGAAATATAAAATTAAAACTATGGCCTCATACAATTACCCATTGAATACTAGGCCATGACATTATATAACATTTGAACCTACTTGTTTTTAACTTTTATGAATTGTAAAGATATTATTTTTGTTAATAATCATAATGTAAATATGTGTTAAGAAGATAATCTTTGAAGGATTTTGGAGTACCCAAGTGTTTGCATGAGAATATTGAGTGAATCACCCAAGAAAGGTGTCATTATATGTTTATTTGTGAATAAAAAATAACGATTAAAGAAACACCTTATAGATTATAATTATGTTACATTAATTATATATATGGAAATGGAATATGTTTGGGGTTCTACCAATATGTTTATATATCTATTCACATATGTAAAATTCATGGTGTTACAACCAATATTACATGAATACATTTTTTACTAAAGATTGTAAAATCGGTTTGAAAGGATGAAGAAGTTTCTTAAAGGTTCAGGTACCAAAATAGGTTGATAGGATTTAAAGAATTTAAGGAATTTGATGTTCTGAGAATATTTCCATAGAGTATCACCATTATTGAAAATTATATCTCCATAAAAAACTAATAATGTAGATAAGGTCATATTAGAACAAAGGATGGATGGTATTTTGATAAATATTTATCCAAAGTATTATCATGTGGTGAAGATTGATGTTATGATAATAAGATACTTGAATGATGTATGATGAAGTGTTAATGTAACACCCTGACACTAGAAGTCTAGAGTCAGTGCCTTACTTTATTACATTGGCATGATTACAAGGAATAAAATATTGAAATACCGATCAGTTTAAAAGTTTTATAAATTAATATTACATGCATGTAACCCATTTTACACTAGGAATAAAAAAACAATGTACATAACAAAATAAAATGATCATCATCCTTGAAACTCATTATATGAATTCATCTTTATACCCTCGGGAAAGGAAAAAATAATGGTGTGCTCAAATAATCATTAATAATAAATTATAGAAGAATATATCATGAATTAATAATGAATAATCAATATGGAAGAATAAAATATTATTGAATAATTCCATATACATAATATCATGAGCTTAAAACTTGACCATGGATATTCCAATTAATCAAATGATCGCATGGAATAATAATAATAATGACAGAATGAAAGATGTTGGATGTCTATACTATCAAGATCTATCCTCAAGATATTGAATTTCAAGATATATACTCAATACATCATAATTGTTTGGGTATAAACCCATCTTATTTATGTCAAGAACTATCCTCCTGACAATTTAAAGCTACTTGGAAACAAACGTGAAGGGTTTTTCACCAACTAATCTCATCCCATGAGACAAAAAATTCATAAAGGATCTTTAATTAAATGGTCCCTAGCCTTTATAATTTATTTCCAAAACATTCCTCGTATATTTTAAAATCAATTAAAATCATAATCAGTGTACCTTATCAAATATCCATATTGAGTAAAGAATTCATATTTATCAACATTTCCCAAATAAATCATATAACATTCAAAGTGAACACTATATGTAAAAATGGTATAATATTTAGGAAATAATAATATCCAATTCATGATAATATGAATTTTTAAGATAAATTTAATTTATCATAAAAATGATCAAAAGGGATTTATTGTTTCAAGAGAAAGTTAACAATCACAAAAGAAAGTGATATTGAAAAGATAACTTTTACCACTTGGTATATTTCAAATCAAACCCCTTTGATGATATAATTTGAATAGAAACTTATAATAACCTTAAATATGAGTGAATAATTATATTAAATGAAAAATGGTGAGAATATACACTATAAAAAATAAATAAGTGGTTAAAATGGTGTATGCCTCACAGAAGAAAAAGTGAGACAAAAATCTCTTACCTTGAGTCGAACTTGTCACATGTGTATTTACCATATTTAATAATAAATCTTTTTAGTTATTTAATTTATTTATAAACCTTTTCATGTTTATTATTTATTTCAATTCATATATTACAATATTTCATATAACTACTTAAACAATTAAGTTTACATCATTTGTTTTCACCAAATTTGGTTCATCTGTTAAAAACAACTTTGGTAGGTCGATTATGGTCAAATTGGTCATTTTATAAGCATCTCAAGAATAATAATAATGAAATTATTATCATATTTATAAATAAATTATAACTTTAAAACCAATCATGGAATATAGTTATGAAAAATGAACTAATAATATGATTATGGCGATGGTAGGTCATGCATACGCATGAGTAGCGTTCCCATTTTTTCAATGATCATTTTTGAAAGAAGGTAAGTAACATTTTATCTTTCCATAATGATAATTATATCCTAAAAAATTATTTAATAATATATACTTATATATATATATATATATAATTTTGGTGATGTAAAAGGAATCACATCGCATCGAGGAGGTGGTCATCCACACGTCCACGAATGACTTTTTTGTATGTGAAAATGGTAATAAAGAAAAAGATATATTATATTTATAGAAAGTAAATTATTTAATTAATATAATATTTTTTTATGTTTTAAATTTTTAATTAAACCCATTTTTAATACATTCCATGTAATGTGTGAATGTATCACATCGCTTTGAGGAGCTGGTAGTCCACACGTCCACAAATGAAGTTATCATATTTACACAAAATGGAAATCATGAAGGTATGTGTTATATAAAAATTACATAAGTATTAAGAAAAAATAAATACCATATATATCATACAAAAACATTTTTTCCATCATAATTCCCATCCATGATAGGTGGTAAAGTAAAAAATGAATGACATCATATCACGAGGCGGTAGACCACCGTACACATGGATTGTAGATTCATTACCCATTTTATGGAAGTGTGTGTAGTTTTCATATAACCCTTCACATAAATAAATATAAATATATTTATTATACTAATGATATTATATAATAATGTAATAATAATAATTTAATGGTTTGATAAAGAAATAAAAAAAGCGATTGTTTAATAATGTTACATCTTTTTCAGGTAACTCATTTTGGTTTATACCAAAAGACTTACTTGGTTTGATTTATTCCCAATGCTAGTCTTCTAGTTATAGGTTATTTGTTTTGGGATAATATTTTTTAAGGGTTTTTATGAGAGAAAGTGGCATGTGAGGAGTGAGGAAGGGGAAGAGTGAATGCCTTTTTATAGTTGAGGAGGAGTGACATTCTTGTAAATAACAAAAAGGTGAATACTATTGGGAGGTCTCCCTTAACTTATGCACTTAAAAATGGAAAAATAATTTTTTAAAGGGTAGTTATTTTCAATCCAAACCTCATCCACACCAAAATAAATACATTTTTATAATTTTTTTTCTTAATATCTATGTTTCCCCACTTTTACCATAATGAATTTTATTAAAGTAACTAGTTTTATAACCTAATTAATTTAACCATAGAGACTAAATTAATGTGATATTTATTAGAAAAAATAGAACCAATGAATTATAAATATTATATCTAATTTCAAAATAAAACTTCAATGTGTGTTGGAAATTAATTTTAATAGAAGTGCATGAAACGCGTAAAAACACTACTTTAACCCGAACTATGCTAATAATGTTTTCTTTATTAAGGGGCATATATGTTCATTATAAAAGACAAATTGGTCCCTAAATAGAAAATATTTAATATTTTTTAATATTTAAAAAACCATTTTAATAATATATTTTTTTAGTAATTTTAATTCTTTTAATAAAATATCATTTATTATAAAATAACATGAATGTTAATTTTGACATTATTTACTAAATTTAAATTTTAAAATATCAAGGAAATGATTTAATTAAAATATATTTCATTAAAATATATTTAACATGACCAATTTATCTAAAAAACAATTAACATAATAATTCAGTCAATTTTATTCACTTTTAATATTTTTAGCATCGTTTATTTTATTTTATTATTGACTAAATAATCATTGCGTTGGTGTTTATTAAGCATGTTAAGTAACTATTTCATCTCTAAAAATTAAATTAAATTTATTATGATAAAAAATTCATTTAAATTTAAAAATAATGTTTATAACTGAAACTATGTAGCTTCTTCTATACTCCAAATCTTTATAGAACTTAAAATCAAGGAAGGTACATTTTTTCCTTTTTCTATACTTAACTTATTATATGTATCACTTTCATGAACATGTGTCCAAATAACTCATAAAATTATATCCTAATGCGGTATATTGTCTAAATATAGGCATAAATGTATTTTGGATAAGTTTATAGGTCATTTTCCCACTTAATATTAAAGCTTAACCACTAAGTAAACTAATTTTTACCTTAATCGTTGTAATTAATTTTAATTACATTCACTGATATTTTTGGTAACCAATAAATTTTATATAATTATACTATAAATATTATACTAATTCTATCTATTTATAGGCATTTTTTTCCAATTCAATTCACATAAGTGAAAAATTAAATTTAAAGTTATTCACGCAGACGTGGCGAGAAAGCGGGTTTTTAAAGTAAAAATGTTAAAAACTTTATTGAGATTTTATATCAAAATTCAATATATAAATGATTACAATGACCTAAATTGAATTAACATATGTATAACTGGTCCATTTTGACTCTTAAATCAATTTAAATATAATTTAACATTAAAATTTATTTAAAATAAAAGGAAGTCTTCAACAAAAATGTAGTATTTTTCATTATTCATCAAAAAAATGAAACTTCTCATAAAAATACCAAATAATTACCCTAATTTAATTTTTAAATTACACATTCAAAAATAAAGTTTATTTTTTCAAATATAATTTATAAAAGTCTCAATATTTCTTTTTAATATAGGTTCTCCATTAAAAGGAGGTAAAACTCAATCTTGCGTGTAACGCAAGCTAACTCAGTGTTGTGTGTAGAGTAACATTAACATAGTGTTGCGTATAATTAAATCCATAAAAAATACATTCATTTTAAAATTAAATTATTATAAAATCTTGGGCTGTTATATTCTCCCCACCTTAATTAAATTGTGTCCTCACAATTTAAACATGATCTCGGTAATTAAGGGATTGATATTTGAAATTTAAATTGTTGAAAAGGTCACATATTAAAAGGGTTAATAAAATATCCTATTAATAAGAGAGATAAGGAAGTAAAAAGGTCACCTAAATATCCCAAGTAGGAGAACATATATGGGAAATGAAAACATAGACATGGAAGAAAAGCGTAAAAAATTATAGCCATTAGTCACACAAAAGTAAGTGATCAATGGAAAGTTAAGGGACTCAAAACCATTACTCTATAATGATATGAAGGACAATTTTATTCATCAGATATGAAAATAATAGGAAATTTTTTAATTTTGAGATCCTTTTCCTAGAGTTAAATTATTCTTTCACTCTAATAATATATATAAATACACTTTCTCGATACATTTCTATTTCTTAAGCATAATCTTATCCTTTGGCTATTCCTTGAACTATTTATACATCATTTTCAAGCATAGGTTGCATAATATGTCGAAGTAATAAATCAATCTCTAAAACCAAATCCAAAGATCAACTTAAACAATTTTATAAATGGTTAACCTTTACAAATATTATGATCCAACACTTAAGAATCATTTCCATGGTAGTGAGTAGTGTCTCATTTACTTTATCCATATTGTTCATCTCTTTATACAACATCATTATCTCAACATTAGTAACATATTAAGGATTATATTTCCATCAACCATGTGTTTTCTAGAATGTACAAATTTTCACTGAATCATTTTTTTGTCATCTTTACTGATCAACACACTCTTTTAAATCCTTAACAAAAAAGTACTATATTACAATACTCATATATTCTTTAATTTTTATTATCAGTAAATCATTGCTAAAATACTAAAATGACATGATTATTTAATCTAAAAATAATAAAATTAATCATTTCTCATCATCTATTCTAATAGTATAAGCTTTACCATGATCCATTAGCTTCTTCTGAGGCATATTCTCTTAAAATTTGGGGAATTTATATGTATATTGTCATATTTCACTAAAGTTGAAACACTAAATATAAGTTTTTTATTTTCTTACCTTTTAATTATTTTTATTGGTGAAATTTATAAATTCACTTATAACAAACACCCATTCCCTTCAATAATTTACTAGGGTGTTTCTTTCCATGGTTATCACATGTGAGAAAATCCTTATTTCCTTTCTTCCTTTTATCCATATTATTTCTAATTTTCCTATTCTTGTCATGCTTTTATCTAAATAAATAATACATGTATAATTATTTCTCTACCTTTTAGCACATTATACTATGTCCCCATATGATGAAAATTCTCTAGAGAATAGTTGCCTTCGAAATATTGGATTAAGGCCATAAAATACCTGACCCCTATTACTCTTTGGGTCATGTGCATTGTTGAGGTTCTCATTAATTTTTCTATGATCTATTTCCAAATTATTAAATACAATATACTAGATCATAACATTTTGTAACATAATGTTTAATCCAAAAACTTTTGAAATACTAATTATAAATTGAAAAATTTTATGTGTAGCTAATCTCATAATCATAAACATGGTTTCTTTAGGATGATCTTCTATAATAATTCTCAAAGTATAACATATGGCTTTTCACTAGTCTATGTTTTTATAAATATATTTTCTAAGGTTTATACTTAACTTACTATGATTCCAACTGTAACTCCCCAACCCTATAAGCTCAGAGTCGGTGCCTTAATTTATTAAATTGGCATGATTAAAAAAAACTCAAAGGACCAATCAGTTTAGCTGTTTTGGAAATATAAGGACCCAGCCGTATTACATTACATAAACTTTATTTTAGTCAAGAAATAACTTAAATTTCATTGATGATATTTTCAAGTTTATATATTTAGAGAATTGGGACATAATATATTCATAACATTACACATTGTTACAGAGTGGATACTATAAAAACAGTTTCCATTTTTTTAATATATAAAAAATGAAAGCTTAAAACCTGATTTATTTGAAAATTATTCAAATATTTAACATGGATCCCTTATTTGTCTTAAAAATCCTTATGACCTATTACAATCATTTAAAAACTTGGAAAGAGCACAAAAAACTCATTAAGGGATATAAAAATAAGAAAAGAACAAATTAGTCTGTGAACACTTGTAACGTATGAAATCATTTTCAAAAGACATACTTGTCACCCATATATACTTATTTTTTGAAACATGATATTTAAAAAATATCCAAAAAAACAAAAGAACATAAATATAACCATAAATTTATCTTGGGGAATTGCTTACATAATATTTTAACCCTCTCGACTACCTTATAATTTGTAACCATCACGGATACCTTACAATTTGTGTAACCATCACAGCTACACTTCGAGTAACCATATGGAAAAACTCCAACATACAAATAATCAATACATTGGAGGGAAATATAGGTCTCACCCTTCATTATAAACAATTTCCAAGATCTAGAACATAATCATACAACAAAAATAATATCATAAAAACATTTATTTTGAATTTTTTAAAATAAAATTTTAAAAGAAGATTTTAAAAGAAAATCCCCTTATAAATATCATATAATTGAAGTGGTACTTAATAGAGTGGATTTAATATGTATATACTATATAAATAAAAATAATTTAACATGATATAATCAGAATTAATTACACAAACAATTTAAATAATACATAAATAATGAAGTATATGGTTAACCCAAAGGATAGAAATCGGGTTAAGAATTCCCTTACCTCGAGTTTGTCTTACTTAAAATTGTTTAGAACTCCTGTATAATGATTAAAAGAGTTTTATTAATATCTTAAATGAAAATATTTATATTTATAACATCTTATATCATCATTTTATAACATCATTTCATCCTTTAATTGTTAGTATTTTGGTCCTTCCATTGTTTTGGGAGCATTCCTTACATGATTTCCATGATTGGTTCATGATGGATGTTCTTGTCAATTGGAAATGAAACTCAAAAATTGAAATAGAGTGGTATTTAAATATTTCCATAACCATAAATTATATCATTTATCATTTTTAATTCTTACATGAGGATGATTCATAAGTTAAAACATTAATGATGTTCGTTTAGATCATTTTAGTGGTTCTTTGATAATAACGACCTCATTTTGTTTTATATATTAAAACAATGTGTACAAAATAATTCCAGAAACGTAGATGATACATAATAAATATATTATAACCTGGTTCAACCATAAATTTTTTATCATGACTGTACTTTAATAAATCAAAGCAAATTGAAATCACATCGTCCATGATGTCGGTAATTCGACACATCATGGACAATGTTTTTAATTCCTTGAATAAGTGGGGGAGGAGAAGAATATTGGTGATGAATTTTCCATGAACATGAGAAAATACAGAAAATACATGATTCTGGAGCTTTCATGCCTCTTTTATAAGAGGATTTGAGGAAATAATAAGAAAATAAAGGAACTCAAAATAAAAGAAAATTTGAGAAATCCCTTACGAAAAGTTGGCAGCCTAACGACGTCACTTAAAATTTCATAAAATAGTTTGATGAGAGAAAGGGGTCATCTCATAACTATTATATAATATGTTAATGAAGGGGGGATATTTAATGAAATATCCAAACCTAATCCAAATCAAATTAAAAAGAATAACATAAAATTAAAGAAAAGAAAGAAAACAAAAAAGGTGTTTACCTCTTGATCTCTTCTCCTTGAGATCCTTATTAAGGCCTTTGGTTTTGGCCATTTGGTGAGACCAAAAGCTCTAAGACGTGGGTAAGAGCCATGGGAGGATTATTGAGAAAAAATTAGGTAATGCTCAAGGATTTAGAGGTGTGGGAGGAATAGGGGAATGAGGGTGGTATTTATAGTGGAGGAGAGGGGGTATTTTTCATTATTTGAATCATTATTATAATATTTTTTATCAAGACTATGAATAGTCATAATTTATGTGACCCAAAATAGTAATAATGAAATATTATCTCTAATAAAGTGGACTTACATCACTTATTATGTCATAAATATATTATTTTTCTAATAATTTGAATATACGGTATTTTACCGTATTTCAAGATTCATCAAAAATTCACGAATTTCATAAAAATCCCAAAAAATCACCCTAACCATTTCTTAGAATGTAGAATTCAAAAATTAAGTCCATTTTTTGAAAATAATTTTTTAAATATTATTAATTTAATTTTTAAATAAAATTATACTTAATTCAAAAATTAATAATTTAAAAACTATAACAGCTTTTATATGACATTGAAAAATTAACCAAGATGTCATTATCTTAAAGCCTTAAAAAATAAAATAATAACACAATTTACTATTCATTAGGGTAATATTACTATTCATATGACTATTTATATGGTTATGTTACTATTCACCAAAAATACAAGTTGGTTTCATTTGGCTCTAAATAACATACTGAACACAAATGAAGATGACCATTTTTCAAAATTCAAAATATAGAAGTGGAAAAATTATTTTTAATGTATAGTTATAAATATCAACTTAAAAAAAGATTCATTCATTTAAATTTTTTTTTTGACTGGGATGTTACCTTATCCCCACCTTTCGGAAATTGCATCCTCGCAATTTTATTTACTTATTAAACAAGTGAGGGTACCTTGATCATGGTGTCCACCTGATTTCATCATCATCTTGCTCACGTAAATAGAAATCCCATGCATTGAAACAATGATTTAGATATCCTTCAAAATCATTTTCTTCATTTATCCAAATACACCTTGGAAAACTTGGGTCATATGGGTGTTCATAGAAAAAGAGTTTTGGAAGGTAATCATGTATGACATATAATTTCAAAACATCTGATAAAAATTGATTTTTATAAAATAGTCGGACCGAGTTTGAGTTGAAACTTTCAATAAATGGTCATTTTTAAATACCATAAGTATGTGGTGAAAGAGTATATTGTAAAAGAAAATATAAATAGGTTGTGCAAGGGTATCCTTCTTCAGCTCCTTTTTCAAAATCATAATATGCTTCAAAATCTCTTGATAAGGTAAAATATTTGAAAATTCCTTGATAATATTTATTATTCCTGAAAATATGAGAATATAGAGAAAATAAGATTTTATTTAATACAACCCATGATCCAAAATGGTATCGAGGTATAGTGGAGTTGTTTGATATCTAAAACAATTGCTTGCAAGTGAGTTGTCTGTTATAAAATGTTTCAAAGTCATTTGGACATGACTTTTCAATAATTATAGCAAACAAGTCATTAGGAAGAGATAGGAATGTAATTTTATATCTTCCTCATTCAATTTTTAACTTACTTTCCTTGATCTAAAAAGTTATAAAACAAGTATTTAACTTAAATAATAGACATACAAAATAACCATATGTTAAACGAAAACTTCTAATCCCTAAAGTTGTCAAAAACCATTCCTCTAATACCAACTATAAGGACCTGGACTTATTACATTACATAAAATTGATTTTAGTCAAGAAATAAATTCCATTAACATTTAGGATCTTTTCAAGTTTTTATCTTTAGATAATTGGGACATAATACATTCATAACATTACACATTGTTATATTGTGGATACAATAAAAACAGTTTCCGTTTTTTTCAAAAGATAAAACATTAAAGCTTAAAACATGATTTCTTTGACAACTCTTAAAACATTTAACTTGGATTCCTTATTTGTCTTACACATCATTATGACCTGTGAAAATAAATTAAAAACATGTTATTAGCACAAAAATATCAGTAAGGGATATAAAAATAAGGAAAGAGCACATTAATCCATGAACACTTATAACGTATGAAATCATTTTCAGAAGTCATACTTGTCACCCATATATACTTAAATTTTGAAAACTGATATTTACAAAAGATATAAAAAAAATAAGAACATAAATATAACCATAAAGGTATCTTGGGGCATTACTTACATAACTTGTAACCCTCTCGGCTACCTTATAATTTGTAACCATCATAGCTAACTTACAATTGGTGTAACCATCGCAGTTATACTTGGAGTAACCATACATACAACCAAAAACATACACATAGTCAATGCATTAGAAGAAAATATAGGTCCCACCCTTCATTATAAAAAATTACCAAGATCTAGAACATAATCATACAAAATGAATAATATCATAAAAACATTGCTTTTTAATTTTGTAAAACAGAATTTTCAAAGAATATTTTAAAAGAAAATCCCCTTATAAATATCATATAGTTGAAGTGGTACTTAATATAGTGGATGGAATATGTATATAATATTTAAATACAAATAATTAAACATCATATAATCATAATTCATCACACGAACAATTTAAATAACACATAAATAATGAAGTATAAGGTTAACCCAAAGGATGGAAATTGGGTTAAGAATTCCCTTACCTCGGGTTTGTCTTACTTCACCTTGTTTAAACCTCATTTATAATGGTTAAAAGAGTGTTATTAATATCTTAAATATACATATTAATATTTATAACATATTATATGATCATTTTATAACATCATTTCTCCCCTTAATTGTTAGTATTTTGTTCCTTCTATTGTTTTCGGAGCATTCTTTACATGATTTCCATGATTGGTTCACAATGTATGTTCTTGTCAATTGGAAGTGAAACTCCAAAATTGTAATGGAGTGGTATTTAAATATTTCCAGAATCATAAATTATAACAATTATCATTTTTAATTCTTACATTAGGATGATTCATAAGTTAAAACATTAATGATGTTCGTTTAGATCCTTTTAGTGGTTCTTTGATAATAATGACCTAATTTTGTTTTATAAATTAAAACCACGTGTAAAAAATAATTTCATAACCATGGATAATATATAGTACATATATTATAACCTGGTTGAACTATAAAAATGGTTTCATTATCAGCCTTTAAGGAATCAAATCAAATTGAAATCACATCATCCATGATGTTGATAATTCGACACATCACAGAAAATGTTTTTAATTCCTTCAATTAGTGTGGGAGGAGAAGAAGATTGATTATGAATTTTAAATGAAAATGATAACATAAATAATATAAATGATTCTAGATCTTTCATTCCACTTGTATAAAAGGAGTTCAAGAAATAATAAGAAAATAATGGAACTCAAAATAAATTTTTTTTTGAGAAATCCCTTACGAAAATTCAGCAACCTAATGGTGTCGCTTAAAATTTCATAAAATAGTTTGATGAGAGAAAGGGGGTATATCATCACTATTATATAATATGGTAATTAATGGGGATGTATAATGAAATATACCAACCTAAGCCAAATCAATTTAAAAATAATAACTCAAAATGAAAGAAAAGAAAGAAAATGAAAGAGGATGTTTACCTCTTGATCTCTTCTCCTTGAGATCATTTTTAAGGCCTTTGATTTTGGCCTTTTGGTGAGACCATAAGCTCTATTACGTGGGGAAGAGCCTTTGGAGGAGTCTTGGGTATAACTTAGGTAAGGATCAAGGCTTGAGAGGTGTGGGAGGAAGAGGGGAATGAGGGTGGTATTTATAGTGGAGGAGTGGGGGTATTTTTCATTATTTTAATCATTATTATAATATTTTTATCCAGACTATGAATAATCATAATCATGTGACCTAAAATAGTAATAAGGGTATATTAACTCGAACCAAGTGGTCATAAATCACATATGATGTCATAAATAGTTTATTTTACTGATAATTTGAATATATGGTATTTTATTGTATTTCACTATTCATCGAAAATTCACGAATTTTAGAAAAACCCCAAAAATTCACCATTAACATTTCTCGATGTGTAGAATTAAAAAATGAAGTCCATTTTTTGAAAATAATTTTTTAAATATTATTAATTTAAATTTTAAATAAAATCATACTTAATTCAAAAATTAATAATTTAAAAACTATAATTGCTTTTATATCACATTGAAAAATTAACCAAGATGTCTTTATCCTAAAGCCATAAGAAAATAAAACAATATCACAATTTACTATTCATTATGGTCATATTATTATTTATATTAATATTCATAAGGGTATGTTATTATTCACCAAAAATACAATTTGGTTTCATTTTCATCTAAATAACATACAGAACAAAAATGTAGATGACCATTTTTTTAAATTCAAAATATAGAAGTGGAAAATTTATTTTTAAAGGCTAGTTATAAATATCTATTTAAAATAAAGTTTCATTCATTTCAATTTTTTTAAACTAGGATGTTATAGGAAAACTATATTACATATATGGAACACATTTTACATTGGGACTTAAAAACATAATATATAAAAAAATAAAATGCACTACATCTATGAAAAACATTCCAAGAATTCATCTTCATAACCATGGAAAAAGAAAACAAAATAAGGGTGTGATCAAATTCATATTAATGGTAAAGTATAGAATAATATATAATGAATTAATAATCAATAATCAATATTTAAATAATAAAATATGGTCAAATAATTTAATATAAATAATCACATGTACTTAAAACTTGAACATGGATATACTAATTAATAAAATGATTAGATGGAACAATAATAATGAATTAATGCATAATGTTGGATGTATGAACTATAAAGATATATCTTAAATATAGTTATTGTCAATATCTATCCTTAATACAGTTTATGTTCATGGGTAGAAATCCATATGATTTGTGTCAAAATATTTTCTCCTGGAAATTTAAAACTGCTTGGAAACAAACATAAAGGGTATATCTCGAAGTGATTTTTCCCAATGAAACTACTGATTAATTTAGGGGATTAAATTAACTGGTCTCCAACCTGTATACGTTTTGTAAAAAATATTCCTCATATATTGAAAATTCAATTTAAATCATAAATAATGTGCCTTATCAAATATCTGTATTGAGTAAAGGATATAGATTTATCAATATTTACCCAATAAATCATATAACATTAAATGTGAATGGAATGTATAAAAATATATAGGGTTTATGAAATAATAATATCCAATTCATGAAAATATGAATATTTAATATAAATTTAATTTATAATAAAAATGATCATAAGGAAGTGATTCTTTAAAGATAAAGTTAACAATCACAAAAGAAAGTGATATGGAAAAGATGACTTTTACCGCATTGTAATTTTAAAATCAAACCTCTTGAATGAGATAATCAAATAAAAACATATAATACCACGAAATATGATTTAATAATGATATTAAATTACAAATGGGTATAATATAGTCCGGAAAAAAGAAAAAAAGTAGTGCAAATGGTGTATGAATCGCGGAAGAAAAAGTGAGAAAAAATCCCTTACCTTGAATCTAACTTGTCATGTGTGTATTTACCATTCTAAATAATACACCTTTGTTAATTATTTAATTTATTTAGAAGAAATATAAAGTTTATTTTTCCTTCTACTTCACTTATGACAATGTTGTATAGAACTAGTTAAATAATTAAGTTTATGTCAAGTGTTTTGTCCAAATTTGGTTCTTGTATTAAAAATGACTTTGGTAGGCCAAATATGGTCAAAGGTGTAATTATGTAAACATATACAGAATAATAATAATTAAATAATTATAATATTTATAAATAAATTATACTTTTAAAACCAATCACATAATATGGTTATGAAAAATAAGTTAATGATACGATCATAGAGATGGAAGGTTGTACGTACACATGAGTAACGTTCCCATTTTCCAATGATCATTATGTAAAGAAGGTAGGTATCATTTTATCTTTCCAATATGATAATTATATCAAATAATATATACTTATATATACTTATATATATAATTATTTTGATGTAAATGGAATCACATCGCATCTAGGAGTCAGTGGTCCACACGTCCACGAATGATATTATCACCTTTTTTTTAGTGAGTGAAAAGGGTAATAAAGAAAATGATATATTATATATAATGAATGGTAATTATGTCATGAATATAATATATATTTTTTATTTCATGTGCTTTTAATTAAATTCATCCTTAATACATTCCATGTAATGTGTGAACGTATCACATCGCTTTGAGGAGGTGGTGGTCCACAGGTCCACAAATGATGTTATCGTATCTACACAAAATGGAAAGAATGGATGTATGTGTTATATAAAAATTAAAAAAGTATTAATACAACATAAATATCATATATATAATATAAAAAATTGTTTTCATAATAATTCTCAACTATGAGAGGTGTTAATGTAAAAATGAATTACATCATTTCGCGAGGCGGTAGTTCACCGTACACATGAATTTATGATTCGTTACCAATTTGATGGAAGTATGTAAAGTTGTAGGTAAAACCCTTAACATAATAACATATCAGTATATTAAGGATACTTAATTTATTATATAATCATGGAATAAGAATAATTGAATAGTTTTAGAAATAAATAAAACAAAATTGATTGTATAAGAATGTTACCTCTTTTTTTGGGTAACTCTTTTTTGTTTATACCAAAATACTTTATTGGTTTTATTTATGCCAAAAATTAGGATTATAGGTTGAATGGGTGATTTATGGAGAATATTTGATATGTGTTTGGATGATCTAATGTGGATTTATAGGTGTGAGGAATATGAAGAGTGGATGCCTTTTTATAGTGGAGGAGGTGTGGCATTCTTGTAAATACCAAAAGGTAAACACAATTGGAAGGTCTCCCTTACCTCATGTGATTCAAAAAAGAAAAAATAATTCATTAAGGGTATTTATATTTTATAAAAACCTCAAGAATAGAAAAATAAGTTCAATTTTATAATTTTTTTCCTTAGTTTATAAGTTTCCCCACTTTTACCATTATGGTTTTTATTAAAGTAACTAGTTTTTAACCTATATAATTTCACAAAAAATGACTAAATTAAAGTTAAATTTATTATAAAATATTTACCCAATTAATTATAATTATGATATCTAATTTACAAAAAATCCCATGCCTGTTGAAAATTAATTTTAACATAGGCGCATGTAATGCGCAAAAACACTGATTTAACTCAAACCAGGTTAACAATGTTTTCACTACTTAGGGGAAAATATGTTCATTATAAAAGATAAATTAGTCCATAAATAGATGATATATTATATTATTTAACATTTAAAAATCAATTGGTATAATATAATATTTTTAATAATTTTAACTGTTTTAATAAAATATCATTTATTATCAAATAACATTAATGTCAATTTTAAAATTATTTAAATAATTTAAATTTTAAAATATAAATAAAATGATGGAATTAAAATATATTAAGTTAAAATATATTTATCTATAACTATTCATCTAAATAAATAATTTAATACAATAATTAATTCAATTTTCTTCACTTTTGATATTTTTAATATCATTTTTTATTTAATTATTAACTAAATAATCTATACCCTGGCATTTATTAAGAATTTTAAGTAACTAATTCATCTCAAAATATTATAGTTAAATTATCATGATAAGAAAAATAATTTACCTTTCAAAGTAATTTTTATAACCGAAACTATGTAGCTTCTTCCATACTCCAAATATTTATATGACTTAAAAGCAAGGAAGGGGCATTTTTTGTCTTTTTCTTTACACAAGTTATTATATGCACACTTTTATAAATATTTGTTCCAACAACTGATACAATTAAAACATAAGGGAGTATATGGTCGAAATATTGTAATCCAATTGTTTTTTTACAAGTTTCTATGTCATTTTCCCCCTTAAGATAAAAGTTTAACAACTAAGTAAGATAATTTTTACTTTAATCATTGTAATTAATTTTAATTTCATTCACTAATATTTTTAGTCAAATTTTATGTTTATCGCATTAGATTATAAATATTATAATAATTTAAACTATTTATATCCATTTTTTTAATTCAATTCGCATAAGTGGAAAATTAAATTTAAATCTATTCTGGAAGACATGGTGAGAAGTCAGGTTTTTAAAGTAAAAATCTTCAAAATATAATTAATATTTTATATTTAAATTCAATATAAAAATGATTCAAATGAAGAAAATTGGATAAAAATATTTATAATTTATCTATATTTTCTTTTAAACCAACTTACAATATAATTTCACATGAATAATTATTTAAATGAAAGTGTAGTTTCAACTAAAATGCAGTATTGTTTATTATTCATCAAAAATTAAACTTCTCATAAAAATACCAAATATTCACTATAATCTAATTTTTTACATTCCTCATTCAAAAATAGAGGTTATTTTTAAAAAATAAAATGTATAACAGTGTCAAAATGTAGTTTTAAGATAGGTGTGTCATTAAAAGGTGGTTAAATTTAGTCTTGTGTGAACATAAGAAAACTCAGTGTTGTGTGTAGTGTAAGATTTACATGGTCTTGAGTATAAATCAAGCTAGAAAAAAAATTAATTTATTCTAAAATAAAAATATTATAAATTATTTGGATGTTATATTTTATGTTGATTGAGGCAGTGGGATACTATTTAAGTACTCCAAAGAGTTCCAATAAGATTTAATATCTTTATCATTATTGTTGATATTGTTGAATAAGTTTTAAAGTATTATTAAGGTGATTTGAAAAAATTTGAAGTGGCTCAAGATAACCAGAGAAGGTTTTATTAATTATTTAGTTAAGTTGATTAAGTTCTGGAATTATGAGTAATGCTGGAAGGATAATGTAATATATATATTAGAATCAAAAAAACTTAAAAATTATTAAATCCTTTAAATTTAAGTAATATATCATTGATGGAACATAAGATTCTATCAAAGTGAAAATTAGAAAAATACCAAACCTCCCAATGAAATATAATATATTTTCATTGATATATAATACTTTTCATATCATACATGTGATATTGAAATAAATGTATAATATATTATGTTGGTATATAAGATATTATCTGAGAATATTTTGAAAAGTAATGGATATATAATAATATATAAGATTATTAAGCTTTCCACTATGATATGTAAGATATTTATAACATAAGTTTTTTTAGTTTGAATAAATGTATGAACTATTTATTATTAAATGTGATCATATTGACATCTTTTTCATGAAATAAATATCATGATGTTGAAAGATTTAGTCTCGGTCCAAGCTAAGCTAGAATAATAAATTAATGAGTAGTAGTTTTGATAAATATGGATTATCTCAAATATGAAAAAGAGGATAAGATTTATGGGAAATTAAAATATATTATTGAAATGTACTTAATAATATTCTTTTATATATTAATGGATAAAGGTTATAGATATTTTCCAATAAAAATATCTTTCTAATAATTTTATGGAGTTTATATATTCAAATATAGATAATATCTTAGGTGATAATTATTAGATTATAAAGAGAAAAAATGATAAGAATAAATTGAATGAGATAGAGACTAGATGATGTTATTATTAAATATATCATTTCTTTCAAAGAAAATACATATACAATGTTCTAGAAATTGAGAGTTTATTTGTGTGTGTGTTGGAGAAAAATAGAAGATTGAGATAATTTGATGTTGTTTCTACTAAATATATTGACCATCGAAGAGTAGTGACAATATTAGCCAATTATTTATATATGAAATAAAGAATAAAGGAGATACTAAGAGATCCATTTAAGGTTATTTTATTTTATTAAGGAGATCAAATTCATATTTTATAGGAGATACACAAGACTATTTTTTATTACACATAAAGGAGGATCCAACAAAATATATAATTCAAATAGGAAGACCTAGTTGGCGCCCGATACATAAGATAGAATGTGGGTGCTTTATTTTCTAGTTGGTGGTGTACATTATACTTTGTTGGCTCTAGGATAATTGTTTTAAGGATATACAATTAATTTTTCTTCTTCATGGTAATAAAAGGGAAGTAGTGTGTGAGTGAAATATCGATCATCATCTGTTGGAGATGTAGTCATCTATCTTAGATGAGAAACTCATAAACAAACTCTTATTCACATTCTTATTTTACTTTTCAAGTTATTATGTATGCATTCAAACCAATGATGAGAAAATGGTGAGAGATCCATTAATTAAATATTTGAAAAGGTAAATATAAGAAATGTTTTTAATTTATAATTAGTCATCCACACTAATTCACCACCCCAATTAGTTTGGTTTCATTAATACTGGTGAAACAAAAATTAGTATTAGAGCGTAGCTTCTACCTGTGTTTTGATTCTAAACTTTTGAAGATTTTATGGTTTTTATTTGTCTTTCTAAATTCAATATTAAGTGTATAATTATATAATATATATATTATTTATCATAATTTGATCTCTTACAAGACTGTAAATAATATAAGTAATAAATAAATTAAAAGAAGAAGAAGAGGGTGTCCATTTTATTAAAATATAAAGATAAATTATTATTTTTTATGTTGTAATTGAGAATAAATTAATTATATATTGGATGGATAATATCAAGTGATTAAATAAATTATTGATAATATGGAAACCAATTCAATATTATAAGTTTTTATTATTCATGTGATGAAGAGGAAACTAAAATTTCCCTTCAAAATTTCCTCTATATGATCCATGTACGAGTGGGGAAGATAAAATCTACAATGATTAATATGATAAATCTTATGATGATTTCAATGCTTATTTAATAAAGACCCTCAATAGATTTCTCAAAGTTTAGGTCACTTTTATATTTGAATATTTTAGAAACTTTTAGGAAGATATCACCCATCTTTAATAAGATTTTGAATTGATGGAAGAATCTCTAGATTAAAGGACATTGGCATGTATCCATCTCAGAAGAAAATTTGATTCCAAAATCACTACAAATAAAATGTTTTCATACCTATACTCCAAAATTAATATGGATTTGAAAAATTAAATGCAAGAAAATAAAGAATCCATGAAAGGGATAAAGGTAAAGTGTCATTCATTGTAAAAAACCTAAGGTTTAGGATTCATGTAAATATTGTCTGGTTCAAGATCAAAGCTGATAAGATAAAATAATTTGACACTCAGTTGTAAGATAATATCAATGTAACACTCTGAAATTTTAGAATATATTTCTCTTTAAAAAAATCAATGTGTTCAACAAATTTTGATGCACACAACACTGAAATTATGTGAATAATGAATTGTTGAAAATATAAAATGAAACAAACCGTCACATAGTTAATTGAAATTGATAAAATAAATGAAAAAAACAATTAATAAAATATTATTGATCCTAAAGAAACTATAATGGACTATTTTCTTGATTTGTGCATTTTTTAAAATTTAATACTTCCAAGGAATGATATCGATAAACATTTTTGATAAAACCATTTAATGAAATTCATGAATTGTTTGAGTAGTAGTATGTAATTATAGTATTATATAAACCCTCACTTTTCATAAATTAACATTACATAACCTTTTTATAATACCTAATATGTTATACAAATAGACACCCAAAGAATATACTAGTCTAGTTCCTTTGGAAACATCAAAACATAAATAATTATATATAAGCGACCTTTATTATCTCCCACTAGATTCTTCTTAACTATAACCCTTCTTAAACACATCAAACATAATACATATCTTTATAACCTAGGGAATGAAACATTAAAATGGATGATCTCAAATGTTCAGTAATGGTAAAAAATGGAAATATGTAAGCATAATCATGAGCATAAGGGTATGAAAACATGATCCTAAAAATAGATGATCATACCCCATATATGAAATATCATATACACGAATCGTGGAATATATATTGTCAGTACATTATACATGATCATAAGGTGATAAATAACATAATCTATGAAATCATAACATAGGAATAAAACATATAATTGTGTCATACACATAATCATATTATATGATTTCGATAGTATCCAATCCATTGCTGGAAAGACCATATTAGTAGAATGAGTTCACTCTCCATACCACATTGGTAGTCAAGGTTCACTCCCATGGCCATCTTGGTAGTATAAGATCACTCATCATACCATCGTTGTAGTCATGGTTCACTCTCATTTCCATCTTAGTATTCAAGGCTCATTCCCAAGACCATCATAGTCTATCTCATGAGATATAAATCATTACCCAATTCATTAGAGGTATATATAGGTCCCACCTATCTCATAATTAAATCATACATACATATTCTACAAGATCATAAATAACCATATCATTACCCATGAAATGAAAATGGGTAATATTAACATTTAATCATATCATAACTAATGGAAATAGATATGTTTCATAATCATTTCATAATGAACATAACATATAACTCGTGAAAGAGAAATAGATTTCATAAACATCATGGCATCAAAACATAATCCATTCAAAGGAATAATATGGATAGAAACATTGAATAATTTCTTCATAAATTCATGAGTAACACCAATAGATGTTATCTTATATGGGAAATAATTTTTAAAGATATTTAAAAACATTTCTTAAGGAAAATATCCTTTATTCATTGAAAATGGTTTTTAAAACATAAAACATTTTTTAAAACATTTTTCTTTGAAAATAGCTTTGAAAACATATAAAGGAATAATTGAAAACCAAAAATGTTTTCAAAATCCTTTTTCCTTGAAAATGGGCTTCAAATAACATTTGAAAATGTTTTTGATAACACAGTTTTTAAATACAATAGATTTTTGACCGGAGAGAGATATGGTCCGATTTTACTTAAAAAAATTATCTTAAAAATCAAATAGTGGAAAAATGGTACTGATACATATATATATATTGAATAAATAGAGTATAAGGAAACTCGCGAGTTTTCTTGAGAGAAGGATCAAAATATTTCATCAAAGTAATCATAAACATAAACAACCTTGAAAAGTGATGAGATTATCTCAAAAACTCTTATAACTTGGAAACATGGGATCATACTTACAATGCAAGAAAAAAAATGAATCTTAAAATATCATTAAAAAAATTAAATTCATGATATTAAATGTAAAATATAGGTAAATACACCTCAAAAAATAATTTGGGTGTGTAAAAAACATTAGTCCCAAAGAAGGTAAATTGTGACAAAACTATTTTACCGATTTGGTAAGTTTTGAAGAAAAAAACCTCTGAAATAAATATCATAAAATAGATATATGAATACCCATAAATTTATGTATAATATAAATATAATACAATAATTTTTAGAACATACACCTCACCAAAATAGTGGATAACATAGTGTGCATCTAATGGAAATAAAAAGTGAGATGAAATCCCCTTACCTTGTATATTAACTCTTGTCGTACTCGTTCAAACCAGCTCTATAATAAATATATATTTATTATAAATATTTTAAATAACCATATTTATATATATAATAAAATATATGGTTTTATCATGACCTTATATTACCCTCTTGTTAACAATTCTATGTTAAAGTTTCACTTTGGGTAATATTCACTTTGTTCTTCGCATGTGTCTTAATTTGTTATATCTTTGTTCCTTATAATTATATAATGATTAAATAATATACAACATGATATAAATATCATATATATTTCTTATATATGTATTATAATAATCTATATAATATAGAAATATGAAATTTAATACACCATTCATGGAGACGGTAAGCTGTATATAAGCCTGAATGATGTTTTGGTTTTTATTATTCTATTGAAAGAAAGGAATAAAATTAACTATATGTATATATGTATATATTATATATGTATATATGTATATAATATCATTAAATTAGTATTATAATGTAATATATATCATATAGGTTCACTAAAACCATCCTTAATACATTACATGTAGTGTGTGAACGAATCACGTCGCTTTGAGGGTGTGGTAGTCCACACTTCCTCAAACGAAATTGTCATATTTACACCAAATGGAATGTAAAAAAGATATTAGTTTTAAAAGGAATATATAATATTAATTAAATAAAAAATATAATATATAAAACATATATAAACATAGTGTTCATCAAAAGGTTCACCATGAGAGGCGGTAAAGGTAAAATGAACAATCATCATTTAGTGAGGAGGTTGTTCGTCGTACACGTAAACAGTATGTCTATTACCCATTATATGGAGGTGTGTGTAAGTGTAGGTTGAATAATTATCATAAAAATAACATAGTATATTAAGGATACTATTTTTGTTATATAATCATGGAATAAATAGAGTTGAGGGGTGGAGAAGGAAAATAAAATAAAGGAGCTTGAGAGATGGTGTTACCTCTTAAGCAGGTAACTCCTTTTGGTTCATGCCAAAAGGTTTCCTTGGAATAATTTATGCCAAAATTGATGATTCAAGGAGGAATGAAGGATTTTGGTATGTGTATTTGGAAAATCTTTTCTGAACCTAAGTTTTTTGAGAGGTGTGAAAAATATGGAGAGGTGGTGGCCTTTTATAGGGAATGAGTGGCACTCTTGTAAACATTTGAAGAGAGAATTACACCCACATTTCTCATGTTGAAACTGGATCCAATAGTAATAAACATTATATAAAATTTAGTATATGGTCTAAATATAGACATAAAATGGTTTTTGGATAAGTTTATATGTCACGACCCGCCTTCACCGAGATGAGGGAAGGGATATCAAATTGATAGACCCTTTCTTCCTCAAGTTGAAGGAGAGATAATGACCCTCAAGTCCCCCCTTCAATAGGCCCCAGAGTGGTGAATAGCACCAAGGGTATAGAATCACATGTAATATGGAAGTAAAAACGTTTTTTATTTAGTAGGATCAGGATATACAATGGTAAAAACCCAAAAAACTCAAAAATTGAAGGTAAAAGTATAGAAAAAACCTATTCCTATATGCATGTTCAAAGATAAACCCATGAAAGTACAAGAAAACCTTCAAAGGGAAAGTACCAAAATAAAGAAAACAATAATGGAAGTTGTCTTGAAATTTGAGCTAGTATGGCCCTGCATGGTCCCCAAAGTCCTCTTGGAAACATAAAAGAAGTTTTATATACGTAGGGTGAGTATATAGGTATACTCAGTATTGAAAACCAAAATCTCTTTTGCACAAGTGTGGAGACAATATAATTCCTCGTGAGAAAATAGAGATAACCAAAATACCTAGCAAGGAAACTATCCACCCAGCCTCACCAAGTCGCAGTCCCCAAATAATTCAAGTCATGTAAAGTAATAGTAATAGCACATCGACATTTGGGTACCCTGCACTGCTTTCCCACTGGTTATTTAAGACATCCTATGCATCGGAACTTCCCCTCAATTCTCACAGCAGCTCCACTACCATACCCCACCCACACACACATGGGATACAACAACTGCACGTCTCCGCCCACAGACACCTGAGAAACAACAATCGCTACCACACCCGAACACACTTGGTCTAGAATAACTGCTTCCACACCCAAAGCACCTAGTCCTCATCCCAAATATTCTTCGGAAACAAACCCTTCTCGCACAAACCTGGCCCAACCCCCACAATAATTATGCCCAAAAAATCTTCAGCTATAATGGACCTCAGGCCGTCACATCCTGCTCAAAGAGTGTGGGACAACTCGGGAGAGGGAGTAGAAAAGGATCTAATAACCATCAACTCATAGGAGTGTTGGAAAAAACACCCTCCCCCATGAAATGGGGGTGTTCAGCGCAATTTTATCAACTTGGGTGGTGTGAGAATAAGTAACATAAGAACTAAATTTATACATATAGGTAAACAAGAACTCATCCCAACCTAAGGGTCCCAAAACCAGCTTATACACAAACACCATTGTTATTATTCATTCATACAAAACAAAACATCCACAACCAGAGCACAACTCATCCCTGGAAAACAATTCCCCATTGAACCCATTATTGTTATCATGTTCAAGTGATTCTGTTTAAATAATTCCTCACTACTGAGAAACTAACAGTCATAGCCACAAGCCAGGGAAGGAAAAATAGTCAAGCCGTAATCTAAGCATTCACACCTAGTTATCCTTTAAATCCACAACAACAAAAGGGGTATGTGAGATCCCTTGAAGTACTGAAACCAACCCAACACCCATTATATGGTTCCATAAGGCCTCAGGTCTACAACCAACAACTCAATAACAGCGGATCCCATCCCCATCCATGTTTCCCCTCGTGGAATCAAGAAACTTCACCACACATATCACCAGAATAGAGCAGGGATGTTTTTTATAGGTTTGACCACACCATTCATTAAGTTCCTTCTTTGTTTTTGGTTAACCTAGGTGATCACACAAGTAATATTGTTCATTGGTAATCCATTTAATTAATCGAGTTTACGTAATTAACCATTTTATATGTTACAGCCATTCAATCATAGGATTAACCAGAAAACAGAGGATCATTAGTGCAAAAGGAAGGACCACCAACATCCATGATTTTCAGTGGACAAAGTCTCATACAATTCATAATATAACAACAAAGGTATAACACAGAAAAAACATCATCATTAACACCCCTTCATTCTTTACAGGTTCATTTATTATCTTTGTTAAATTTTGGGTTCATCCATCCCGGAAGGAACATTATTTTCACCACCCCACATGATACACAGTAAATAGAGATGAATGAAAACCCTACTTGGTTGATCAATGGTCGATGTTTCCTCCTCGCGCCAAAAACTGTGGTTGTGCGAGTAGTAGGAAAAACTCCACAAAGGCTGAGTGAGAAGGGATCGAGCACGGGTGTAGGAATCGTCTCCTTAGGAAGGACTTCAAGCGCATCCAGAAGGAACCAAAAAGACCATGGAAGAATTCCTTGGTGATAAAGGCCCGATCCAAGTGTTACGAGATATGTCATTTCAAAATTCTTAAAAAAGGGTTGTTGCTTGACCATGCGGGTGGGCGGTTTCACACGTTAGAAATTATTAAGATTTAATAATTCTCCTTGAAGATGGTGGGGATAATGGTTGTGAGATAATAGAATTCATTCAAACCAAGAAAACACATAATAGGGGTGAGACTAGAAAACAAAAGAGCCTAGAAAACACGAAAAGGGTGTGAAACTGATTAAAAAAACACAAGTTTGGGTAAGTCAAGGGTTTATCCACTCTTAGAGGATTTAAAACATTATTTATAGGCCTAAAAATGGCCTTGAACCCCTTTAAAAAGGTAAAAAAATACATAAAAGTGGCATTACGGGAAAACTGGGGAAAGCAACCCCCGACAACCCCACGTGGAACTGATCGGTGACCCACTGATCGGTGAATCACGTCTCAACGATTAGTGACACGCTGATGGGTGACACCATAGTGGCACCCTTCCATTGACACTGCCACCCTCACAACTCACTGATGGGGTCTAGGTCACCCCAAACACCATAATTTGGAAATGTAATGGACCAGGAGGGCCCGGGACAGTACATCAGATACCTTTCAAACTATTCTCATCCTCAATAATTCCTGAGTAACCCAAAGAACATAAATGGGTCCAAAAAACCACCCATGAAGATACCTCTCAGGGAAAAACCACCCCAAATAGCCATACAAACCCAAATATCACATTGTCCCGACACATGGATCCAGGAGTTCCTTTATCCATGTCAAGATACTATATGCTTTGGTCAGCACTGACTTGCCTGCATGGGTTTAATAACATATGTTTTGATGCATCTCAATTAGAAATCAGGTTCTCCCTTCCTCACATATCACGACACTTCATAAACATTCACAAAATAAAGGAAATAACCAATCTCATAACACATGAACCAAAGTTATGTTTTATCCATGAAGAACCATCTCTTTTCGGTCCTCAATCTTCACTGGTCACTCCATGAACGTAGTGTTGTCCCCTATATCCAACTCTCCCTAATCAATGAAATGGGAGTCATCGTGTTGATATTGACGAAGTTGGGAGATGTAGAAAATGTCATGGATCCTTTCCAACTGAGGTGGAAATGCCAGCTGATATTCCACCTCACCGACTCTCCCCAACACTTGAAAAGGCCCAATGAACCTAGAAGAGAGCTTTCTCCACTTTTCAAACCTTTTCTACCCATATCTAGGGGAAACCTTAAAGAACACATGGTCTCCTACCTCGAACTCTAAGGGCCTCATACTACAATCGGCATATGACTTCTGCTGGTCCTTGGCTACCTTCATCCTCTCACGCCCAAGTTGAACCTTCTCTATAGTGCTCTGCACTACCTCTGGGCCAAGAACACCTACCCCCCAACCTTGTTCCATCACACGGGAAAACGAAACAACCTCTCGTACATGGCTTCAAATGGTGCCATGCCAATAGTAGAGTGATATATATTATTGTACGAGAACTCTAATGAGGGAAAATGTCATTCCCATGATCCCCCAAAGTAAAAAACACATGCATGTAGCCTATCCTCCAATGTATGGATGGTCCGCTCTATCTTCCCATCTATCTGGGGGTGGAAAGAAGTGCTAAGGCATAGCTGGGTTCCAAAAGCATGTTGCAATCCCCTCCAGACTCATGAGGTAAATCGCGCATCCCTATTTGAGACTATGGACCTCGGAACTCCATGAAACTACACCACATCATCTACATATCTCTGTGCTAAGGAATCCACTACACTCGACTCCTTGATCACTTGGAAGTGAGATGATTTAATCATCTGGTCTACCACTACCAAGATAGCATCGCAGCCTCCTTGAACCCAGGGTAGTCCTATGGAAAAATCAATTAAGATGTCATCTCACTTCTACTCGAGGACATCTGAAGGCTGAAAAAAACCTCCTGGGATGTGGTGTTTATCCTCCACCTGCTGACATACCAGGTACCTTGTCATAAACTCCACCACTGCCCGTTTCACACTAGGACACCAAAAATGACTCCTCAAGCCTCAGTATATTTTGGAAACTCTTGGGTGTACTGCTAGGGGTGAGTTGTGGAACTCACCAAGAACTTTCTTACACAGTTCCATCAAGATGAAAAAATTTCCATGAAATAGCATCTGATTCTATCTATCTTCCAACCATCATTCCAAAGCATTTCCCATGATAACACGATCGTGCGTCAATTCACTCTCTAAGTCTCCCTACTGAGACTCCTCCACCAGCCGCAACGAATAGGATTTCACTGTCATCTGATATAGACAACCTCTACCACCATCCACCCTTGCATCCAGGTATAGGGAAGCCAACTCTTCCATCACCATCCAAGCATATTCTGTTTCTCGAACCGCATCCTTCTGTGACTTCCTGCTCAAAGCATCGGCCAACACATTCCCCTTACCTTTAGTGTAATATATTTATAAGTCATAGTCTTGAAGAAACTCCATCCACCTTCACTATCGCATGTTCAGGTCCCTCTAGGAGATGATATTCCTCAAACTCTTGTGATCTATGAAGACCACAGAGTGCTCCTCTATGAGGTAATGCTACCACAACTTCAACGTGAACACTATTGATGCAAGCTCTAGGTCATGGGTGGAAAAGTTACGCTCATGAAAAAATAATTTCCTAGACCCATAAGAGATCACTCCCCACTAATTCATCAGAACACACCCCATGCCAAGTACAGAAGCATCACAAAACACCTCAAACAACACCCCTTCCTCTAGAAACCTGATCACTATATCACTAACCAACCTTTCCTTCAGATAGCTAAAAGAAACCCGACATTGCTCACTCCACACAAAGGCCTAGTCATTTCTGGTCAAAGTTGCCAAAGGAGCTGCAACTCAAGAGAATTTGGGTACGAACCTCTGATAATATCCTTCTAGACTTAGGAAACTATTAACCTCCATCACATTCTTGGGTACTTCCCATGAAACAACTTCTTCAACCTTTGACAAATCAACTGCTACCCCTTGCTAAGACACCACGTGTCCAAGAAAGTTCACTTCTCGTGTCAAGAACTTTCAATTGGAAAACTTCCCATAGAGTTTGTGATGTCAAAGGATCTACAGGACCATCTTGAGGGACTTATTATGTTCCTACTCTGATCTTGATTAGATCAAAATTTCATTGATGAACACAATGATGAACCATTCCATAAACTCATAGAAAATAGAGTTCATGAGCCCCATGAATATAGCAGGTGTGTTCATAACACCGAATGGAATGACTACAAACTCAAAGTGCCTATACCTACACCTAAAAGCAGTCTTCAGGATATCACTATATTTTACCCTTAACTGGTGATACCCAGACCAAAGATCGATCTTAGAGAACCAACCTGCTCCCATCAGCTGGTCAAAGAGATCATCTATCCTTAGTAGAGGGTAATGGTTCTTGATCGTTACCTAATTCAGTCTCTGGTAGTCTATGAACAACCTGAGACCACTATCTTCCTTCTTCATGAACAAGACTGGACCACCCCAGGGTGACATGATGGGTTTGAAAAAACCTTTCTTCATCAGATCTTCAATATGAATCAGCAACTACCTCAACTAAGAAGGCATCATCCGATAAGAATCTATCGAAATCGGACGAACATCAGGTTGTAAGTCTATCTCAAACTCAACATCACGTCGAGGGAGTAGAGTCATAAACTACTTAGAAAAAACATCCAGGAACTCTCTAACAACTCCAAGAACATCCATCATCTCAGAAGCCACTAATTTTGCTAAATGCTTGGTCAACTTAGAAAGAAGAGTCTCCACACTTCATCTCCCCACATGACAACTCCATTCTCCAAAAAAATCCACACGCTAGCAATCCTCATCAGAGAAAATAACTCTTCTCCAGAATCATTTGATAACAGCATGCATAGAAAACATCTAGTAAATGCCTAGGATAACATTGTATGGCTGCATTTGCAGCAGAAGAAGATCCCCACTAGACTGATGCAGTCCTAACATCAGTCAACATCCCTAGAAAACACGAGACAAGCTGGTATGACCTCCAAATGGAGTTTATTTTATTAATATTTTTATGACTTATTATATACTCTCTTTACTTAATTTATATGAAATGTGCATAATTTGTGTGAAATATTAATGTTTTAATATTAAGTATAATTTTTGAGCATTTTTAGAAGTAGTCCAATTGAGTTAGTTTACTGTTTTAATAATAACTATCACTGTACCGATCCAAATTGTGTGGTTCTTATTTTGTAGGATTATTATTTACATATAAAACATTTAATTATAAGGTACCATGAGCCAATTTTTCCATTTGAATGGTGATATGGCCCTCACAAACAAGACCAAAGAATCTGTGAAGAAACTGGACTATTCATGAATATTGATTTACTGGGATAAATACGTAAGTCAAAATTCCATTATTCTCAACCATAGATTCGGGGACAATTTAAGGAGTCCTGGATAAAAATTTCAAGGCCCAAATCCAAAAACAAGGGGCCAAACATATGCTTTGAATTCCAGCCCACCATTCTGGCTGAGAAATAAAATCATTATAGTATTCATGGAATATCTCCTTATGTAAGAATCCAATCGATCTGAGATTTTGTAGTGTGAAATAAGAGATATAGTTGGTTGACTTTGTTGAATAAATCATTCTTTTTTTAATGCATCTTACTATTCAAAAACTCTTTCACATTTTGGACATCAAAAAGAATGTATTGAAATGGACAGATTAAAATTCCTTAATCAGTCGGCCATAACATTGGTTACATATGTCCAAATGACTCCAAATGTTTAGAGAGGTCGGAAAACATTATTATCTACAACTTTGAAGAAGTATATTTCTTGATATTTGGCTGTCTTAATATCCAACTTGGAGATGCAAGTGGAGGGACAGATTGGGAATGAAAATAGTCCACTTCTTTGGGCTATAAATGCATCCCCCTCCTCTCCTTTAAAGGGTTGGCATTTTAGAAGAGAGGGGAACATATTGGCACGACCAAAGCCTTTCCAAAGTCTTGTGAGTATCTTCCATACTCAATTTTTCACTTGAAAGACCTTTCCTCCTCTCTTTTTTTTCACTTACTTTCGTGTTCTTCGTTTTTTGTAATATTGTAAGTCTCTTTCTTTGTAATTCTATATTAATAAAAGTTGCTTCTTCAATATATCTTATTATCATCCACATTATATAGTTTAATATTTATGTTATTAAAATAGTTTAAACTCATTTGAACCCCCTTCCCTTATTTTTCGTCCTCATTCAATCGAAAATCCGTTTTTAATTTTCTTCATCGTTTGTGTGTGTGTTCAGCGCACTACTCTTATCTTGTCCCTTTCGTTTTCTTCTCTTTATAATTCATCACCATAAACATATATTACCAGATTAATAACCATATTAATGGCTGAGTAAATCTCTAATTGGGGTGAGTTTTAATTTAGGTATGTTAAGCGATTGAGAGCTTTCACTCGATGAGTATTCGTTGAATTAACATTGTGTATGTTGGACTTAACATGTCATAGATTAATGACTTGTTTTGTTTAATGTGTGGTTTCCATGGATTATTGGAACCATAAATACACTACCATAAACAAGATATGATAAATATTAGAACCCTAATTTAAGTTAAGGCTTGGATTAAAGCCTTAACACTTGGGAATTCAAATCAACGTCAACTTGTGACATGGGTGTTAATTTAAATGCAATATAAAGAAAAGCTCAAGGATATCACAAGTTTAACTAACCTAATGATGAACTCACCCCAATATTTATAAATTTTTTAAATCAATTATAGTCAATAAATCATTTTAATTAAGCTCTGCAAACAAACCCCCCTATCAGAATACAATCAACTAAAAACAAATGACTATTTCAAAGTATCATCGCCGAGGATTCGACCCGATTACTACTATACACATTAGCAGAGCACCAGAACTTTGACCTGTCGATAGGTGACAATAAGCCGCATGTTTCAAATGGTGTTGTTGTTGGGGATGGTTATTTAAGTAGTCATTAGTTTCTGGTTATTGTAAAAAAACCCAAAAAAAACAAAATTTAAAAAAAATTGAAAAAAAACACAAAGAAAAACCTGTCTTCCTCTTAAAAATCTTACACTGAAAAAATAAAAAGAAAACCTTGTCTTCCTATTTCTTCAAAAATCTCTCTGAATTCCCAGTAGCATTCCAAACAATCCCTCGGATTTGTTTGACCCTAAAATTGAGTGAACACTTCGCCAACTTAGGAGGAACATAAGAGATAATCCAATAATTCAAGAACCTGTCCTTGTCCAACCAATTGAATTAGATATGGCCAATCCTAGGGAACAAACACTTAAAGAACTTGCTACCCTTGATATGAATTACCAACCTATTGGTATTAAATATCCAAACATAGAGGCTAACTTTTAACTCAAATTGGTTTTGATTCATCTTCTCCCTCATTTCCACGGGCTAGCTAGTGAGGATCCACATCTCCACCTTAATGAGTTCCAAGTAGTATGTTCTACCATGAAGCCTCAAGGGGTTTCTGAAGAACAATCAAACTTCGAGCATTCCCTTTCTCCCTAGCTGACACTATTAAGTCATGGCTTTACTACCTACCTTCGGGTTCCATAACCACATGGAATGACATTAAGTGACTTTTCTTAGAAAAATTCTTTCCTGCTTCTCATTCTGCTTCTATTCGAAAGGAAATAAGTGGTATACGTCAATTCCCTAGTGAATCACTCCATGAGTACTAGGAGAGGTTCAAAAAGATTGTGGAAACTTGTCCACAACATCAAATACCTGACCAACTCTTGATCCAATACTTCTATGAGGGGTTATTGGCTATGGAGAGTACTCTCATAGATGCCGCAAGTGGTGGTGCTCTTGTTGATAAAACTCCTGCAGCAGAAAGAGATCTCATAAGTAACATGGCTGCAAACACATAACAATTCCATACTCGAGCACATGATCAAGTCAAACAAGCCCAAGATAATCAATCAATTGAGCCGAACAAGATGATAGAGTGGATGAGTTAACTTACAAGTCTTGTGCGACAACTAGATGTGGCTACCAAATACCCAACCTTGTCTTCTCCACAATCAATTTTTCCCGGACCTGTCAAAAACTATGGAATCTGCAACTCTCCATCTCATCCGACTGACCCATGTCCACAGCTTCAAGAGGATCAATCCGATTCATCTGGACCAATGGATCTCAATGCAGTATATGCTCAGCGGAACACCAATCCTCAACTATCAGGTCAGTTTGTTAGAAACTTCAACCAACCTCACTTTGAGCCCTCCTCTTCTTCCTATAACCAAGGGATTAGGTATGGTAATCCCATATCTCATCCCCCTCAATTACCTCCTCCAAACCCAAACCAGTTTCAATATGGTCAAGGTGTTGGTAACATCCAACAACATTATCCTTTTCTTCCTCAACCTCAAAGGAACAATCCTCCTCTTGGATTCCATTATCCTAGTGAGCCTTCCCAATTACAAAACCAATACAATCACTTTCCCAATAACCAAGGTAATACCATTTCAAGACAAGCCTCTTCTTCTAAGAAACCATGGGAAAGTGCAGTGTATGATCTTTCCACTTTCACTCATTCTAGTCTTAAGAACATTGAAACCCAAATCGGTCAACTTGCATCCCACCTTAGTCAGAAGAAACCATCTAATTCTTCCCAACTTCCAACTCAACCATTACCCAACCCCAAGGGTAATGTAAGCGCAATTGCACTTAAATTTGGAAAGAAAATTTCTATGCATCAAGATAAGTCCCCCAACCCTCCTTTGAATGTTGACCTAGAAAATGAAAAGAAAAAGAAACTTGAAAAGGAACCTGAATCCATTCCATCACCTCCTTCCATTCCACTTAGGAATCTAATTCCTTTTCCTAAAGTTGTTTTTAAACCAAGGAAGTCCTTTGAACATGATCCTGAAATGCTAGACATGTTTAGACGTGTTGAAGTCAACATTCCCCTCTTAGATGCCATAAAAAAATTCCTAAGTATGCCAAGTTTCTCAAGAAGTTGTGTGCCCACAAGAGGTAACTTAGGAACTTAGAAACTGTTTCAACCCAAGAGTCCATACCCATTAAGTGAAAAGATCCAGGGACCTTTACAGTTCCATGCCAAATTGGAAGTTCCAACATTGATGATGCACTCATAGACCTAGGAGCCTCAATTAATATCATGATCAAATCCATATTCTCCAACCTTGGTCTAGGTCCCTTACATTCAACGGGTGTTTTCATTCAATTAGCCAATCGAAGCACAGCCAGTCCTGAGGGAATAATTGAGGATGTCCTTATTCGAGTCAATGGTCTTATCTTCCCTACTGATTTCTATGTCCTTGATATTAAAGGTGAGACGAACTCTTCTCGGTCTCCCCTAATTCTAGGAAGACCATTCCTCATGACTGCGAGAACTAAGATTGATGTCCATTCGGACATCTTATCCATGGAATTCGGTGACCAACTGGTCAAGTTCAACATTTTCTAAGCCATGTGATACCCATCTGAGGATCACTCTGCATTATCAATCCATTCTTATGAGGACACTTATAAGAGTCAATCAAACCCCAATCCACAATGCTCTTCATGTTCTAATGAAAAAGGATCCTGTGAAATCTGCACCATGATTAACAAAGTCATAAATGGTGAAGTTGATTTGGACCTTTCATTTATAGACTCTATCAATATAGAGGATCTTGAAAACTCTATTGAATCCCACATCAACTTTGATCTCTACTAATCCACCTTGGAAAGTATTAAGGAGAATGAATATGAAGCAACTGAAGTCCTTTCCTCCATTCCTGAGTTTTATAACCCACAAATAAAAGATGAGACTAATCTGAAACCTCTTCCTGCACACCTAAAATATGCATTCCTCTTCCATGATCACTCATATCCTGTCATTATCTCTGCCACACTTACTGAAACCGAGGAGTCCAAACTTGTTCAAGTGTTAGAGGAAAACAAAAAGGCCTTAGGTTGGACCCTAGATGAAATACTAGGAATCAACCCTTCCCTTTGCATACATCACATCCATCTTGAGGAGTCATCCAAACTAATTAGACAACCACAAAGAACACTCAATCCACTCATACTTGAGGTAGTTAGGGAAGAGATCACCAAGCTTCTTCAAGATGGTATTATCTACCCAATTTCTGATAGTGAATGGGTTAGTCCAATTCAAGTTGTACCTAAGAAGGGTGGGATAACTGTTGTCACAAATGAACATGGGGAGGTAGTCACTACTCAAGTGAAGAAAAAATGGTGTGTGTGCATAGACTATAGAAAATTGAATGTTGAAACCTGAAACGATCACTACCCTCTTCCATTCCATGATCAAATTCTAGAATTATTAGCTAGAAAGTCACACTATTGCTTTCTTGATGGATACATTGGCTACTTCCAAACCCCAATCACACCTCAGGACCAAGAAAGGACTACTTTCACATGCCCCATTGGAACATATGCATATAGAAGAATGCCTTTTGGCCTTTGTAATGCTACTGAAACATTCCAGAGGTGTATGATGAGTATCTTTTCAGAATTCATTGAACACTGCATGGAAGTCTTCATGGATGACTTCACCATTTATGGTGAGTCATTTGAGCCGTGCTTGTATTCACTCTCTCTAGTCCTTAAAAAGTGTGTCAAGTGTAACCTTGTGTTAAATTTTGAAAATTTTCACTTCATGGTTGAAAATGGGATTATTCTAGGGCACATGGTTTCAAAAGATGGTATTGAAGTCAATCCTACCAAAATTGAAGTGATCCAATCACTTCCTGAACCCAACTCTGTTCGAGACATCTGTTCATTCCTCGGTCATGCTGGTTTCTATCAGCAATTCATCCATAACTTCAGTAAAATTTCCCTCCCACTAACACGTTTTCTCCAAAATGATGTCACTTTCCATTTTGATGAGGTTTTCAAGAGAGCTTTCATTGAACTCAAAACTGCTCTTACATCTGCCTCGATAATCCAACCCCCAAATTTTCCCTTACCCTTTAAATTGATGTGTGATGCCTATGATAGAGATGTTGGGGATATTCTTGGTCAAAGAAGAGAAAATATTCCTCATGTCATCTATTATACCTCAAAAACATTGGATGAAACTCAATCTCACTAAACAGTCACTGAAAAGGAACTTTTAGTAGTGGTTTTTTCCTTAGATAAATTCTTACCCTATCTCTTAGGTTCCAAAATCATCATCTTCATAGACCATTCTGCTATAAAGTTATTACTCAAGAAAATTGATTCCAAACCGAGGCTAATAAGATGGATAATAATGCTCCAAGAGTTTGACCATGAAATAAAAGATAGACCAGGAAAAGAAAACCTTATGGCTGATCACTTGAGTAGAATTTCTAATTATTCTCATTCTGAAATCATTGATCCTGAATTCCCCACTGAGAACCTTTTATCTCTCACTCCAAAGTTACCATGGTATTCCCCAATTGTAAATTACTTGCTTTCTAGTGTTTTTCCTGACTATTTTTCAAAATAAAAAAAATGACGTTGAAAAGTGATTCAAAATACTATTTTTGGGAAGAAAATAAAATTTGGAAAACTGGGGCTGACATGGTAATAAGGAGATGTGTTGATGAAAATGAACATTTTTCTATTTTAGAATTATGTCACTCAATGCCTGGTGGTGGCCACTTTGGACCACAAAGGACCTTCTGAAAGGTCCTAAAATCCGGATTCTTCTGGCCTTCACTCTTTAAGGACTCACATGAGTTCTGTCAGTCATGTCCCACTTGCCAAAAGTTTGGCACAATTTCAAAGAGAAATGAAATGCCTCAAAAGCCTTTAATTTTCTGTGAGATCTTTTATGTTTGTGGTATCGATTTCATGGGATCATTTCCCCCTTCCAATGGATTCTCATATATTCTTATTGTGGTTGATTATGTTTCTAGATGGGTCGAGGCCAAACCCAGTAGAAAGGATGATTCACATACTGTTAGTGAGTTCTTAAAGACACACATATTCCACCGATTTGGCACACCACGTGCCTTGATCAGTGACTTAGAAACCCATTTTTGTAATAGAACCATGGAATATCTTTTGAAAAAGAATGGGGTTGTTCATAAAACTTCAACTGCATATCACCCCCAAACAAATGGAATGGCTGAACTTTCTAATATATAACTGAAAAGAGTGCTTGAGAGAATTGTAAAACCCACCAGAAAAGACTGGCCTGAAAGACTTGGTGAAGCACTTTGGGATTATCGAACTACCTATAAAACACCCATTGGGGTGTCTCCTTTTAGGATAGTTTTTGATAAAGCATGTCATTTTCCAGTTTAAATTCAACATAAGTCATTTTGGGCAATGAAAACAAGTAATTTTGATCTTGAAAAATCTGGTGAAGAAAGATTGTTGCAATTGGATGAACTAGAGGAGCTTCGACTTGATTCTTATGAGAATTCAAATCTCTACAAATAAAAATCCAAGGCACTCGATGATAAACACATCCTGAGAAAGTTATTTCATGAAGTTGAAAAGGTAATGCTCTTCAATTCAAGATTTCAGCTTCACTTAGGTAAGCTTAATTCTCGTTGGGAAGGTCCTTTTGTTATTACTAATGTTTACCTATTTGGTGTAGTGAAAGTCCAAGACCCCTCTTCCAAAAGGACATTCACAGTTAATGGACATCGGTTAAAGCATCACTATGAAAGGACACACATCCAAGGAACCACCTCAACTTCCATCGGATCCCCAACTTCTGTAGTTGACCCACCACTAGATATAGATGGAAACCCACCACATCCAAACCATAGGGAACCTCTTTCCCTTTAACTCTCTCTCTCTATCTTCATCTCTCTACCTCTCTCTCTATCTCTTCATCTCTCTACCTCTCTCTTCTTCTTCTTCTCTATTTCATTTTTTTACCACTTTCTTTTTCAAACCCTTTTTTTCTCTTTCTCTTTTGTGTGGGTGTGTATTTTAAAGAACACTAAAAAACTAAAAAAACTAAAAAAAAAATGTAAAAACAAAATCCAAAAGATTCATTCTTACTCACCATCGAGTTTTGAAATTTTTTCCATCCTTTTTGGGGAGACAACAAGAATGTTTTCATCTCAAAATTTTTTTATTTTCATTATGACATTGGATAAAGAATTTTGTGTCAAAACCAACACATTTTGAATGATCATTTTTTTATTTGGACAATGATTTTCCCCAACTGTTAGAACCAACATTAGCTTTCATGCCAAGGACACCTACGACCATCTTTTCAAAATGTGTGTTTTCACCCCCATTTCTGAGTCTTGAGTTTGTGGACCTTCGAGCTGAATTTCCTACCTTAGTGTGCATTAATATGATAGAGGAATTTTTTGAACCACATGAGAATCACAATAGCCAAATAGCCTCTCATTTCCCTTAAATTAATCCTTCTTTTGAATGCCCCTTCGAGCCTATGAAAACCTTTTCTTTGATAGCCACATTACAATCCAAATACCTTTTCCCACCCAATATCAACATGGATTTTCATTGCATAATTTTTTGAAATTTAAGTGTGGGAAGAATGGATTTCATTGTTTGGGTACCCTATTATTAATTTTTAACGAGTTATCATCTGCTTGAGGGCAAGAATCCATTTCATTTTGGGAGAGAGGTTGTAATTCAGTGTGTTTCGGGGAATGTAATTTACTCCCATTTATTTAATTTTTTAAATGTTATTGATAAGTGTTCAAAAAAATCAAAAAATGATGAAAAAAAACAAAAAAAATGAAAATTATAAATGGGTTGTGTCTTGGGTAGGTCAAAAATCACTCTTCCTCAACCTTTGATCTTGTTATAAATATTACAATTAGTGTCATGAGGAGATCAATCATGGGTTGGGAGATGAGTGTGAGATCTTTTCTAAGTTCAACTTTCTAAAAAATGAAGAAAAAAAAAAGGAAAAGAAAAAAATAACACTTACATTATATTCTTATTGGGAGAAGTTTTGTGTTTTGTAAATATTCCATCTTCTCATTACCTTTATATTTTCTTCCTCTATTTTGTCTTTATTCACACAATAATTCCCTTATAAATATGTGGTTTTATTTCCTTTCATGTTTTATTTCAAAAAAATGTGCATTGATTTTCAATGTTGGTGTTTTAACCCTCTTCTTCTCTCTCTTGGACATTATATTCCTACCATCCCATAGCCATATAAAAATCCCTTAAAAAGACATCTTGATTATTGTTCACTTTGGATAGGTATTGGAAGCTGATATCTCTTTCAAACTCTGAGATTTTCACTTTTGGTTGGTGAAAGAGTGAACCTCCACAAATGAATTTTATCATCTTGAGAGGTGTGAGTTTTGAGTGTCCACATTTCCCATTTCTAAATTTGATCATGAAAAAATGAATTAGTTTTGGAACATTGTTTCTCTAAAAAAATTTAGTGGAAGTCAAAGTGGATGGGTGAAATAGTCTAAACCTCCCCTCATTGGAGAAAACAAAATTTTAATATTTGTTGGTGAGTGAAAATGATTTTTTCATGTTTTTATATTTTTTTCACAGAGGACATGCACAAAACTAAGTGTGGGGGAGTTGATGTTATTAATATTTTCATGACTTATTATATACTCCCTTTACTTATTTTATATGAAATGTGCATAATTTGTGTGAAATATTAATGTTTTAATATTAAGTATAATTTTTGAGCATTTTTAGAAGTAGTCCAATTGAGTAAGTTTACTATTTTAATAATAACTGTCACTATACTGATCCACATTGTGTGGTTATTATTTTAAGAGATTTCTTCTTTAAATATAAAACATTTCATTAGAAGGTACCATGATCCAATTATGCCATTTGAAGGGTCATATGGTCCTCACAAACAAGACCAAAGAATCTGTGAAGAAACTGGAATATTCATGAAGAAAGATTTACTGGGATAAATACAGAAGTCAAAATTCCACTATTCTCAACCATAGTTTGGGGCACAATGTAAGGAGTCCTGGATAAAAATTTTGAGGCCCAAATCCAAACACAAGGGGCCCAACATATTCTTTGAATTCCAGCCCACCATTCTGGATGATAAATAAAATCAGTAAAGTATTCAAGACAAATCTCATAATGTAAGCATCTAATTGAGCTGAGATTTTGCAGTATAAAAGCGGAGATATAGGTGGCCGACTTTGGTGAATAAATCATTCGGTTTTGAAGGAATCATACTATTCAAAAACTCTTTCACATTTTGGACATCAAAAATATTGGATTGAAATGGATAGATTAAAATTGTTTAATCAGTTGGTCATAACTTTGGCTACATATGTCCAAATGACTAAAAAAATTTAGAGAGGTTAGAAAACATTATTATATACAACTTTGAAGAAGGATATTTCTTGATATTTGGGTCGTGTTATCTATTTTAAGTCGATGATGTATGTTAGGGTTTCCCCCTTCCTTCCTTAAAAGGGGGGTCACTTTCAATAATAATAATAATTTGAAGGCCTTCGGGCCGTTGGATGGTTGGAAAATAGTCCACTTATTTGGGATATAAATGCATCCCCATCCTATCCATAAAAGGGTTGGAATTTCAGAAGAGAGGAGAACATATTGCCATGACCAAAGCCTTTCCAAAGGCTTGGTAGGACCTTCCATACTCAAGTTTTCACTTGAGAGACCTTTCATCCTCTCTTTGTTTTCACTTACTTTCATGTTCTTCGTTTTGTGTAATCTTGTAAGTCTCTTTGTAATTCTGTTTTAATGCAAGTTACTTCTTAAATATCTCTTCTTCCCATCCACCTTCTGTAGTTTAATATTTATGTTCTTAAAATAGTTTAAATTCAGTTGAACCCCCTTCCCTTCTTTTTCTTCCCCATTCAATCGAAAATCTGTTTTTAATTTTCTTCATCGTTTGTGTGTGTGTTCGGCGCACTACTATTATCTTGTCCCTTTATTTTTCTTCTCTTTATAATTCATCACCATAAAAATATATTACCATATTAATAACCATCTTAATGTCTGAGTAAATCTCTCATTGGGGTGAGTTTTAATTTAGGTATGTTAAGCGATTGAGAGCTTTCGCTCGATGAGTATTTGTTGAATTAACATTGTGTATGTTGGACTTAACATGTCATGGATTAATTACTTGTTTTGTTTAACGTGTGGTTTCCATGGATTATTGGAACCATAAATACACTACCATAAACAAGATATGATCAATATTAGAACCCTAAGTTAAGTTAAGTCTTGGATTAAAGCCTTAACACTTGGGAATTCAAATCAAAGTCAACTTGTGACATGGGTGTTAATTTAAATGTAATATAAAGTAAAGCTTAAGGATATAACAAGTTTAACTAACCTAATGATGAACGCACCCCAATATTTATCAATTTGTTAAATCAATTATAGTCAATCAATCATTTTAATTAAGATCTGCAAACAAACCCCCCAATCAGAATACAATCAACTAAAAACAAACGACTATTTCAAAGTATCATCACTGAGGATTCAACACGAGTGCTGCTATACACATTAGCAGAGCACCGGAAATTTGATCGGTCGATAGGAGACAATGTGCCACACGTTTCAGGCATACTCAAAACCAGAGGCATAGAGATTCTCTCTACTTCTAGGCCTAAGGCATGGGCTAGACTGGGTGTAAGAAAAGAGTGTGAAGCTTCTGAATAATAAAGGTATAGGAAAGAGTGCTATACAATCTAAGCATACCTCAAATGACTTCTAGACCTGCTGAAATTGTTGCCTCTATGGAGTGGAACTACCCAATGCCCAGCCCCTCTTTCCCTTAGCTATCAACTGCCTCCCCGACCATGCCATGTTCGAGGTCCTTGAGAAGTGCCCCGAGGTCAGCATCCTCCTACAATGTCTACTCTTGGAGGATCAGGAGCTCACTGTCTCTGCTTCTAATACTGAAAGGGCCTAGCTGGAAACTATTGTTGCAGTGGTGGGCACTGAAACTGCCCACCCCCATCATATTACACTAGGTCCAGGCACTGATTCCGAAGGTTCCCACAGCTTCCACAAATGAAGAATCTTGGTCCTGGTATGGTAATCAAAGGGTGAGGACTAGGAGATAGAAACTGGAATTTTTGGGGCCTGCTCTCCACTAGCCAAAACCTGGAAATCCCTAACCCTGGAGGCCTTCTGCTGACAGCATTCCCCTTTAATGATCTCAACTGGCTCCCCACTCACGGCACACCTCCCAGCGTGTGCAACCTCTCTACCACTTCAGCCTTCTTCTAGACCTCCAAGTATATCAGTAGAGTGAAGGGAGTAACATCATACTAAAGAGAAGGTCAGATTTCCTCCTCTAAATGTCTTTCCTAATACTCATCATCTAGAAAAAGGTATAGAAAAAAATGAAGGAGATCCTTGAACCTGATCCTTAACTCCCTCACTAACATACTCCCCTATTGAAGAGAGAGCAGCTTCTGCCTCTTCTCAGTCTTCATTATAGAAGAAAGGAATTATGACGAGAACTCCTTATCGAAGTAAGCCCACAAAATCTCACTCTTCATCCTATCTCTAAGGTAGAGCATCCACCACTAATGTGTTTCTCCTCGCATCTGACTGACTACCAATGGAACCCAGTACTCTATCGGAGACCAGATCAAGATGAAATATATCACCAGCTCCTTGAGCCAGCTCTCTATCTCCGTGTCTGAGATGCTTCCCTCATACTTCCTGAGAGTCTTTTACTGAAAGGATTAAAGTGTCTTCTTCCACTGTTCATCATCCTCCTCTCGATCAATCCTCTGTTGATCATACAAATCAGCCTCCTAGGCCTCGATCTCCGTCACTACTTGTGATCATCGTCTGGGTGTCATAGCTTCAAGGTAAACAAGGAATGCCTAAGACTGAGTAGTGTAGAATATTTCTTTTAAATTTTGATTAAACTTGTTATTTATTTAAATTCCTAGAACATCTAGAACACAAAATAACACTAGTCATTATGATTCATGTACCTTTCCTAGGTTATTTACCCTGCAATCAATATATCCTCCCTTGGTCATTTGGTAGGTCCAGAGTCCTTGCATAGGATCACAGGGGGGACCTAAAATTTAGTGTCCTAGCCGGTCTTCCCTGGCCTATTTCAAGCACTAAGATTGCCTAACACTATTTACCTACCATCCCATGCAATCCTTACTATTAATAACCCCAAGCTTCATCCTATCTCTCAACCATAAACTCTGATACTATTCAATCATGACCCGCCTTCACTGAAATGAGAGAAGGGATAGCAAACTGGTAAACCCTTTCTTCCTCAAGTTGAAGGAGAGATAATGACCCCCAAGTCCCGCCTTAAATAGTCCCTATAGGGGTAAATATAACCAAGGGTATAGAATCACACGTAATATAGAAGGCATTACCCTTTTTATTTAGTAGGATTAGGAGATAAGATAGTAAAAACCCAAACAACTATAAAACTAAAGGTAAAATTAAAGCCAAAACCCATTCCCATATGCATGTTGAAATATAAACCCATGAAAGTACAAGAAAACTTCAAATTGAAATTAAAAAAATAAATAAAACTACAACAGAAATTGTCCTGACGTCTAAGCTAGTACAGTCTCGCACGGTCCCTAAAGTCCTCCTAGAAACCTGAAATAGGTTTTATATATATAGGGTGAGTATACAGGTATACTCAGTAGGGAAAACCAAAATCTCTTGTACACAAGTGGGGAGAAAATCTAATGCCCCATGAGAAAATAATGATAACAAAAACACATACCAAGGAAACTATTCACCCAGCCTCACCAAGGCACACTACACAAATAACGCAAGTCAGGTAAAGTAATTGTAATACCACATCAACATTTGGGTACCCTACACCACTTTACCACTGGTTATTTAAGGCATCCTATGCATCAGACCTCCCCTCCATTCTCATATCAATCCCACTACCATACCCTACCCGTACACACCTGTTCTACAAAAACCACATGTCCCCACCCGCAGACATCTAGGACACAACAATTGCTACCACGCCTGAAGACACCTGGGTTAGAATAACTAGTGTCATGCCCAAATACACCTGGGCCTCATCTCAAAGATTCTTGGGAAACAAACCCTTCCCACACACAGCTTGTCCAACCACCAAAACAAAGCTACCTGAAGAATATTAGGTTATAATGGACCTCAAGCCATCACAGCATGCACAAAGAGTCTTGGGAAACTTGAGAGAGAGAGCAGAAAAGGAGCTAATAAATAGTCACTCAAAAGAGTGTTTGGAAAAACACCCTCCCCCATGAAATGGGGGTGTTCGTCACTAAGTTCTCAACTTGGTTGGGTTGAGAATAAGAAACATAAGAACTAAATTTATACATATAGGTAAACAAGCATGCATCCTTAAACTAGCTCATACACAAACACCCTCATTACTATTCATTCATACAAAACACAACATCCACAACCAGAGCACAACTCTTCCCTAGAAAACAATTCCCCATTGAACTCATTCTTGTTATCATGTCCAACTGATTATTTTTAAATAATTCCTCACTACCAGGAAACTAAGAGGCATAGCCACAATCCAAGTAAGGAAAAAATAGCCATGTAGTAATATAATCATACACACCCGATTCTCTAGTAAAGTCACAACAACAAAAGAGATCTGTGAGATACCTCAAAGTACTGGAACCAACCCAAGCCCCATTGTACAGCCCCACACAGCTTAGACCACAACCAACAACTCAACAATAGGGAATCCCATCCTCATCCAAATCACCCCACACGAAATCAAGTAAATCCACTACACATATCACCAGAATAGAGATGGAATGTTTTTTTAGGTTTAACCACACCATTCATTAAGTTTCTTCTTTGAATTTGGTTAACCGGTGTGATCGCACAAGGATTATTGTTCATTGGGAATATAATTAATCAACTGAGTTTATGTGATTAACCATTATCCATGTGGTTTTCAATCATAGGATTAACCAGAAAAATAAAGGCTCGTTAGTTCACAAGGAGGGACCACCAATAGCCATGATTTTTAGTGGAAAAAAGCCCATAAAATTCATAATATAACAAAAAAACGTACAACACAGAAACAACATCATCATTCACACCCCTTAATTCTTTAAAGGTTCATTTATTATCTTTATTAAATTTTGGTTTCATCTGTACCTAAAGAAACATTATTGTACCCACCCTTCATGATACACAATACAGAGAGATGAAAGAAAACCCTACTTGGTTGATCAAGGATCGACTTTTCCTCCTTGCACTAAAAATTGTGGTTCTGCAAGTAGTAGGTAAAACTCCATGAAGGCTGAGCGGGAAGGTCTCAAGCATGGGTGCACAACTCGTCTCCTGAGGAAGGACTTCAAGCACATCAATAGGGAACCAAAAAGATCATGGAATAAGGCCATTGTGATAAAGGCCTGATCCAAGAGTTACGAGAAATGCCATTTCAAAATGCTTTAAAATGGGTTGTGTATTGACCAAGCGGGTGGGAGGTTTCACACGTTATAAATTATTAAGATTTAATAATTTTGTTTGGAGATGGTGGGGATAACGGTAGTGAGTTAATAAACTTCCTTCAAACCGGGAAAAATTTTACAGGGGTGAGACTGCAAAACACAAGAGGCTGGAAAATAAAAAAAGGGTGTGAAACTAATTAAAAAACACACGTCTTGGTAATTCAAGGGTCTCCCCACTCTTAGGGGATTTAAAACATTTTTTATAGGCCAAAAAAGGCATTGACCCTCTTTAAAAATGTTAAAAAGACTTAAAAGTGGTGTTACGGGAAAACTAGGGAAATCAACCCCCAAAAACCCCCCGTGGCACTGATCGGCAACCCATCGATTGGTGTCACGCGTCTCACTGATCGGTGACTCACGTCTCACCAATCGGTGACTCACGTCTCACCGATTGGTGACACTGATGTGTGACACCCTACCACTGACACCGCCACCCTCACAAATCACTGATGAGGTCCAAGGCACCCCAAACACCAGAATTTGGAAAATTAATGGACTAGGAGGGTCTGGGCCATTACATTATAGGTCATTTTGGGGCTTGATGTTATATTTTAGACATTATTAACCTTAATTTAACCATAATCAATGTAATTAATTTTAATCATTTTCACTAATATTTTTAGTCAAAAAATAAGTTTAACTTATTATAAATTATAAATTATTCTGATTAAAAATATTGAATCTATTTTTTCAAATTATAATTTCATAATTTCCAGAAATTAATTTAAAATTAATCTCGTGGTCGAGTCGACAATGCGGGTTTTTAAAGTAAAAACATTCAAAGGTTTGCTAAGTTTATATATCCAATTTCAATGTGAAATTGATCTCAAAGTCCAAAATTTTATTAATTTATAAAAATATTATATAATTAATCTTATAAACCAATATAAAATATAATTTTATTTTATAAATAAATTTTAGGAAAGGTAGTTTTGAACAAAAATTATGTATTTTTAACTATTCATTAAAAAATTAAACCTTATAGAAAAATACAAATAAAATTATTGTTACATAATTTTTAGGTTTATATTTCAAATATGAAGTTTATTTTAACATATAAAGCCTATAAAAGTTCCAAAATTATGATTTAAAATGGTTTCTCTATTAAAAGGAAGTAAAACTACATTTATAAAAATATATGTATTTAAGCATAAAATTGGTTTATTCTTTATCTTATGTCTATAAAATATATTTAAAGAATATAAAATATTTTATTGAATATATAATATATATATTAAATTAATATCACTCACTAATTGTATTTAATTTAATTTATTAGGGTAAAATGGCTTTGTGACCAAAAAAATAATAATATTACGTTTTTTATTCAATCTTATTTTATATTCATTTATAATTAATTAGTAACATATGAATTCAGATTATATTATGTAAACCATATATTTCATAAATTATTTAATACTATTAATGACCTCTAATTTAATATCTAGGTTATATCTTATTATATTAAATAATTATATTTTAATAATATATTATTGTTTGATAAACCACAGTCTTACAAGTTACACATGCCATCTAGAAAATTAATTGTTTCTTATGACACAAGCTAACCTCAGTGTTCCATGTAGATAAATCTAAAGTTTATGTTGCATGTAATGTATGATTAACTTGGTGTTTCATATAATGAAATACAAACATTGTGCTTTAATATAAAATAAATTATATTTAGTGTTGTGAGAAATTAATTTTTTTTTTAAAGGTTAAATTAATTAAAATAATAATAATTCAAAAAATCTCTGGCTATTACATTCAACCCCGTTAAAATTAAATTCAACCTCTAAATTCTTCTATTTTATCAAAGGTTTAATACTTGAAAGTTTCATTCATAAAAACTCACATCATAAAAATAAATACTAAAACATCCCTTAAAATAGAAAGTTGCAACCACAATGGTTACCCAAAGTAACATATAATTGGGTTTCCACATAGGAGAACATAATTTGGGAGTGAATATTAGACATAGAGGAAAAGAATAATTATTTATAGGGAGTTATTGAGATCATCAATCACAAACAAGTGAATGATCAAATAAAAGTTGAGGGCCTCAAAGTCATAAATATGTGATGATTTAAAATTCCATCATATCAATAAAATTAAGGTATTAGGACAACACATTTTATTTTTATCATTATCCTAAAATTGAGTAATTCTTTTATTAACCAAGAATATAAGGAAATATACTTACCTGATATATTTCTATAAAAAAATTCATTATTTGGTTGTGATTTTGACTATTTCTAATTCACCCATTACTTCAGGAAATGGATGTCCATAAATTAACTTTGATGTTCGAAGCACTAAAATACAATTTTAGAACATATTAAGGCCCATAAAATAATGAAAAGTATAACTATTTATCTATAATTATTCTTAAAAATTAATATGGTTAATACATTAATCTAAAAACATAAAAATTATCACTATTATTTCATCATAAATAATTATTCCTAAAAAATAATTATACATTAACCAGGACATCGCGTAGGCCAGTGGAAGGTGTGAAACCCTTATCGTCCTTCGGTCATGGGTTCAAGACTGGCGTCCTTACCAGACCTGATTAGTTGTCACCTGACATACATTATCTATTTTTCTAAAACCATACTAATATATTTTATAATAATAAATAATATAGATATCCTTTAAATAAGGTTAATCACTAAGTATCCTTTTAACCAAGGTTTTCAATACAAACTTAGTGCATAAATACTTCCTCCAATTTTTAAATTAAACTTTCTATGAATGTTTAACCTTATAACCCATCTCAAAGATGAGAATCAAAAACTTCAGAACGAGATTTAAGAAATCATCTTAAAATCAATCCCCCATCTATCACAAAGCAGTTCTTATTTGTGACATTCTAAACATGTGAATGCCCTCGTGGTAAATTTTCTTTGGACATGGTAACAACCTAAATTACCATAGATACTTCTAGAAAACATGAATTCTTACTTATTCTATAGATTAATGGATATATTCCATAAATCTTAAAAAATTGTAAACTTCATCCATGATATCATAAAATACTTGTCAATAAGTCCCTAATTAGTTCAAAGATAATCTATACCTTCCAATTTACTTATTCATATCCCACATATATTTATCCAAACAACATTTTCATAATATAAGGAACATATTAAGGGTTATATTTCCCTTAATAATTTTTTTTTTCATGGACATATCCTTGCCATTATATCACTTTTCTATTTCATAGAAACCATTCAACATGTTCTTGTAAATCCATATAAAAAACATAAAAGGAAAAATAAATATATATTTCACCTTTCTTACGACATAATTCTTGAATAAAAATAAATAAAAATATTTATTGCTTCATCTTTAAGCCATTTAAAAGGCTACGTCATCATAATAACTCTTTCCTTTCACATTTTATTGGTAGGATCTTCATCATCAGCAATGTAACCATTACTCATACCTCATTGATGGTCATATTTAGGAGAATTACTCTTGGGATATTGAGTTGAATAATGACCATTTATTCCACACTTAACCTTCTATGATGTCTTATGGAGGACAATATTCTCATCCATTTTTTTAACTTAACTCTTCATTTTTCCCTTACAGTCACTTAGTTTATAACCTTTTTTTCTACAGCCAAAACCTCTTATTTCTCCTCTAACACATTAACTTAGGTGATTCTTTCTACCTTTTTGACACAAAAAAACCCAAATCTTATTTCCTCCATGGTCTCCATTACCTGAAATCTCAATGAAATCCTTCTTTATCTTCCTTATTCTGTCTCAGAGTTGGTTAAGTTACACATTGTTAATCATGTTTCATGAAAATTGATTATGCATGATCACAACATCTCTCACTCTAGTAATCATCCCACTTGATTTCTAATCATCAAATCTTTCATCACATTCAACGTTAATCCAGTTCCTTCCAGTTCCCACCATTGACTAAAACCAAAATCATCATGTGAGCATTACTTATCATAGCATAAAACCACATAGTCATAAAAAGAATTAATTATATGATGTCTAAATTATGAAACCTTCCTTAACCTAAGTCACCCTAGGTTCATCCAAGTTTTTTCATAGACAAAATATATTTAAATCCTTCATAATGGTATATGAAGAGTTTTTGAATTCCCAAAGCATATCCCATGGGACTGTCAAACAAGGTGTGCAGTATAGTCCATTTTCATGTACTAGATTACCACAAGTCAAGCATGGAACATCTTGTTAAAGTTCTTATGCCTAGTTACATCTATGTTAGAGTCACACCCACTTATAGTATCCATATAGGAACGTATTTCTAGTAAACCACTCACTCTAACCTTTACCAAAATTCCATGAAATTTTCCTATAATTTTCCTTATCCTTAGACTTATTCTTAGACATTTACTTAGGGTTCTCACTACGTTTTTTTCATCCTAGATTCAAATGGTTAACTAAACCTATATTTAATACCAACTATAACGACCTCACTTTTCATACATAGGAATTACATAACTTTTTAGAAATACTTAAAACATTATAAAAAAAGACACCAAAAACCATATTAGTCTTGTGCCTTTGGAAACATGGTAACATAAACACTGATACATAAGAGAGCTACATTATCTCCCACTAGGTTCTTCTTGACTAGCACATTTCTCAGACACATCAAACTAGAATCATATCATCATAAACTGGGGAAGGAAATATAAAAAGGGGTGAGATCAAATTCTCAGTAAGGGTAAAAAAGTAAGATATTTAAGAATAATCATGATCATAAGGGTATGAAAACATGATCATGAAAAAATAACATTATACCCTATATATAAAAGATTATATAAATGAACAATTTAATAAATCTTGATAGTTTATAAAACATAAATCATAAGGAGATAAATAAAATCAGACATAAAATCATAACATAGTAATAAAACATGGAATTTTGGAACACACATTAGCATATAATTTGATTTCTATAATATCCAAGGCTTCACTTGAAAGACTATCTTAGTAGTATGGGTTCACTCCCCATACCATATTGTTAGTCATGGTTCACTACCATGGCCATCTTGGTAGCATGATCTCACTCCTCATGCCTTCTTGATAGCCATGGTTCACTCCCATGGACATATTAGTATTCAAGGTTCATTCCCAATACTATCTTAGTCTATCTCATGAGATGTAAACATTTACCTAATATATTATAGTGAGATATATTTCCCACCCATATCATAATAAAATCATACATACATATTCTATAAGATCCTAAATAACCATTTCATAACCCATGAAATAAAAATGGATATTATAAACATGTAATAATTTCATAACCTATGTAAAGATGCAGTTTTCATAATCATTTTATCATAAAAATAAGCCATGAAAATAAGTGGGTTTCAAAATAATATAACCTGTGAAAGAGAATCAGTTTTCATAAACATAATGCCATCAAAACATAATCCATTGAGAAGAATAATACGAATGGAAAAATTTAATAATTTCATCATAAAGTAAATAGTAACACCAATGGATGTTATCTTAGATGGGAAATAATTTTTAATGATCTTTTAAAAACATTTCATCAGGAAAATATCCTTTCTGTATTGAAAACTCTTTAAAACCTAAAACCTTTTTCTTCTAAAACTTATAAAGGAATCATTGAAAACCATAAAACGTTTTTAAAATAATTTTTTCATGAAAATGGTCTTCAAATATCTTTTAAAACATTTTTGAAAACATTTTTTATAATATGATTTTTGAATACAATATATTTCCGACCGGAGATAGAGATGGTTAATTTTTACTTAAAATTGTTATCTTAAGTACCAAAGAATGGAAAATTGGTACTAATAAATGGATATATATTGAATAAAAAGAGTTTAAGGAAACTCATGAGTGTTATTGAGATATGTATCATAATATTTCATCAAAGGAAGCATAAAAATAAATAATCTCGAAAAGCTATGAGATTGTCTTAATAAACTCTTATAACTTGGTAACTTGGGATCATACTCTCCATGGAAGAAACCAAAATTAAATGAAGTTTAAAATATCTTGAATTAAATTAAATTCAATATATAACCTGTAAAATTAATTTATATACACCTTGAAAAATAATTTAGGTGCATAACAAAACATGAGTCTCAAAGAAGGTAATTTCAGACAAAACTAATTTACCGATTTGGTAACTTTTGAAACTTAAACCCAATGAAAGAAGTATAATAAAATAGATGTGTGAATACCCATAAATTTAAGTATAATATACATATAATACAATCATGGTAATTATATACAGCACACAAAAAGAGTTTATAACATAGTGTGTATCTCACAGAAATAAAAAGTGAGATGAAATCCCCTTACCTTGTATCTCGACTCTCATCGTACTAATTCAGACCAACTGCATAATAAATAAATATTTATTATAAATATTTTAAAGAAAAATAATATTATATATAATACCATATGTGGTTTTATAATGACCTTATATTACCCTCTTGTTAACAATCTTATGTTCATGTTTCACTTCGGGTAATATTCACTTCATTCTCCGCATGTATCTTAATTTGTTATATCTTTGATCCTTATACACATATGATGATTAAAAAATAAAAAAAAATATTTAAATATAATTATTATTCATTTTATGTGTGTTATAATAATATATAGAATATATAAGTATGAAATGTAATACACTATTCATGGAGATGGTAAGTTGTACGTATGCATGAACGTTGTTTCTATTTTTTTCGTCATACTGAAAGAAAGAAAGGAAATGAGCTATATGTATATATTTATATAATATAATTACAGTAGAATTATAATTTCATATATATAATATAATTTTACAAATCTCATCCTTAATACATTTCATGTAGTGTGTGAACGAATCATGTCGCTTTGAGGGGCGGTAGTCCATACTTTTTCAAACGAAATTATCGTATTTACACCTAATGGAATGTCAAAAAATATATGGATTGTAAAAGGATTAAAAAAATATTAAAGACATAATAAATATAATATGTAACCTGAATAAACACAGTTTTCATCATTATTTCCACCATGATAGGTGGTAAAGGAAAAAATGAAAAATCATTGTTTAGTGTGGCGGTAGTTCATCATACACATAAACAGTATGTTTGTTACCCATTAGATAGAGGTGTGTGTAAGTTTAGGTAGAAAACATAGTATAAAAAACATATTATATTTATAATATTTTTTTTATAAAATCATTGAATAAATATATTGGAGGGGGAAGATAAGAAAAATAAATGAAAGGAGCTTGAGAGAAGGCATTACCTCTTAATCGGGCAACTCCTTTTAGTTTGAACCAAAAAGATTCCTTGGAAGCCTTTATTCCCAATTTTAGGCTTAAATGAGAAAATTATGGATATAGGTAAGTGTTTTGGGAAGATATTGGTGGAAAATAAGTTTTTTTAGAGGTTTGAAGAATAGGGAGACGTGGTGGCCTTTTATAGGGAAGGAGGAGTGACACTCTTGTAAATATTTGAAGAGATAATTCCACCAACTTTTTCCTTGCTCTGAGTGGATCCAATAATGATCCAAATTCAATAAAAGTTAGTATAAGGTATAAATATTTCCATCAAAAATATTTTGGACACTTTTATAGGTTTTTTTATGTCTTAAGGTTATGTTTTAGTCCCTATTGTGCTTAACTTAAGCTTAATCGATGTAATTAATTTTAATCACTTTCACTAATATTTTTTGTCAAAAAATAATCTAACCTTATTGAAAATTATAAATTATTCTAATTAAAAATATTTAATCCATTTTGAGAAATTCTAATCATATTATTTTTAGAAATTAATTTAAAATTAATATCACACTTAGGCCGATAATACGAGTTTTTAAAGTAAAAACATTCAAAAGTTAGCTATGTTTTTATATTCAATTTCAATGTGAAATTGATCTAAATGACCTAAATTTAATTAATTTATAAAAATATTATATAATTAAACTTTTAAAAAAATTAAAAATGTAATTCAAACATATAAATAAATCATATGAAAAAGTAGTTTTGAACTAAAATTCCGTATTTTCAACTATTCCTTAAAAAATGAAACCTTACAGAAAAATACCAAAAAATTATCCATACCTAGTTTTTATGTTTCTATTTAAAATATGAAGTTTATTTTTACATATCATGTCAATAAAGTTCCAAAATTTGGATTTAAAATGTGTATTTTATTAAAAGGCGGTTAAACTGCATTTATAAATATATATGTTTTAAGCATAAAATTGGGTTTTTTCTTGATCTTATGCTTATCAAAACTATTTAATGAATATAAAAAATATTTTATAGGATATATAAAATATATATTAAAATAATTTCTATAACACCTCAATCTTCCACAGTATGTTTCCCTTTGAATAATGTAATAGCTTGCATTGTACTCAACTTCGAGATTCAAACACACTGTGACCAATCAAACTAGTCGTTATGAATAGTAATACCCAATTTTTGAAATTTTATATATTTTATCTTTCAAAATATATTTCTTTTTTGGATTTGGAATATCGAAATTAGCTTAGGTTGAAGTCTTTGTATTTTTCTGAAAACATTCATTTTTTGATGAATAGTGAAAAACACTGAGTTATAGTTTAAAACCGAATTTTTTTTAAATAATTAATTATTTTATTTAAATTTATTTTAGATCAAAATAGATACATAATACCTATATATGTTTAATTTAATTAATGGGATTCATTTTTTAATAATATTATATATATAAAATTTTATTGAATTTTTCACCGTCTTTTACCCACCTCCTATGAGCATTTGCAAATTTACATAAAACATAATTTTACTGCATATGTGAGTTGAATTTTGAAAATCTGAGACACATTATTAATATCAAGTAGTAAAATGTGTTTCAATAAGATAAAAGTAATTTTTGTTGAATAGTAACTTTTAACTTTTATTTACCACGGTTAAAAGTAATAGGGTAATTAAGGGTAAAATGATATTATTATTACCCTAACACATGTCCTAATTCTATTGGATAAGTATAATTAAAACAAAAACAACCTTATTAATAAAATATGAACCTCTCTGGTCCACTTGGATTAGATTAGGACATTTATTACTATTTAGTTCAAAGAAGAGTTAAAAGTGTTAAATTCAATGTTTAATAACTAAACCATTTTTAATATAGGGTTACACATAATATAAATTAGACTATAAATATTAATTATAAATATAAAAATATTTCTTACATAATGGTATTTGATTTATATTTTTTAGACATTCAATAATTTAATTTATTTATGACACAATGATGATGCAGTAATTACCTAATTAATGAAATATTAAAATAATTGATGTTATAAATATCCAAATAAATGTAATTTGAGACTTTTTATGAATTAAACTAATTTTATAAATTAATATGACATATTATGGTTGGTTTGATGAATTATTTTCTAAGTAATTATGCTGTTATGAATTTAGAAAAAACAAATTACCAAATAGTGTCAAAATTGACATAAAAGTGTTTTTATAACAAATATTATATTATTAATTGATATTATATTCCTAAAAATATAATGTTCAGCCAAAAGACTTATATAATGATATTTGAATCATTAATGAACCACTTTGGGTTCACTTGGAAGTATATAGTAAGTTTATTAACAATATAATATAAATATACAAAGAGACATGGTAAATGTCAAACTATTTAACTAAGAATCAAATATAAAATATAAGGTTAATATAGTGACCAAAACTAGTCTAAAACCTGTTGTTTGAGTGGTTTCCGACCCATACCCACCTTAGAATTTAAATAATCTACTTTGGAGCCATTAGAAACTGAAAATTATTTTATTATAAAATAATATTTCTAGCATTTCCTAAGGTGCCCCTCACTCCTCTTATAAAAGGGAACTCCCCTTTCTCTCTAATTCACACCTTAAAATCCATTTGGCTTGGCTAAACCCTAAATAAATACCCTCTCAACTATACGCCCTTCATACTAGAGGCCTTACTTTAGTCATAAAACCAACCTAAGGAGCCATTTTGATCAAATCAAAAGGAAGAACCCAAAGAAGAGGTAAATATTTCATCACCTCTTTCAAGTTCCTTTCTTCTTCCACTTCCTCCTTATTTATTGTTTCCATTATAAAATAATAACCCCGGTATCTTTTATACACTTTTATGTTATTATAATTATGGTACAAACATATTCATTATTCTATCCATCCTTTGAATGACATATCACCATACGTGCGTATGTACGGCTTACCGTCTCCACGTCGTGGTGTAATTGTTATTCAATGCATTATTATTTGGATGGGTATAATAATGATATGTAATTATGTAAATAATAAATATAACATAATAATGATTCTGTATATATGATATACCATCCAATTATATATTATTTTAATATCAAAATAATGAATTGTCACTCGTGCGTACGTACGGATTACTGTCTCCACGATCGCGATGAGATTCATTCCCCATCGTAATCCATTCAAGACTAATTTTCATTTGATGATTAAAATTAATGTTTAAAGACTTAATATAATTCTTAATTTGAATAAGATACTTATTATTCATAAAAACACTACTTACGAAACAAATCATATAAAGGAAAATGAATTAGTTAACACCCGAAACGACGATAATACTAAAATATTATTAACAAAGAAATATTAAAAGATCATATATGATATAATATTAATGTATATGATTATTTTATAATTTAATAACAATTATTTCACCATTATAAATGAATTTAACCTACCATCGACCAAGGAAAATTACAAAGTAAGGGGTTTCTTATCTCACTTTTAATTCTGTGAGATTTTCATTGTTCGCCACTTATTTATTGGATGTGGTGTATTGTGTATTGCCATTCTATATATATTATCATGATTCTATTTATATTCATGGTATTCTGTGATTAATTTTTTGGTTATTAACTTTTGTTCATACGACTCGATTGATTACAACAAAGTATGGGTTTTTCATCTCACTTTTTATTCCCATGAGATTCATGCTATATTGGCCACTATTTCCTTTTGTGTGGCATATGTATTGTCCATGATTGTATTATTGGTGTAATATACTTTAATTTATGGGTATTTACATCTTTATTTTATGATCCTTCTTTCATGGGTTGTATGTTTCATAAGTTACCAAATCAGTAAGGGAATTTCAAATTTCAATTTCCACTCAGTGGGCTTTACGCATACTTCATTGATTATTTTACTCCAAGATTATGTGTAGAATCACTATTTATTATTTATGTAGTAATTTCCACTACACTTTTTGTGGATATACGTTTGATACACATAATCACTTCATTTATAATTTCTCAATTCATTGATATAAACTTGATCTTAACTCAATTTCCATTCATTGAGTTAAACATCCAAGTCATTGGTGTTGTTTTTACAAGAATATGTGTAAATATCCTATGATTTATTTACAGTTAATATCCAATCATATTTAGTGTATTTCTATTTTTCACACATAATTATTTCATTGATTTATCCTTAACCTAAGGATATTGTCTTTATAAGGGATTTCATCTCAATTTACATTCCATTAAGACTTCTTTGTTGTTATACGCCAATTCACTTTTATATGGTGTATATAATGTGCTTTGACATAGTATATCATGAATCCCTTTATTCCCATGATATTATAATGTTTTTATTACCTCAATTATTTGTATTCAAGTGTCTCTCTTTTGGTTAGTAACTCTAACTAAAATATCATTTTGAAATGTTTTAAAGATTTATTATTCTAAATAATTCTCATTAATGTCTATGTTTTAAAAATAGTTTTTTAAGGATTTATTTATATGATCATTAAAGTTTTAAAATTAAAATTCCTTTTAAATGTTTCAAAGTGTTATGGGACACTTTGATTCAAAAATCTATTTTTAAATTGCTTCTTGAAAAATAGTGTGACTTTTAAATGATTTCAAGAAAAAGGGGGATATTTCTCTCAAATAATTTTGATGGTTATTTTCATCTATATCAATATCCTTCATTATTCTCGATTGAGGTTAATAAATTACAATACAATATTCTATATTATATTGAATGATTTATGTTTGACTGTGGATGTGCTATTTTTATACCATTCATGGTTTGCGGATAAAGTATTGACATTTCGTATGCTAGTTTTTATACGAATGTCCAGATTATGTTTCAACCTTTCATATAAGAAATTAATTGGACTTAGTAAGTGATGGGTGGAGCCCACTATAGCTCCTCAATGCATCGTAGGTCTCATGAGACAAATCAGTGTCCTAGCGCAAGGCCTTGACAAAATCTTATTTGTAGTCTTGGCACAAGGCCTTGACTATGTGGTTATAAAAGTATGGCATTATGCATTCCATCATTATAAAAGTGGCTATTGATATTGCATGTGATTATTTGACTAGTATAATATCCATGCGAGTAAGTAAATGGAATTATTTTGATTTATATTTTCCATATTATGATGAATTTTATGTTGAAAAAGCTTTTGTTTTAGTTTTATACATTGCCTTAAATGTTTATGCTTATTTATGAAAGTTTCCACAATATTGTTATCCTTACTGAGCATCTGAGCTCACCCCTTTCTATGTTTAATTTTTTCAAGGATGTGAAGAAGTATATTATGACTGACCTGTAGGGATAGACTATGGGATCTCAGTGTTGTCTATGGAAACAATGTTGTTGCAGTTTTTCATTTTATGATGTAATGTAAACCTTATGAATGTATCTAGTACTTCCAAGGATATTAAACTAATCAGCCTTTTGAGACTCGATATTTTGTGATCATTCCAATGATACATAATAATGCACCGACTCTGGGCTTCTGGGGTTGGGGCATTACAGTTGGTATCAGATAAAGTTTAGTACAAACCTTGGAAACTATATTTCGATAAACTCTGATTAGAACACATAGCCCTAAGATAGAATTTGTGGATTAGTATATAATAACTTCCTAAAATTTTGGTATTGTAGAGATTTTGTGAGTTTTCCAAGCAATACATCCCTATCTGGATACGAGTAGGTAGAGGTGGCTCTAGAACAGATGTACCTAGGGGTAAAACCTGAAAAAAACTGCTTTGAGCTAGACTCGAATGGGAACTGGTGCATGACAATGGTCCTTGCTACACTCTTGGTTACAACACTCATGGGGGATATGCTTAGGATAATTTACATTTTATTTACAAACTTATTTGAAGGATTTTAATATAAGATGAGAATAAATGACATTGGTTAATATTAAGGTGTTTCAAATTGAAAATATGGTGTCATGATATTCTCTAAAAAAATTTATGACTATTGTTACTCACACAATGATTTCTGGTTTTATTCAATGGCTGGATTCCAAGGAAGTCATAGTAACTTTGAGCATGATGTAAAAGGTGGGAACAGTGGTGGAAATGAGCAACAAAATGGAATTTTGATAGGCTTAAAAGATATTGTGTTCATGAAAAATAATTTTTCCAAAAATATGATCAACAAAATATATATTAACCAACTCCTGGACTCAACAAAGAAGAGAAAGGTGATGAATGACAAGAGCTCTGGCAGTGAAGACCATGGAGAAAAGAATACTCAATTTCCATCATGCAGGAAATGTGGAATGATACACCCAGGAAAGTGTCTCAATGGAACAAATAAATGCTTTGCGTGTGGGAAAGAAGGACATAAAAGAAATAATTGCTGAGGAAAAATGAAGAGTACTATGGAAGAAAATAAAAATAGTCCCAAGAATCCATTTACAGTCATTTTCCATAAATGTAAGGGACCTGGCCATTACCTGAGTGAATTACCTATTCTATAGGATATTTTATTGGTCAAAGAAAAAGCTATGTAGAAATAAATGGTTAGAGAAATGTTTAAATGTATTAGTTCTCCTTGTTGATGGGATTACTTTGGAATAATTTTCTCTTGTATTTTTAACCCTGCAGTTTTTCATGTGAAAATGATATTTGAGGAAAAATTATCTTTTCTCTTATGGATATAGTTATAAATAACCATTTGGTTTTATATGATCATTGGGTTTGATGAAATTACAAGTTATTATATTTTGGGATAAAAATTCAAGGTTTGAGATAACATTTGTGGTTAAATTATGTTATGGTTATTTTGAGGAATTTATCTCATTTTGGTAATGTTATAAAATATAGTTTTTGAAAAAGGACAACACGCAGACCGTTTGACAACTCGTCACGTCAGAAAAAGATGTGGGAATTGAACCCACAACCAGAGTGTGATTGGGATTTATCGCTTACCACTGGACTACGTGAAGTCCCTAGTTAGTGTGACTAATTATTTTTAGTTAAATGATTTTATTGATCAATAATAAGTTGATTTGGGATATTATGTCTTATCAAATGAATACCCTTAGTGTAGGAAAATGATTTGGTGATTAAGTGATAAATGTTATTTTGGAAGACGTTCGCTCTATTGGGAACACTATATGCCTAAGGATAATAGAATACTATGGGATTTCATTTGATGAGTAATGGTGGATTTTTATCTATGTTTTTATTGTGGATTTATACTGATTTGGGTTATTTATAAAAATGATTAACCTATAATAGAGAATATTTGATTACGTTAATTACTTTTAAGTATGTGACATTAAGAGTAGTCGATGTATTTTGGAGATACAATTTTAATTTGGAAGACTACATAACCAAATTCTTCTAAGTTTTGGGATTTAATATTATTTTGGAATATATTGAAGGATTTTAAGGACATTTGTTTATCGAATGGTATTTATTTAACAATGGGGTATTGTTGGTTTAATTTTAGAAATTAAGATTATTTTTTCTTTATCTAAAGAAATATCATTTTAGTGGATCATCTAATCTTGTACTGACCATTTTGGTTTTGATTAATCTCTAAAGACAAGGTAAATATATAGTTTATCTTTTGTGGATCATGTGATTCTCTAGAAGTTGATTCTAGCTCTTCTGATGTGACCAACTCATCTTGAATACTCATCGTTTGAAAAAAAATGAGTTAGTGGTAGAAATTTATTAAAGAATGAAACTCTACTTAAAAATTAAGTATATCTCTTTATGTTCTTAGTTAATCTCATAAATACATTACTCATCTTTATGAAATTTAACTTAAAACAAAAAAAATGTTATTTGTTTACTTTTCCTACTAGGAAACTAATGACCATTTTTTCCGTCACAAGTTTGTGGTTTTCTTTTTGTTAACTTTATACTAACCATGTTTTCTATCCCTATCCATCAGAACTTAACACTTAGTTTATCTTCCATATCCATGTTTTCCTACATGTAATCCTATTATGGGTTATCTCAAGTGACCTTTTTGCTTCTCTTTCTTTCTTTTAAAGTGATAGTTTTATTGACTTTTTTTCCGATATGGGGCTTTAAATTATGTTACGAATCCCAATTTTAAAAATTTTGAGGATGAAATTTCCAAAAGGGGGGAAGAATGTAACACCCCAAACTTCCACGGTACGTTTCCCTTTGAATAATGTAATAGCTTGCATTGTATGCAACTTCGAGATTCTAACACACTGTGACCAATCAAAGTAGCGGTTATGAATAGTAATACCCACTTTTTGAAATTTTATAAATTTTATCTTTCAAAATGAACTTCATTTTTGGATTTGGAATATCAAAATTAGCTTAGGGTGAATTTTTTGTATTTTTATAAAAACTTTCAATTTTTGATGAATAGTGAAAAACACTGAGTTATATTTTAAAACCAAATTTTTATTTAAATAATTAATTATTTTATTAAAATTTATCTTAGGTCAAAATAGATACATAATACCTATATATGTTCAGTGTAATTCATTGGAGTCACTTTGTAATAATACTAGATATATAAAATTTTATTGAACGTTTCACCGTCTTTTACCCACTTCCCAGGAGCATTTGTAAATGTACATAAAACTTAATTTTACCCCTTCTATGAGTTGAATTCAAAAAATTTGAGAGACATGGTTAATATCAAGTAGTAATATGTGGTTCAATAAGATAAAAATAATTTTTGGTGAATTGTAACTTTTAACTTTTATTTACCACGGTTAAAAGTATATATAGTAATTAAGGGTAAAAATGATATTATTATTACCCTAACACATTTCCTAATTCTATTGAATAAGTATAATTCGACCAAAAGAACCTTAGGAATAAAATATGAACCTATTTTGTCCACTTGTATTATATTAGGACATTTATTATTATTTAGTTCAAAGAAGAGTTAAAAGTGTTAAATTCAATGTTGAATAACTAAATTTTTTTTAATATATGGTTACACATAAGATAAATTATACTATAAATATTAATTATAAAGATAAAACAATTTCCTGCATAATGGTAGTTTATTTATATTTTTTATACATTAAATAATTTAATTTAATTATGACACAATGATGATGCAGTAATTACCTAATTAATGAAATATTAAAATAATTGATATTATAAATATACCAATAAATATAATTTGAGACTTTTTATGGATTACAATAATTTTATAGGTTACTATGACATATTAGGGTTGTTTAGATTAATTTTTTTTGAAGTAATAATGTTGTTATGAATTTAGCAATAACAAAATACCAAATAGTGTCAAAATTGACATAAAAGAGTTTTTAAAATAAATATTATATTATTAATTGATATTATATTCCTAAAAATCTAAGATTCCTAAAAATGACTTATATAATGATATTTTTATCATTAATGAACCACTTGGGGTTCTCTTGGATGTATATAGTAAGTTTATTAACCATATAATATAAATATACAAAGAGACATGGTAAATGTCAAACTATTTAACTAAGAGTTAAATCTAAAAGATAAGCTTAATATAGTGACCAAAACCTGTCTAAAACCAATTTTTTTGAGTGGTTTTAGAACCATCACCACCTTAACCTTTAAATAATCCACTTTGGAGCCATTAAAAAACGAAAATGATTTTATTATAAAATAATACTCCTAGATTTTCCTAAGGTGACCCTCACTCCTCTTATAAAAGGGCACTCCCCTTTCTATATAATTCACACCTTCAAAGCCATTTTTCTCGGCCAAACCCTACCCAAATACCCTTTCAATTATCCTCCCTTCATCCTATAGGAATTACTATAGTCATAAATCCAACCTAAGGATCCCTTTTGATCAAATCAAAAGGAAGAACCCAAAGAAGTGGTAAATATTTCATCACCTCTTTCAAGTTCCTTTATTCTTCCACTTCCTCTTTCTTTGTTGTTTCCATTATAAAATAATAAATACAGTATCTTCTATACAATATTATGTTATTATAATTATGGTACAACCATATTCATTATTCTATCCATCCTTTAAATGACATGTCACCATACGTGTGTACGTACGGCTTACCGTCTCCACGTCGTGGTGTAATTGTTATTCAATACATTATCATTTGGATGGGTATAATAATTATGTTTAATTTATGTAAATAATAAATATAACATTATAATTATTCTTTATATATTATATACCATCCAATTATATATTATTTTAATATCAAAATAATGATATTGTTGCTCATGTGTACGTACGGATTACAGTCTCCACGAACGTGATGAGATTCATTCCCCATCGTAATCCATTCAAGGATAATTTTCATTAGATGATTAAAAATAATATTTATATACTTAATATAATTATTAATATTATTAATATAAATCCTATTCATAACAAACACTACTTATGAAACAAATAATATAAAGGAAAACGAATCAGTTAACACCCGAAACGACGAAAATACTAAAATATTATTAACAAAGAAATATTAAAAGATCATATATGATATCATATTAATGTATATGATTATTGTATAATTTAATAAAAATTATTTCACCATTATACAGGATTTTAACCTACCATTGACCAAGGAAAAACACAAAGTAATGGGTTTCTTATCTCACTTTTAATTCTGTGAGATTTCCATTGTTCGCCACTTATTTATTGGATGTGGTGTATTGTGTACTTCCATTTGATATATATTATCATTATTATCTTTATACTCATGGTATTATGTGATTAATATTGTGGTTATTAACTTTTGGTCATACGACTTGATTGATTACAACGAAGTAAGGGTTTTTCATCTCAGTTTTTATTCCCATGAGATTCATGCTATATTAGCCACTATTTATTTTTGTGTCGCATATGTATTTTCCATGATTGTATTATTGGTGTAATATACTTTAGTTTATGGTTATTTACATCTTAATTGTATTATCCTTATTTCACGGGTTTTATGTTTCATAAGTTACCAAATCGGTAAGGGAATTTCCAATTTCAATTTCCACTCAGTGGGCTTTACGCATACTTCATTGATTATTTTACTCCAAGATTATGTGTGGAATAACTATTTATTATTTATATAGTAATTTCCACTACCCTTTGTGTGGATATATGTTTGATACACATAATCAATCCATTAATAAATTCTCAAGTCTTTGATATAAACTTCACCTTAACTCAATTTCCATTCATTGAGTTAAACATCCAAGTCATTGGTGTTGTTTTCACAAGAATATGTGTGAATATACTCTGATTTATTTACACTGAATATCCAATAATATTGAGTGTATTTATATTTTTCACACATAATTATGTCATTGATTTATCCTTAACCTAAGGATACTGTTTTTATAAGGGATTTCATCTCAATTTACATTCCATTAAGACTTATTTGTTGTTATATGACAATTTACTTTTATATGGTGTATATAATGTACTTTGAAATAATATATCATGAATACCTTTATTCCCATGATATTATAAAGTTTTTATTACCTAAATTATTTTTATTCAAGTTTTTATCTTTTGGTTAGGAACTCTAACTAAAATATCATTTTGAAATGTTTTAAAGATTTATTATTCTAAATCTTTCTCATTAATGTCCATGTTTTAAAAAAGGTTTTAAGAATTTATTTATATGAACATTAAAGTTTTAAAATTAAAATTCAGTTTAAATGTTCCAAAGTGGTATGGGACAATTTGATTCAAAAATCTATTTTTAAACAGCTTCTTGAAAAATAGTGTGGCTTTTAAATGATTTCAAGAAAAAGGGGGATATTTCTCACAAATAGTTTTGATGATTTTTTTCATCTATGTCAATATCCTTCATTATTCTCAATTGTGGTTAATCTGTTACAATACAATATTCTATATTGTATTGAGTGATTTATTTTTTACTGTTGATGTGTTATTTGTATACCATTCATGGTTTGTGGATAAAGTATTGACATTTCATATGCTGGTTTTAATATGAATGTCCAGATTATGTTTCAACCTTTTCATATGAGGAATCCATTGGACTTAGTAAGTGATGGGTGGAGCCCGCTATAGATCCTCGATGAATTGGTAGGTCTCATGAGAAAAACTGGTTTCTTGGAATAAGGCCTTGAAAAAATCTTATTTGTAGTCTTGGCACAAGGCCTTGATTATGTGGTTATGAAAGTCTGGAATTATGAATTCTATAATTATGAAAGTGGTTATTGATATTGCATGTGATTATTCTACTAGTAGAATATCCATGCAAGTAAGTAAATGGAATTATTTTGATTTATATTTTCTATATTCTGATGAAGTTTATGTTGAAAAGGATTGTTTTTTAGTTCTATACATTTCCTTAATTTTTTATGTTTATTTATGAAAGTTTCCACAATATTTTTATCCTTTTTGAGTATCTGATCTCACCCCTTTCTATGATTTATTTTTTCCAGGATGCGATGAAGTATATTATGACTGACCTACAAGTATAGACTATGGGATCTCAATGTTGTCTATGGAAACAATGTTGTTGTAGTTTTCTATTTTATTATGTAATGTAAACCTTATGAATGTATCTAGTACTTCCAAGGCTACTAAACTAATCGGTATTTCGAGACTTGATCTTTTATGATCATTCCAATGATACGTAATAATGAACCGACTCTGGGATTATGGGGTCGGGGTGTTACAATATCACTCACTAATTGTATTTAATTTAACTTATTAGGGTAAAATAGCTTTGTGACCATAAAAATAATAATAAAACCATTTTTATTCAATCGGATTTTGTATTCATTTACAATTAATTGGTATCCTAGGAATTCATATTATAATTTTAAACCATATATTTTCTTAAATTAGATAATAATATTCATAACCTATAATTTAATGTTCAGTTTATATCTTCTTATATTAAATATTCATATTTTAATGATATATTATTTTTTGGTAAACCTCAGTATTTCATGTTACACAAGCCATCGAGGAATGTCATTGTTGTGTATAACTCAAGAAAACATTAGTGTTTTGTGTAGAGCAAGCTAATTTTATTTTGTGAGCAGTGCATGATTAACTTGGTGTGGTGTATAACTCAATCTAAACATTGTTCTTTAATATAAAATAAACTATCTCCAATGTTTTGTGAAATTAAAAATATAAAAAAGGTTAAATTAATTAATAAATAATAATTCACAAAATCACGGGTTGTTACAAGTCCATGAATTCTTGACTAAATAGAAATTATTTGTTTACAAAGATTATTTTAATCATATATGTTTTAATTATAAGTTTATTTGTTTTATTTTAAGTATTAAACTTATGGAAAATTATATTTTACACTTTTAAAAAAATGAGTGATCGTTCAGATATTTTTTATCAATTGGTTATAAATAATGATAAACTAATTTGACGATAAAATAGATATATTTCATAAAATAATTTTTATGAATGCAGTGTATTTTTATCTTAATAAATAAAACTTATCACTATTAATGAATGATTTTAATTAATTTTTTATAAAAGATATTAAATAAAATATATTAACATTCATATAATGGTTTTTACTAGTAAACTAATGATAATAAAATCTTTTTTACGCTTAAAAACACATTTTTCATAAAAACAATTTCTACGCATTTGTACCTGAATATTAGAATTAATTTATACCACATTTATAAATTGAATCCTATAAAATTCATTTTTTATTTTGAATTATAATAATAAATATTATTTAATAAGTTCAACTTAATTTTTATCCATAATTAAAAGTTACCATGATAAAAATTATAACACCGCGATAAGGGTTTACAAGGGTTAATGAGGGGGTTAAACTAAAAGATAAGGAATAAAATATATCAAAAAATCATATTCACCTAATTGTATGAGTATATTTCAACCTATATCAGCTTATATTCTGAAATTTTATTGTTTTCCCTTTATACATGGGTATGGAATTTATTATATGTTAATGTTCTTAATATTTAATAGAGTTCCACTTATCTCACTTATAAAATAGAATGTATTCTTATCACTTATTCACACACTTTTAGATCTCTATATTGTCTAATACCTACTCAAATATATTCAAAAATTTATTCCTCACATCCTATAGTTATGGTTATCACCAATAGATGATCGTAATAATGATTAAAGAGTAAAAAAATGATGATACTCAACGAAGAGGTAACTATATTATTCAACTTCTTTCAGGATTATTTATTATTCCACCTACACTAAATATTAAATAAACATATTAATATAATGAATAAATATATTTAGTATACTTGAATTTTATTATGATAATTTTATAACCATTTTATATATCATTTCCATCCAATTCAAAATTAAATCATCGCTAATGCGTACGTACAAACTACCGCCTCCATAAAGTGATGTGTTTCTTTTTTAATAACCACCTCACATAGTTGATTATATAGCTATATTTAATGAATATATATGATATTTATAATATAATTATGATTTTTTAAAGATAAATTATTGTTTAAATGCATTTATTTTTATTCATTAAAAATGTAAAGCAAGACTCTTGTGTATGTGCATGCTACTACCACCACGAAGTGATGTAATTCATATTTCATCACCACCTTACATATTTTTTTATAAAAAATTATTTAATGAATAAATTTGATATTTATGAAATTATTAATATTTTTAGATGATTAAAGAATGACCAAGGTTCAAGTAACAGTATCAAGAAACTAAAACAAACATGATAATCGAACACCACCCAGAATATTGATTTTATTAGATAATGATTAATAAATGGTTCATTAGAAATTATGAATGAGTCATATATTTTAATATAAGTATGAATATGGTTATGATATATATGTATAATAAATCTAAATTCATTAAATAATAGGTTGTAGTGTGTATAAATAAATTTGATACATGAGGTAAGTGTTTATGTTGCAATATCATTCTTAATCGAGATTATTCATGTTTAAATCTTCATTGAGAAAATCATACGCTAAATCTTTCTTAAACCCCATCTATTTTATTATAATATTTTTATTTTGTAATATATTAAATTTTCATCTTAAATTATGAAATATGTATACACATTATTCTTAGGTCACCTCAATTGGAATCAAATATAGGTTTAGTTTTTTTTTTATATTAGGTCATGAATAACATGAAATAACTTAAGACAACCTATAATGAACTAAAAGTGATATAGGATTAACATAATGTATCATAAAATAATAAGGTGTCATAATATAGGATATTTTAAAAATTATTTTCATAATTATATGATTGTGGACTCTAATTAATGATGCTTGATACTTACATTATTCTTTTTGATTTTTACCAATGGTTGTAACCAGTAGTAATCATGTGAAAAATTAATGTGGTGGGAAATTTAATTATATTCCTCATGAGAAACCAAATCACATGGGGGTGGAATGAAAAAAAATACTTCTTTCTATGATTAAGAAAATATATAAATACATGAATCATATTGATATTCCCAATGACCAAAGGAATGATCATGTACCATTGAGTCTTTCAGGAGGAAATATCCACAATCCTTTAGTGGGCCCTATGATCCATTAATTATTGAAAAATGGATCTATAAAACTAGAAATATATTTTTTTCTCTAGTTCTAGGAGCATGAGAAAAAATTCTTGGTTTTTTATCATTTTTAAGGTGAATAATATCAATATTGGAATCTTATTTAGAATAAAATGTAAGATAAAAAAATCTCTATGGAATGTATCATTTTAAGAGGTTATTTTTTAATAAGTTATTTCTCTAAAATCTTCACATGAAAATGGAAATGAAATTAAATAATCTAAATAAGAAGGATGATTAATACATTGGTAACTATGAGAAAAAATTTACAAGACTTGTGAGGTATGATTCTGGTTTTATCATCAACCCTAAAAGAAAAATTAATCGATTATTTAGTGCCTTAAAAACAAAGTATCTAAAAGGTTTTATCGATAAAGAAATTTAATAGCTATAAATAAATCATTTGATGTGCTCTAAAGCTATAAATTAATACTATAAACTCCAATTATTCTCATGTTTTGGGGGAAAATAAAATAAATATGCAGTTTTGAAAAAAAATATAGTAATAAAACACATGGAAGAATGAAAATTAATCTTCCTTCATATTAAATGTGTGGAAAGAAGCATGGTGTAAATTTACTTAAGGGTACTGGTAAATGTTTTTAAGTATTTAAAATAATTACACCAATAAAATTAATTTTTAAGTAAAATTAAGGGTCTATTCGTTGAAATTAATGGATATAAATCTCTACCAAATGCATGAACCACACTCCAATGCTTCAATATAAAAAAATATGGCCATTATGCTAACTGTTTCATGAATCTAAGGTTTAGTGATGACGATTCACATAAATAACCTCTTAAAACAAGATATAAAGGGAAATATAAAGTGATAAAAACTTCCAAAATGGTTCATGATAATTATATAGTGAAATAATTCACTATATAACTAAAAATGTCTTATTAGATTCAGGCTTTACCCACTCTTTTATATCTAAAGAATTTGTTGAAAGTATCACATCACCACCCAAATGACTAGATATTGAATTATTGGGGAATAATATTAATGGTATTATGATTTCATATTGATTATATATCTCCCCTTTGATATAATATTATGGGAATGTGCTTCCTAATAATCTTATTATTATCTCTCTAGTTGAATTTTATGTGATTTTGGCCATTGACTGACTATCTCTATTTCAGTCCCATATCAATTATCAAGGAAGGGAATTCAAAATTGATCTTTTAAATAAAAATGTGATCATTTATAAATGATAGTATGAATAAGAACTTCTAAAAGAAATTAAGTTCATTATATAGGTCTTACTAAATATTTGTGAAGGGTGTTTAACTCAAATGTTTAAGTAAAATATTGATATTAATGATATACATATTATATAGGATTATGCCAATTTATTTTCCAAAGAGTTTCCTTGTCTTAAACTAAATCATAAAGTTGAGTTTTCAATATAACTCATACCTGGTAATTTTATTAATTATAATATTCCTATATTGAGTTATAGTAATTAAAGAAGAAACTCTGGGAGAATTTTGATGAGGGATTCATTCTGCCGAGTACTTCACCAAGGAGTTCACCTATTTTTTGGTAAAATAAAATTTGGGTAAATGCATATTTGTATTAATCTTTTTTAACTTAATAATATCATGATCATGAATAAGTATTATCTACTTTATATAGATGATATTTTTGATCAACTGTGAGGAGCTCAATACTTTACCATGATTGATCTTTGACCAAGATATCATATGTTAAGGTTTAAAAGAGAGGACATACCCAAGAAATCATTGAGTAATAGGTATGGACACTAAATTTATAGTAATTCTTATTTTTAATTACCAATTACCCCACTATCTTCTGGGGTCTAATGAATAGAGTCTGTACATATTAACCTAATCAGTTTTTGATAGCCTTTATAGATGATATTATTATATATTCCATGAGAAAGTAAGAGTATGAAGGTCATTTTAGGATTGTTTTTAATAACATGATATATTACAAGATAATTTTAAATTTATTGAGTATAAATTATGGATATATTTAGTTTTATTATTGGGTCACATTATTGAAAGTGTGGGTGTATCAGTGGATCTTTCAAATATAGAACTTATTTAGTAATATCCCAGACCAACCATGGTGATTATGATCTATTGTTTTCATGGAATGGATATATACTATTGATGCTTTATGAATAATTTATAATAGATATAAAATTCACTATCCATGTTTACATGAATGGTATTCAAATTTATTTGGACTGATGAATGTGATGAAAATTTCAAGAAATTTAATAGAAGTTCGGTTATTGAAATTATTCTCACACTACCCTATAGAGGAGATGGTTATTGATCTATATTAATGCATAAAAGAAGGTATTGATATTTGTTTCACATGTATAGTGACATGGTGGTAGCATTTGGCTCATGCCAATTAATGTCTCATTAGAAAAATTATCCAAATAATGATTTGGAGTTGGAAGTGGTAGATTTTTCTTTTAAAATATAGAAGCATTATATTTTTTATCTTAAAATATTTAAGTCTATATTCACACACAAAATGTTGAATATGTTACATATGAGATGGTTGGAGTGGATTAAATATTATGACCTCTTAAAAAATTACCACTTAGGAAAGGTGAATAAGGTGTATAATGATTTGAGTTGGAAGGACCATACTAGCTTGTCCATGATGAGGATTGAATGAGATGTAATATTTATGGATTTTTAGAGGATGTATATTGAGATCATAATTTAAGAGTATAAATCCAATATTACTCAGTTTAATGTTTAACCATACATTTATGTAAAGATTAAATAGGCATAAAATGTGGATTTAGAGATAAAAAATAAGGTAAGAAATGTTCATTAATTTAACTATGATAGTGATGGAATGATTAGGTTCAAAAATTGAGTATATTTCTCATCAATACCAATTGGAGAAAGTTATTTTGAATAAAGAACGTATATCATCATTATTTATCCATTTTCGGATTATAAAGATGTATAGTTATATTAAAGAATATTTCTAGTGGTACAATATGAAAAGGGATATTGTAGATTATGTATCTCGATACCTGGTATGTTAGAAACCTAAGGTTGAACATCATATGTTTAATGGGATGATGCATATTTTACCTATACCTATATGGAAATGGTATGACATCACCATGTATTTTTTCATAGGGCTCCCCAAAATATCTAAATTACATAACATCATTTGGGTTTTTGTCAATCTTCTTAAATATTTATTGCAATTTATTTCTATTAGATAAGACTTATCACTTTACCAAATTTCTCGGATATATATTATGGAAGTGTTAAGGTTACATGGAGTAGAAATATCAAACATATCTAATAATAATCATAGATTTACCTTAAAGTTTTGGTGAATTATTCAGCAATAATTTAATAATAAGTTAAAATTTATCACTACATATCATCCTCAATATATGGTTAGTATAAGAAAACTATTCAACCCCTAGAGGATATGTCAAGATCTTACTCTATGGATTTTATAAGAGTTTAGTAACAACACATTATGCTTGTTAATATTTATTATAATAATATATTTTACTCAAACCATTTATATGGATCCTTATGAATACCTCTATATAATGAAATCCATAACTCCAACATAGTGGGATGAAGTTAGAGAAAAAAATCTATTGGAACTTGAGCTAGTAGAGGAAATTGAATATAAATTTAGAGCCGTTAAATATCATATTAGGTTACTTTAGAATCATCAGAATAGTTATGTTGATAATCCTTAGAGTGGTATATAGTTTTACATCTCAGAGAAGGTATTTCTAAAGATATCTTCTTGGAATAAGGATGTGAGATTTGGAAGGTAGGTAAATTTGAGCCTCATATACATTTGTCCCTTTGAGATTATTGAGAAATTAGAGATTTTACGTTACATTTGCAACTTCCACCAATCTTCTACCATGTTATGATGTGTTCCTTGTATCTCTTTTGAGTAATTACATACATGATCCTTTATATGTACCTAACTTAGAGGTAGTGCCACTAGAGAATGGTTTATCTCTTGAGGATCAACCGTTAGAAATAATAGATCATATAGATAGAGTGTTATAAAATAATACCACTCACTTGGTTAAGGTTCTATGGAGGAATCATAAATCTATGGAAGTAATGTGAGAACTTGAGGGTATGATGAGGTAGAGGTATCCTCATTTTTTTGATGGGGTATCGAAATATAAAGGGATAAATTCTCAAAAGGTAATAGAATGTAACACCCTAAGATTTTTGAATATATTTCTCTTTAATAAATTTGATGTGTTTTATATATTTTTATGAACACAACACAAAACTTATGTGAATAATTCCTTATTAAAAATATAAAATTAAATACATTGTTATATAGTTAAATGAAATTGATAAAATAAATGACAAAGTCACTTAAGGAAATAACTTTGATCATAGAAAAACTATAACACCCTAAGATTTTATAAAATATTTATCTTTAAATAATTTTATTTCTTTGATTTATTGTGTTACACTTAACACCTAGTTTAAACAAACCACGACACACTATTAAAATATGATTATTTAATGTGACAATTATAACCTAGCAGATAATTTTGCAGGTATGAATATGATTAACTACATTATGATATATATATATATATATCCCACTCAATATAAATGTATTGATAAATTTATAGTAAATAATCATTCAATTTTTAGTAAATTCATTTAGTTTTTTAAAAAAACAATTCTCCAAAAATGGTTTTCTTTATGAGTAAATTTTATAATTAATTTTTTAAAATTATATAATATTTATTTGAAAATTTTACTTCCATTTTTTATTTCATAATTTCAAAATTATCATATGAATTTTTTTAATAATTTTCTAAAAACATATATTTTTCATGAATAGTGAAAAATACTGTTTTTTATTGAAAACTATAGTTTTCTTTTAAAGTATTTGAAAATTAAATTATATTTTGGTTATTATTAAAATTTAATTAGCTTATATTTTATTTAAAATAAATCAATTTTGGATTTTTTTTTAAATTGATTTTATACTTTAATTAAGTATAAAAACCTTTTATATTTAAAAAGAGCAATTTTCTAAAAAACCATTTTTCATAGAATTTTTCCTATTTAATTTTAAATTAAATCCAACAAAAAAATTATTAAATTTTTAAAAATTTATTCAATATTTAGAATCAATGAGTTAAAATTTATTAAATAGTACCATTTTATTTTTTTTCAATATTAATAATAAAATTAGTAATTTTTGTTACCATAGTACAAGGTAAAACGAGTAATTGATGGTTAAAAATAAAATGATTTGGACTATAAAATTACTATAAAACATTCCTAAATATTATTTTATTGTTTTATATCATCCATAATCATTAACATGTCAACTTTATGACCATTTTTGTTCACTAGGATGTGATTATGACTTTAATAATATTTAATTTAAATAAAAATCAAACATGTCACCCTCTTGTTATTAATATTTAAAATATTTTTGATATGGGGATTTCTAGAGGAAATTCTCAACTATAAATATAATTTTGAAATATAAATGATTTATATTCATAATTTTAATTTATTTTTAATTTTTGGGGAATATATAATTACTTTAAATTCTCACCCAACACTGATATAGTAATTATTAAATTAATAGAAAAATAAAATAAATGATATTAAAAATATTAAAAGTACGGGAACTTGAGATAATTTATGTGATAAATTAATTTTAAAGATTAAAGTTCCATGTTAGGGATGTATTAAAATAATTGGTTTTAATTTCAACTTTTTTTCTTGATGTTTTTAAATTCAAAGTAATGAATAGTGTCAAAATTGACAATAATGATATTTTATGATAATAATATTTTATTAAATTATTTAAAAATTATAAAAATATTAAATAAGAACAAATTTGATAATATATGGTCTAAAATAAAATCCCATATGCATTTATAGGCCATTTAGTAGCATTTTTCTCTAGAATAGTCTTAGATTAATTTAATCATTTAAGAAATTCTAAAAGTAACCCTCACCTCAATTATAAAAGGGCCCCCTCTTTAATTACTTCTTTATACCACTTAGAGCCTTATAGATCAACCATACCCTGAAAAATTATCTTCTCAACTTTATTATTCACTTTTTTTACTGATTTTATTTCTAAAAGACCAGCCCAAGAGCACTTTATAGGAGATATAAAGGACACGTTTCAAAGAAGAGGTAATCACCCTAACTGATTACTTTATTTTTGTACTCTTATTTACCTAATAAAAATATATTATATTTATCATAAAAAAATTAAATATAATAATTATTCTATAATTTTATTATTATTTTTAAAACATCATTATACACCCTCTTTTCTGTAAAATAAGAAGTGAAATATCGCTTGTGCGTACATACGACTTACCGTCTCCAAGTAGCAATACAATTCATTTTTTTCATCATCATATTTTATGGATGGGTATTATGAAGTTTTTAATGTTTATATATGATATTTATAATATAATTATACTATATAAATGATAATATTATATATTCCTTCTTACCATTAAAACTGCTGGAAAATGATAATGGTGTTCGTGTATATGTGTGGACTACCACCTCCATGAATTGATGTGATTATTTTTTTATTTTAGTTTTACTTGGATGGTAAGTAGGATGGATATGGTGAATATATATTATATACATTATATAATAATGATTATTTAAATGTTAATTATTATTTACCTTTCATTCATTCCATCCTTTAAAAATTGAATACAGTGTTCATGCGTACGTACGACCTATCGTCTCCATGAAAAGTGTAATTCATTTTCTATCTCAATCATTATAGATTAATTTAAATATATATAATTAATATATATGATATAATAATATTTTAAATTATTTTGTTATATATTTTTTATAAAATTAAATTTATTATACTATATTTTAAAGAACATTCAAATGAAGTTGGAACTAAGGTAAGGGATTTTCATCTCACCTTTATTCTTGTGGGACATTTGTCTGATATACTAAATTTTTATTTTATATAGTGTATATACTTCCCATTAATTAATTTTATGATTCTTATCATTGAAATTATGTTATTCACATGTATATCTAAGTTTATTTCATTCTTAGGGATTATGAATCAAATGATACCAAAGAAATAAGGGTTTATTTCATAATCTCATCATTATTTGGGACTGTTTATGTCTCCACTAGAGAATATTTCTCTTCCAGGTCCATGTACTCAAAACATTTATAAAAAATGGTATTTTAATATTCCCCTATAATTATTTAAATTTATTTTTACCAATGTTTTGATTTTTAAAAAAAGTTTTAAAGGGATATTTTTATCATTTTCCAAACAAGGTACTTTGTGACTTTTTTGAAAAAATATGAAATGAATGTTTTTAACTTATACAACATGAGAATATTTTATCTAAAAAATAATTAATAAATTATTTAAATCATCCTTTAAAATGTTACAAGTTTTATTTCAAATAAAATTTTCTCCTTTTTAAGTGTACAGAATTAAAAAAATTGATTTCAAAATGGGAAGGTTATTTTCCTCATGAATTATTCCAAGTGACATTTCAAAATCATTTTCCATATAATATTAAGTATTTTGATGTTACTTAATCCTTACTTTGGATATGAACCAAAGATACCATCATTATTCTTTTTATGTATGGTTTATTTTTCTTATGAAAAGATGTTGATGAAACCCATTCCCTTTTCTACGGGTTATACTTTGATAAAATGTTTATAAAATTTGTTTCTTTTCATGATTTCTATGATGAATAATGTTTTATGATATTATGGTACATGTATTTATTATTTTTTTATGTTAATAGTGGAAAATATATCTCCCTAAAATTAATTGGGTAAATATTAATAACTCTTGAGGTAAAAAATTTATGCATAAACCTTATATCATGTTTCGAATTTTATGTGTGGATCTGGTTTTTATGTCTATAAGTTTATGTGTGGGCTTGGATTTCATATTTATAAGTTTATGAGTGGACCTAGATTTCAAGTCCATAATATCATGAGTGGATATGGTTTCATTTCCATAAGTTTATGTGAGGTTTTGATTTCATGTCCTTAACTTAATTCATGAACCTATTTCTAATTATACATATTGAAAAAAATTAAAGTTTATACCACAATTCCATGAATTATGTCAATTTAATACTCTAATGGATTATGTTCTTTGATTACACAATTATTAATATCTTATGAACTACAAAGATTCATTCCATGACACTTGTTTATGATCTATGATATATTGGTTATGAACTTTGTAAGTTATGATATCATACCATTATGATTATTTTGTTCTTGCATATGATCATCGATTGATATATCTCATGTTTAGCCTTACTGATCATATGAGATCACCCATTCATATATTTTTTCCCTAGGTTATGAAGAAAGTTTTTATGTAGGATATGTCTATGAAGATTACTAAAGTGTGAGATCCTTATAAAAGATGTTGAAGATATTTCATGAAATAAGAGGGTTGTGTATCTAGTCTCCAAAGAATATAAACTTAAATGGTCCTCAGGATTGTTTTTTGTACAATGTATTAAATATTAATATATTAAGATGTAATATTTATGTATGAAAATATTGGGTCGATATAGTTGGTATCAAATCAAGTTTTAGTAAACCTTTGGAGATTGTTGTTAGAAAACTTTGGTGAAAACTCTAGGTATAAATCTAAGTATAGGATAACATCCTAAATTTTGGGTAAGGAAGAGAGTATGGGATTTTACAAGAAATTACATCCATGTATAGATGCTATAAGTTGATGTAGATCTAAAATAGTTGTACCTACAGGTAATAACCCTTAAAAAGTTGAATTGATCTCGACTCGATCACCACCTAGTACATAACAAAGGGTCATGCTACACACCTAGTTTGACGCTCCTGGGGATATGATTTGGTTTAATTTATATTTTCTTTAAAAACCATTATGATGTATTTGAATAGATGATAATAATGGATGATCAATCTTAAACCTAATGTGTCACAGATTGAAAATAAGGTGTCATTATATAGAAATCTTATAAATGATTATGTTGTTTCTCCCTTCGATTATGCATTCTCACACTATAATTTTGGTTTTATATAATGGATGGAATTGTGATGATTCAAGTTAATGGTGAATGTAATGGAAAATGGAATGATTTTTATCATGATAATCCAAATGAAACCAGATATGGAAGGGAAAACCTTGTTATTATTCATATTCAGTAATCTCATAATATTATCAACAATCTCAAAATATGTGAGCTTCCTGACACACATAACAAGAGGAAAATGGAGTTTTATGATGACCATAGAGGAAAGAAAGTTCAATTTTCATCATGTTAAGAAAGTATGAAGAATAAAAAAGGATAATTCCACAAAGGAACATGAAGATGTTTTGGGTGTGGAAAAGAACGATATATAGAAAGTAATTTCAAAGCAAAATGAATGGTTTGGTTAACTCATTGGATGGGAATAAAGGTTTTAATATAGTATCATTGATAGGTGAATGTTTTAAATATGAAATTTAAGGGAATTGTGAACATTTATATTCTAGGGGTAAATCTCTAAAAAATGATATTTATGGTTGTATGAGTTATGTTTTCTTAATTGATGATGAAGAGACTATGAATGAAATATGAAAGGAAAATAGTTTTAAGGAATAAGATGAAGAATCTTAGTTAATGGATTATGTAGAATGATTGAAATGTTTATTTATTGATATTTGAAAATTATGGTGTAAAATTGTTTTATAAATACTATTCTATATTATAATATTCATAAAACATATATAGATTTTTCCTCACTTGTTTATATTTATGGAATTGAAATTATATTTCCAATGGTACCAATAACCAATAATAATGATTTAGTGGAAAAATGATCTTTTGGTAAGACACATTATTGAGGTAAATATAAACCTCAATATGTTCCCAATATAGATATAAGAATGTTTAGTTGGGATAAATAGATGTTTGAAATTAATGGGATAGTATTGGTAACCTTGAAATTGGTTACTAATTTAAGTCATCTTTGATAAAGTTTATTGCATTTTGGATTTAAGGAATATATTCAACAGTTTTTTGGTTTTATTTTAGGAAAACTAAAAATGTTAATTTTCAGAAGAATTCATGTTCTCATTAAGGTTTTGTGGTAATTTAAATTATTACCTTGTTTATTGATAATATATAACTAGGGTGTTCACATATTAGGTATGTGACTTTAAGAGATACTTTTGAGGATTAATGTTAAGTTGATTTTCGAATTGTAGTGACTTTATTTCTAAATTTTGGGTCTTTAATTTAATTATGCATATTTTATAGGGTTTTTATGATTAACTACTTATGGATTTTATTAAGATAAACCTTAGGAATTGATGTTTATGCTTTATAAATTAATGTATTTATTCATATTGGATAATTAATGCTAACCATTTTAGTTTTGGTTAATATAAAAATACCAGAGGAGTATCTTGTTATTCTTTTGAGTACTATGTAATCCCTTATAAGTTTATCATATTTATTGAGAAATGAAATATTCATCTTTAATATTCATCGATTGAATAAAAAGATGAGATTGTGGGGGAAATTGATTAAAGGATGAAATTTTACTTTTCATTTAAATATGGTAAATAAATTAATCAACCCTATGAAAAGGATCTTAATACACAAAGGTTGTCCTATAACCTTAAATTTTGATGAATTTGTGGTTTTTTGCACATCTATGGTTTATAGTTATGTGATTGTTAGCTTTATTAAGATCATTCACTTTCTTATGATTAATGATCTATGGAAATTACATTTCTTCCATGTACATGTCATAACTTCTCACTAATTTTATTCTATTTGGAAACCTAGTATGTATAATCCTATATAACCATTATAATTTACTTTCTTTATTTTAAAGAGAACGTTTTAATAACTGTTTTTGTGAGGTGGATTTTTACGAAGGAATTTTAAAATGGTAATCCTTTGATTAATATGGACAAGTTCAGATTATGAGGGAAAAAATTATGTATGGGTGGAAGAATATAGTACCCCGGATATTTTATAAAATATTTCCCTTAAAATAATTTTATTTCTTTGATGGTTTGTGTTATATGTAACACCAAGTTTAAATGAACCAAAATACACTATTAAAATATTATTATTTAGTGTGACAGTTATAACCTAGTCATTAATTTGGTGGGTATGAATTTGACTAAATACATTATGAAATATATATATATATATATATATATATCATAATAAATATAAATGTATTGATAAATTATTGGTAAATAATCATCCAATTTTTAGTAAAGTAATTTTTTTCTTTAAAAATATGTTTTCTCCAAAAATGGTTTTTATGATGAGTAAATATTATAATTAATTTCTGAAAGTTTTAGAAAATTTACTTGAAAAGTTTTATTTAATTTTCTAATTCACCATGTCAAAATTATCTTAATATGAATATTTGATAATTTTCTAAAAATATTGATTTTTCAATGAATAGTGAAGAATACTCATTTTTATAAAAAACTGTATTTTTTAAGTATTTACAAAGTAAAATTATAATTTTATTTGTATTGAAATTTAATTATTTCATATTTATTTAAAATAATTCAATTATGGTTTTTAAAAAATATTTTATACTTGAATTCAGTACAAAAATATTTTATATTTAAATCGGGAAATTGTCTAAAAAACTGTTTTTCGTAGTGTTTTGCTAGTTTAATTTTATATTAAATTATGTGACTTTTGTGAGTTGAATTTTGAAAAATTTATTCCATATTTTAAATCAACGAGACCAAATTTATTAAATATATCCATTTTATTTATGGTCAATTTGAATAGTAAAATTAGTATTTTTTGTTACCATAAAAAGAGGTAAAACGGGTAATTAAATGCTAAAAATAAAATGACAAGGAATATAAAACTATCTTAATAGATGCATAAACCTTATTTTGTGGTTGTATATCATCAATAACCATCCAAAGGACTAATTTATTACCTTCTTGGTCCACTTGAATGATATTATGACTTTTGTAATATTTTATTTAAAGAAAGGTAAAATATATCACCCTCTTGTTTTTAATAAATAAAATATTTTTTAACATGGGGTTATCTAGAGAGGTTTATAAGCTTTTTTAACTTTTTGAAGAGCATTGTAGAATTTTGTGTTTCTATCCCCATCGTTCAGCCATTTGGTTTTAAATCTGTGCTTCTTTAGGTTATCTTTAAAGTTAAGGAGAGTAATCAATCTGGAAGAGATGTTAATTTCATGTTGGGAGTTTTGGGAAAAATTAGTTGAGGTGTTATTATTTTGAAGTTGATTAAGATATTTTTTATAGAGTGGAAATATTATTATCTATTTCAACTGATTTTTATTTACACCAATTTTTGAGGATTTGTTTTAGCATTTTAAGTTTCACAAGACAGGAAAATGGTTCATTATTAGTGTTCATGTTTGTCTAAGAGCTTTTAATGATGTTTGCACAGTCTATGTCAGAAGACTGGGAAATGTTATATCTAAAAGGATACTTTGGTTTTATGCAGTTGAAGGAGAAACTAACCAGAATTGGGTGGTGATCTGAAGCGATCTTGTTAAGGGTGATACTTGAAATGTTTTCTCATTTATCAAGTGAAAGATCATTAGTGAAAGATCTGTCCAGTTTATTAGCTACAGTCTTGTTATAATGATGTCTGAACCAAGTAAACTTAGCACCGCTTAGATTAACCTCTATAAGGTTATTATGTTCAATTCATTCTTTAAATTCTCTAGAAGATATTGAAGCATGTGGCGGGACCAGTTTTTCGCTATCATCTAGAATGGCATTGAAGTCCCCAACAATAAACTAGGGTTTTTGAATCAAGATACGAAGATGGGCAATTTCATTCCAAAGATACCTTCTATCTTGATATGTATTATAAGAATAGATAAAATTTGTGAAAACTTGTGTTTTTTCAAACATGTAATCACAAGTAAAAGCTTTATTTGAAGTTCTAAAAACATTGAAATTTTTAAGGGAAGAGTGAGAAAAACCCCATAAGGATTCAATTGGGAGGTACACAAAAATACAGTTTGTATTTTATTATATCAAAATAAAAAAAATTATAAATTATTAACAATAATAAGTATATATAATCATTATTATATATAAAATAAAACATAAATATTTATATTAATAGGTTCTTGATACATATCCCATTATTACACCAGAAAACACCCTATGTGTAAAGTGTTTGATGGTGATATTTGCATGGGGTGGTTCAGCGTACATGGTTTGGGTCATGATCTTGATGAGCTTGAACATCTCCTGCAAAAGATTTTTATCATGATTTAGTTTTTGGATATTGACTTGGGGTTGGTCAAGTTTAAATTTTTGTTATTATATCTTCTTTGGAAACTTCAATAAATGTTCCTCATAGGGCACAATCATACTATTCAAGATCATCACCTCATTTGTCTATGTCAATTGGATTTATCAAAACCCTATATTTATACTAATCATATAATAACCACTCAAAAATTATATTATAAGTTGTTATGATTCATAATAGTATTTTAAATCCAATAGGATATAATATTACAAATAATTTCATGTGTTTTATTTAACCTTGATAGGGTATTTAATTCAATCATGAAGGGATTTTACCTACAAATGTTTGGGTCGCTACAATCTTCCACCCTTTAGACATTTAAAACTCAAAATTTTAATTTCATAGCCTAAAATAGATGAGGGTAATTCTGTTTCATTGTATTTTGGTTCCCGCATTACTTATTTAATCTTTTGGTCTATCTATAGCACTTTGACTAGGTGCATTATCCTATTTCATAGAACTTTTCATATATGGTCTACGATCTTCACGATATTCTCTTCATATGAAAGATCATTCTCCAATGGAACCGCCTATGGTTTCATCACATGAAAGGGGTATAGTATGTACTTCCTGAAGAGGGATATATGGAACACATTATGTACTTGAGATAGGTTAGTTTGGAGTGCTAATAGATAGGTCACTACTCTGATGCGATCAAGGACCTCCAAGGGACAGATGTATCTTGGACTAAGCTTTTCATTCTTCCGAAATCTCATGACTTTTTCTATAGAGATATGTATTGGAATACCTTATCTATAACTTCAAACTCTAGGTATCATATATGATTATCAGCATAAATATTTTGTTAACTATGAGTAGCCCTGATGTGTTACTAGATAGTCATGACCTTTTCCATAATTTCCTCAACCATTTCAGGGCCTAGTAGTTTTAGATCACCAACATCATCTTAGCATACAAGTGTTTTTCATATCTTCCCATAAAGGGATTCATAGTGAGCTATTGGGATGCTTGAGTGGAAATTATTATTGTACGATAAGTCGATTAGAGGGATATGTTGATATCATCCTTCTTTTAAGACCATTGATTAGGATCTCAACATTTCCTTGAGTATCAAGATAGTCTGTTCATATTTCCATTAGTTTGAGGGTGATAAGTTGTTCTAAAGTTCAACATATTATTTAGATAATGTTGGATGATCTTCAATAATATAAAGGTAAATCTTGGGTCTCGATAAAATACAATAGATATTGGTGTTCCATGTCACTTCACTACTTATCTAATGTAACACCCCAAGATTCTACAGTACACTTCTCTTTGAATAATGTGATAGCGTGTGTTGTACGCAACACCGAGTTCTAACACACCATAACCAATCAAACTAGCCGTTATGAATAGTAATACCTAATTTTTGAAATTATATATATTTTATATTTCAAAATGGAATTCATTTTTGGATTCAGAATATCTAATTTATCCTAAGGTGATATTTTGGTACTTTTCGGATAACTTTAATATTTTGATGAATAGTGAAAATTACTAAATTTTAATTAAAAACAACTTTTTTAATCAAAATAATTAATAGGGATAAATTATGAATTTGAGTGGTTTTAAAGTATATTTAGAATATATTTTTACCATTTAATACAATTTTGGTCATTGGACATAATTTCACAATTAAACCGAACATAAACAAGTATCAATCTTTTGATAGTTATTATATCTTAAAAACATGCTTTTTGTTTTGACAGCAGGAATTAATTTTAAATTAATTTCTGCCACTTCTGTGTTTTGAATTTAGAAAAATGGATTCCATATTTGGAATCAGGATGTTCAAATTGTGTAAATAGGTAACTTTTATTTTTAGACATTTTGAATAATTACTTCGGTAAATATTTTATTTACCATGGTTAAGGGTAAATCCGGTAAATAAGGGTTAAAAATAATATTATAATAATACAAAATTACCCTAAAACATGTCCTATCCTTATTTTTTGATACATGTTCGACCATGGGAATCTTTGGGTCGATTTTGGGACCCCATGGTGCCACTTGTAGGTGATAGGGATACTTAATTTTAATTAAGTTAAAATAAGTACAAAAATGACATAAGCATATATCTTTTAGAAAAACAATTTTTACAAAGGGTTATATATGTTGGATTTTCGACTATAAATATTCATTAGAAAGATAATAAATCTTCATACATAATTATATTTTATTTATAATTTTTAGAGATTACATAAGTTAATTTATTTATGACACAATGATGATGCAGTAATTACCATAATAGTGAAAATTTAAAATAATTGATATTATAAATACCCAAATAAATATAATTTGACACTTTTAATGAATTAAAATAATTTTATAGGATAATATGACATATTAATATTTATTTAAATAACTTTTTTCTAAGTAATAATTCTGTTATGAGTTTCACAAAAATCAACTATTGAATAGTGTCAAAATTGACATAAAAGAGTTTTTAAAACAAATATTATATTATTAATTGATATTAAATTTCTAAAAATCTAAGGTTCAGCCAAGAGACTTATATCATGATATTTATATCATTAATGGACCACTTGGGGGTCTCTTGGATGTATATAGTAAGTTTATTAACCATATAATATAAAAATACAAAGAGACATTGTAAAAGTGAAACTAATTAACTTAGAGTTATTACTTAAAGATAAGGTTAATATAAGTACCCAAACCTGTCTAAATTCTATTGGTTGAGTTTTTTTCGACCCATCCCCAGCTTAACATTTAAATAATCCACTTTTGAGCCATTAGAAACCGAATATTAATTTATTATAAATTAATATTTCTAGCTTTTCCAAAGGTGCCCCTCACCCCTCTTATAAAAGGGCACTCCTCCTTCTCATTTATTCACACCTTCAAAGCCTTTTCGTTCGGACAAACTCTGCCCAAATACTCTCCAAACTTCCCTCACTGCAACCTAGAGGCCTTAGTTTGATCATAAAGCCAACCTAAGGAGCCCTTTTGATCAAATCAAAAGGAAGAACCCGAAGAAGAGGTAATGATTTCACCACCCTTTTCCAAGTTCCTTACTTCTTCCACTTCTTCTTTCTTTGTTATTAACATTCTAAAATAATAACTCCAGTATCATATATATACTGTGATGTGATTATAAATATGGTACAACCATAATCACTATTCTAGCCACCCTTTGAATAACATGTCACCATACGTGCATACGTATGGCTTACCGTCTCCACATCGTGGTGTAATTGTTATTCAATATATTATTATTTGGATGGGAATAATAATGATTTTTAACTCATGTTAATAATAAATATAACATGTTAATGATTCTGTATATATGATATACCATCCATTTATATATTATTTTAATATCAAAAGAATGATATTGTCGCTCGTGCGTACGTACGGACTACCGTCTCCACGAACGCGATGAGATTCATTCTCCATCGTATCCATTCAAGTATAATTCTCATTTGATGATTAATAATAGTATCTAAGGACTTGTTATAATTCTGGATATGATTAAGATACAACCTATACATTACAAATATGATTTACGTAACATAACATATAAAAGGAAACAAGTAAGTTAACACCTGAAACAACGATAATACTAAGATATTATTAACAAATCAATGTTAAAAGATCATATATGATATCATATTAATGTATATGATTCTTGTATAATTAATAACAATTATTTCACCATTATACAGGAGGTTAACCTACCCCAACCAAGGAAAAGTACAAGGTAAGGGTTTATTTCACAATCTATTCATTATCCGAGGTTGTTTATACGTAATAATCTACTGGGATCTCTTTATCATCCATATCCATGTTTCTTAAAAATGTATTTCAAAAACATTTTTACTATTTAAAAGAATATGGGTTAATGTCATTTATACCCTTGTTTGACTTTTTATAAGAGTTTTATAAAGGAATCTTTCCGTCGTTTTCCAAACAAGGTGTTTTTTAACCTTTTCGACAGAATTAAGGTAAGAATGTTTTTTTTAACTTATACGGCGGGTGCGGATATTTTCCGCCGTTATAAAATCGTCGAAGCTTCCCTTACAAGCTTATAATAATATTTTCAAAGAAAATGTTTTATTTTATAAATATATGACTCTTAATTTATTTCAAAATAATAATAGATATTTCTCTAAAAAGAGTTTTGATTTCATCTATGTCAACATCCTTTGATGAATTTTACGCTTATTTGAAGTTGATTTATTATGATACAAAACTTCTATATTGTATTGAAGGTTTTGTGATATGTTTGACTGTGGATGTGTTATTTTTATACCATTCATGGTTTATGGATGAAGTATTTACATTTCGTATGCTATTTTTAATATGAATGTTTATGTTATGTTTAAACCTTTTCATATGGGAATGCATTGGAATTAATATGTGACGGTTGGAGCCTGCTATATCTCCTTTATGCATCGGTAGGTCTCATGAGACAAACTAGTGTCTTGGCACAAGGCATTGTCAAAATCTTATTTGTAGTCTTGGCACGAGTCCTTGGCTACGTGGTTATGATAGTCTGGCATTATGCATTCCATCATTATGAAAGTGGTTATTGATATTTCATGTGATTATTCGATTAGTAGAATATCCATGTGAATAAGTAAATGGGATTATTTCATTTTAATTTTTCCATACTATGTTGAAGTTCAAGTTTAAAAGGCTTTTGTTTTAGTTATACATTGCCTTAAATATTTATTCTTATTTATGAAAGTTTCCGCTATATTGTTATCCTTACTGAGAATTTGAGCTCACCCCTTTTCTATGTTTTATTTTTCCCAGGAAGTGAAGAAGTAAATTATGAATGACCTGCAGGGATATTATGTGGGGATATGAATGTGGAATATGGAGACAATATTTTTGTTTAGTAGTTTTTCACTTTATGATGTAATGTAAAACTTTATGAATATATCTAGTGTTTCCAAGGCTACTAAACCAATCGGTCTTTCGAGATTTGATCTTTCTTGTGATCATGCCAATGTTATGTAATAATGCACCGACTCTGGGTAACTGGGGTCGGGGCGTTACATCTAATGTATATCCTTACAAGTTGATTGAGTGAGAATCCTTCTATAATTGGAATTAAGTGAGTAGTATTTGTAAGGAAATATACAAAAATCCATATAACATTATTTCCTCTTAATGTATTCATAAGACCAGTGACAAATTAAATAGTTATATTTTCTCATTTCCATGTAGGTAGGGGTAATGGTTGCATCATCCCCTTGGATTTTTACCTTTCATCCTCCACTTTCTGAAATAAAAGACACCTTAACATATATTCCATGATATACTTATTAATATTTTCCAACCAATAGTTCTCTAGGAGATTTAGATACATATTTTTTCTCCCTAAATTGATGGATAATGTCAATATATGTGAATCATCTAAAATTTCATTCTTTGATTCAGGATTTAATGGTATGCATAGTGATGACCCAAATCTTACAACTCCTTTATTAATTTTGAATTCTAAGGATTTAACTTTTCTTATAACTTCCACCTTCTTCTTAATTTCCACATCGTCTCTTTAAGAATACTTCATCTTCTCTAGAATGGATGGTTAAGAAATAATTTTTGAAAGGATTGATGGTGTTCCTTCCTTTATGATTGCCATATTTATCCATTTAAAGTATAATAAGATCATTTCCTTCTCAGTTATCAGAAATGATAAAATTTATGGATCATTTCTACTTAGGGAGTTTGATACTTTATTTTCTTTCCTAGGTGATAGTGGATTGATCATTCATAGTACTTAGTCAGCTCTAAACATCTTCAATTCTGTATATTCATCATTTTCTGTGTGAATATATACTTGAGGCTCTTGTGATCCATATATATTTCAAACTTGTCCTCAAAGAAATAATGATGCCATATTATCATTGAAAAGATACTTTGGCAACTCCATATCATTCATTGAATATTTTTATACAAGAACTTTTAATTTCCATGAGTAATAAACCACTACTTTTTCATTATTCATTAGTACACATCCCACTCCCTTCTTTGAAGCATCACCGTATACCATGAAAATTTACGCACTTCTAGGTAGCATAAGTACTGGTGTAGTGATAAGCCTATTTTTTTAACTCCTTTAATCTTTATTCACACTAATTATTCCAAAAAAACATGACTCCCTTATAAATTAGATTGGTTATAGGGTTTGAAAATTGTGAGAAATTTTCACAAATCATCGATAATACCTGGCCATTCTAACAAAACTATAGATATATATCATAGATGTTATCCTCTTCTATCTGAAAATTGATTATACCTTTGAAAGGTCTAGATATATTTCATTTTTGGTGATAACATTCTCTAATAATGAGACTTACTTCAATGAGAACTCACATTTTCTATACTTTTCCTCAATATTATCCTTTCATAATATCATTATAATGGTTATTATATACTCTTAATTCACCTCCTTACATTTTTATTATATTATAATGTATTAAATAAATACTACCACAAATTTTTTGAGGTAATCTATAAAGAATATATTCATCATGTCCATAAAGATTACTAGAGCATTAGTGAGTCCAAATGGAATTACTATGAACACATAGTTCTCTTACCTTATACAAAAAGTAGTATTAGGGATATCCTACTTATTCACCCTTACTTGATAATAATCTGACCAACGATCCACCTTGGATAAGTATAGGGATCCATGTAGCTGATTGAACAAGTCCTCAATCCATGGTAGAGGTCACTTGTTCTTTATCATGATCTAGTTGAGCTCATGATAATCAATAAAAGGGTGCATTGACCCATCCTTCTTCTTAGAGAAGAGGACCAACACACCCAAGGTGAATAAATTTTGTGTATGAATCCTTTATCAAGATTCTACTATAGTTGATTCTTTATATCCTCAAGTTCTATAATAACCATTATATACATATTCTTGGATATTGGAAAATCCCCTAGTATAATATCAATTGAAAATTCAACCTCTAGACTAGGAAAAAGACTAGTAAATTATTCGGGAAATACATAAGTGTATTCCTTAAAAATGTAAATGTTTTCAAGGATGATATTTTACTTGGAAAAAATCAATGGAGCTAGATATTATTGCTCATAGGGAAATAATATTCGTGCTTGAGTTTTTAGTTCTAAACAAGATTAATCCTCCTACTTGAACTTGTATAGAATTGAAGGATGATTCATGATACAAAGAGTTATTTCCTTATCATGGTATATTGGATCTATATATGTAAATTCAATCCATACCAAGAATTGCATAAAATTACACTAAATATAGTATCAAAATGTTTATAGGGAATTTCACCCCACAAATTTTGATATGGGATGAGTTATATACTTGGGATGAAATAATCACCACATTTTCTATTTTCTCTGACAACTCTACTTGAATGCTTTACTATGATGTTTGAATAGTTCTACTAAAAAATTTTGATATGAAAGAATGTGTAGAATTATGGTTGATAAACCTACCTTTCACTTTTTGATTCTATTTCTAACCATTTACATTATCTATAATAGTCTAAGGGATGATTGTTTTCATACTATTAAACACATAAATTGGAAACCATTATTTTTAAAGGGATATTTCTTAAATAACATATATCCCTTAACATATGATTTTTGAGGCTTTATTCTAAGTTATCCATGATATATTTCCAATCATAGACTCTTATGGGCATTTTTGTTCCCTTAATAATGGTTCGTAATGATCTTGGGAATTTACCAAATCATATCCCTTGAGATGTTCAAACTAGGTGTACAGTAAGGACCATTTTCATGTACCAGTTCCTGATCAAGTCCAACTCAATACATTGTTTTCAGGTGTTACCACTAGGTACATCTGTGTCGAAGACACATCTACTTGTAGTATCCTAAAAGGGATGTATTTTCTTGGAAACCACTAACCCTATAATTTACCAAAATTTAAAGATATATTCTTATATTTAGAGTTATCTCTAAAGATTTATCTAATGTTTTATAACCAAAATACCAAAAAACAATAAACCTTCTTTTGATACCAACTATGACAACTCTTGATTTTATCACACATTAATTTATCATTTATTACATAATAATATACATATTAAAACCCAGAATATATAGAATTACTATTTCTCTGGGTAATTAGGAACATTATAATACAACTTAAAAATAGGTGGTACATCAGTATTATTAAAAACTACCTTAATATTCTCAAAATATTCCAACATTCTAAAATTTCATTGGATAACCTGGGGACATACTTAAGAAAGTGGTGAGATGTAAATCCCAGTAATGGAATAAATAAATCATAACACTAATAAAGTGTTACATGTTAAATAATTGGTTTTTAAATGGATATAAACAAATTTAAACCTAACATCATAAGCATAATTCAATGTTTACCACTAAAAAAATCAGAACCTAATGTGCTTAGGAAAACCTCCTATGCACTATACATGGAATATCATGAGACTAAAACATTATCCAATGTATTGTACAGCCATCTGGGTTCACCTATAATAATAATATCTTGTACATGCATAAGTTTTCCACATAGATCATATAGCATAAGAACATATTTCATCACATTTAACCCAACGACTAAGGGTTTTGGGTTACATAAATGGAAGTTCCCAATAAATGAATTATAGTTAAAACTATTTTAATACCCTTCAGTGGAAATGGGTATGGTTATACACCTCACAAATGTTTGTCATGCAAAATCACATTGACATTTCAGCAGTGTAATGACATTATTTGAAGATTCATAAACTGTTTAAATGAGATATAAATGGGTCTATCATTATTTTTTAGTAAAAAATATAATATTAGTGTTATGTAAGAACATAATAAAACATGAAATTTTTTTAATTCATATACATAATATGGGGATTGTGTTTTAATAAAAACATTGCATGGATAAATCACAGGATAATTTTGACAGCATGATGGGGTTAAATAATGAATAATGGGGGAATAATGAGAGTTAAAGGGGTAAATAATAACTTGGAAATAATAAGGTAAGTAATTTTGATATTTAAAAAAATATCACATCGATTGTAATTGGAATACAAAGTGCATTACATAAATAAGGTGCCTGAATAGAAACGATAAAAAGAGAATCCCTTAGTAACTTTCAGCATAGTAACAGCTTAGGTAAATGATATAATGGGAGAGGAAAATGATATATCATTATTTGGACATAAATTATAAAATATAGTGATATTTATAAATTCAATAAAACATAAACAATTTAGATTCATAAGGATAATTATAAAGAAGGTGCTTAAATGAAAAACAAATAGGGAAATCCCTTACCTTGAGAGGGTGATTCCAAAATATTTGGAGGATCTTTATAAGAGCTTAAGGGAACCATGGTAGGTCCATATATATGTTATGGAAGATTAAAGATGTTATATGAGGTTTTTTAGTGAAGAGGAATGATGATCTTGGGTGGGTTTACCTAGGAAAAGATATGGGAGTTCTTTATTATCTCTCAAACTTATGTTTTGGACTCTATATAATAAATTAATAAAAACCACAAACATTAACATGGGTTTTTACCATTTTTTATGGCAAAAAGTAGTTATTTTAATTATTTTATAATTCTAAGGAACTAAATTATTAAAATATCACCCTTGGTGATGTGAAAGTGAGTCATGTTCAAAAAGGAATGATTTTTAAACATTAAATTATAATATAGGTTTTGGAGGATTTATAATGGATTTATAAAATTTATCAAATAAACTTAAAATAGATTATTTTAAATTTTAAACATATATATTTTCATTTATACCCTTTATATTATTTATTATATCACTTTTGGGTCATTATGATTCTATAATATGCACCGTATATTAATACCATATTTAATTTTGACCTAAACATTTGAATGTCTCATAAAATTATAAAAAAAACATTGTTGGATAATTTCTATGTCCTAATTCCAAAAATAATATTTTTTCATCAATAAAATTTTATAAATATGTGAATTTCCACTTTCAAAAATAATAATCAATATTTATTGAAAAAAGATGGGTTTTTTTATAAAAACAATATTAGAAACCTCATAAAAATTAAATTTTAATTCATAAAAAATATATTATAAATTATATTTAATAAAAAAATAATTCATTTTTTTATTAAATAATAATATATTTTAAAAAAATTATGAACTCGTCAAAAAGTTATGTCTTAATTGAAATTGCATATTACACAAAAATACAATTTGTGTTTTATCATATCAAAATAAAAAAACATTTATAAAGTAATAAAAATAAGAAGTAAAAATAATAATTATTCTATGAAAAATACAATATACATATTTATATTATTATATAATTGATACATATCCCTTTATTACACTTTCAAACTATGTAAGAGTAAGGTGTGCAATAGTGATATTTTAATGGGGTGGTTCGGTGTACATGGTTTGGGTCGTGATCTTGATGAGCTTGAACTTATCTTATAAACTATTTTTCTCATGATTTGGTTATTGGATATCATATTGGGATTGGTTAAGTAAAAATACCATTTATTATATATCCCTTAAAATTTCTTATAAATGGGCATTATAGGGAATGATCTGACTAGTTGAAGCCATCACTTCCTTTGTCTGTGTAAATTAGATTTATCAAAACCCTATATTTATACTAATCATATGATTATTATTAAATGATTTTATTATCAATAATTATGATGCTCAAAGGTATTTTAAATCCAATAGTATATAATATTCTAAAGAGGGGCATGTGTTTTTATAACTATAGTAGCTGATTTAATTCAATCATAAAAAAAATTACTTATAAAAGTTTAGGTCCTTACATTTATTCCATGAATCTTATTTATGATCCATGGTATATTGGTTATGAAATTTTTAAGTTATGATATCAAGACCTTATTCTTATGTTATTCTTTCATATTATCATCAATTCATATATCTCATGTTTACCCTTACTGGGCATCTGAGCTCAACCTTTCTTATGTTTCCTTTCCATAGGTTATGAAGAAAGGTTATAGGTTATTCTAAATATATTTCATGAAATAAGAGGATTTTGTATCTATTCTATAAACACACTAAACTTATATGGTCCTTGGTCATGTTTTTTTTAAAATTTTTTGATTATTTATCTATTAAGATATAATATTTATGTATGAAAATCTTGGGTCGTTATCGAAACTATAATGAATTGTTTTATTGAATTATGCATTTTTATTAAACGTAATTCTTTTAAGTAATCATATTAATAAAATATATTGATAAAACCATTAAATTACATTTAGGAAATGGATTTTAAATTATAAGGAATGTTTATCGATTAACTATTGTCTAAACATAAATGTTTTGTTTACAAAAATATTTCTTATCAATTATGTTTTTTAAGATAATTTATTTTATTTTCAGTATTAAAATGATGTAAAATTAATTTTTAAACTTTTATAAAAATGAGTGATAATTCATATATTTTTCAAAAATTGGTTTTAAATAAATATAAAATCATTTGAAAGTAAAAAAACAGATATTTTTTACAAAACCTTTTTTATATTCAAAATGTGTTTTAGTTTTGATAAATTAAATTAATCACTTTTTATGAATTATTTTAATTAAATTTTTAAATAATATATTTAGTAAAATACATTAACATTCATATAATGGTTTTTACTAGGAAAGTAATGATATTAATACAAATATTATACTTAGGCACATATTTTTTCCTAAAAATGGGTTTTACACGTTTCGGTATAGATATTATAATTAATGTATACCACATATTGGAATTAAATCATGTAAAATGGAATCCATATTTGTAATAATCATAATAAATATCTGGTAATGTTTTATACTTAATTTTTATCCATAATTAATAGTTACTATGGTAAAAAATTTATCACCACAGTAAGGGTTAAAAAGTGTTAACAAATGGGTTGAACTAATAGATAAGGCTTAAATTTTCTCAAAAAAAAATATAATTTCTGGATTTTTTTAGTATATTTTATCCTAAATCTCCTTATATTATAAAAAATGATGTTTTTCCACTTTTAATTAGTATTACATTTATTATATTTTAATTTTATTACTAACTATAAGGGTCCCACTCTTATAACTTCTAAAAGGGAACCTCATATTATCACTTCTTTACACAATTTGAGCCCTATTTATTAGAATATCTTGGAAAAAATATCTTAAAAACTTTCCTCAACGTATTATAGAGGTATTATTATCACCAAAAGACCATTCTATGAAGTCTATGGTGTTAGAAAAAGGAAGATACTCAAAGAATAGGTAATCCTCTTAGTCGACTTCTTTCAAGATTATTTATTCTTCCACCTCCTATAAATATTATATACCCATGTTAATATAATTAAATAAGTATATTTACTATACATAAATGTTTTTATGTTAATGGTATAATAATTTTCTATCTCCTTTTCGTCCAATGGAAAATGAAAGTAGCACTCATGTGTATGTGTGGACTACCATCTCCATGAAGAAACTTGATTCACTTTTAATCACCACCTCACATGGATAGTTATATAGATGAATTTAATGAATATATATGATGTTTATTATATAATTATGATTATAAAAATATAAATTATTATTTATCTCCATTTATTTCCATTCATTGAAAAATGAAAGTATCACTGGTGCAGATGTGCAGACTACCACCTCTACGAAGTAATCTAATTAATTTTTCATCAACATCATTCATGGATTTTTATAAAAATATATTGAATGAATAAATTATATATTTATGGTATTATTATGATTTAGTTGGTGATGAAATTTTGACCAAAGTTTGAGGACCAGAATAACTAAACAGAAACATGCATAAAAATTAAACAGTTAACACCCAAAATATTGATTTTAGTGTAGAATTATTAATAAATGGGTAATTTAAAATTATTAATGAATAATATATGGTAATATATGTATTAATGTGGTTCTAATATTGATTTATAATAAATATAAATTTACTATATAGGAGTTTATATCATGTATGATGTAATCTTGGACTTGAAGTTAGTGTTTAACTTCCAATCCTATTATTAATTGGGATTTTTCGTGTTTGCATATCCATTGGGAACATTGAATGTTATAATATTCCATCCATTATTAGACTATTAATTTTATGATTTGGTATTTTTAGGTGTTTTAAGAAGGCTCTATGAGGGTTCAATGAAGTCGTAGGTGTAATTTTTTTGTAGTATGTAGTTCACGATGTGAATATGTATTCATATCAATGGAGGTTATTTCAAAGATAAGAGGCTGGAAATTCCTAGATTAAGTTTGGTTGTTGAGTTCTATCACTAATTAACTCAAGATGTGAAAGTAAAATTTATTAAATGAATTAATACAAGGTTTAGGTTCTATGATTTTCAACATATGTTCATTGTGATTGAAGTTCTAGGAATTCACAGCTGGAACTAGATTCTCAACTTGAATTTTAGGGCCTCGTGATAATTCATGATGTGAATAGGGGTTTCACACCATAAATGTGTCGATGTATATATTACTTATAAATTATGGGTCTCGCCTATTTTATCACATTTATATATTATTTTCCTTGAACCTTGGGTGAACCCTAGGTGATTTTGGGAGACCTTTTAGTGAATTTCCTCCTTCTTTGATCCTTGTATCTTAGAGGTTTATCATTGTAAATCCAAGGTTAGTTATCCAAATTATCCCATTATTTTATTTTGTTCTTCTTTAATGGATTCAAAATGGTTATGATGTTTCTATTGGGTGATTTTGGTCTATGGTCTTGATTATCCCTCAGTTTGGCTTAGGTTAATATATGGTTTATTTATGTGGTTGTGATTTTTGGGTTATTCCCACTTCCCCTTATTATGCATAGTGAATCAGAAATCTACTTTTAGGTAGGTGAACCTTATTATCTCTCCATTTTTGTGAATTTTTTAGGGTTCCATGCTTCTTTCCTTCCATTGGGTAGATAACAAGGGTCATATTAATGAAGATAATGAATTCTCAAAATGTAAAATTAATTTTAATGGGGAAATTTTTCATATTTTACTACTCTTGATGTTATTATTGATTATTTTATGCATATTTTTTTCATTGATTTAAATAATGGTTGTTGGGGGCCTTTTTCTATAGTTTATATGTTTGTGAGACCCTTGTTGTGATGATTGGTTGATCCCACCTTGAATAAAAGTATAATAATTTTTATATGGATAATGAATTGGTTTCCCATGTAAATTTGTATTTATGTGATAATAACCATAATAAATAATTAAGTAAAGTAATTTGAATGGTTTAACCTAAATTGTGGAATTAGGGATGTGATTCTACGTGTGGTTTTTGTTTTTTTTTCTTCCTTGTGTGATGTGGGATGTTGTGTGGTGATGATAGTTACCAAATCAGTTGTGAAATGTGTGGTGCAATGATGCCATGGTTGGCTGTAATGGGATATGATATGGGAAGTTATGTTATTTTTTTGTTTTGTGATTGTGGTTATATGTGGTAGTTGATGTGGGTGGTTGATGAAGTGAGGTGGATTCACTGATATGGTGTTATGGTAATGGTTGATGTGATATTGGTGATCTATTATGTGGTGTGGTTGTGTAACTTGCCCAGTTATCCATGGAATAAATTGTAATGTTGAAATTAAATGACTTGGTGCTAAATTAATAAGAATGGGATTCAATTGATGTGTGATAATTATATAAAATAAATTAAATGATAAATAAATTTTCTATATAAATTTGAATCAATGGATTAGTAAATGGGAGTTAGTGGATTCTCATTAAATCTGAAATTAGTTGTAACCTGTAATTGAATGTTTAATTATGTGGAAATTTGTAGTGGTTGTGTGGTTTGATGCATTTGGTAGTGGCGACAACAAAGATGGAAATTATTTGGTGTAATGGTATTGTTGTAGTGTACTAGTGTATTTGATGTAAACCTATAGATTTGGTATTGTGTTCTACCTATCTATAATGTATTTTATGTTAATTATATATGATCCCCACCCGAGTTAGATAACCTTTCCAGCACACAATGGTTTTGGGTTCCGAGTGTTTCCCAAACATCTAGGATAGTGGTGATATGGATGGTTGGCTACCCCGTCTTACTTGCTCTTCCTTCAGTAGTGATGATAGAGGTTGGTGTTGGAGATTACCCAATGATGGTATGGGTTGGTGTTAGATATTACCCAATGGTGATAAGTATTTGATATGTCATGGGCGTCATGCATGGTGTGAGGAGAGCACGATGTTGATGTTCTTCACATTCATGATAAACTATTTCTATGGTAATGTTATGAGGTCGTTATGTGATGAGGTAGTGATGTGATGATGAATGATACTAGTATAGAATGATAGACCTTGTGAGGGTAGGGTGGGTAGGGATGCATCCCGACTTGCATCAAAGATGGTTGTATTCGTGATGTGATGTGTATATAAGGGGTGAGAGAATGATACATTTAAAGTTGGGTGTGAGAGAAAAAAATAAATAGGGAAGTGGCTTTTGGGAGCCTTTATTTATGTTCTTGATACTATTTTACTATATTGGATACATGATTTGGTGATTGGGCTATAGTGAGGCTAGTATTGGTTAGTTGTCCTATTTTGGTGCTTGTTGGTATTATTTATTCACTAGAACATTAGTATGCTCTTTTCACATGTGCACTAGAGACCTTTGGTATGATCCTACTGAGTGTAAATGTTATTCTCACCCTACACACACACATACATATATAAATTGATTTTTTGGTTTCTAATAGGACTTTCATAACTAATATTGACATTACTAGATCGGATTTTGGAGTTACTATTGAGTCAATATCAAAAGACTTATCTTTTGGTATTTACTTGGAGAATTTTATTCTTATTTATTGATAGTGTCCATGCATTATGGGATGGTTTTAGGTTTATTTTTATATTATGTGTTGAAGTTTTTTATCATATATTCTTATACTATATTATTATAGAGGTTAATTTCCCCTTATATGTGATATTTTTATACCCTCGATGCTTTTCTCCAACAAAAGGCCTACTAGAGGTGGGACTAGGGTGTCATCATCTCTCTTCCTTCATTGACAGTCTAAAAGGTACCTCTAGAGGGAGGGATTCATAAAAGAGTGGTATCAGATCCATATTTTTTTATATATATGATGGTGTTTTGAGTTAATAATTGTGTGGATTACATGGTTTGGTAAGGTAACAATTCAAGTTGATCTTATTATGTGATATAGGCTAGGGAGACTGGCAAGGACATAAGATTTTAGGGTCCCCTGTGATCTAATGAAAGGACTATGATATTATTGAACATCCAAGTGAGGTGGACCTGTTTACAAGGTAGAGACCTTGGAGTGGTACATGAATCATGATTTATTATATTCATTTCTAAATTTAGTGATTTTTTAAAATTAAAATTAATTAATAAAATAACATTAATAAAATTACATGCTATCAGGTGTAGGATTTCGCCTTGCTTATTAGGAATGGATCTGGTAATTTTATGTGAGTAACTCAAGTAGTAGAGTGACCTAATCTATCGTTGAATCCGATCAAAGTTTAATATTTATATTCCTACTAACTACAGTATATGTGGCAAGTAGGGTCGAACCCACAGGGAAGGCTATTTGGCCACTAATATTCTAAACACAAACTTGGAAGATTCACTATTGTCAGCAGTGGAGTGATTTTTTTCTATATTTTTTTACTTTTTATATATATATCTATAAGCAATTAAGTGACAGAATATTGAAAACATGTTTAAAAACTATAATGAATCTAGAGACTGTTGTAAAATAAATAATAACAGAGGTTCAGAATACTGGTAAAATGAACAATCTATTTAAATTCTCAAAGAGTAATCTCCATTCTACTGGTTTTAAAGGTATTTTGATTAACATAATATTTACTGCAAAGTACCACTTAAAATTGTATTAATTACCTCCCTCGCCATAAGTTAAGTCACACTAGTCAATCTATTCTAGAGTTCGCCACTCCAAAAAAAATCAACTGAGAACAGTTTGAAAAAATAAAAGAAAGTCAAACTCACCATAAGTCTTGGAGTACATTGAATCTATTATCTTTTGAAAAGTGTTCCACAATCAATCTCTCCAACTGACAGTGAAATTTTATGATTATGTCCTAGTGATACATGCAACTAGATGATCTTGGTATTTATCTCGCCGATCATTACTGAGATCATCGAAATGTTTAAGTGAATTGAGAATTAAAAGTAACCAATAAAACTTCAAAACATCCCCGAACTAGAAGTATTTAGCCTATAATCATCTCTATTTCATATACTATATTCTTTCAATTGTAGTGGAAGAGAATGGAAATAGAACAAAGGAATAAAATTCCCTCTTCTTGCATGGATTCCTGCCCCTGGACCACGGATCTCCAAGGGTTGGCTCTTTGAGAGTTGCTCTAGAATTCGCCTTCAAGGTTCTTGCTCTACTCCGAGACTGGTGTATTCATTGAATTAATGTGTGTGTGTCACCCCCTTTCAAATTCTGCTGCTTTCTCTATTTTATATCCTCCGTCATCTGCTGCATGTCACTACTCTCATCCACCGACTTCACAAAGTCTTAGACTTAAGAACCGTGCACATGTGTTTGTTTGCGACAGGCACGTTGCACTAATTTTTCTCACGTAACTAACTCCCGCTGAGTTAGTTAAGTGAATATGGATGTGTTTTAGTCCCTTGAATGAACCTGCACAAGAAACACGCACAAAACAATGAAAAAAAATATTCATAATTAAAGACATTAGTTTATTGAAAGTCGTAAAACATTTAATAATGTATTTATTAAATATCTTATTGATTTTAAGTTATCACTTGTTAATTATAAAATTTGTTAATTAATAAAATTAAATCATTTACTATTTTTTAGTTAATAATTTTTTATGAACTTAAATAAGCTAATATAATTAAGTATTTAATTTTTCTAAATTTTTAGTATGTCACATTAAATTAATTTAAATTTAATTTAGATATCCTTATTAATTAGTTAAGTTAAATTAAAGTTTTATTAAAGTTAATTATATTATTAACTCTGTTTTATAAATTAATTATTTAGTATTTATTATTTATTCATAACTATAATAATTAAGTGTTAAAGTTAAGTTATAATTATCATTATTATTATTTTAAATTAAGTTTTTGTTGATGTATTATTTTAAGTTTTTTTTAATTATTTGTTTATCTTCTCCCCCCAAACCGCGGCGCTACAAGGAGGAGAGTTTCTGCATTTCCTTCTCTAGGAATACAGGAGAGCGGCTCCGTCTTTCTCTCGAAGAACCAGCACTGGCCAGCGGTGGAAAACTCAGGTGGTGGATCCTCCTTGCAGCGACATTCTCCAGAGGTGGCTCAGCAGTGCTCCGAGTCTTCCTCCTCCAATATCGGTGCTGCAACACGGGAGGGATTTGTTGTTTCTTCACCTGCAAAACAAAACACCTTCATCCAACATGGCAGTCTAACTTCTCATATCCAGCGCAACACACTACATCCTGCTCTTCTTCACGCGGCTCGGAATCTCAGTCGGACTCCACCTGGTGCAGCATCTTCTTCAGAAGCAATAGTGTCAGCCTCCTCCATATTTCATCGGCTTCAGTGGAACTCCTCAAAGCCTCTACATCTCTTCATAGAGACACATCAAAGGCGGAAAATAGGACTCAGTTCGGCCTCCTCCTCCATGCACATCGGTTGCATGCTATTCTCCCCAGCACCATATCAGTTCAGCTCCAGCATACACAGCAGTGGAATTGGGTTGCTCCATGCAGTGACCTTCTTCTGCGGTGAATTAACCTCAACAGTGGGTCCATTGAGGTAAAAAGACATCAGTAGAAACTCCGGGTACCCTCCTCTCCGCGGCGACATAGAATCTTAAGTCGCTCATGGCATGAGATCAATGTTTCAAATTACTGGTGAATCATGGTGGTTGTGCGGCAGGAAGTTTGGTGGAAAGAGGCGATGAATGAAACTGTGGCTGATGTTAACGGTTAGATAAGGAAGACAGTGGTAAGTGACGGGCTGGAACCGGTGTGAGGATATGGTTGTAGAAACGGTGAGTTCGTGAGAAAGAGTACGATGCCAAGAGAAATAGGTAAGCGGTGAGACAGTAAAAGAAAACAATGTGTAGTGGAAAAGGTCATGGTGCCACCGCTTGAAAGGGATATGGTGGATGTGTCACGGTAAAAGGATTACGGTGAGATAGTAATAGATACAGTGCAAAGAGAAACGGTGTGTCCATTAAAGGGGGTTATAGTGAGACCGTGACCGACCCGCGGCTTTGACATAGTGAGACCGTGAGGAGACCGGTGCGTGGAGACACCATGACCATAATAAAACCGTGAACCTGAAAAATAAACAAAGAAATTAATTAAAACTTAAATAAGAACAAAATAATTAATCAAACTAAAACTGAATTAAAAAAATGAAAATTTAAATAAAATGTAAACTTTGATAAATTTATAAAACCAATTAAACTTAAGTTAATTTATTAAGAACTATAATAAGTAAATTTTAAATTGCAACAAAATTTAAACTAAAATTAAAAAGAAACTAACTTATTAAAAGATTAAAGTAAAATTAATCATTTATATAACAAAGTAAAATTATTTAAATTAGTTACTTTAACAAATTTAATTAATTAAAAGTAGACAGATAATTGTTATAATATTAAACCATTATGTTTATTAATGAAATATAATTTAAAGAGACTTAATAAAACTAAAACAAGTTTATAATCTTATATTATAATTAATGAATTATTAAAAGTCATCTATTAATTAGGTTATATTGTTTAATTTTTAATACATGCAATGTTAGATTAAGAGTACATTAATTATGTGAAAAAGCAGACTTAATTAATTGAATAATAAATATTAAATCATCAAATATGCATACAAAGTTACCAAACTAAATTTAAAGTAATTATAATATAAAATTAAAGTAAGAAATAAATTAATTATTTTAAAGCTTATAATACACAATTATTTGAAAAAAAATGATAAATTAATAAATTTAGTGATATAATTACATAAGTGTCATTATTTATTAAAAAGTGTTAAAATAAATAATTAAATTGATAAAAATTAATTAAAAAAGATGTGGCAAAACATGTGTTTTTAAGGCCACATCAAATTCCCCCACACTTAAGTATTGTTTGTCCTCAAACAATCTCATGTTTTATTAAACTTGAAAACAGAGGTATGTTTATAATTCAGATCAAAATGTAACATGTCCAGAACTTTAAATAGAGGACTTAAAAAACATGTCAATAGGCTTTTATAAACAAAATTGCTCATACAAACCTTGCCTAAAGCAAATTATCACTGGTAGTCTTGAAAACTATGAATCATCAAGTAATGAAGATGTCATGCCTCATATGTGATACAACTTAGTGTTTAACTTCAATCCAGGCTTAATTCCAAAGCTCGAGAGTGTCAAGAGGTAAAATATAAGTGGAATACAAAACTTAACAGAGGAACCTTGTACTTTGACTTTTTCACCTAGGTTCCAAAAATAAATATATTTATTTTGTGAATCACCTCAATGATATAACCGAAATGACTCCCATAAAAACCAATTGATACATTCTTCATTTGGCGTTCATCATTCCCCTCACCTTAATGAACTCATTTTTGACCCTAGACACTTTGTTTATTTTTTCCCAAGCCATGTATCATTGTTCTAAGCACTGTGCAACGCACTTATTCAAAGTGAACAGAGGGATTAAAGTAAGCAGAAACACACCCAGCATCTAAGGTCTCAGAGACTCACTATGGGATCCCAGATACCCAAATTACTCTGGTTTCAAAAGATTTATATAAAAAAATTATTTACATTGGCTCATTAAAGAAATTACATTTAATAATAAAAGATGAATGAGGCCCATAGAATCAAAATCAAACTTCCGGTTCCAAGGATATGATCATAATTCCATAAACATGTAACCCATATCACTTTCAGAAGTAGACTCTAAACCAGATTTACATAAAATCACTATGTAATATCACTCAGCAATCATCCAACCTCATAAATTTCAGATTCACAGAAAATCTTAACTACCAACTAGGTACTTGTCCTAAGGCAAGTCCCATTTGAATAACAATGAACAGCCTAAAATTATGTAAGAATTTTGAAAAAAAAATTACCCATTTTGTTACAAAAAGAATCAAGTTGTAGTGGGAATTGTTGGGATTTCAATAAAGAACTGTTTAGCACAGTCAAGAATTGACCCCCTCCCCCACACTTAAAACCCAACTTTGTCCCCAAAGTTGACTTCCAAATGGGAGAAGAACAATTTGACAGTTAAGTTTCAAAAAAGATTTTCAATTAAGTAGATTTATGACATGTATAAAGGGAACTTTAAAGTTAAAAGATATTGTTTTCCACAATGAATAAATAATCTGCAGGTTCATTAGCAAGTACAAACATTAACATTGAGTCCAGTGGAATATAAGGTATGAGTGCACAATTAATTGGGTGTAAGCATTTTAACATAGTATGATTCAAATGGATGTTAAATATAACAGAAAACTACATGTTAAACACCTTATATACTAATCAGTTCCAATAAAAAACAAAACTACCATAAAACATGTACACCCCCACACTTAATTTCAAGTAGTGGATGATTTTAACAATTATGAAATTCAATTTTTTCAGCAAGAGGCACATGGAGAATTTTATATCTAAACAGTGAAAAACAGCTGAATTACATTCCAATGCATGCAGGATTTTAAACATATGTAGAATTTAAAAATTCAGTAGAAAGACATGCAGCATAATTTTACAGTAAAAATGTAGCAGAAATTTCAGTACACATGTAGCAGATTTTTTTCAATTCAAGTAAAATTTTTTAGCAAAAACAGGAGTAGAATTTTTTTCTAAAGCATTAAGGATCATAAAAATGAAATGCAGCAATTATGAATTTAGTACTTCCATGAATATATTTGTCAATTTCCCTCCAGTATAGGAATTCCACTCCTTAAATGACACAGCAGTATCATCCTAGAGACAAAGAGCATGTAAACCATGAACAAAAATCCAGCAAAGATAGTGCATACAGAAGGCAGCACAACATGACTTTATTAAAAGTAAAACAAGAACAGAAATAAAAGTAAGCACAAAAGAATTAACATGGGTTGACTCCCATGAATCACTGGATTTAAAGTCTTCTATTATACTTTATTTAATTACAAAAAAAATATTTATTAAAAAAACAAAGGTTGTGGGTTTCCTCCCATGCAGCGCTAGGTTTATAGTCCCCAGCCAGACTTCATTCAAGAACAATTTTCCAGCACAGTGAAGGAATTGAAGCCCTTTGGTTGTCCCTCAAAATAAATTTTCACTCTTTTCCCATTGACCAGCATGGGTTTGTTATCTTCACCTACAATTTCAACAGCTCAATTCTTCAGAACTCTCACTACAGTAAAAGGTCAAGACCACTAGGACTTCAGCTTCCCATGAAAGAGTTTGAGTCTAGAATTAAAAAGAAGGACCTTCTGTCCAGGTTTGAATTCCTTATTTCGAATGATAGAATCATGAAAGATTTTAGACCTATATTTATAAATTCTTGAATTATAATAAATATCTCTCCTAATATCATCAAGTTCACTCAGCTCAAGTAACCTCCTCTCACCATCACTCTTAAAAGCAATGTTCAGAGCCTTAACTGCCCAATAAGACTTATGTTGTAACCCCACAGGTAAGTGACAAGATTTCCCAAACAGAAACTTGTAAGTAGACATACATATCGGAGTCTTAAAGGCAGTTCTATAAGCCCATAAAACTTCATCCAGTTTAAGAGACCAGTCTTTCCTAGAGTTTGACACAGTTTTCTCAAGAATTTGTTTCAGTTCCCTGTTTGAAATTTCCACCTATCCACTGGACTGTGGATGATAAGGAGTTCCAGTTTTATGAACACAACCATATTTCTCCATCAAATATTTAAACTTATATTTCTTAAAGTGTGTTCCATTATCAGTAATGAAGGATTTTGGGACTCCAAATCTTGTAAAAATGTTTTTCTTCACAAATTTTATTACATTGTTTGCTTGATTGTTGCGCAGAGCTACTTCCTCAACCCACTTTGAAACATAGTCAACAGCAACTAGAATGTACTCATTCCCATGAGATTTTGGAAATGGACCCATGAAATCTAAACCCCAAACATCAAAGATATCTACCTCCAAAATACCCTTTTGGGGTAACTCCTTCTTTCTACCAACATTACCTAGCCTTTGGCACCTATCACAGCTAACCACCAAGCTCCTAGCATTCTTAAAAAGAGTAGGCCAATAAAAACCATATTGTAATACTTTTTGAGCTATCCTTTCACCGCCATGGTGACCTCCCCAAGGTGAAGAATGACAACTTTCTAAGATAGGAAACATCTCTTCCTCAGGCACACACCTTCTAAGAATACCATCAACACACCTCCTAAACAATAGAGGATCATCCCAAAGATAAAATTTAATCTCGGAAATGAATTTCTTTCTTTGATTATTGGACAGATTTTTGGGAAAAACACCTGCTTCCAGGTATTTGGAAAAATCTTCAAACCAAGAAGATTGCCTGATTGACACAATAAGTAGCTTCTCATCATGAAAGGAAGCATTAATCTCCCTAGGATCTTCAGAATGGGTAAGAGGAATCCTGGATAAATGGTCAGCAACTAGATTCTTAGCTCCCTGCTTATCCTTAATCTCTAAATCAAATTATTATAACAACAAAATCCATCAAATTAGCCTGGGTTTAGTTTCCTTCTTAGACATCAAGTATTTTAAGGATGAGTGATCAGTGAAAATGATGACTTTAGAACCTAACAAATATTTTCTAAACATTTCTAAAGAAAAAAACAGCTAACAAATCTTTTTCAGTGGTGGTATAAATCTTTTGAGCATCATCTAATAGTATACTAGCATTATACACCACATGAAATTTTCTATCCTTCCTATGTCCAAGGACAGAACCTACATCCATGTCACTAGCATCACACATAAGTTCAAAAAGAAGCTTCTAGTTAAGAGCAATAATGATAGGTGATGCAATGAGTTTCTATTTAAGCAGATTAAACGATTTCAAACAGTTTTCATTGAAATTGAAAGGTGAATCATTGACCAACAAAGAACACAAGGGATTAGTTATTTTTTAAAAATATTTTATGAATCTCCAGTAGAAACCGGCATGCCCTAGAAAAATTCTAACACCTTTGACATTAATAGGAGGTGGCAGTTTTTGAATAACATCAATCTTAGTAGTATCAACTTCTAGAAACCTCTTAGACACTTTATGATCAAGCACAATACCTTCTATAACCATGAATTTACATTTCTCCCAATTAAGAACAAGGTTGGTTTCAATTCATCTCTCAAAAACTAATTCAAGATTTCTAATATAGGTATCCAAAGTACTACCCACAATGGAAAAGTCATCCATGAAAACCTCAATAATTATCTCAATCATATCAGAAAATATAGCCATCATACACCTTTGAAAGGTGGCTGGATCTCCACACAACCCAAAGGGCATCCGCCGGTAGGCAAATGTTCCAAAGGGGCATGTGAAATTGGTCTTTTCTTGATCCTATGGATCAACAGGAATCTGGTTGTAACCAGAATACCCATCCAAAAAACAGAAAAATTCATTTCCAGCAAGCCTCTCAAGCATTTGGTACAATAAGGGCATTGGAAAATGGTCCTTCCTAGTGGATGTATTAAGCTTCCTATAATCTATACAGAATCTCCATTTTGTGGATTTCCTAACTTGGACTTCTTCATTTTTTTCATTTTTAAATATAGTAAAACCTCCCTTCTTGGGGACAACTTGGACAGGGCTGACCCAAGCAATATCAGAAATGGGATAAATCATTCCAGTGTCTAGCAATTTTATCACTTTCTCTCTCACAACTTCTTTCATGTTTGGATTTAATCTTCTTTGACATTATACCCTAGGCTTATGGTCAGGCTCCATACGAATCTTATGCATACAAAATGAGGGACTAATACCCTTGATATTAGCTATGGTCCAGCCTATGGCAGATTTAAACTTTTTCAAAACATTCAATAATGTTTCCTCTGGATTTTCATTCAGTTCAGGGGAAATTATTATAGGAAAAGTGGAGTTCTCACCCAAAAATGAATATTTAAGGTGAGCAGGTATTGGATTCAATTCAAGAGTGGGTGGTTCTACACTTGAAGGAAGACTCGTAGGCCTGGGAGGTCCAAGATCTTCAACATATTTCTTGTAAGGAGTGTTGAAAGATGAAAGATTTTAAATTTCATGCTCAGATTCAGAGATAACAGTCTTGCTATCCAAGATGGGCAGTATGATGTCCAGACTCTCCATATCAGAATTCAACATCTCAATGAAAGAATAATCATAAAGTTGTCTCAAAAGTTCTTCCTCATTAATATCAAAGTTCTCAGAAGTGTTGGTGCTAACAGAAACACCCTCAAATTCACACAAAAATCTCCTAAGTTCAGAAACAGAGTACTCTCCTACAGCAGAAACTGGACAGTTGTCCAGATCTGGAAGATTTTCCAGATTGGTTGTTACAACTGAATTTTCAATTTCTAAAATAGATTCAACAGGATTTTCAGCTTCACAAATGTTTTCTTCAACAGAGGATTGATTTTCAGATTTTTCAATGTGTTTAAGTTGATTTTTATAAGAACATTCAGCATCAAGGAACTCTAATTTTGATCATTTTTCAGAATAAGTTGGTTCCTTAATATTTTAAAAAACATTGAACTCTTCTTCTTGTATTATAGTGGTAAGTATTCCCACCTGTCACGCGGGTGACCCGGGTTTGATCCCAAGCAACGGTGCCAAAAACATGACCTAATATGTTGTTGAATTTGGTAAAAGTTTAATATTTATATTCCTACTAACTATAGTATATGTGGAAAGCAGGGTCAAACCCACAGGGAAGGCTATTAGGCCACTAATCTTCTAAAAAAACTTGTAATCTCCACTGTTGTTAGCAGCGGAGTGATTTTTTCTATATTTTTTTACTTTTTATATATATTTATATAAGAAATGAAGTGATATAATATTGAAAACATGTTTAAAAACTATATTTAATCTAGAGACAGTTTTAAAACAAAGAATAACATAGGTTCAGAATACTGATAAAATGAACAATCTATTTAAACGCTCGGAGAGTAATCTTAATTCTAATGGTTTTAAAGGTATTTAGATTCACTTAATAGTTACTGAAAAGTACCACTTAAAAGTGTATGACTTACCTCCCTCACTAGGAGTAAATTCACACTAGTCAATCTATTCTAGAGTTCGCCACTCCAGAACAAATCAACTGATAACAGTTTGAAAAATTAATAGCAAGACAAACTCACCATAAGTCTTGGAGTACATTGAATCTATTATCTTTTCAAAAGTGTTCTATAATCAATATCGCCAACTGACAGTGAAATTTTATGATTATTTCCTAGTGATACATGCAACTAGATGATCTCAGTATTGATCTCGCCGATCATTACTGAGATCATCAAAATGTTTAAGTGAATTGAGAATTAAAAGTAACCAGTAGAACTTTAAAACATCCCCGAACTAGAAGTATTTATCCTATCAACATCTCCATTTCATATACTATATTCTTTCAATTACAGTGGAAGAGAATGGAAATATAACAAAGGAAGAAAACTCCCTTTGCTCGCATGAATTCCTGCTCCTGGACCTCGGATCTCCAAGGGTTGGCTCTCTAAGAGATGCTCCAGAATTTTCCTCCAAGGTTCTTTCTCTTCTCCAAGACTGGTGTCTTCGTTGAATTAATGTTTTTGCGTCGCCCCCTTTAAAATTCTGTTGCTTGCTCTGTTTTATATCTTCTATAATCTGCTACATGTCACTGCTCTTGTCCACCGACTTCAAAAAGTCCTTCACTTGAGCATCGTGCATGTGTGTTTGTTTGTGACTGGAACATTGCACTAATTTTTCTCACGTAACTAACTCTTGCTGAGTTAGTTAAGTGCATATGGACGTATTTTAGTCTCTTGAATAAACCTGCACAAGAAACACGCACAAAACAATAAAAAAAATATTCATAATTAAATACATTAGTTTATTGAAATTCGTAAAATATTTAATAATGTAATTATTAAATATGTTATTGATTTTAAGTTATCAATTGTTAATTATAAAATTTTTTAATTAATAAAATTAAATCATTTACTATTTTTTAGTTAATTAAATTAGCTTATTTAAGTTCATAAAAAAATATTAAGTATTTAATTTTTGTAACTTTTTAGTATGTCACATTAAATTAATTTAAATTTAATTTAGATATCCTTATTAATTAGTTAAGTTAAATTAAAGTTTTATTAAAGTTAATTATATTATTAACTCTGTTTTATAAATTAATTATTTAATATTTATTATTTATTCATAACTATTATTATTAAGTGTTAAAGTTAAGTTATAATTATCATTATTATTATTTTAAATTAAGTTTTAGTTAATGTATTATTTTAAGTTTTTTTTAAATTGTTTGTTTATATTCTCCCCCCAAACCATGGCGCTACAGGGGGAGTTTTTGTGTTTCCTTCTCCAGGAAGACAGGAGCGCGGCTTCGTCTTTCTCCTGAAGAACCAGCATTGGCCAGCAGCGGAAGGCTCAGGTGGTGGATCCTCCTTGCGGCGACATTCTCCAGCAGTGGCTCAGCAGTGCTCTGAGTCTTCCTCCTCCAATATCGGCACTGAAACAGGGGAGGGATTTGTTGTTTATTCGCCTGTAAAATGAACCACCTTTATCCAATATGGCAGCCCAGCTTCTCATATGCGGCACAATGCACTGCATCCTGCTCTTCTTCACGCGGCTCGGAATCTCAGTCGGACTCCACCTGGTGCGGCATCTTCTTCAAAAGTAGCAGTGTCAGCCTCCTCCATATTTCATCGACTTCAGCAGAACTCCTAAAAGCCTCTCCATATCTTCATAGCGACACATCAAAGGCGGATAGCAGGACTCAGTTCGGCCTCCTCCTCCTCGCACATCGGTTGCATGCTATTCTCCCCAGCACTATATCAGTTTAGTTCCAGCTTACACAGCAGTGGACTTGGGTTGCTCCACGTGATGACCTTCTTCCATAGTGAATACACATCAACAGCGGGTCCATTGAGGTAAAACGACATCAGCAGCAACTCCAGGTACCATCCTCTCCGCAGCGACACAGAAGCTTAAGCCTCTCATGGTATGAGATCAATGTTCCAAATCACTGATGACTCATGGAAGTTGTGCGGTAGGAAGTTGGGTGGAAAGAGGCGATTAATGAAACTGTGGATGATGTTAACGGTTAGAGAAGGAAGATAGTGGTAAGCGACGGGCTGGAACCAGTGTGAGGATACGGTTGTAGAAATGGTGATTCCGTGAGAAAGAGTATGGTGCCAAGAGAAATAGGTAAGCGATGAGACAGTAAAAGAAAACAATGTGTGGTGGAAAAGGTCACGGTGCCACCGCTTGAAAGTGATACGGTGGATGTGTCACCGTAAAAGGATTACGGTGAGACAGTAATATATAGGGTGCAAAGAGAAATTGTGCATCCATTAAAGGGGGTTACAGTGAGACCATGAGCGACCTGTGGCAGAGACACGGTGAGACCGTGAGGAGACTGATGCGTGGAGACACTGTGACCATAATGAAACCATAAACCTGCAAAATAAAAAACGAAATTAATTAAAACTTAAATAATAACAAAATAATTAATCAAAACTAAAACTGAATTAAAACAATTAAAAATTTAAATAAAATTTAAACTTTGATAAATTTATAAAACCAATTAAACTTAAGTTAATTTATTAATAACTACAATAAGTAAATTTTAAATTTCTGCAAAATTAAAACTAAAATTAAAAATCAACTAACTTATTAAAAGATTAAATTAAAATTAATCATTTATATAACAAATTAAAATTATTTAAATTAGTTAATTTAACAAAGTTAATTAATTTAAAGTTGACAGGTAATTGTTATAATATTAAACCATTATGCTTATTAATAAAATAAAATTTAAAGAGACTTAATAAAACTAAAACAAGTTTATAATCTTATATTATAATTAATGAATTATTAAAATTCATCTATTAATTAGGTTATATTATTTAATTTTTAATACATGAAATGTTAGATTAAGAGTACATTAATTATGTGCAAAATCAGACTTAATTAATTGAATAATAAATATTAAATCATAAAATATGCAGACAAAGTTACCAAACTGAATTTAAAGTAATTATATTATAAAATTAAATTAATAAATAAATTATTTATTTTAAAGCTTATAATACACAATTATTTGAAAAAATTGATAAATTAATAAATTTAGTTATATAATTACATTAGTTTCATTATTTATTAAAAAGTGTTAAAATAAATAACTAAATTGATAAAAATTAATTAAAAAGATGTGGCAAAACATGTGTTTTTAAGGCCACATCATAGAGGTTCAAAATAATGATCTAGTATATCATCATATGATCGATCTGATAGAGGATAATGAGCATGACCGAGGGATTTTTATTCCTTTTAGTGGAAAAGTTCGAGAAAGTATGAGGGGGGCATCTCATCTCTAGAGACTAATCATTGGTTGGAGGATCATGATATCACTTTTGCTATGATTTAAGCTTGGGATGACTTTTGGGTACCATTGGAATTTATTTAGAAGAAAGTATTTGGATGTTAGTTGTGGAAACTATATATTTTTTACCAAAGTTAGAAAAAAAAAATTGTGGCCAGACATTCTGAGGGAGTTTTGTTTGGGATTCATATTGTCGATATTGAATGAAATAAAGAGGCAAGAGTTTTTCTCCCTTCAGTAGGGGACCCTAAGTATGTGAGGTATTAGTATCAGGTTCAAGGAACTATTGAACTTTCCCCTGTTGTCTTTCCAGATGAGGAGACCATAACATGATATCTAGGGGAGGAATTGTGCCCAACGATTAGGTATGTGGTCACCCTATTTATGCTTTCTATATAATTAGAGGTACATAAGAAGAAATGGGTTAGTGAGTAGATTCTTTCTCTGGGATTTGAGATTTTAGAGATTTTATAGTAAGTTATCTCAAAGAGAAAATATTTAGGCAATGGGTTGCATATGTTTATATAGTTGGGGTTTCGACTAGGGGGGGCTGACCATGGAAGATCATTTCCAATACTTCTGAAGAAAGTGGATTTTGATAACCGACCATAGGATTCCAGTTTTCATTATATGTCATTAGGGAATATTCTAGTGACATGATCAATGTTCAACTACTTGTGTAGGATAGTTTTAAATGGGAATTCATCCCCCTTTTTTACTGCAATGGATGTTGGCTATGAGGTAGTTTCAGCAATATAGACCATCAATTCTTGTTCAGAAGTTGATTGAATATGGAGTTGGTTGAGAAAATCCTTATGATTTTCTCCACCCTCAGGGGTCTGGGATAGAGTGTAGTAATGTAAGATGACATTAGATAGTAATATGATTTGGGAGTGGTCGGATGCAAGTGATGAATGTGGTAGTGCCATCAGGTCCATATTTTTTACGAGGTATGATTAGTTTATCATATACCCATTTGTAACTTGTTTGATTCAAGATCCTCACACTCTTTTTGTCTCTAACTTTTTTCTATATTGTGGGACTATATTTTTTGAGGCTTCTAGTTTCCCTGGTGTTTTCTATGATGGTTAGAGGTCATGCTACCTTGTTTGATTTTTGTTGGGGGTGTAGGCTCGTGATGGGGAAATTTCAGTTAGTGGGAGACTACATTTTATAGTATATGAAACCATATGATATTATCCTTGGCATGGATTGGATTTATTATTTTTTTGAATTCATTAATATATTCTATAGGAATGTTTCATTCTCTAATGAGTAGGTCTAATTAGTAGATTTCATTGGTGAGAGGGGTTATCAAATGGGTGGTAGGAAAGTGGAACCTCTTTTTTCCGACTTAACAGAGTTTTTAGTGGAAGATTAAGAAGAGGATATTCGTAGGTTTATGAAGGATTTATTAGATGGTTTTTTGAATGATGTTATGAAAATACCACCCCTTGATTTAATGTCTAGATTGGGATAGAGTTTCAACTAGAAAAATCTATGATTTCAATGGTTTCTTATAAAACGGAACCTATCGAGTTTCATGAGTTAAGGCTCTAGATTAATTATCTGATGAAAAAGGGTTTCATCTAACCCATTGTGTCTCTTTAGGGTTCTCTGGTGTTGTTCCCCAAGAAGGCATAAAATAGACTGAGGTTGTGAATAGACTACAATAGGTTGAATCAGGTATTTTTCAAGAAATATTACCCTATTCCAAGGATAAATGATATATTAGAATAGATGAAGGGATCTAGTTGGTTTTAAAATATTTATTTTCTGTTTGGATATCACCAAATGATGGTGAGAAATGAGGATCTCCCAAATGATTCCTTCAGGTGTCGGTATGGGCACTTAAAATTCTTTTTCATTCTATTTGGTGTCATCAACACACCGACTATGTTCATAGGGCTCATGAAATACATGTTTTATGAGTTCATGTACCATTTCATTGTTTTTTTCATCAAAGATATCTTGATCTACTCAAAGTTATAGGGGGGTCCTTCCAGTAATCTCAGTGTTGTTTTATAATTCCTTTGATACCACAAGCTCTATAAAAAGTTTTCCAACTATAAGTTTTGGTTAAGAGAGGTTTATTTCATTATAAATTTGGTGTATTAATAGGGTGTGGCCATAAATCCATATAAATTCATGGTAGTTGTTTCTTGGGAAGAAACCATGAATTTGGAAAAGGTTCACATTTTCCTTGGTCTTATAGGATATTATTAGTGGTTTGGGTATGATTTCTCTCATGTTTTATCCCGACTAAAATCTATGATTAGGAAGGATTATCCCTTCTTTTTAACTGATCTGTTTCAGGTAAAATTCATTTACCTGAAGTATAATTTTTTTAATGCCTCGGTGTTTTAGTTTCTAAAGGAAGTTGTGATGTCAATGATTTTTTTAACACTTCCCATCTGATTTTGGAGTGTGTCTAGATGATATAAAGGGTAGTGGTATCTTATAGATAGAGGTAGTTATTTCCCCATGATAATTACTATACCACCCATGATCTAGAGTTTTCATCAGTTGTGTTTGTGCATAATGTATGGTAGCATTACCTCATCAGTGAGCACCTTGTGGTTTTCATAGACAACCAGATTCTGAAATATGTATTATCTTAGAAAGATTAGAATCTATTCTAGTGGATGTGGATAGAGTTTATCCAAGATTATTATTTCGATATATTTTACACCCTAGGAAATGGGAATGTTTTTTCAATGAGTTGATTCTCAATTCCCAAGGAGATATGGTTCAGGAAACTGTAATTGTTAGGAAATGGATGGAGGAGCCTACAATAATGAATCTTTCCATGGGAGAGGTCAGTTGAAAAGGTTTTATTCATTAGATAAATTTGGATTCATCCTTGATGGAACAATTTAATGAGTCTCATTCGATATAGTCATAGGTTGATGTGATTCATGACCGTGATGACTAGGATGATTCTCCAAATAGATTGTTATAGGATGGTCAGAACCAGATGTTATTACAAGAGAGGTTGTTTGTTCCATTGGAAATGTGTGAGGGGTTATTTTTTAGTTTCAAATATCATCCTTAGTGGTATATCCCAGTGTAACTCAGATGTATTGTATATTTATGAGACAAATTTGGTGTTTGGGAATGAAATGGTCAGTGGCAGATTTTATAGAGAATTTTTTGGTTTTTTAATAGGTGAAAGTGGAACACTATGTTATTGTAGGTTTTTTGTAACCATTTTATATTCCTAATTTAAAATGGGAGGAAATATTAATTTATTTCATCACTAATTTAACCCAAACGTAGGGAGTATGTGATTCAGTTTGGGTGAATATGGACCAAATAAAGAAGTCATCATATTTTCTGGCGATCCATGAATCGATTTCTATGGATGTCATAAAGAGGTGGTATATGGATGATGTGGTTAAAATTCATGGTTTATCAAGAACCATATTCTATTTTTTAGATCCACATTTTACCTCACTATTATGGTGGGGAGTACAGCATTCCTTTGGATCCATGTTTTTCCTTATCACTACTTTCCACCTTCAGACAGGTGGGAAAATGAAGCAGACCATCCAGACACTAGAGGATATGTTGTGAGCATGTGTATTGGATTTTTTTGGATTTTGGTTAAATATCCTTACTTTGGGTAAGTTTCCCTATAATATAATTTATCACGGATCTATTATCATTGCTTCATTTGAGGTTTTTAATGGGCATCCATGTCTTTCTCCACTGTGTTGGAAAGTGGTTAGGGAGTTAGTGGTTCTTGGTCCTAATGTTGTGAAGTGTATTATCAAGAAGATCTAGTTGTTTCAAGAGAGGATGAGGGAAACTCAGTACCGTACTAAGGAATATACTTATCGTAGGCAGAGGCCCCTATAGTTTGACGTTGGTAACCAAATGGTTTTGAGGGGTTCCCCTCATCAAGGGAATCATAGGTTTGGAATAGGGAGTAATCTTTACCCTCAGTTCACTAGGCCTTTTAGGTATATTGGTCTATTGGTAAGGTGGTGTATCAGTTGAAAATTCCACCATGGTTGAACAGGATCTATGAAATCTTCTACATTTTCTAACTTCATTGTTATCTTCATGATGGCTTCCATATCATTAACTGGGGAGACTTAGATGCTGAGGATGAAAAAATGTTCATGGAGCATCCAATCGAGATCTAGGATCATCGATAAAAGGTGTTTCATGGATGATAAATGCACTAATTTCATGTTTTTTTTATGCATGGGGGCCTATAAGAGATTACTTGAGAGCATGATACAAAGATACATGTTTGATACCCATATTTATTTTCAGTTTTTCCTTCTCATTGTTTTCTTTTTTTATTGTGATGTTTGAACCTTACTGATTTATGATATGTTCCTTTTTCCCTTGCTGATAGTGTGTGTTATGACTTTCAGTATATAAAGAGGGGAATAACCCTTCTTAATCAAAAAAAAATTATTTTTAACACATGTTTTAAAACCATGTGGGTGAGTTAGTTCCACCCAAAGTGGACAATATCGTGATATAGAGGGTGGGTTTCCATGATTCATGTGCTTGGGGAAGTATTGTGATATGTTTGAGGAGGCTATTTATGATGTTTTTGTAATGGTTATGTGATGTTTATGTTGAAGGAGGTGTCTTGTGGTCGGTGTGAGATGATGTGGTATTTTTATTGGTAGGGGATGGTGATGTAGTTGTGCAGGTTGATTTGTGGAATTTTTAGTTTGGTGTGTTTGGTTGGCGGTGGTGTTTAGTGTATAATGAGATCTATGATAGGTATCTCATAGGATGGTTGTTTAGACCCTCTCTTTTTTTTTGGTTTGGTTTTTATTATCAGGAATTCAAATCATTTGATAGGTACTTAATGTAATAGTCCTTGGTTTATAGTCCCATTACTTTTTTGGATTGGGATTTGGAGGTGTTAGGAGGTTGATCAAGGAGGGATCAGTGGAGTTGAGCTACAATTTTTTTATAGTAGGTAGTTTATGATGTGAATATGTATTCACTTTGTGAGAGGGTTTTTTAGTATAGGTGGATGAAAATTCATAACTTAAGTTTGGGTTAGGATTTTTGTTAATAATGAACTCATGGTGTGAAAGGAAAATTCATAACATGAATTAAATTGAGGTGGAGGCACCATTAATTTTAGAATATGTTCATTAGTATTAAATTTTATAGAATTCATCTATTGAACTATATTCACAACATAAATTTCAAGGCCTTAGGAAAATTCATGAAATGAATAGGTGTTTCACGCCAAGAATTTATTAATGTCCATCTTGGTTATAATTTATAGGTCCCATTAATTTTACCCCATTCCTCTCTCATTTCCCTTGAACCATGACTGAACCCTATGTGATTTTGGGAGATCTTCTAACCTCTTTAATCCTACATCAATACTCAGATTTTAGAGTTTTATCATTGGAAATCAAAGGATAGTTCTCTTCTTTGTCCCCTTATTTCCTTTCATTCTTCTTTCGAGGATTCACAGAGGTGATTATGTTTTGATTGGCTTGAGTTTAGGATGTGATTTTGATGATCCCTTGGTGTGGTTCAGGTTGATATGAGGTTTCCTTGAGCATTTTTTGTTTCAAGGATATTCCTCATTTTCCCTTTTGTGTGTAGTGAATCAAAATACTTCTTTGAGGTAAGGGATCCTAATTATCTCACAATTTATGTTAATGTGTGTGGATTTCATGCTTTTTACATCCATTGGGAATATAATAAGGGTTGTATTAATGAATATAATGAATTGGATATATCTTAAAATGATGGGAATGGGGATAAATCACATTTTTTAATTCTTTTGATGTTATTTCTATTGAGTTTATGAATGATTGTTTCCACCACATGAAATCTAGGATTTGGGGACCATTTCTTATATGGTAGATGATATGTATGTGATACCCTTACTATGATGATTATTTGGTCACGCCTTGAAAAAAATTATACTAATATATATATATATATGTGTGTGTGTGTGTGGATAGTGAATTGTCTACCCCTGAAAATCTGGATTTTTGTGTTAATACCCAAGCTAAATAATTAAGTAAGGTAATATAAGCCCTTGAACCTAAATTTTTGAAGTCAGTTTGTGTTTTTTTATGTGGTTATTATTTTTTGTATTTTCTTTTTCGATGTGGGGTGTTGTTTCATGATGGTGGTGACCAAATGGGTTGGGAATGTGTGGGGTAGGGATGTAATGGTTAGTTGGCATGGGATAAGAAGGGGGTGATTATGAGGTGTTTCTGTTGTGATATAGTGGCAATGTGTAGTGGTTTAGATGAGTGGTTGATATGATGAGGTGGATTAGATAATTTGGTACTGTAGAGATGTTTAATGTGAGATTGGTGAGCTATTTTTTGTTTTGGTTGTGTTAGTTTCTTGATTATACATGGAATAAATTTTAATGTTTAAATGAAATGACATGGTTGTTAAGTGAATAATAATTGGTTGGAATTGATGTGTGATAATTGGATTTAATGAATTTAATGATTAATAAATGGGCCATGTAAATGTGAATGAATAGATTAATAAATGAGAGTTAGTGGAAACTCATTAAATATAGAAATTAGTGGAACATGTAATTGAAATTGGAATTGTGTGGTAATATGTGGTGGTTATTCGGTGTGATGAATTTAGTGGTGATGGAAATGGTGATGGAAGTTGTGTGGTGAAATGGAAGTATTGTGGTGTACACTAGTGAAATTTATGTGAACCCATAGGTTTAATATTGTGTGTTATCTATCAATAGTGTATTTTATGTTATTTTTATGAATAACCCGCTTGAGTTGGATAACCTCACCAATGCTTAAAGGATTTGGGTTTGAGGTGTTTCCCCAAAATCTAGGATGGTGGTGATATGAATCTTTGGCTACCCCCTATTCCACACTCTTCCTTTATTAGTGATGATATAGGTTAGTGTTGTAGATTATATATTGATGGTATGGGTTCGTATTGGATATTACCAATTGGTGATATGGATGTGATGTGTGGTGGGGTTTATGCATGGTGGTAGGAGGGAATGAGGTTGATTTCATTCACATTCATGATATCATACTACTCTTGTTATGTGATGAGTCTGTAATGTGATGAGGCTATGATTTGATGATGATCAATGCTAGAACCAGATTTTATACCATTTGAGGGTGGGGTTGTTAAGTATGTGTCCCATCCCACATTATAGATGGATGAATATGTGATTTGATATGTATAGAAGGGATGGGGGAACAAAATGTTTGACGTTGGGGAATAAGAGTGATAAATCGATAGGGGAGCATCTACAGGGAAACTTTGTTTATATTATTAATACTATGTTACTATATTGGATGTATGATTTGGTGTGTGAGCCATGTTGAGGACATGATTGGTTAGTTTTCTTGTTTAGGTTCCTATTGGTTCTTCTTTTTATTCATTGGTACATTAGTATGCTCTTTTCACTTGTGCACTAGAGACCTTGGGTATGATCCTACTGAGTGTACATGTTATTCTCACCCTATACATAAATATCAATTATTTTATAGTTTCCATGAGTACTTTAAAGACTGATATGTACATTTCTATCTTGAGTTTTTGAAATGATGTTGAAACACTTCTATAAGACATATATTTTGGTATTTACTTAGAGACTTTTGTTTTTATTTATTATCATTTTTCAGGCATTGTGGGATGGTTTACGAGTTTAAATTTAAATAATTTTATCAAATTTAATGGTGTTTGTTTATCCTTTATATTGATAATATATTATTATAAATGTTAATTCCTCCTATATGTGAGATCTTTATACCCTCATTGCATGTCTCCAACCCAAAGCCTACTGGATATGGTACTCGAGGTTCATTATCTCTCATTCATCATTGTCTGTCTAGGAGGTTCTCTATAGGGAGGGTTTCATGACATATTATTTATATCCATATCTATTAAACCTCATATATGTTCTTATCCTCTGTTTATTTATAATTTGTTTATTTATTCCTTCTTTTTTCCCTATATTTTGAACTTAAAATACAGAAAGAATGTTTTTAATAAAAGTTGAACTTTATTCTTCTTTTTGGTCAAGAATATTTTTCTTCCATGTCCATATTTTTTAAAAAATGTTTCAATAATTTTATTTTATATTCTCTAATTATTTTTTAAAGTCATTTTAACCATATTTTATTTTCTTTAAAAAGGTTTAAAATGGAATATTTTTGAAATTTTCCATACAGTTCACTTCTAAATCTTTTTAAAAAATGGAAAAAGAATATTTTTTAATGTTTATCACACACATGTATTTTCCTTTTGTCATGACTATTATTCATTATCAATATTCCTTTATAATTTTCTAGATATTTATAAATAAAATCATATTATCATTTTTCTAAAAAAATTAAAAGTTACTAATAGAAAAGGATGTTTTCTTTTTTTAATGCATATTTATAAATCATTCATACAAGTAGTTTTCATCTATGTAAATATACTTTCAATGGTATTATACTTCATTGGGGATTTTATCTAATGATTCCATCCACTTTCTTCCTCTAGATGACTTATAATGATAATGGTTTATGTATGTTTTCATAAAACTCATTTATTTCCATTGGTTATTTAATATATGATGAAATGATGAATGTTTTTATGATCTTATAGTACACATATTTATGGTTTTAATTATGTGATGGGTGGGCCTAGAATTATGTATCCCTCTAATGAAGTAGGAAAATATTTATATCTCGTGATATAATATGAAAAGGGAATGAGGATGAACCCAATACAATATGGGACTATATCCCCCGTGAATGAAAATCTAATGGAGAGTTAACCCAATAAAATATGGGTATCTTCCCATTATTAATGAAAAGGGAATTGGTAGAGAACCCAATCCACTATAGGACTTGATCCACTATGTTATTATGGTCTTTTAATTGAGACTTGGATAATGAAATGATTTAATATGCTTATTATTGTGCCAAACATCAATGATATGTTCTTATTCTTATGAAATGACCTCATGAATCATGATTGATTATTGATGATTTCATACACTTATGACTTGTGTATCTTATTTTGATAAAATTTTCAACCATGATTCATTATTTTTGATGAATGAATTATTAGGTATGATTTTTTAAATTATTATCATGTTCTCACACCCTTATTCTTATTTTATTCTCACTTATGATTCATCAATTGATGTCTTCCATGTTTACCCTTAATGAGCATCTAAGATCTACCTTTAATATGTTTCTATTTTCCCTAGGTTATGAATAAAGTAATTAAGTATCATATATCTAATAAGGGTACTATATGAGAAGAAATTTATGGGATATGTTCAAGATATTTCATGAAATAATTTGATTACAAATCTAGTCTTCAAATATACTAAACCTTAATGGTTATGAAGCCTAAATTATTGTGTAATTTAGTATTTTTTTGTCAAAATTAATAAAACATATATTTATGTTATTCTTAGGTCACCTAAAAACACATGTGTGAAGATTAATTTTATAATATATGGAAGTGGTTTCACGAAAAAATAATGGTTCTTGATGATGCAAAAAGTAACCTCAACATGAATTGTCTTGAATTGGAGGATTAACTTAAAAATATATAAGTGACATGATTTGAGCCTTAAAAACAAAATGACATAAGGTTTAATTCTATGTAATATTATTATAAGTAATTTTTTCCTAAAATACCTTTTTATTATGGAAATAATATATTGATAACTTTTGATGATAAAATTTTTGTAAGCTCAAAAAAGGTGATCTTCATTCCATAAAAATATTATTTCTACTAAAGTAATTTTCAAGAACTATTTAGGTAATAAAATAAAATTTAGAAAAGTGGGTTGAATAAAATAGTGATAAACCCACCTAAAAATCTATGGTCGATGGAAACAATTGTAGAAAAAATTCCCCCTCAAATGAATCTCAACTGATGGATAAAGTGTCAAAAAAATAGACAGAAAACAAATATAGCCAAAATGACTTTCAAAAGAAAAAACTAAGGTTTTTTTCTACTACTAGTGGTTTATAAGTTTTATGAATTAGTCACTTGACTAATGGAATAATATGTAAATATTTATAAATCAAATAAATCCTACATCAATGGGGATAAATTTATGAGTTGGGGAAAAGAATCCAGAAGAAAAATAATAATATATTTATTGTAAATATATTTGAAAATACATATAATCATGATGTTACATGAAATAATATTGGTTATAGGGAATAATCACAAGGTTCCAAAGAAACAAATAATGCATAAAAATCACTTAAATAAAGAATAACACAAAATCAAAATCTGAAGAGAAGTAAAGGTTAGTTATCCTTGGGTAATAAGAAAAAGAAAATTTTCAAATAAAGAACACTTAATAAGTCTAATAATGATGCTACATAAAGGAAAATAAGGTCATTATATTGTAGAATAATAGTTTATATCATGTATCATTACAATAATACCATGATTTATAGTATCAATGGAGAAAATATAATGAAATGTAGAATTAAATTAATCCATGTAATAAATAAAAGGATTAATTTTGTAGAAGACATCTATGTATAATAATTTGAATCACATAAGTAGTTTCTAAAACATCATAACTAAAATATTCATGATAAAACATATATAAAACCCCAAAAATTTGAAATAATCCAAAAGGATGTATGATAATTTGGTTAATACAACTAGAAATTGGAAATAAAATAAAAAAATGATAAAAAATTGAAAGTATTGAAGGGAAAAAATTAATTCCACATGAAAAAGGAAAATTTTCTGAGAGAATATTTAAAAGTTATAACCTAAGGTTTCTTGAAGAGCTATGAAGAAGGTGAAAGTATTCTTGACATAATTCCCATGATTTGTTTAGTATATTAATAGCTTAAGAGGATATATTGATGAACTTAAAGATAGCACCAATAATTTCATGTTCATTAATTACTGATGAAAATAAAAACATCCCACACAATGAGGTTTTTGGAAGAAGTGTAGAAGTTGTGCTATCTATAGATAAAATTTCATGGGAAATCATAATGATGCATTAATAATTCCATCAAATATATATATGAAAGGAAAGTAATCTCATGTTGGGAAGAAACTCTCAAACGTTTTTTCATTATGAAGCTGAGTAGATCCCACCTTATTACCATATATTATGTTTGTTCTTTATTATAGGGAATTGATATTGATTCATGCTTTTAGGGGTATAAATAAGGAGAAAAGTATGCTATTAAATTTGGATAGTAGATTATAAGTCACTTTTGAAGTGATCCTCATATTTGGTATCATGAAGATTATTTGATGAAGATATATACATTGATAAAGTGAAGCTATAGTGTATCACTTAAGGGGGAAAAGTATTAGAAATATACTATAAGTAAATATTTCATTGAAATATATAATTATGGAATAAGTTATTAGAAAGTACAATTGAAGAGGTACGTTTTCATATTATATCATCCTTGTTTTTCAAGTATCAATATAGAAGTTTAGGGGGATAAATTAGATTGGTAAATTTCATAAGAGATAAGAATAATTTAATAAATTCAAGGGATGAATTATAAAACTAATACTACTAGTTATTTTGAAATATTTTAATGTATTCTTGATATTATTTCAGGAATTTAGGTTGAAAATGTCATGAAAATATATTCAACAAGTGATATTATCCTAAAAATATATATGAATTGCCCATGAGTAAATAATTTTGAGGTAGTATCATATTTTGGTTTTATTATTGATAGTTGTGTTATTTAAATTAGTCACTATTTTTTCTATACTAATCATTCCTCGTGTATACTTAGAGGGGAATAACTATTGTAAAATAGATTTACGTGAAATGATATAGATACCTAGCTCTTTATTACACATTAATTCATGATTTATTAAATAAAAGCACACATAATACAAACTGAATGATCAATAATTCTAGTGTATTTGTGAATTAGGTACATATAATAACATCTTGAACATGGGATACAGTAACATTATTTCCTTAACATTATTCTAAAATTTTATGGCTTTTAAAACTGCACGGGATAACCTAAGTAAATACATAGGAAAGGGGTGAGTAATAAATCCTAGTAATGGAATAAACATGGAATAAGGTGATGCATGATAGAAAATATTCATATCACTGGGTAATAAAAGGTGTGATAACAATAAACATGAATAATAAGGCATGATTTATCATGATAATCATAACATGGGAAATGTGGAAACAACTTAAAACACTATATCATAAACATGGGACAAGGATAATTTATAAGACATCATGATGGAAAACGTACCATAAAAGAATCAAGTTCACTCCCTCTCCCAATATGATGTCTTGTGATACTAAACATTACCCAAAGCATTGGATATCTATATAATTCTGGGTACACCCATCACATTTATTTCATTCTCATTCTTAAGTGTGCCACATAGATCTTACAAAATGGATTTATTATTAATCATATTTTATTCCAAGATAATGGAGTGTTGAATAAATTAATGAAATTACCAAGTTAAATAATTTTATTTTTATAATGTTTAATACCCTTTATAGGAATTGGGTATGGTATTCACTACACAATTGTTTTGGCTTGGAAAATCACAGTGAAATTTTGGCAGCATAACAGCATCACTTAAAAATTCAAAAAATCAGGTTATGAGAGATAAATGGGTATCTAATAATTTTTACATAAATTTTAAAGTAAGGGTGATATGGAATAAAATATCCCATAATAATGAAATGAAGATAAAATACATAACATAAAGAATATACTTGAATAAATAGGAGAAAGGAAAAGATCCCTTACTTGAGAGTGTGCCTCCAAATGATTGGGAGGGGCTTATTGAGAGCTTGGGGCACCTTTGTAGGACTCTAGAGGTAGAATAAAATATTAAGGACATACTCCCATTATTTTTAGTGAATATAAATGGGATATTGGGTGGGTTTATATAATAAAATAGTGGGGATTTCCTTAATATTTCTCAAACTTTGGTTTTGGACTCTATATAATAAAATAAACAAAACCACAAACCTTCCCATGGTTTTTTCCCATGGTTTCTGAAAAATGGGAGTGTTTTAAAATATTTTATAAGTAAAAGGTCCAAAATTAATAAAATAATACCATTTATTATGTATAATTGAGTCATACTCTTTAAGAAATGATTTTAAAACCTTAAAATATATTAATGGTTTTGGAGGATTCATAAAGGATTTATAAAATTAACAAAATAAACATAAAATCAAATTATTTTAAATAGAATCATATATTTGTTCTTGGATACCCTTTATATTAGTTATTACATCACTTTTGGGTCATTATTATGTCATAATACACAAAGTATATTTATACGGTATTTAATTTTTACTCAAAAATTTGACTGTCTCCGAAAATAATGAAAAATTCACTGTTGGATAATTTCTAAATTATGATTCCAAAAATAATATTAATTTTATCTAAGTATTTTTCTAAATATTTTAATTTTCACTTTTAGAATAATAATCAATATTTATTGAGAAATGATGTGTTTTGACATTAATAGTTTTTGAACCCTTATAAGAATTCCATTTGAATTCATAAAAATTATATGATATTTTATATTTAATATAATTATTTAATAATAATGTTTTATTAAAATATTATTTATTTCAAAAATATTTTAATTCAACAAAATTAATTCCTTAATTGAATTTGAATATTACCAAAAAAAATACTATTTTCGTTTTATAGTATCGAAATAAAAATAATTTAAAATGTAACAATAATAGGGTACAAATATATTAATTATTCTATAAACAATAATGTAAATTATCATATTTCTAGGGTCTTGATACATACCCCTTTAATACACTAGTAAACACCCTAAGAGTAAGGTGTGTAATGGTGAGATGTTCATGGGGTGGTTCAGCATACATGGTTTGGATCATGAACTTGATGAGATTAAACTTATACCATAAATGGTTTAGATCATTCTTAAGTTGTTTAAACTAATATTGGGATTAGTCGATGTCAAACCCTAGTGAATCTATCTCCATCAAAATCATTGATAAATGGGATTCAAAGGGTATTATCTTATTAGTTTATTCCATCACATCCTTTTTCTGAGTCAATTATATTTGTTAAAACCCTATATTTATACTAATCATATGATCATTGTTCAACTAATATATTATAAATGGTAATGATTCTTAATAGTATTTTAAATATGATCAGATATAATAAAACCAAATAAGTGCATGTGTTTTCTATAACCTTATTACATACTAATAAATTTAATTAAATCAAAAGGGGAATTTTATTTATAATAGTTTGGGTCATTTTAATATTCCCCCCTTAAGAAAGTTTCCCCTTGAAATTTATATTTCCTATAATATAATAGATTAGGGTAATTATATTTCATCACTTCCATCAATTCCCATGCCACTTCTTCATACTTTTGGTTTCTCTACAACACTTTTATCATGTGTATTTTTTTTATTTTGTAGAACTATATATCTACGATCTAAGATATTCACCAATTTCTCCTCATATGAAAAGTAATTCTCCAATGGTACCACCTATGGATTGAATATATGTGAGGGTTATGGTATGTACTTTCTCAATATGGATACATTGAATACATCGTGTACTTGAGATAGTTTAGGTGGGAGTGCAAGTCGATTGGCCACCACTATGATGCAATTAAGAATCTCAAAGGGTTCGATGAATCTTGGACTAAGATTTCTCTTATTTAAAAATCTCATGACTTTATTCCATTGAGATATGTGGAGTAAAACCATATCTCCAACATAAACCTATAGGTATCATCAATGATTATCAACATATCTCTTCTATCTAATTCAACTAGCCTTGATATTCTACTGAATATTCTTAAACATTTCCAACATTTCCTTGACCATTTCAGGATCTAGTAATTTTTGTTCCCTAAATTCATCCCAACATGAAGGTGCGTTGTATATCTTCCAATAAATGGATTCATTGGGGGTAATTTTGATTCATTAGTGGAAACTATTATTATATGATAACTCTAATAGAGGCATATGTTGTTCCCATCATACTTTGAAGTCCATATAACATTATTTCAACATGTATTTCAGTGTGTGAACAGTCTGCTCAAACTGGCCACCAATTTAAGGATGATATTCCATACTGAAATTCAGCATACTGTTTAGAGAATTTTGGAGACTTTTCCATCATAGAGGTAAGTCTCATGTATTGATTGGATATAATCAATAGTGGTACTCCATGTAGCCTCACCACTTCTCTTATGTATATTCATTCATTTTGATCCAGTGACAAATCCTCTTGAATCACAATGAAGTGTGAAGTCTTTTAAAGACAATCCACCACAACCTATATAGCATTATTACCACTTTATGTCTTCAAAATACCAGTGAAGAAGTCCATGGTGATGTTTTCCCATTTCCATATAGGTATCGGTAACAGTTGTATCATCCCCTTGGATTTTTTCATTTCTCTTTCACTTGATAACATACAAGTCATATTGATGTATTTTCTATAATCTCCTTCTTTATATTTTCCTTCCAATAGTGCTATCAGAGATCTCAATGCATATTTTCACTTCTTGGGTGGATGGAGAAGGTTGAGCTATGTAAATCATCCAAAATAACCTTATTTAACTTAATATTTTATAGTAGACATATTCTTGACCCAAATATCACAACTCCTTATCCATTAACATTAAACTCCAAGGCCTTCCATTTTCATATAGTTTCCACTTTCTTTGGAATCCCTAAATATTATATTTTAGAATCTATTAAACTCTCCCAAATGGACCGTTGAGAAATAATTTGTGAAAGGATTGATGATGTTTCTTCTTTTATGATTCACACATCCATCCATTTAAAATTTAAGAAGATTAGATCCCTCTTAATTCTCATCGATAATAGAATTACTGGATCCTTTTTACTTAGAGAGTCTACTACTTTATTCGCTCTCTCGGTATGGTAGTGATTTTAGTATTTATAGTTCTTGATTATCTCTAACCATATCTGTTGACATATTTTCAGCTCTTTCTATGTGAATATATACTTGAGACTTTTTTTATCCATATATATTTCACACTTTTCCCCAAAGAGATAATGCTGCCATATTTTAAAATAAAAAATCACTACAGTAAAATCTAGATCATTTTTTGGGTATTTTTTTGGTGAACTTTCAACTACCTTAAAGCACAGGATATCACTTTGTCGTTTTGTATTAACACGCAACCCAAGACATTCTTCTAAGCATCGTTGAATACTAAAAAAAATTCTCCACCTATGGGTAGTGTAAGAATAGGTGTAGTGATAAGCCTCATTTTCAGAACTTTGAATTTCTCTTTGCATTTATAATTCTAAGAAAACATGGATAACATACAAGTTAGGTTGGTTAAAGGGTTTAAAAATCATGAGAAATTTATCAAAAATCAACAATAATACCCAGTTAATTCAAGGAAACTATAGATATCTATCACATATGTTGGTATCATCCATACTTCAATTACATATGACTTTGAAGGGTCCATAGATATCTCATTTATTTTGATCATATGCACAAATAATGATACTTACTTAAACCAAAACCCACATTTTATTTACTTGGAATAAATATTATTATTTTGTAAGTTCTTTATCATAGTTCTCAGATGCTCTTCATTCTCCTCCTTAGTCTTAGAGAATATTAGAATATCATCTATAAATACTACCCAAAAATTTTCTAGGTAATCTCTAGATACTCTATTCATCAAGCCCATGAAGATTTTTAGAGAATTATTGAGTATGAAATTCATTACTATGAATTCATAATTCCCATACCATGTATGAAAATTAGTTTTTGGGATATCCTCCTTCTTTACCCTAACTTGGTAATTTCTACACCACATATCCACCTGGGAGAAGTATTGTGCTTCACATAGCTGATAGAATAAGTCATCAATACATGGAATTGGATACTTTTTCTTTATCATGATCTTCTTTAACTCGTAATAATCAATACAAAGGTTCATTGACCTATCCTTATTCCAAATGAATAGGACTAGTTCACCCCATGGTGAAGCACTTGGACATATAAACCCTTTATCCAAATTCTATTATAGTTGTTTCTTCAGCTCCTCAAGTTCTGAAATATCCATTCTATATGAATTCTTGGATAATTTTAATACCCCAAGTATAAGATCAATTGAAAATTAAACCTCTTGGCTATGAGGAAGACCAGACAATTCCTAGGGAAACACATTAGTGTATTCCCTCACAATAGGCATGTCTTTGAGGATGATTATTTCCTTAAACTCAATCATTTGAGCTAGATGTGCTTTCTAATAGGGTAATAATATTAATGCTTGTGATATTTGTGCTAAGGAAGATTTATCTCCCTCTTTTCAATTGTACATAATTAGGGGTTGATTCGTGATACAAAGAGTGATTTTCTTCTCATGAAAACTTATGTTGACTCTATACAAGGAGAGAAAATACAACCCCATAATTGAATCAAATTACACCAAAAATAGAATGATAAGGATAATTGGGAAGTAAGTCCCACAAATTTTTATAGTGGATGAGTTATATACTCAGGTTGCAATAATTTCCCCCACTTTGTGTTTTTATTGATAACTCCACTTACATGATTTATGGTAGTGTTTGAATAGTTCTACTAAACTTTTGTGATATAAATGAATGAATAGAATCAGAATTAAAAATTATGTTATCTATCCTTGAATGAATAACAATCATAATTTTCACCACATTTTTATTGGGATACACCTAATTGGTTCTGATAGAAAAATATATCCCTTGTTGCCTTGCAGGTTATTGGTTGTCCACGAAAATACTTGGCTTAGTGTATTGGTTTTCAAAGTTCCATGGTTCCCTACAGTTGAACCAATGAAAAATGCACTAAGGTTTTACCAAATAATCCATTTCATTCGATTCATTCATGTGTTTCTCCTATCAAAAATCTTTAGTTAGGTACCCTTCCTTCTCACACCTAAAGCATTTCCTCTTCCCCTTAGGCAATTTTGTGGTGATTTTTTCTAAACCTTTGATAAGTGGGATGTGTAAGTTTCTTAGAACCATTAGATTTATTTATTAAACCACCATAATTAAACTCAACATTATACTTCTTATACCCATGATACCCTTGAGACTCTATGATCTTCATTTCTACTTTGAGGGCACATCAAAAAAATTCCTCATAGCTATAAAAGTCTTATATCTCTAGGGATTTTTGTAGACTAGGTTTTGGTTCACCAAAGAAGTGTTCAACCTTACATTCAGCGATAACGAAAATTTTGGAGTAGTATCATGAAAGTATTTTGAAGTTTACCTCATACACCCTGATAGATTCATCATCTTTTTTCTTGAGGTAAAGGAAATCCCTATTAATTTTAAGATGAAGAGTAAGAGGAAAATATTTATCGAAAACAATTCCAGAATTCCTTCCACCCTATCACTTTGATCACTTCATCATGCTTCATATTATTAACTAATATCCACCACTAATTAGTTTATCCCTCCATATAATAAATATACAAAAGAACCTTATCTTGTTTATAATACTTAAGGATGTATAATATCTTATCAATGGAGTTGATCCATTGTTTCGCAATTAATGGATCAGTTGATCCATTGAAAGTCAGAGGCCCTTGTCACATAAATCTCTTAATTTTAGCTTTTTATTTATTATGGGGATTTTTTTACTCCTCCTGATCTAGGTTTATATTCAATACCTGAGTCAAATGGGAGATTATCATCACAAAGTTTGGGATTCTTACTCCCATTGGGATGGGAATCTCATTGGGGTAGTGATCAAATTTTAAGTTTCATTGATTTTTTACCTGATTCCTCCTATTTTTTCCATTGGATATCATAAAGGGAAAATTAAGGTTGAAAATTTTTAAACTATTAGAAACATAAAATGAAATAAAATTACATTAAAGGGATAACTTATAAATTACAATTATTTCCTTAAACTATGAATTTTTAGGCCTCAATCTATGTTATCCATGATTTATTTCCTAAAATATATTCTGTTGGGAATTTTTTTTATTCTCTTAATAATGGGTCATAATTATATTATGAATTTACCAAATAATATCCCCCATTATTTTCAAAAATGGTGAAAATTAAGGCCCATTATCATGTATTATGTTACACCAAGTCAGGCTCGACACACCTTGTCGGAGTTGTTACCCCTGGATACATTTGTGTCATAACTACGTCCACTTGTAGTATCTATACAGAGATTTATTTTAATGATAAACCACATAATATATAATTATAAAAAATTTGTTATGTTTTCTTATACTTATTCTTATCCCAAATGTATTTTTTAGAGTTTTCTAATCCTAATCACAAAAAATAACAAAACTTTTCCTCTAATAACAACTATGGAAACTCTACTCTTTATTACAAAATAATTCATGATTTATTACATAAAATTACACATAATACAACCCTAAATATAGAGATGTATATTTTATTTGGTAATTAGGTATATATAATAACATCTTGAATATGGGATACAACAACATTATTTAAAACTTCCTTAACATTCTTCTATAATTCCACAGCTTTTAAAACTGCACGGGATAACCTGGTGACATACATAAGGAAGAGGTAATATATAAATCCTAGTAAGGGAATAAAAATTGAATAAGGTGACAAATTATAGAAAATATGCATATCAATGGGTAATAATAGGTGTAGTAATTATAAACATCAATAATAAGGCAAGGTATAACATGATAATCATAACATGGGAAATGTGGCAATAACTTAAAACATTATATCATAAACATATGTCAAGGATAACGGGAAAGAAATCATGATGGAAAACGTACCATAAATAAATCCGGTCCACTCATTATTCCAACATGAAATCTCATGAGACTAAACAACACCCAATTCATTAGAGCGCTATATAATTTTGGGTGCACCCGTCACTTTAATTTCATTCTTATGGTTAAGTGTGCCACATAGATCATACAACATGGATTCATTTATCATCATATTTTATTCCACAATAAAGGAGTTTATAATACATATATTTAATTCCCAAGTTAAATAATTATATTTTTATAAAGGTTAATACCCTAGATAGGAAATGGGTATGGTATTCACAATACAATTGTTTTGGCCTGGAAAATCGCGGGGAAATTTCGGCAGCATAACGACATCACTTAAAAATTCATAATATGGGTTGATGAGAAATAATGGGTTATCTCATAATTTTTACATAAATTTTACATTAAGGGGTATATGGGAAAAAAATTATCCCATTATAATTAAATTATGATAAAATACATAAGGTAAAGAACATACTTGAATAAATAGGAGAAGGGAAAATATTCCTTACTTGAGTCTGTGACTCCAAATGCTTGGGAGAGGATTCTTGAGAGTTTGGGGGAACCTTGTGAGAAATATAGAGAGGTTATGATAGAGTAAATACATTCTCCAAGGATTTTTAGCCAAGATAAATGGGATTATGGGTGGGTTTATATAGGCAAAGAGTGGGGATTTCATTAATATTTCTCAAACATATGTTCTGGACTCTATATAATAAAATAACCAAAACCACAAACATTACCATGGTTTTTGAAATTGATTTCTAAAAAATGGGAGTGGATTAAATTATTTTATAATTCAAAGGGATGAACCTAATAAAATAATACTCCTTCTTATGTTTAAGTGAGTCATACTCTTAAGAAATTATTTTAAAACCTTAAAATATATTAATGTTTTTGGATGATTCATAAAGGCTTTAGAAAATTAATAAAATAAAAATAAAATCACATTTTTTAAATTTAAAGCATTTATTTGGTCATGGATAACATTTATAGTAGTTATTAAATAAATTTTGGTTCATTATGATGTCATAATACACAAATTATATTTATACGGTATTTAATTTTTATCTAAAAATTTGACTATCTCAAAAAACTATGAAAAATTAACTGTTTGATGATTTCAGTTTTCTGATTCCAAAAATAATGTTCATTTTATATAAATAATTTTATAAGTATCATAATTTTATCTTTCAAATTAATAATCAACAATTATTGAGAAATGTTGGGTTTTTGACAATAATAGTTTTTGAACCCTTATAAAAATTACATTTGACTTCATAAAAATTATATGATCTTTTATATTTAATAAAAAATATTTACTAATAATATTTTATTAAAAAGATTCAAAAATACACTAATTAATCAAAATAATATCTTAATTGAACTTGAATATTATCAAAAAAATATTATTTGTGTTTTATTTTATCGAAATAAAAATCATTTATAAAGTAACAATAATATGGTAGAAATATATTAATTATAATAAAAAAACAATGTGCATTCTCATATTTATTGGTTCTTGATACATATCCCTTTAATAAAATAGCAAACTCCCTAGGAGTAAGGTGTGTGATAGTGAGACTTTCATGGTGTTGTTCGGTGTACATGGTTTGGGTCATGATATCGATGAGCTTGAACTTCTATCGTAAAAGGTTTCTCTCATGATTAAGTTGTTTGATATTATCTTGGACTTAGTCAAGAGAAAATCCCAGTGATGTTATCTCCCTCAGAAGCTTTTATAAATGGGCTTCATAGGGTATGATCTTACTGTTTGAGGCCATCACTTCCTTTTTCTGAGTCATTTGGATTTGTTACAATCCTATATTAACACTAATCATATGATCACGGTTAAATTGATATATTATCAATGGTAATGATTGTTAATGGTATTTTAAATCTGATAGGATATAATAAAACACAATAAGTGCATGTTTTTTCTATAACCATATTATATAAAAATACATTTAATTTAATCAAAAGTCAAATTTTATTTTTAGTAGTTTGGGTTATTACAAATGATACCACACTCTCTCAAGAAACATTTTATTTATTTTAAATAAGGAGTAGAGAGAATAAAATGAAAAAAAATATTTAAATAAATTTTTATATAATTATTTACAATAATAATAAAGGGGAGATTATAGAACCCACTTTGTGTTCAATTATATTTATTATCAATAAGTTATTATTGTAAATAAGCATGATATCAACATGTTTTTATAAGATAATATTAGAAGGAGTTTGAAGTGTACAAGAATTTGGATGAGAATATTGAGTGAATTACACAATAATTCTATCCTTATATATTGAGTAGTGAATAATGAATGGGGACTAAAGAAACACCTTGGAGTTTGAAGGTAAGTTGTTTTCATTATCCATGTGATAATGGAATATCTTTGATGTACTTCCCCTATGTTTGGAGATACATTCACATATGAAAAAGGGATTTAACTTTTTCCAATTTTTTATGAATATATTTTCTACTAAATATTTGAAAATTAGGTAAAAAAGATAAAGTAGTTTCTTGAAGGTTCATGTGAAGAATTGGTTTATTCATATTTTTAAACCTATGGAACTTGATTTAAAGAGAAGAGTTACATGGAAAATCAATATTTCCAAACATTATGTATCTATGAAGAAGAAAATAAAATGGATGATGTCAGATTAAATAAAGTTTGGATAATATTTTGATAAGGATCCAATTTAATTATTATCATATCGTGAAGAATGGTGTTATGAAAAGAAGATACTTCGATTATTTAGGAAGAAATATTTAATTAGGTTGAGAAAATGGAATACTATTTAATTTTTTGAACCTAAGTGTTTCATTTGTTGTCACATTATGTCAATATGTGTGTTTGTTAAGTTCAGATGAAGTGGTGATGCCTGGATAATTTTTATGGATTTACCTTATGGAATGGGATGCCACACTTTGAAAATTCTTATTTATATGGATTTTTATGTACCTCTTGGATGGTTCTTCTTGGTATAAATGTGATTATTTTTATACTGGTCTTAATTTTAAAAGTCATGTGCTAAGGATTTTTCACATTTCATCAACAATAGGAATACTATGCAAGTAATATAAATGTATGAAGAAGAATTTCATATGAGGATTTTTTTTTTAATAAGTAGAATGGTATTTCATTTTATAATTATAATTTCTCTAATTATATTTTATATTGTGTCCTTATATAAGAAAACAGGCTATCCCTCTACACAATGGCCTAACCCGAGCTAGACCTCATGATTTGTGGGACATAAAGGTCAACCACAACTAAAATAGCAGTCCAAGCCTACTCGTGAGTTGTATAGGATCCATAGACATTTCTAGGTATTTTAGGGCTCATGTATAAGGCCCGCAGAGCATGCACCTGAAAGCATGAAGTGTTTGGGCTGATAGATCACTTGTCCAAAGACCATAGTGTGTGCATTTCTAACCAATGTTGATCCCCAGTAGCTTACTCAAAGTGAATATGACATGGATTAATTGATATACTAAAGAACTAGATGAGGGATAATTGTATGTGGGACAACCCTTTATGGGTATTTTTCACTCATCCAATAAAAACACAGAAATATCACTAATAGACCAATATTTTAGCTCGTTTGAACTTGAGTCATATAATCAATGTGGTAGATCTCTTCTTATTTCTACATATGATCTTTTCACAAACTAACCCTTTGCGGATGAGGGTTGTAGGCTGAATAACCAAAGAGGAACTCAATCTCTATATGGGATATTCAAATCCCATCATGCGTGTTAAATATCAGTTAAGTATGTATTTATAAAAATAAAAAAAAATATGCTTGGTGAAGTTGAGTTTGGGGAGATAAATTCCATGTGAAAGATGCTTCGAAGATGAGGTTTCAGGCTGAGGAACCACATGTGATATTAAACTCTTTGCGGAAGCAAAGTCTTTTATGGATATAGATGGAGGAATTTTTATATTAAAAAGCAGTTCAATGATATTATATGTATGGGTAGAATTCTAAAAAAATCATATTAGTGCTTTGTGAAGATAGGGTTTGTAGACTACCATCATGGTGAAAAATGTTTTGTAGATGGATGCTATATAGATGATAATTATAGTACATAAATGAAAATGACTTGTGTTGAGAGCTATGAATAAAAGGATGTATGCAGTGTAAAATGATTTTTAGTACATGAAGAGGTAAATTCCTTTATGGATAAAATACTTCGCTATTAAGAAGCCACATTATAGTACTTCCCATAATTTTTGAAATTATCATGTGATAAATTATATGAATAATTGTTTAGTTGATGCCTATAAAATTATGGGTTTCTTTCCAAATGAAATAGGAAGGTGTGGCATTGAAGTAAAATGGAGATAATTTTTATAAGAAAATTATTTATCACTAAAAAGTTGAGATAAAGTATATAAATAAATAAAATAATTTTCCATTAGTATGCGGTAGTATATTTGAGTTCATATAGCAGTTCAAGAAGTAGTATATTGTTATGTAAAATGTTTTTCGAATGATATATATGCTATGCGATAATAATTTAATGCACATAAATATAAATTGGCATAATAGATGAGAAGCATATAGTTGATAATTAAAGAGGTAGAATTTTGAGAAAGAAATTGTTCAATAGTGTTCTTTAGAATGTGAGCATATAATATTTTATTTATCTTGAAGTATAAAAATAAAATATCTTCCTCAATTATTTATGAAGTATACAACATTCATAAGTGATCTTTCTTGTGTTGTTTTTAATAATTTTTTTCACTAATAGTGTGAAACTATTTTTCTAGTGGGACTCTAGAAATCATAGTGGGAATCTATTCAAGTGAAGAAATGTATATTGTAACCACTTTTGATTATAGTAGAGAATATGTAATTGGTGAGTCTAAACAATAATAGTAAAGAATAGGCTCATTTTAAGGCTGAAATCTGTAAAAATATTGTGTTCTTGTGATATTTATTTTTACTACATTCGGAATAGGTTGAGTTAACATAAGATTGGATCGGATCCTAACAGGTCAACATAGGTTAATTTCAAAAGAAATAATGTTGAATTTCCTGAAGGCCTTCTTTTTATTGATTTTCCGATAACCCCCCTTTCTAGGGATGAGGGGGAACCCTTACAAGGCCCGTAGGATTAGGAATTACATTGCCCGTAGGCTTGGAGACATAACATGACTCGTAGGTCTTAGGGAAATCATATAGACTATGACTACTTGAAACTACTCCTCCCCAGCATCTGCATCATGATCAGCTTACCACCTTTGCATGACTGTTTGGCTATCATGTACATGTGTAGGGGTTCACAGGAGCGGTACTGATAGCAAATGTCATACCCTCTCATTCTTCCAAAGTCTGTTTAGCCCTGCTCTAGTGGATGTGCCCTACTCTTTCCTCTTCTGGAAGTTGGTAGAACATATCAAAATTCCATTTTGATGTATCTTTCATAAAAAGAGTACACAAAGGTTATGAGACTCAAAAATGCCAAGGAAATTTGGGATAAATTATAAAGCATCTATGAAGTAAACATGAATGTACATGAGGCCAAATTGAACATTTTTAGAAGGAAATTTGAAGGTACCAAGATGGGTAAAGAATAAAATGTTAATGACTAATTCACAAGAGTCAATAAAATTTTCAGTAATATTTTGGGTTTTGGTGAAAAGGTGGATGATTGAACTATTGTCATAAAAATAATGAGAAAATTTTCTAATAGGTTTGATCCTAAGTTATTGTCTTTGTAAGATTAAAATTATGTTACTCTCAATGAATTACATAACATAAAAATTGCATATGAAATTTGAAATATCCTATTCTTCAAGAAGAATATCAAATAGGATATTCCTTTTGAATCCATGAGAAAGCTAAAAATTAGCGATGATGAAATTTTAAAATCAATTGAATATGATGATGAAAATTAAGATGAATATTTTAATAGAATAATTTCTATTGTATGAAACAAATTCAGTAAGGTAAATATTATGGGTAAAATTAAATTTCCACTAAGGTGATACAACTATAATGACATTATACATTTTTTTGTAAATTTTACTAAAAATAAATCTATGGAATCTAAGAAATATGATGAAAAAACATAGAAAAAGAAATGGGGGAAGAGTATAAATGGAACAACCAAATTTTATGGAATCAATAATAAATTATTTAAAAGTAAAATAATAAGTTTAGTAAGAATGGAATATGAAGATAACTCCACTACAAGCATCCAATTAGAATATGAAACTAACTTTGTGGCTCATATTGAAAAAGTTTTTGATGCCTCTAGAAGTGAAGATGATTAAAGTGAAAAAATAGATCTAGAGCACATGTTGAAAAATGAATTAGAATACTTCCTTGAGAAAAACACAAATATAAATAAGGAAAAGTGAGTTTTATTGAAATAGAAAGAAAATATAACTGAGTAAAAAGAAGAATGTGAAAATAAATATATTATTTACATTTAATAAATCAAAAGACACAAACTAAAAGTTGAATAAATGAAAAATATGGTAAAGGACCTTGTATAATAACTTTCTATCAAAGAAGCAGAATAGTCGAAGACTCTGTATAAATGTCTTGAGGAAAATAATATCTTGAAAAAATTTTGTGAAGATTTTAAAAAGGCTATTAAGGTTAAGGAAGAATCATCAAAAACTGGTGAAAGGAGGGGTTCAAAAAAGCAGGTTAATTCAACACTCTACTAATCTCAAAATAAATTTGTTATCTCTAACAATGATAGTCCAAAAATAATTTCTAGTCATGTGTGGAATGTAAAGATAAGTGAGAAATCATATTATAATTCAAAGGAAGAAATAAATTCTCTATGAATATTTTTCCCCTATAACAGATAGAATTTATTTATATGGAAGGAAAACAACAATAATCAGTAATATAAGGCTATTATAATTTGGAAAGATCAATGTTAATAGAATATTACTGTTGTTATAGAGTATTTGGGAACAAATCATATTTATATTGGTATGAAATGTACCTATTAGATATGGGACATGAACCAAGGGGGAGGTATACTAAGAATATGAGAGAAAATTTTCAAAGTAAGAAAGAAGTTATTAGATTCTCATCATATTTGGAAACCCAAATCAAATTTTACTATTTAGAATAAATATATGGTATATGTAATAAGAAAGTACATTTTTCTAAAAATTTATTTTGTATTCTCCCAGAACAAACATCTAATATTTTTAATGAAAATGGAGTTCAAAAAATTAATTAAGAAAATAGATATTTCTCTGAAGTTTCTTTGAAATATAGTAGAAAAACCAAGTTATGGATTATTCATAGTAGATGTTCATCACACATGATTGGTGAAACAAAAATCCTTAGAAAAATTGAGAATTATGAAGGAGGATAAGTGGCATTTGGAAATAATTATTCACTAAATATTAATGTATTTGGAAAATAAAATATCGACGCATAAAATATGAGTCTAATCGTGTGTTATTTTTTTAAGGGATGAAGCACAATTTTTTCAGTGTCAGTCAACTTTGTGAGGAAAATCATGATGTTTTGTTCAAAATGGATTCATGTATCATAAAAATCTTAAATTATGGAATAATTATCACTCAAGGAAAAAAGAACCAACGGTAATCAATTTCAAATTTTTGATTCTATCAATTCATGTTATTTGAGTTCCAAAGATGAAAACAACCATTGGAATAGAATACTTGGACATCTTGTTCAAAGGGGTATAAGTAAAATCTTGAATCATGATATTTTGAGATATTTTCCCAAACTAAATATATAAAGGGATAAAATCTGAATAACCTTTCAAAAAGTGAAATTGGCCCAAATTTTACACTAAGGGGTGGATATTATATCTTCTAAACCCACTAAACTTATTCATACTGACTTATATGGCCTAATGAGAGAAAATTATAATAGAGGTGATCTATATTTCATTACATTTATTAATTATTATACTTGGATGAATAATTTAATGTTTATCAAAAACAAGTCAAAAGAAACTAAATTGTTCAAAAAAACTAGAAGGAAAGCTGAGAAGAAGATGGGTCTATATATCAAGAAATTGTTATCAAAAAATGGTAAAGAGTTAAATTTTTATGTTTTTGAAACTTATATTTTCAAATATGGGATCAATCATCAGTATAAAACACCATATACTCTATAGAAAAATGTGGTATCTGAAAGAAATAACATAAGCATAGTTGATATAGGAAAGTCTGTATTAGCTGAACAAAATATATCGAAGTATTTTTGGAGAGAAGCTATATGTACTTCCATAAATGTATATATCAGATGTCTGTTAAGACCAAAAACACAAAATAAAACATATGAAATGTGGTATAACAAAATATTTACTATCAAATACATTATATTTTTTTAATTCCCTTTCATTTTAAAGATTGAGAATATCAATTTGGAAAATTTTGAAGAAAAAAATAAGGAATAAATTTTCATGTGATATATATAAAATGGTAGTGTCTATAGTTTTTGTAATAAATGAATATAGAATTTATTTGACGATAGTGATATAAAATTTATTAAAAAAAAGAATAAATCAGATATCATAGTTGATACAGATTCAAAAGATTCAATAAAATGGTTTGAAAATGGAACAAAAGAATGATGAAGTTATTATTAAGGAGCCAAACATTGATGATATTGAATTTAAATATAATAGTGGTTAATATTAAGATAATAAAAATATTATAATCAATAAAAAAATTGGATAAACTTTTTGACACTTAAAATATCATGGGAAATCAACAGACTAGTTCAAACTAGTAGAATATTGATAATTGGAGATAAAACTACACATATTTCTAAATTTTAACCTCATACAGTGGCATAAGTATTTGGGCATGAGGAATTGATTCAATCTATAAATGAGTAACTTGATCAAATTGATAATAATTCCACTTGGGAACTTGTATTAAGATCTAAAAAATAAAAATGTTATTAAGACCAAGTGGATTTTTAGAAAAATAAATAAATTAGAAAGGTAAAGTATCAAGAAACAAAATCTTGGTTGGTGGATAAAGGATATTCTCAAATTGAAGGAATTTATTTTAATGAAACTTTTTCACCTTCAAAAATATTGTAAACCGTTAGATTTTTCTTGGCAGTAGCAGCACACAAACATTATAAAGTTTATCAAATGGATGTGAAATCTTCTTTTCTAAATGGTGATCTTAATGAATAAGTCTATATTAAAAGACTTGGTGGATTTTTATTATACAATTATTGAATCATGGAATAAATATTGAGTAAATTTTTTTATGGTTTTAAATAGACCCCAAGATCCAAGTATTCCAAATTAGATGGTTGTTTAAGATATATTAATTTTATAAAAGGAAACGTTTTTAGTAAAAATTATGTGAGAGAAATGTCCAAAGTTAATATAATGGTAATTTTATATAGTTATGACATCATATTTTATGGTGACAAGGAAGTTCAATGTCAATATTATTCTAAGAAAATGAAAAATAAATTTTGAGATGTCCATGCTTGGTCAAATAAATATTTTCAATGATTTCAGATTGGGAAAAAACCAAATTCCATATTTCTATAACATGAAAAGTATGTTAGGGAATTTATGAAAAGGTTTGGAATGGAAAATGAAAAATATTTTTCAACACTAATTTTAGTTGGAACTAAATTTTAAAAGGATGAGGCTATAAATAGTGTTAATCAAAAAGAGTTTAGAAGAATAATTGGTAGTCTATTTTATCTAATAGTATCAAAATCAGATATAACTTATATAGTGACTATATGTGCCATATTTTAGAGTGAACCAAAAGAGGCTCACTTGTTAGCTGCTAACAAAATTCTGAGATATGTGAAAGGAACTATGAACTATGGTATTCTATATAGACATGGTGTAGATTTAAAACTTTTGGTGTTTGTGGATGTTTATTGAGTAGTTGATTGTATAGAAAGGATATCAACTTTAGGTGGAACCGTATTTTTGTGATAAAAATGTGTTGGTTTGTATAGAAATAAGTATAATTTAGTAACACTGATATTTTATAAGGTTGAATATATTAAATCTATACATTAATGTACACATATGATTTGGATGCATGTAAAATTCGTAGATTTAAAAATTGAAACCAATAATCCACTAAGATTTTTATGTGATAATCAAAGTTCTATTGGATTTTCTAAAAATAATCTACAACATTCAAGATCCAAGAATATTTATATCATGTATCATTTTATCAAAGAAAATATAGTTGGTGGATATATCAAGATAGAATACATTTCTACCAAAGATCAGGTTGTAGATATTTTTTCCAAAGAAATGCCAAAAGATAGATTTACCAAGTTGAGGATAAAACTTTATGTTCAACCTTATCATCCTGCTTGAATAATCAAAAGCTACCTTCTTATTCCCTATTATTTTATATGTATTGTGCTAAAAAATTAGGTAATTAAAGGAGATGTTTTATTCATTATGGAATACATTTAATTCTATGATGATGAAAGTGGATTCATTTCTTTAGAGGGAGGATTCATGAGGTTTGAATAAACCAGTCACACTCTTATTTCTCATTTTAAGTTGTATTTATTAAAGGGTTGTTCTTGATTGATAAAATACTGATAAAAATGGGAAATTATTCTTGTGCATCTAAAATTTATTGTTTTTTTATAAAGTTTTTTTAGGATCTTGTATTTCATTTGAGACATTCTAAGCTTGATTTCACATGATTGTATATTTAAAAAGGTATCTTATATACCCTTGTTTACATATCTCTTATTTTATATATATGGTATGCCGACATAGACTTAGAGATGATTAACTAAATTTCGTTTCCAAGTATCATGTGATGTCATTCCTTATTCTATGATAATAATAGGATAAGTTATTGAGAATACAAATGAGATAAAAAGAGCAAACTTACCCTTTTTTGTTGATTTTCATTAAGTGGAAGTAAATATGATACAAAAATATTTAATTTTAAGTGGTGAGAGATGTGTGAATGAATACTCACAACAAAATACAAAGGTGGGGTTGTTGAACCTAAGTGTTTCATTTATTCTCACAATCTATCATTATATTTTTTTGGTAAATTTGAATGATGTTGTGATGTCCAGATAATTTTTAGAGATGAATTGGTGTTGCCTAGATAATTATTATGGTTTCATATTATGGAATTTTATGTCACACTTGGAAATTTCTACTTTATATATAATTGTATGTCATACTTGGAAATATCTTCTTGGTATAAATGTGATGATTTTTTGTGTTGATCTTAATTGTCAAATTCATATGCTAAGGAGTTTTCACATTACTTCAACAAGAGTAATAACATGAAAGTATTTTAAATTCATGAGGAATAATTGAATATGTAGAATTTTTTTGAAAATTATTCTAATTATATTTCATTTTATACATATAACTTCTCTAAATATATTTCATGGTGTGTCCTTCAAAAAAATTGGTCCATCCAACTTGACAATGGCCCAGGATGATCTAAACCTTAGGCTTTGTGGGACCTGATGGTCAACCACACCTATGGTAGCAACCCAGAACTACCCATTAGAGTAATAAGAGTCATAGAGCTCGTTGGGTGTGGTTGGGACCACATATAAGGCCCCCAGAGTGCACACTCAAAAGCACGCAAAGGTTGGACTGGTAGCCCACTTAGCTAAAGACCATGGTGTGTGCATGTGTAACTGATGTTTTTCCCTAGTAGACATCTCAGAGTGAATATATCATGGGTTAATTTATATACCAAAGTGTCTTATGAGGGCGAATTGGATGTGGGACAACCCTTTGGAAGTACTGTTCACTCATCCATTAAAAGTATGGAAATATCAGTGGTCATCCAATATGTTTTCTCGTTTGAACTTGAGTTGTCTAGTTAACCTATGATATATATTATTCTTCCTACTTATGAGATCTTCATGAAAAATAAATTCAAAATAGGGTTTCAGAATGAAGAGTAATAGAGGAACTTTATTTCCATGTGGGATCTTAAAACCACATTAGGTGTGATAAAAATGGTTAAGTATAGATTTCCGCAAAGAATAAAAAATCTTTACAAAGTTGAGTTTGGAGATATGAATTCCATGTGAAAGATACTTTGCAAAATTGGTCGAAGGGTGAAGAACTATGTATGAGATTAAATTATTTGTGGAATTAAAGTCATTTATGAATACAGATAGAGGAATTTTCATATTTAAAATCAGTTCAAGAATACTATGAAGATGCAGAGAATGCTACATGAAAACACTTTACGGATTAGTTTTATGAGAAGATATATTTTTCATAATTACATGAATTTCATGGAAAAAAACTATATGAGGATGTAAAATATGAGGATGATAATTATAGTTCAAAAATAAAAAATATTTGTGGTGAGATCTATGTAGAGAAGGCTGTATTCTTGAAGAATGATTTACAGTACTTATGGATGAAAAGTCCTTTGTGGGGAAAATACTTCAATATGAACAAACTACTTTAAAATTCTTCCAATGATTTTCAAAATTATCATCTGATGAACTTCTAAGTTGATACCTATAAAATTATGGGTTTCTTTCTATATTAAAGAGGATGGTGTGTCACTAAAGTACAATGCAGATAATTTTTTGAGAAAATTATTTGTCACTCACAGGATGAGATCAAGCATAAAAAGCAATAAAATCCGTTACAGTCAGTATGTGGTAGTATAGGTGAGTGTAGACATTAGTTTAATAAGTAGTATATTATTGTGTATATAGTTCTATTAAAGATACATATTCTATGTGATAATCATTTAATTAACATAAATATAAATTGGCATATTATATGAGCAGCGTATAGTTGAGAAATCATGGGGTGGAATTTTGAGGAAGAACCTGTTCAGTAGTGTTCTTTAGAATGTATTCTTATGATATTTTATTTATCTTGAAGTCTCAAAAGAAAAGATCTTAATCAATTATTTCAAAAGTATCAAACATTTAGAAGTGATCTTTCTTTTATTTTTTGTAAACATTTTTTAACTGATAGTGTAAAACTATTGTTCCAGGGGGACATTGGAAATCATTGTGTTAATCTATGCTAGTGAATAAATATATGTTTTAATATCTTGTGATTATAGTAGAGAATATATGATTGGAGAGTCTAACTAATCATATCAAGTAGTAAGATCATTTTGATACCAAACCATGTAAAAATATTACATTCTTTCCCGGTTTTATTTTTACTACATTTAGAAGAGGTTGAGTTATCATAAGAGTGAATCAGATCCTAATAGGTCAATAGAGGTCAATTTAAAAATAAAGAAAACTTGTGAAAATCACCACTGATTCAATACCCCCCCCAGTGGTGAAACTCATCCTTGGAACTTAAAAAGTAATTTAAGGAGTTCTTATATATTAAGATATATTTGGGATAATTCTAATATAGTTGAATAAGGATTGAAAATATCCTAAGGTGGTTTAGAAGGATTTTAAGTGGCTTGACATTCCCTAAGAAATTTTGAATATTTTTTTATGTAATTTGAAGAATATATGGAATTAAGAGTGAATTTAAATGTTAATTTGATATATTTATTAAAATTAAAAATGAGAAAATTTTTGAAGCTCGTTGAGTTATATAATATATCAAAAATGGAATGTAATATTATTCTAGAGTGAAAATTAGAAAAGTACTGAATCACATGGGGATTTGTAAGATATTATCACTGATACGTAATATATTTCAAATAATATGTAAGATATTGAAATTAATACATAATATATTTTGCTGGTATGTATGATATTGTCTATGCATGTTCAAAAAAGTTTTAGATCTATAGTAATTCATAATATTCTCTATATTTCCACTATGATGCATAACATATTTATTATTTAATGATTTTTATTTTGAATAAATAAAAGAACTTTAGAAGTTTAAATGTGATGATGATGAGCTGTACTTAAATTCATATATATCATGATGTAGAAATATAGAGTCATGATCTAAATCAAGTGAGAAGGAGGAATAAATTATTAGAAGCTATAATAATTATGGATTATTTCAAAGATGAAAATAATTATGATATTTATAGTAAAGTCAAAGAAATTATTGAAAGGATCTTAATAATATTATTTGAATGATTAAAGGGTGAAGGTTATAGAGATTTTAGAATGAAAATACCATACTGGAAATTTTATTGAGTTTCCACATTAAAATATGGATAATATTTCATATGATAACTATAATATCATAAAGAGAACAATAATAGGAATATATGGAATTATTGAGAGACCGAATGTTCCTATTATTGAATAGATCCTTTTTTCGAAGAAAAGATAGATCAGATATTGAAACCATTGAGAGTTCATTCACGTGTGTTAATGAATAAGATAATATCAAGAGAAATTAATACTATTGATGTTGAATATCTTAATCATGAAAGAATAGTAAGAAGACTCGTATATGATATACCTACATCATAAGGAATGAATGAGATATTGAGCTAGATGTTTGAGGTTATTGCATTTGAGAAAGGATATCATATTCAAATTGTATAGGGAAGAAAATATCCTACACAACTAATCATACTTCAAGGAGGAGATATTTGAATTGAGTATTTTATGAGGAAGACCTAGTTAGTTATAGATTCTGAAGATAGAAAGTGGTTGATTTATTTACCAATTAGTTCCATGAATTATACATGATTTGTTCTTTGATAGTAGGTTTGAGAATATACCCTTTCATGTGTTTCTTCTTGATAATAAAAGGGATATAGTGTGTGAGTGGAATAACAACCAGTATACACTGGGTATTTAGTCATCCATCTTGGAGGTGAATTTCATTAACAAACATCTATGTGCCTTTTTATTTTTCTTTCCTATTTATTCTTCATGCATGAAAATCGATGGTGAGAAGAGAGAAAGTGATCCATTCATCTAATGATTATAGAGGTAAATTGAGAAAAAGATTTTGATAGGTAATATTTTATCTTAACATATTCATCCCCTTCTCTCAATTTGTTTTCACCGATCTTGGTGGAACAAAAATATATTACCTTAGGCATAGTAAATGGAACCAGGTACTAATAAAGCTAACTTGTGCCTTCAAGTCATGAACTCACCTAAGTATAGTTCATGACTTACCCTCAATATTGCAAAAAATAATCAATAATATAATGTAATATGTATATATATAAATCAATAATAATAAACTAGGTAATATCCAACTTGATTATCACCCCTAGATCTCATCTAGAACACACCTCAACCAATGGAGAAACATGACTAGATATAACACACTTAGATCATATCCATTATAGGCCTAGATCACGATCCTCATAAATTAGAAAATAAAGATATAAATGTTCCTTAGACCATTCATTCATGGTTTACCATTGTATACCCCTAGATTATTTCATCATCGAGTGCTCTAATAATTACCATACATTTGAAAAGTCACTATTCATATTTATAAGAGACCATACAATCATACTAAAAATTTATTCCTCACTATGAAAACCATTCAAGTTCATCTTTATAAAACAAATGAATGGATAAAAGAGTTATGTGTTTATTGAGTGACCTAAAAGTAAATTTATCCTAATTAAATCATCTATTGTGACCTTAATAGGATTTATGAATTAATTCCTAAATTTTTTAACACTTTAGGATCCTTTTGGTCCATATATAACCATTTACTAATCCCCACGTATGATATGAACTATAACCACATAAATAATTATGTAAGATACTAAGGACTACATACCATGATATTTTACTAAATCATTAAGAAGAAGAACCATTTGATTTAAGGAAAATTGGTATAATTCACTAAATCCTATGAAAATTACATATTAAGTGGGTTTAAAAGAATTAATACTAAACAAAAAAATGGAAACCAATTAAATAAGGTTGTTTCATGTTATCCTTACTAATAGGATATCATTGTTATGGATATAGATAAAATGAAACACTATATGGGAAATCAATATTAATATGATCATAAAGGATTGAGGGGAGTAAAACAAGGGAGGGCCCTATTATCTGTATCTGGACTGAAAAAAGGGGGTGGAAATATATGTATTTGTATATTTAAAAAAATAAAATATTACATATGTTTAATTCCTAAAATAAGATCACTTGGAACCTAATATAATTCCACAAAATACCCAATATCCACTACATACCCAGCAACCAACTACCCGATGATTGAGGTAGTATCTTAGCCAAAAACTTCTAATCTCATTGGGTACCTGGTGTAATAACTAATTTTTGTATATAATTTTCAAATGGAATTTTTTTGTAAAAATAGTTTCATTATAACTCATTTATATAATTTTTATGTTTTTAAAAAGCAATTTTATCTATTTGGATACTTTATATAATTTTGGAAGTTTTTTAAGAAAAAATATAAAACCATGTTGTTGTGGTATAAAAAATACATTATGTTTCTCACATAAGGTTGAATTTTAAGATCGTGACCAAAAAACTATAATTGGAATGGTGAAGAATTTGGAATAAACTTAACTATATTAGATATGACAAACCAACTTTTGGTTTTAGAATAAGATTGTAAATTATTAATCTTAATGGTTTATAGACATAATGTGATACATTAATATTTTTGTTCCCCAATTTTATTGCATTTGTGAATAATTTTTTTATAAATTTCCAATAAATAGTGGAATATCTAGGAAACAAAATTTTTTTTCCCTTGTTTCTAGTGGATATGAATTCATAAGGAGAATTGTTTTATATTTTTTGGAGGTCTCGGGTCAAGTATTAAGTCATTTTTAGTCATAGAAAATCATACCACCTCATAGTTTACAACACCATGTTGTGGTTTGTTTGTGTCTTTAAATAGTTATAATTTAGATATCCTTAAAAAAATCAATTATTTAGTTTATTTTTACATTTTTTCTCTCAAAAAAACATTATTTATGTTTTTATTCATTACTTTTAGTGTGATTTAATTATAATTATTTATTTATTTAACTCTACTCAATTCATTCATTAATTATTTCTTAATTTTTTACTTAGCAAGATTAAAAATTATTTAGTCATGAGTGGATAGTGTCTTGATAATTATAAACTTAAGAGTTGAAGTATGGGTAACTAATTATTTTTTCAAGTTCAGTCATAAAGAATTTTTTTAATTAAGAATCACCTAGGGAATTAATTAAAACTTCATTATTTTGTAATCCATTGAAACGGAGAGTTGTTAAGGGTGGATATTTAAGATGATTGATAAGATTAAATAATGAGATATATTTTAGATATATTTTTCCAAAAAATGTTTGACCATTAATAAACTTGTTTTTGTTTGATTATTTAAATAAGTGTTTTAATTGATTTATGTTGAACTGTTGGATTTAACCATAGTGAAATGAATTACATTAGATTACTCTATTAAAGGATGGAGCATAGTCACTAGGTTGGGCCTAGGAAATGCATGGTGTGGTTCTCAGAAATACCTCATTACTTGATATCATTTTAAAAAAAATAGAGTCTGATTAGTTTTAGGAATGATGGGGTGTGCTGGAGAAGTTCCACTAAAAATAGATCATGGTGAGATTAAACACTAAACCCTAATAAAACCTTTAGGTATATGGATTCTAGAAGATCATTCACAATTTATGTTATCGAATCTCCTCCTCAAATTTCTCTATATACTTTTGGAACATGGGGAAACTAGCCGTTGTGTTTTCAAGTAAGGACATGGACCTTCTTGAATTAGATTTTTGATATACCTTGATTGGTAAGGTCTCTTACTGACACACTTCAAATAATTTCATGGGGTGGACTCTTGAGACTATTGGTTTAATCTTATCTGAGATTGGGATTCTTGACTAAAGAATTTTCCTAATATATTTCTCCTTAAAATATGATTATTCTATATGTCGGTCCATTATATAATGGTCTTTTTTCAGTGTCTCTTAAAGATAATGAAGTGGTATCTTGATTTTTAGATGGATATCAGACCACCTATGGTTCCAATATGGCTAGGATTTCAAGACTACAAATCCATTTTTTTAAATCAGAATATCTATATGATATTTTTAGTCTAATTTTATCGTCCATTAAACCTGATTCAGCCACCTCTAAGCTTTCAATGCCCTCTATTTCAAGGATTTTCATAGAAGTTTATATCTCCAAACCTATCATCTCATTCTTTTATATCTAGAATGAGGAAAATGGATTTTAGATAATTGTAGCTTAAAAAAACATTCATGATTTTTTTTTTCTATTTGAAATTTAGACATGCTAATAAATATTGTAATATAGTGATTTCAAATGAATCCAATCCACACCATCCTCTTCAATAGAAGTAAATTTTTTATGCTTGGGTGCTACAAAAGGTAAAAAAACCTATATTAAACTTTTATGGATTTATCACCCTATATCCAAGAAATAATCATAAATGAAAGGATTGATCAAATTTGGGGAGAGAAATTATCACATGATCCTCTAGGATTAATATTAATGAGAATATTGATATTCCTATTCAATCTATTCAAGATAACCCCTCACCATCCTCTGGTGAATCTAACTCATATGAATACGTGGAGGATTCCATTAAGATCAATAATAACACTCTTTTTATTAGGGGGTATCATGGAAGAAATATATTCTTGGGTGACCAAAACAAATTTTATGTATTTTAATAGATATCATACGGGGGGTTTTCTATAGATAATTATCTTGATCTTAGGGTGTGTATGTATGTAAAAAATGAATCTAAATTTGAAAAAAAATCCTAATATTAATTATCATAATATTATTTTTGAATAGTGTTAACAAGATCCAATTTTTATGATGTTGGATTTCACAACACATTTTCCTTTGAACCCATCAGTACCATTTCTTATTTATGATGAGTCTGACTTCTGCATTGAGTCATTGATATTCAAATTTTTCTTTTGCAACATCACCTTGGATGAGTCTCATTTATGAATGGAATATTCTTATTTTCCATTAAATTGATGTTGTTGAATAGGATGAATAGATTTGAGGTCATCTTGGTGAATTATAGGAACTATCATGAAAAATTTTGGATACCATGTTTACATAATAGATGTATTGTGTGCATAATCTATAAGGAGGTGTCTACTTGGAAGAATAGAACTCTATGAGATTATTTAGAGATTCCTCTCACTAGGATTGTTTTATTCTTCATATAATAATTTGAGGACGATAATGAAAATTATAGTATAGATAAAAGTGAATAATAATTTAGAGTTTTATGTTGATGTCTAGTTTTATTAATTTCATGAAAAAGGGGTCGATGATGGGGTGGTTTGTATTAAGTGAATTTATGTCAAGATTACAATGATGGTTAGATAACCTTTTAAGGTTATATTTCTAAAAAATATTTTAATCTTTGTGCATTTATTTTTTGACTTCATTTTATTAGGATATGGTGTAATATCTTCACACCTCATGTTTTCACTATATCCTTATTTTTCTTTAATAAATTGGGGGGGGTATGGGTTAGGCTACTAACACATATCTCAGACCATTTAATTTAAATTATTTAGGAATTCAATGGTGGTAGCTTTAATTTGGATAAATTGAAAATTTTTATTGTCTTAGTAATTGAAAAAAAACATCTTTAGACTTACCTTGTAGTCAAGGGAATTATAAATGACATGAAATATATAATTATGATGTGGTTTTTTAGAACAAATTAAAAAATTTATTACATGTGATCATTAAATTTACAAGACCCAAGGCACAAAATAAGAAGAACAAACCTAAAAGTACCCAAAACACATAAAGTACACACAATTCACATTTACTATAGATAACTCCTCCATATCAATTAATCACCCCAAAGAAGGGAAAATTGTGACTCGAAGTGCCCACAACCATAGCTAGGAACAACCATCACAAAAATGAGCATGATAACAATCCCAAAAAATACCAACCACACTATATTGAGAAAAACAACTCAAAACCTACCCACCAAAACCCAAAAGAGTCTAAAAAAACTCCCACACCCATAAATAACTCCACTTAGAGCCATTCACCACTAGTTTCAATAGATACTACTGTAAAAATCTAGTAGAATTATTTTCATCTTACATAACTAAAGTAACTGATGATCAAAAACTAAATAAATCCATTATCCCTCCCTAAGAAAACCACAAAAAATATCATCTCTAGTCAGTATCACAAAAACCATAATAATACTGATGAAAAACCAAAGCTCTATGTGTACAAAAACCATTAACACATTTGGTGGACTCCGATGACCAAACCCCATAGTAATCCATCACTGACCAACATCCAAACATAATAAAAAAACCCAAGAACAACTATCATAGAAAAATCTAAGATGTTGATCCCATCCAATATATTTAATGAAGAAAACATGAAACACCACATACAATAACATTACTAAGACATTACATCGAGAAAAATAATGGTGAAAAAACATGAAAAATGGACTAAAAAAGAAACATATGAATATATCCCCTATTTTATCTATTTAAAGTGGGGATCAACATTAGAAGAACCACTAAAATATTTTCATGTTCAAGTTTGATGAGAGGAGATTTACGGTATTACAACCCCCAACTCGAACTCTTGGATATGGTGTAAAAAACTTAATATTTACATTTATGGATTTAATACTGATAAACATGACCCAATTTTATCCATCCAAAACATATAATATTAAAGGTAAATATTGGATCACTTACATACCCAAGGACCTTTTAGGTTATTGTTCTAAAAATGTAGGACAAACTCTTATATAACAATACTTATGTTTTTAAGTGATCATTTTTCCATTATACACATATTTTATTATTCCACATTAATTCATCATCATCACACACATAAAACACTTCTATACATATCTTACATAAAATATTTCTTTATAACTTGGGTAAAAGAATCTTAAAAAGGGTGGGATAATATTTTTTGTAAAAGGTAAACATATGCATTAAAAATTGAATATATTTGGTGAGAGCAAGATGATCATAAGTTTATATGAACATATTCAAGGTGAATGAGAATTAAATAATACAATTAATACCCTTAAAAACCTATATCATTAAACATGTGACATGTAATAAAGATTAAACAAAGGAAAGAGTCATATGAATCAATAATCATGAGCCATATGATATCAATCTTGATCAAAAGAACCATTAAAAACTCATAGAAATCATAGATAAAATGTGTTGGTATTTTAGGACATTATATTCATCACATGTGTTTAATAATTCTAGAAATTACTGGTTCCTAGTGAAATCCATAAGAGAAACCTCCATGGCTTACTTCCACCTTATTTCCTTTAAATATAATTAACATTACCCAATACATTGGAGAGCTATATTGGACTCTCCCATCCTAGAAGTTGTATCAATCTCACACATCATCATGAGCTATATCAGGATCACCTATCATCGTCACTAATTTTCAAGTACCATACATGAATATAACACATGGAATATTTCATTTTCATCATAAAACTTTTAAAAATAGATTGAATAACTTTATAGCTTGATTTAACCATAGAAAATAAATGGGTTTTATGGTATTATATTTAAACTAATTAGTGTAATCCATTAATAAATATGATATGTATGGTATCATAATATCACATTCTTAGTGAATCAAAGGAATTTTTAAATAATATTCAAAACATTTCTTTGAAAATAGGGGAAATTACGTTTTCTGTTCGATGCCTTTAAAAATTAAAAAATCTCAAAATATTGAGAAAATTATTTAATTTGAAAATAAATATGGAAAATTGTAAAGAAAACTTAAATAAAAGAACATTTATGATGGTAATAAAATTTATTCAAGCTATATATGTTAAAAAATACATTCATTTCACACTTTGATAAAGAAAGTCAAAAAATTTCGTATGAGAAATGTTTAAAATATTCTTTTTTAACCCTTTTTATAAAAACTAAAATGTAGTTAAAAAATATTTTAAAAATAATAATTACGATATATTAAAAACATTAATGAAAATATTTTGGAAAATATGGGTATATAAGTGAAAGTATTCCTACCCAAAAGGATAAATAAGGTTGATTTTTCTTTAAAAAAATGATCTTATTCAGTACCAAAGAGATGAAAATAAAAGGAAATAATATAAACTAAATAAATAATTGGAGGAGAATAAACTACATGTGGTTTAATAAATTAAGATCATTCACTTTCTCCTAAAGGAACCTTGAACAAAAACAATCCATAAAAGAAATGAGATTGTAATATAAAGACTTTATCGCTTTAGTAACTTTTGAATCAAAACGCCTTGAAAGAAAGAATATGATATGTCTCTGTAAATCCCATGATTTAAATGAAGTAATGTGTCAAAATTTATTCATGGGGAAATAAGTATACCATATAAATAAATCATGGTTCACGACATGAAATATGTCTCTAGAAAATGATATTGATACAAAGAAACCCCGTGTAAAGATCATAACATTTGAAGTGATAATTAATCTATAAATTGATTATGTACACAAATATAAATCAACATAAAAAATTAGAAATAAAAAAATTGAGATAAATTCACACATATTCATCATATAACATTGTTAATGAATAATTTTTATAACCCAGTTAAAGGAAACAGAGTTAAGAAACAACTTACCTTGAGTACATACTTGTTATGTTAGTCCTTTAAATCATTCATAATAAACATATATTAATTATCCACTTGTTTAAGAAAATTTTACTAGTTTTTTATCTTATCATTAAACTATTTATTTCATTTATTTAAAATATATCCTTAATTACTTAATTAGTTAATCCCTCATTGGGTGTTTTGAGGAATTCTGGTTCATAATTAAAAAAACGATTTTGTCAGGTTAATCATGGTAAAAGGGTTCATTATTCCATAATATATAGAATAATAATAATTCAAAAATTATCATTTGTATATATCAAATAAAATTTTAGTGTCATCCATAAAAAATAAGTTAGATAAATAAAATACTTCAGCTCTTGAGGCGGTAGTCCACACGTATGCAAGAGTGTTGTTTTTAATTTTCATTTAATGGAAAATAAAGAAGAAAAATAAAATAGTATTTTTCTATACTAATTATATATTATAAAAAAAATAACTTCATTAAATCCATCCCTATTACCATCTATGAGAATAGGTATTGAAAAAATAATTATATTGCTACGTGGAGATGATAGTCTGTATATATGTATATGTGATGATTCCATTTTTTAACTATTGGAATGGTATAAAGATAGATGATATATCATATTTATAAAATAATAATTATTTCATTAATATAATATATAAACCTAAAATCCATAATAATAACCATCCATTAAAAGTGTTAATGATAAATGAAATATATTGGTTTGTGAGGTGGTAGTTCACACGTACACACAAATGATGGTTTCATTTCCTATTTAATGGAAAGGGGAGATGAATAAAGTTATAAAATTAAAATAATAACATATTATTTTATGTGATATTCCAATTTTATTATATTGTAAAGGTTGGTACTAAATTTAATTAGGTGGAAGAATAAGTAAAAAAATAAAAACACACAGTTAAGAACTATACCTCTTCTTTCAATGATCTCCATAGGTTTATACCTAAATCCTTTATAAGATGATATTCTGATCCAAATAACACCACTAGGGCATGGGAAGGAATCTTAGGATGGTAATTTTATAGTTATTTTCTAAGATAACATGCTCTTAAATTTTTTACAAGATATGATAGGTAGTGTCCTTTTATAAGTGATGGAGAGGACACATGGAATTTTCCAAGGATTAAAATATATTAACAGCATACTCAAGCCAAGTGGCTCAAAAATAGGTCATTTTTAGATAAGGTAGCATATTTTGTTGAAATACGACCATAAAATATTATTTACACAATTTTTAAGTAATTTTAACCCTTATTATTTCATTTTAAACTCTTTTAAGCTGTTTTAACTTTCGTTGTGGAAATGATTTTTTTACAAAAGTTACTATTCATAATGACCAAAACTGAAGTCAAACTGATTAAAAAAAACTAAAATTGGGATTAAAATTATTAAAACTATTTTTTATTATTAAATATACATAAATGGTTGAAATTAATTTAAGATAATATAAAATGAAATAAAAATGTTAGAAATTTGTATTTTTAAGACCAAAAATGAAGTTATACAAAAATCAAGTAAAATTTTTATTCCTATGTAATTGATTTTATTATTTATAACTAAATTATAATTATGTTAATTTAATATAATATTTAACACAAAATGGAACTTTTCAATTACTTTATTTAATGAAAATAAATTACAGTTTTTTAAAAATCATTATTTTTTACTATTCACTGATAACCCAATCTTTTCAAAAAAAGATAAAAAGTTATTCCTAAGATAATTTTAATACTATAACTCTAAAAATGATATAATTTTTATCAAATAAAATTTTTAAAATTGGCATAAATTATTTATAATTTCTACACATAAAATGAAATAAAAACCATTTTTTAGAAAAATATATTTTCAAAGAATAAAATGACTACTAAAAATTGAGTGCTTATTTATAATGAATTAATCAGAAAATTTACATTATATAAAGCCTTTATACATAATTTTTATGAGGTGGTTATTCCTATTCATACTTCCAATTTAACATCTTGGTTATAAATGTCGCATTTAAATAAGTATATCATAATTCTCTTAAAGCTTGGTGTTGTATGTCAAACAAGCTATCAAGAATAGTATTATTTTAAACTAAATTTTTAGGGTGTTACATTATACCCCCTTAAATAAATTTTGTCCTACTAATTTTATCTCATTCTTTATAAAAATATTTTAAAACATTTTTTTAAAATCAATTCTAGGTAGTGGAAGATAAAACATACAATCATGAAAGGGAAAACATTTTTAATAAAAATACTTTTTTTAAAAAATAATATTATAAAAAAGGGGTAATAAAACATTATTTGAAAATTTGGAAGGTTAAAACATGAATGACTCATGGAACAACTCATAATCGAGTTCCTAGATAGGGAGAGCTTCAGCGGGAAGTGAAAATCTATACATGGAGGTGAAAAAATGACATCCAAGGAATAAAAGAGAGTGATAGAGAAAATGGTCAAGATAAAGTTAATTACCAAAAAAAATAAATCATGAGGGAATAAATAAAACCATTAATTCATTATAAATAAACATAATAGGATAAAAAATTTACTTCAAGATCATTTTCCTAGAGTTGAGGAATTCTTTTACTATCAAGATAGAGAACATTAGAAAATATACTACTTTATTTTATTTAAATACATAAACATAATTTAATCCTTTGGTTTTATATTTTAAAAAATTTAAACCTCTATAAAATACCATATTAAATTTGATGAGTATCCATGATGAATATTTCTTGTGCATAAAGTATCAAATTTTAATAGATCAAATGATATATAAAAGGATAAAAATATAATCCTCCTATATTTACTAAAACCAATATGGTTATCATAGGATAAGATAATAACCAAAATGAATAAACCTTCATGTGAAGAAACAATACATTTAACTCTAAAATCTCACCAATAACACCAAAGGTTCAACTTATATAATTCCATAAATAAATAACCCTATATTCTAATTAACCTCAACAACCTCAACATCGAATAATGTTTTAACATCAATGGTTATCTCATAAGTTTTAGATTATATTCTCAGAAATATAATGGAATTATTCCCCAATAATCCTTTACTTTAAATCACATGACACGCCTAAGGGTTACTTATACCTCAACCTAATAAAACATCTTTAAAAATATAATTTATCCCCTTAAAATCCCATCACTTTAAACCTCAAAAGTAGGGTTATACCTTTGAAAATATGATCAACCTTAATCATATAAACCAATGAGGTATACATGAATCTTAAGTTAAACTCACATGAAAATATCCAAATATCAAAATTTATCAAAACCCTTCTCTGATAACAAATATAATAGACCCGAACTCACATTCTTGGATTTAGTAGTAATAAATAATCTTTACATTTTTTGATTTGTTAGTGATAAGCATGAACTAATTTTAGCCATAAAAACATACAAAATAAAATATAAATATTGGATCACTTGCATACCCATGGACATTTTAGGTATAGAGTTTTAGATAATTAAGAAAAACTCTTACATAAAAATACTTATGAATTTAAGTGATAATTTTTTACATTATACCATATTTTCTTATTCCACATTATGTCTTCATCATCACCCACATAAAAAAATTTATACATATCTTACTTAGCATATTTCTTTATAAATTTGGGAAACAAAACATAAGAAAGGTGAGTTAAAATACTCATTAAGGGTAAACATAGGCATTAAAAATTAAATACCTTAGTGAGAATAAGATGAGAATAAGGGTATGAGAACATATTTATAGTTCATGAGCCTTATATAAGAGAATTAATACTCATAAAAACATGGATCATTAAACATATGACATGGAATAAAGCTTTAACAAAGGAAATATTTATAAAAATCAATAATCATGAGCCATGTGTTGTCCATCCTGATCAAAGGAACAATTAAAGATTCATGGAAAACATAGAGAAAATTTTTTGGTGTCTTGAAACATTATCTTCATCACCCATGTTAACTCATGCCAGAAATAACTAGTGCCTAGTTAAATTTATAATAGAAACCTATCTAGACAACTCTCTCTTTCTTACCTTTAAAGATAAGGTACATTACCTAATGAATTGGAGAGCTATATCAGGACCACCCATAATATAAGATATATCCATATCACCCCTCATCATGATTAATATTATGATCACTTATCATAAAAAATAATATCCATGTATCATTCATGAGTAAAACATATGTAATATTTCATTTTCAACATAAAAATTTTGAAAACAACTTTCATTCCTTTGTATCTTTATTTACCCATATAAAATAAATTTATTTAATGGTAATCTCTTTAAAATAATCATTATAATACATCCAGAGAAATAATATTTATGGTATCATAAGATCATATTCAAAATGAAGGAGAGGAATCATTAAATAACATTTAAAATAATTATTTTAAAATAGGGTTAAATACCCTTTTCTTTCGACACCTTTGAAAAATAAAAATTTTAAAAATATTGAAAAAAAAATCTTTTAAAATAAACATGGAATCTGTTAAAGTAATATTTAAAACAAAGAATAGTTATGATGATGTTAAAATCTATTCAAGTTGTATATGTTAAAAAAAATAATTTTACCCTTTGGAAAATAAATTCAAAATGTGTTGTATGAGAAATGTTTAAAAGTTTTTTTTAAAAAAACTTTTATAAAAAGTAAATTTATTAAAAAATTTGAGTTTTAAACATTAATTAGAGCATATAAAAACATTATTTAAAATTTTTTTGAAAAAATTGATATGGTAGTGAAAATATTCCATACCAAAATGAGAAATAAGGTTTGTTTTTTTTAATAACATTCTTTTAGTCATATTAATTACTAAAGAAAGAAAAATGAATTGAAATAATATTAAACTCACAAATAATTATAGGAGGATAAAATATATATTGTTAAATAAATTAAGATCTTAAAATTTCCCCTAAATTAATCTTGAACATAAACAATCCTAAAAATAAATGACATTATAACTTAACTCTTTTACCGCTTTGGAAACTTTTGAATAAAAATTCACTAAAAGTAATAATATGATATGTATCTATAAATCCCATGAATTAAATTAGTTAATATTTATAAATTAATTCATGGGCTAGTAATTACACCATAAAAATAAATTATGGTGTACAGTATGAAATATGTCTCAAGAAAATGACATTGTGACAAAGAAAACCCTTTCAAAGATCATAACATTTGAAGTGATGATTAATCGATGAATTTTTTATGTGAAAATATTTAAATCCACATAAAAAAATTTAAATACATCTATCCAACATTATAATTTTTACTTATAAAGGGGGGGCCTTGGAGGACCTAACAGGAAAAATAGAACCCTTATTATGGGGGCTGGAAAGTATGAAGGCCAAGGGCATCACCCCAGATAAAGTTCACCCCCTTTGGTTTAAGAGAGGACACATTAGTAAAACATGACACCCGAGTACCAGGGACCTGAAGAGAGGCCATATAATCTGCCAATTTGTTCCCCTTGTGCCACGTATATGAAATAATAATGTTTCTATTGAGGATTTCCTTGTACTGTCTAATTGTATATGTGATTGACTAGGGAATGGTACCTTTACCATGTAGAGCGTCATGGATAATCATAGAGTCTATTTCCATGTGGGTAATGGAAATGATTCTGAGGCTATATAAGGATAGGCCTGTAAGTACTACCAATGCTTCTTCCTGTAAAGCGGATCTGCTGCCATAATGAGCTGGGAAGGCCAGCACAAAACTCCCTTTGGAGTCCCGAATATCACCTCCTCTTCACATGTCATCCAAACCACAGGAGCCATCAGTATTGAGCTTGAGCTCATCTCTTGGAGGAATCCAATGAATCTACCTTCCATGCTCCTCTTCACCATTCTGGGTGCCCCTCCTTAGTGGATCTTGCAGCACATGAAGGGATGGCATCTCCCTTCCGATGCCCATAATTCCAATCAAGTCAATCAAAAAACAACGGGTACTTGCCACCATGGATTGACCAGTGGAGCTGGTCCCCTCATATCTATCCTGGTTCCTGGATTTCCATAAGCACTAGAAGGCCACATTGAAGAAGGTGGATCACACCTTGGACTCCTCCATTGACAAGCTGGACTTCTGGAACCAGCATTCCATAAACATCTCAACGTTACCCCCTTGTGGAAGGAATCCTGTATAGACTCCAAAGAACCTTCAGACGTGTCGATCCCATTATTCCTCAAAGAATATGTGGTTCATGCTCTCTTCACTTTTATTCCTGCAGCATTAGAAAAAGTATGCAAGAATAATTCCAATCCATTTAATATGATCATTAGAGGGGATAACTTTATTACGAATCCTCCAGGTGAGGAAATTGATTTTAGCTGGAATCTTGTTACACCAGGCCATAATATTCCACCTATCATGTTGCCCCTCTAGGACTTTCCTAAGTCTATAAATTCTATGTATTCCATTAAAATACTATATAATAAATTTATATTAATTGTTTAATTTTTTAATAAAATTTTCCAGGTTTATTCCCTTATCATCAAACCATTTATTTAATTTATTTCAATGAAAATTGTATTTCTTTATCGGTTAATTCCATGTAGGTTATTTTAAGGACTGTCAGTTCATAATTGAAAAATGAATTTGGTAGGTTGAACATGGTCAAAGTAGTAATTTTAATTTAATATATTGAATTATAATAATTAAATAATTATCATTTTTATACATTAAGTTCAATTTTAGAGTCATCTATGAAAATTAGTTAATAAAAAATACATCGGCTCGTGAGACAGTTGTTTTCATGTACACACGAGCAATAATTTTAATTTTCATTGGATATAAAATAAATAAGAAAAATATGCTATTATATTTTTAGAATAATTATCATGTTATAAAAATTACATACCTTTATTAAATTCATCCCCATGACTATCCATGATAGGTGGTTTTGAAAAATGAAGTACATCACTATGCCAAAATTGTAGTTTGTATGTAAGCGCGTGCGATGATTTTATTTTTTTAATGATTGGAATGGTATGAATATAGATGAAATATCATACTTAAATAATCATTATTATGTAAAAAATATCATACATATACATTAAATCCATAATAATAACCATCCATGGAAGGTTGTAATGAGAAATGAAATACAACAATTAGCAAGGTGGGAGTCCACATGTATGCACAAACGATGGTTTAGTTTCCCATTTGATGGAAAAAGGAGATGAATAAGGATATTAAATTAATATAATAATATATCAGTATATGGTATATAATGATGTTTTTATACTGTAATTGTTAGTAAATAATTTAAGGAGGTGGAAGAAGAAGTAAAAAATAAAACACTCGATTAAGAACCATACCTCTTCTTCAGAAAAATTCCTTAGGTTTATGGATAAATCATTATTAGGATAGTATAATGATCCAACATGGACTTATAGGATTCATGGAGGGATATTATTAAAGTATATGGGTATGCATTTTCCAAGATAAGAGTCTCTTGAAGTGTATAAAAGAGAATATAGGGGGTGTCCTTTTATAAGTGAGGGAGAATACACACATGGAATTTTTCAAAAGATTAAAATATGTTAATGCCTTACAAAAGAAAAGTGGCTCCAAAATGGATAATTTTATAATAATAGAGATTATAGGGTTGAAATATAACTGTAAAATATGATTTAGATATGGTTCTGATTCATTTAAACCCTTATCATTTTATTTTTAACCCTTTTAACCCACTTTAACTCTTATCATGGTAACTAGATTTTTTAACAAAGTTTCTTTTCATATGTGACATCCCAGCCTAGGTTAAACATTTAAGTGCCCCATTATGATTCATTATGTGGCCTCAAGAGTGTCACCCCATATTCCATAGGCTACCAACTAGTAATAAGGGTCAAATATGTAATGTGTGGAGACTATACCCTCTTTATAAAATCAGTACAATATCTAAAATCAATATACGAATAAACAAGATAAGACAATGACCAATAATCCACCATAATCAATATAAATAAAGATCACATAATGAATCTCAAAATAGGGAAAATGACAATAAACCAAACAAGTAGATATGTAATTTTATATGAGTGTCATGTATCAAAATAAAACCTAAAATAAAGACACACTAACAACTCCAAGTGGGTCCCAACATCATGTTTGGTTCCCTTGTCCCTTCTCTATCTCAAATCCCAACTTATCCATATAACATAGGGATATTTTCCTTGTTCTTTCCCAAAAACATAAAGTCTATTCAGGTACCGATTTTCCAACCAGAGTAGGGTGTGTGTACAACTCAGTAGGACACCATCAATGGTGTCAAAAACAAAATCTACTCTGTATTAGTGTATGAAAATGTATAAATAATAATGAACAAATAAAAAAGTAAAAAGGATTAAAATTTAATTATTCCTTAATTAATCGCATAGTCCCAAGGGTTCACGATGACACTCGAACCAATCATACCTTCTTTGGCTCATTACAGATTCTAAACCATGCATACACCATAGGAATATCATAATTCATTATTTCATTGGATTTCATTATTAAATTTAATTTCCAATTTCATTCTAGTATCTTGGATCAATAATCCACGTACTAATATCTCTGAAATTGGAAATTCAATCTAATTCCAATATCTTATGGGCCTAGATCATCAGTTTAGTACCCCATGTGTATTTGAAGAATTAATCCCCATCCCAAAAATCATTTTCCACATTCATGAATTGAGTCCCTAGAGCATCGGTCTCACACCCCTTGGGTATTTTGAGTATTAGTCCCTAACCCACACCTCATTTATCAATGAATATTAAATATTACATATATCAAATTCATATCAAGGTTCAACATCATTAACCTTTTATTTAATCATTATCATCACAGTGCTCCATTTTAATTATCAATCACAACTATGATTATTTACTTTAATGACCTAGAATAACATAAAAAATTCACCATTTATACAATTATCAACATTTAATCGTCTAATTCATTAACTCATAAAATTCAAGAAAATCATCCCATTAAATTACATTATAATCCTTGAAATAAGGATTTATTTCAATTTAATTAACCCATTATTATTCTTTATACAATTAATAAATCATCATTTCAAATTTGTTAGCTTTCCCCCATGGGTTTCAATCAAGTCTGGTCTCAAAACTCAAATGAGACCAATGGGATCCATGAATGGTCTCACAATCACATGGGAATCAATTAATTAATTCAATTTAAAATTCAATTTACCAATGTGGAAAATAAATGGTATAACTAAAAACATAAAATCATAATCAAGACTATAAGAATTAACAATTATACCACCTACCTCAAAATCTTTAATGAATGCTCTCTAATATAAAACCCTTAGTTTGATATAGAATGGTCGAATTCACAATAGAGAGGAAGATCTAGGACCAAAACCTTGGAACAAGATCCAAAGAAACAAGATCCATAAAAACCTAGATCAAAACCAATTTCCAAAGGAGTAAATCATCTCTCTCAAAAGAGATAGAAATATGGGAGAGAGAGGAATCCAAACAAGGAAGATATTATATAACGTAAAAGGTTTAATATCATTCACTAGTGCTTTGATTCACATAAAAAGAGGTTTGAGGAGATTTGGAATCCTATTGGGATCCTCCTAAAGTAAGGGAATTTGTTTTAGGTATATTCGGGATTATTAGAGATAATAATTGGGTGTTTGGGAATTTTTAAATAAAATTTTAGGGGTTTAAAATCCTGTGTGCATGGTTTCCTGGGAGGGGTGCATGGTTTGTGGAACCATGTCCCTTAACTATGTGCCCCTACAAATGGGGATAATAGTTACTCCTAGTTGGAAACATGGTTTTCAAAACCGTTACCCAACTATGTAAAACTCCTCTATCTAAGGGTGTATGGTTTTCGGTGGGAGGCCACATGGTTTGGTCAAATTGTGTTCCACCTCCTATGGCTCCAAAAAGGGGTTCATGGTTTCCTGGGAAAAATTACACAGTTTTCCCCGCCTTATAATAGCTTATCCTTGAGATTTACTCCCAAGAATAAATAATATTATAAGGTAAAAAGGGTCAGGAAACTAGGTCCACATATTTGTTTCCCTCTCCCATGTTTCCTCTTAAACACATTCATGCTACCACAATACTCATACTATCAGCACAGTCTTTCCCCGCAACACTTTCTCACTGTGATCTACAACATGAATCAAATTCTCCTCAAAGTACACATCAAACTCAATCTCAACATCTATCACATAAGAAGGTTTATTATGATACTTATGAAGTTTTGCAACATGAAAAACATCATTAATTTCACTATACATTTGTGGAAGTTTCAATCGATACACCACTAGTCTGATCCTCTCCACAACCTCAAATGGTCTAATAAACCTGGGTGGAAAATTTCCCTACCTCTGAATCCTACGGTGACCCAATATCTGCAACTCCCAAAGAAATACACGATCTCCCACTATAAACTCATTTTTTTTATGATTTTTATCAACATAATACTTATTTCGACTCTTTGTTGTAGTCATACAGTTTCAAATCAACTGAACCTACTTCAATGTATCACACAAGATACTTGAACCCAACAACTCTGACTCACCCACCTCTATCCAACATATAGGTAGTCTTCATAGTCTACCATAAAGTACCACATATGGTTCCATATAAACATTCTCATGATAACTATTGTTATAGGAAAATTCAATGAGAACTAAGTGCTTCCCTCAAGATCCCCCAAAGTATAAGACACAGTCTCGCAGCATTTCCTCTAGAACCTAGATAGTACACTCTGATTTCCCATTAGTCTGCAGGTAGAAATCAGTACTCAGAAACACCTAGGTGAAAAATTCCTTCTATGAGACTTTCTAGAAGCATTATATAAATCACGAAACATGATATGAAACTATGCTTTATGTCGTCTCATGAAAAAAAATTATCTCTCGAACATACATATCCCCCAACTGATCAATTATGAAAGTCTCCCAAATTGAAAATAAATGGAATACTTTTTTCAATTGATTAACAATCACACAAATCACGTAATTATTTTGAGGTCTCTTTAGAAGACCCACCACAAAGACCATGGTAACTTCATCCCTCTTCCATCCCATAATATGAAACAACGATATTAAACCACCAAGTTGTTGATTCTCAGTCTTCACCTACTGACAGATGTAGCATCATGTCACAAAACCTACAATCTCCATTTTCATGTTCATCCACCAATACTATCAATGTAAGTCTTGGTAAATTTTGGTAAAACTAGGATAAACCACCCACTTTGAGGCGTGAAACTCATACATCATCTCCTCACACATAAATATAGGCAAAACAAATCGATTTCAAATTTAGATGATCTCATCCTCATCTATAGTCCAATATGAAGGTGAATCCCCACCTTCAAGTATTTCCTTAAATGAAAAATACTTTGTGTCCTCAAACTTCTTCTCCCTGTCACAGCTCAGAAGTGTAGACACAACTGATAAGGATACAAGAGTCATCTGCTCTGGCCTCTTCTAAACCTCAATATGCATCTCATCCAGTAAGGTCATCATCTTCTACTTGGAGCTAGAATCCAAGACTACCTGAGTCTGTATCTTCCATATCAAAGTGTTAGTAACATTTTTTTCTTTCTCAGTGTATATTCTAGCTCAAAATCAAACAAATGCATATACTCAACTCATCACTAATTTTGAAGATTCAAATATCACTGTGAAAATATATACTTTAAGTTTTTTTGGCCAGTATACACAGTGAACTTTTCTCCCAATAGGTAATGTCATCAAAACTTTAATTCATAAACCAATACAACTAAATAGATATTTTTATGAGGTAATTCCATTCATGTGGCCTCAAATATCGCAACCCATACACAACTTGATCCCCCTTACTCAAAACTACTCTAAGTATGATCTTGGATGTATCACAAAACAAGGTATACTCCTCACCCAGCTCGAGTAGGGTGAAAATTTGTGAGGTATTCAAACACATATGCAACTCCTAGAAATAATTATCACATGATCCATACCATTCAAACTTGATTCCATTTTTGGTCAATCCTAAAACTGGTGTATCCAAATAGGAAAGGTCTTAGATGAGTCTTCAATAATAACATGCCACTCCTAGAAAGGTTCGGATATCAAAAACATTATTGGCCTTGTCCCCATAAACTACTACCTGAACATTCTCTGAGTCGACTGATACACCTTCCTCAGAGATGATGTGACCAAAGAAATGTGCCCCTTTGATCCATAATTAACACCTAGATAGCTTGGCATATAGTTGATTCCCTCTCAGTATACTTGGGATGATGTGAAGAATTTGGTCATGATATTCATGAGTCTTGGAGTACACAAATATTCCATCCATAAAAACAACCACAAATTGATCTACGTACAGGTAAATATTTGTTTCATCAAGTCTATAAACATATTTAAAGTGTTAATAAGCCCAAACCGTATCATAAAGAACTATTCTATGTCATACATAGTTTTAAAATCATTCTATGGTATATCAGATGGTATAACTCTCAAATGATGATACCCTAGACACAATTCAATATTGGAGAAAACACAAGATCCACTCAACTAGTCAAAGTGATCATCGATACCTAGAAGCTAATATCAGTTCTTCACTATCATCCAGTTCAACTTCTAATAATCGATACATAAATGCAATATCCCGCCGGCCTTCATAGTGAACAAAACTAGAGAATATTAAGTTGATGTACTCTGATAGATAAATACCTTATCCATTAATTATTCTAACTGAGTCATAAGCTCTTGAATCTCTATTAGTGAAATTATATAAGGTGGAATCAAAATTGGATCATCTCCCAGCATGAGATCAATTATAAACTCAACATCTCTCTCGGGTGGTAGGCCTGAGATGTCCTTAAGAAACATGTCATGAAACTGATCCACCATGGTTGGAAAGACACTTTTCTTGACACCCACATCATAAAACAAAAGTTTCACAACCTAGGAAGTGATATCCCCCATTTTCTAATGTACTGGATATACACGGCCTACCTTGATATCCAATTCTCCATAATGAACAAAACTATCACCCTTAGGAGACATAAAGGTCACTATCCTATAGTAAAAATCTATGTGGGATTGGTATTATATAAACCAGTCCATACCCAAAATAAATTCAAGACCTTACATATCAAGTATGTAAGGATCCAAAAGGAAATGATACTCTCCAACTTTGAGAGAACACCCCCTGCATAAATAGATGTCCCTCCACTGCACTCCCAACAATGTGTTGATCATCATAACCCCCACTCAAAAACTCCACCATTTGACTCAAAACATTAAAAAGTTGAGAAGATATAAAATAATTTTAGGCTCTTATACTAAATAAAGTTCTAGAAAGTGTAGAGGCAATAATAATAGTACCTCTAACTGTTAATTTTCTAGCCTCACTATCAACTACTTTAGGTTGAACTACACACAACTTTTCTATACCTCTTCCCTATTCTTTAGTATGAGTAACCTAAGTTTCACTACTCTGATGATATAGAATCTCTTTCCCTAAAATACCATGTTCATTGCCTCGACCTCCACAACTATTAGAACTCTCATTTTCATATCGTCATGGTGTAGAATACCCCCTTCCCATAAACTAGTTTAGTCTAGCTCCCCCATCATTACCTTTATTTCATGGGTTCATATCAAACCATGGTAGATGTACCATCCTCATACAATCTTGACATGCTACTAGTGATTAGGGACACTAATTATGATAGTGACCTGGCCTACCACATTGATGGAAAAGAACTTGAGTGTTTACCTGAGTAACTAATCCTTCCCCCTATCCCCTCTACTTTCCACTACTCGGGTTAACATTCTCATATAAACACTTAATACCCTCAGAAGAAATACCTATGTTTCATCTAGTAGAAACCACATGTCCTACACTAGAATCCTCCTTTAGGCCCCCCTTAGAAATGAGAGCCTGATTCACTACCTTAGAAACTTCTTCAGTTGAATGATATTAACCTAAGACTTAATCTCACATTTAATTTCGTCCTGAAAACATTTTTCATAGTTGTCTCATCTCCTGAGAATGCTAAAAAAAATTCTGAAAGTTGGTAAAGCAAACAATAGGGTTTATCACAAACATAATCCCCTGGGTCATCCACATAAACTATGCTACCCACTCCTGCCTTAGAATCTCTAGGTAGATGTGTTCTAGGAACTTCTCCTAAAATTCTTTCCATACTATGTTCTCAAGCTACTCATACTAATCACGAATATTCTAAAAACACTTATCTTGACCATGCAACATATAATCATACAACTTGATTCTTTTCACTGTAGGAGTATCTAAATGATCATGAATTTTCTAGATTGATTCGATCCAAAACTCATCTACCTGAGGTATCCCTCTTTAGTGAAGTTCATAGGGTGTTGCTGCTATAACTCCCATGTCAAGTCAGACATATTCCACACATACCACCATGTTTATCTCTCTATATACTATATAAATAAATAAAATTTATCACTAAACTACTCTCCCACCCCTTCACCTGGAACTATCGGGGCCTATGGTTCCACTTCTGGAGGTACATTTTCAACCATGTCCTCCTGTCATTCTAAAAACAAGTGTCCTCATTTATGCATGTATCTACAATTCCAAACATTCATCTTAGGACACATAACATATCATTTACACATTTAAATAAGAGTTATTTATATATAGATATGAAAATTCACCCCCTATACTCTATCATGCGATCAAAACTGAGGAACTATCACTACCCTCAACCACCCCTCACCTAGGTTATAGCTAACCTATGGAAAAACAATTTCATAATTTAAGGTTTACCAATACACAACTATTTTATCCATTTTAAATTTCAACTTTTAGAATCATTTACAATTACTAATTTCTTATTAGGAACCATTTCATTTTAAGATACTCACATAATGAAAATCATTTTTATTTCAACAACTCACCCAAAACATATTTTTCCATGCATGTCTAAAATGATGCATGTCACATAAAATTTTGAGTTTGCATGTCTACTAAACTCCCATTTCATACTGGGCCACAAGTAAAATCTCATAAGAAAAAATAACATCACACACTAACTTTATCACCCAAGATGAAATAACATTAAACTGTAACAACAAACATCAAAAACAATAATCCTGCCCTAGGTACTTGGGTTTTCTCTTACACATGGGTTAGATACTACCATGAATGATCTCATGAACAATTAATGACTCATCCAAGTCACCTGGATACATTTCTCAAATAATAATACAACTGAAAAGAAAATAAGCCACCTCTAATACCACTTTGTGACATCCTGACCCGGGTACCACATGTCGGTGCACCGATATGGTTTGTTACATGAACTCAAGTGAATATCCCCAAACACCAGAGGATACCAACTAGAAATGATGATATAATATGTAATGTGGGTATATTATACCCTCTTCATCAAATCAGCATAATAATGTAAATTAATATACAAATAAAAAAGATAAGACAATAACCAATAATCCACCATAATCAATATAAAAACCAAACATCACATGATGAATCTCAAAATAGGGGAAATGACCATAAATAAAAGTATTAGATATGTAATGACATATAAGTGTCAAGTTTCAAAAGAAACCCCAAAATAAAGACCCACTAGAAACTCCCAAGAGGACCCTAACAACATGTTTGGTTCACTCATCCCTGCTTCATCCTAAATCCCAACTCAACCACCTAACAAAGGTCTTTTCCCCTTATCTTGTCCTGTAAACATGAATTCTATTCAGGTACCAAATAGGTATCCTATGTAAGGTGTGATTACAAATAAGTAGGCCACCACCAATAGTGTCTATAACAATATCCAATCTATATTAGTTTATGCAATTGTATAAATAATAAAGAATGAATTACAATGTAAATAGGCATTAAATTTAATTATTATTTAATTAACCACATAGGCCCCCAAGTTCACAGTGACAACCATACCAATAATATATGATTCAGCCCATATTGGAGTCTAAACCATACACAATAGGAATATCAAAATTCATTCTTTCATGGGATATCATTATTTAATTTAATTCCCAATTTCATTTTTGGTATCTTGGAGCATCAATCCATGTACCAATATCTTATCACTTGGAACATCAATCCAATGTTAATATCTTGGGGGAATAGATCATTAGTCAGGCACCCCATGGGTATTTGGAACATCGGTCCCTATCCCATAACTCATTTTTAAAATGCATGCATCGGGGGCCTAGAGCATTATTCTAGCACCCCATGGGTATTTGAAGCATAAATCCCTAACTAAAACCTCATTTATCAATAAAACACAAATATCACATATATCACATTCATATTAAGGTTCAACATCATTAACCTTCTATTAAATCATTCTCATTAGGGTGCTCCATTCCAATTATCAATCATAACCACTATTCTTTACTTTAATCACAGGGAATAAAATTAACAATTCCTTATTTATCCAATTATCAACATTTAATAACCCAATTCATTAAATAATCAAATTTAATAAAATAATCCAACTAAATCCCATTATCAACCATGCAATAAGGATTTACTTCAATTCTGTTGACCCATTATTTCTATTTTTACAATTTTTAAATCAACATTTCAAATATATTGGAACACCCCATGGGTTTTCATCAAGTCTATTATAAAAACTCCAATGGGTCCAATGGGATCCGTGAAGGGTCTCATAATCACATGGGAATCAATTCATTAATTAAATTTAAAATGAAATTAACCAATTTAAAAAATCAATGGTATAAATACAAACACTAAACAATAATTAATACTATGTAAATTAGAAATTATATAACCTACCTCAAGATTGTCAAGGAACAATCTCCAAACCACATCCCTTAGTTAGATGAATAATGGTCAAATTCACAACGGTGACGAAGATCTAGGACCAAAACCTAGTATCAAGATACAAATAAATAATATCCATCAAAACCTATATCTAAAACAATTCGCAATATAAGAAATCATCCCTCTCAAAATAGAGAGAAATATGGGAGATATAGGAATCCAAATGAGGAAGATATTATATACCATAGAAGGTTTGTTCTCATTCACCTAATATTCTATTTGCATAAGAACAGGTATGAGGTTCCATGGGATCCTCTCAGGATTTTCTAAGATAAATGGAATTAGTTTTAGTTGGAGTGGGGAAGATTAGGGATAATAACCGAGGGTTCGGTAATTTTTGAATAAAATTTTGGGGGATTAAAATCCTACATGCATAGTTTCCCGGTCGAGGTGCATAGTTTTCCAAACCACATGCCTTAATCGTGTTCCCTTACTCATGGGGTGCATAGTTACTAATAGGTGGGAACATGGTTTTTTATACTATAAGGAAAACATACAAACCTCCACTATTTGAGGGTGCACAGATTAGAGAGGGAGGATACATGGTTTGGTCAAATTGTGTGCCACCTATTATGGATCTAAAAAAAGGAACATGGTTTCTTGGGGAAAACCGTACATTTGTTCCTAACTATGTTCCAATCATACACAGCCCCACGAGCTTCCAAATTTTAACAAAATCACTTGAAACGTCCTCAAAGAAATACCCAAGAAATGTATTGTCAAAAAATGGGTAAAAGAATACATGAAAATGAGTATGATAAATCTCTATAAAAGTTGGGATCTTAAAATCTCCCCACATTATATCAACTCATCCTAGATCTATAATTTCAATCATAACTAAGATTATGAGGAAAAAATGTCAAGACATTGGGCCTGCATATCTGTTTCCCTTTCCCATGATTCCTTCTAAATATGGCCATGCTACCACATCACTTGGACTATCATCATAGCCTTTCCCTACAACACTTTCTCAATATGATCCAAAACAAAAATCAGATGCTCTTCAAAGGATGCATCAACCTCAAGATCAATATCATCAACATCGATCACATAAGAAGGGTCAGTTTGATACTGATGAAGTTGTGACATGTTAAAAATATCATGCATATTAGTATACCTATGTGGAAGATCTAATCGATACACCATTAGTATAATCCACTCCACAAACTCAAATGGTCCAAAAAACCTAGGTGCTAGATTTCCTTTCTTATGAGTACTATGGTGACCCAATCTCGATGACACTCAAAGGAATAAACAATCTCCCACTATAAACTCAACATTTCAACAGTGTCAATCAGAATAAGAATTTTGTTGAATCTATGATGTAGCTATATATTTTTTAATAAACTGAACCTACTTTGATGTCTCCTACATGAGACTTAGACCCAATATATCTTACTCACCTGGATCTATCCAACACAAAGCTAATCTTCGTGGTCTTCCATAAAGTTCCTCACAAGGTTCCATATGAATATTCTCCTAATAACTACTATTATATATGAATTAAAATATCACTAATTTCTTCTACCAAGATCCCCTAAAGTCTAGGATGCATGCTCATATAATTTCCTCTAGCACTTGGATAGTAATATCTGATTTCCCATCTATTAGTGGGTGGAAATCCATACTCAAAATCACTTGGGTACCCAACTCCTTTTGCAAGCCTTGCCATAAGTGTGATGTAAATAACAAATAATGATATAAAACTATACTCTATGCACCCCATGAAAAAGGACTATCTCTAGAAAATACATATCCCCCAAATGATCAACTATGAAAGTCTCCGAAATAGAAAACAAATTGGATACTTTTTTCAATTGTCCTACAATCACCCAAATCATGTCATTATTATGATGGCACCTCATAATACCCACCAAAAAATCCTTGCCAACATCATCCCACTTCCATCCCGTAATGGTAATAGTTATAATAAACCATCAAGTCATTTATGCTTGGTCTTAACCTACAGACAAGTGTATAATCATGTCATGAAACCTAAAATCCCCTTTTCATGCCAAGACACCAATACTGTTGATGTATTTCATGGTAAATTTTGTTAAAACTAGGATTCACCACCCACTTTGGGGAGAGAAACTCCCACAACATCTCTTAATGAATAAATGTAGGCACAATAAAATGGTTATATACATAGATGATCTTATGCTCATCTATAGTTCAATCAGAAGGTGAATCCCACCTCCAAAGCTTTCCCTCAAGTCAAAAAACTCTATATCCTCATACTAATTATCTCTAACCCAACTCATAATTGTAGACTCAACTAATAAGTATATGAGTTCCATCTGCTCTGGTCCCTCATGAACCTCAAAAAACATCTTATCTAGTATGATCATTATCTTCCTCTCAGAGCTAGACTCCTGGACTACCTGTTTTTGTGTCTTCCGACTCAAACCATCATCTACATTGTTTCCCTTTCTTGGTGTATAGTCTAGCTCAAAATAAAATTACTATGTATACTCAACCCATATTCACTTCTGTATATTTAAATCTCGATGAAAAAATATATACATTAATCTTTTGTGGTCAGTATACATAGTAAACTTTTCACCCCATAGGTAATCTCTCTAACAACTTAAGGAATAAACCTACCATAGCTAAATTGAGAGCATGTGTAGGGTAAATTTGTTCATGTGGCCTCAACTTTAACGACTCATATGCCACAAATAGATCTTCCTAACTCAAAAATTATCCAATTCTAATCTCTAATGCTTCACAAAACAAGGTATTCTCTTCACTCGGTTCAGGTAGGATAAAAATTTTTGTGGTAGTTAAATGCTTCTTCAATTCCTAGAAAACATTCTCACATACTCCAGACCATTCAAACTTGATCCCCTTTTTGGTAAACCCAGAAAGTGGTTTTTCCAAATGAAAAAATTCTTGGATGAATCTTTTATAATAACCCGCCAATCCCAAAAATCTTTGGATATAAAAAACATTCTTAAGATACTCACAAGAAACCGTTACCTAAACTTTGTCTAGGTCCACTGACACACCTTCCTTAGCGATGATGTGACCCAAGAAATGTATTATGTCGATCCAGAATAGAAACTTAGATAGCATGGAATATAGCTGATGCTCTATCAGTGTACTCATGATGACATAAATATGTTTGGAATGATAATCATGAGTCTTGTAGTACACTAATATTTTATCCACAAAAACAACCATAAATTGATCTAGGTACACATGAAAGGTTTGGTTCATCAAGTCTATAAACATAGTTAGATCATTTATTAACCCAAATAGCATTAGAATAAACTCATATAGGCCAAAACTGATTCTAAAAATAGTATTTTGTATATTAAAATACTAAAAAAATTCATTTAATAGCACTAAAATGGAATTTATCAGTGTTAGAGAAGCGATGACTACCAAAGCGATATTAAAATTTCTAGTCTTTTATCAATGACAAAAAAAGCACTGATAAAGGGATCCATTATTAGTAATTTTTTATTAATTGATAAAGGACCCATTTATTAGCACTTATAAAATAAATGATAAAGGAATATTTTATCATCACTTGTAGAAGCACTGATAAAGGGGAATATTATAGTATGCTGCAAAAGCACACTACAGCACTAATAAAGTGTACTGTAATAGCACCCTACAGCACCAAAACTCCATGAAATCATAAAAATAATGTATCAATATATAATTTAAATTAAATAAAATTTACAACCAAATAAAATAAAATAAATAGTATATTATATACATTTTAAATATTGGTTTATATAATTACATAAGTAAAAATTATTAAATACATTAAAAAACAATAGTTTTCATTTATCTTTTGATCCAATCCCCTAATCGATCCAAAAATCACCTAGATCAGGAAAAAAATATTATGTTAGTAACAATATAAAAAAATAAATTAATATAAAGTTTTAATTTTAAACTAAACTTTGACTTGTACCAGGAAAATTGTGTATCAGATTGAGTTTCGGTTGATTCATTCACATCACACCATTTCCTATTCATCTTCAATAATTATCTTTTAAAAATTAAATAAATAAGTATAATATAAAAATTATAAGGAAATTAATTATGTAATATCATATATAATTATGAGAAAACAATCTAGGCTCATTTTCTCAATTTTGACGATGTGATATGCGTTTTAAACTAAAATGACACTTATATATTGAAAATATTCACTTAGAGTCATACTGGTCACACCTTGCATTGTATTTAGGTGAAAATGATTTATACACATCTAAAATTACTTATGTATTTTTTTTCCTGAAGTATCACAACAATCTTAAGGTTTTTTTCTAGGTTTTGAGTGTGTTTCTTATCTTTTTTACTAAAATGTCATTTAAAATTGGAAACACGCACTTTGTCTCTTACTGGTCACATAGTGTGTTGGTTTGATGTGATACGAATTCCTAAATGTCACAAATTATGTATGAATCATTTTCTTAAATTATCAATACAATCTGAGTGTGTTTTCTTGGTTTTTAGTGAGTGATAATTTTTGAACTAAAATATCGATTTTAAACTGATAATGGACACATTGAGTCATACCAGTCACATTTTTTATTTTATTGTGATAATTATGATTCATATACATAAAAAATTACTTATGGATCATTTAAAAAAATATCAAAACAATTTCAATTCTTTTGATTGGTTTTGAGTAGGTCAGTTGTCCTTTTAACTAAAATTGATGTCAATTTCAAATAAAAAGATGTAATTAGAGTCATATCGGTCACATCGTGCATCTTATTGAGGTGTGTATAATTCCTACACATCTCAAATGAATTATGGATTATTTTTATAAATTATAAAAATAATATAAATGTGTTTGTTCAATTTTGAGTAGGTCAGTTTTCCTTTTTACTAAAATTGATGTCAATTTTAAATAAAAAGATATATTTGGATTCATATCAGTCACACCGTGCATAATATGGAGTTGAGGATAATTCCTACACATCTTAAATGACTTATGAATAATTTTAATAAATTATCAAAACTATATGAATGTGTTTACTCTATTTTGAGTGTGTCAGTTGTCTTTTTTACTAAAATGTCATTTTAAACTCAAAACATGCACTTTGAATCATAACAATCACATCGTGTGTCATATTGATGTGATACTTATTCCTAAACATAAAAAATGACTTATTAAATAAGTTAATAAATTATTAAGAAAATTTGAGCGTGTTTTTTTGATTTTCAATGAGTGACATTTTTTGAACTAAACTGTCAATTTTAAATTGTGAACGGACACATTGAGTCATACTGAGAACAATGTGTATCTAATTAAGGTAAAGATAATAATACACATAAAAAATGACATATAGATAGTTTACCTAAATTTTTAAAACAATTAAAATGTGTTTTATTGGTTTTTAGACAGTTAGATGTCTTGTTTACTAAAATTGATGTCAATTTTAAATAAAAATACACACTTAGAGTCATACCAATCACACCGTGTGTTGGATTGAGGTGTGGAAGATTACTACAAATATAAAATGACTTAAGGATCATTTTACTACATTTTCAAAAAATATAAATGTATTTCCTTAGTTTTGAGCATGTCACTTGTTTTTTTACTAAAATGCCATTTTAAAATGGAAACACGTAATTTGACTCATACTGATCACATCGTGTGTCAGTTTGATGTGAGACCAATTCCTACACATCATAAATTACTTATGAATATATGTGATAAATTATAAATAAAATTATAGTGTGTTTTCTCTATTTTCAATGAGTGACATTTTTTTAACTAAATTGTTTATTTTAAACAGATAACTGACACATTGATTCATAGTGGTCACACCATGCATTAAATTAAGGTGTGGATGATTCCTATAAGTCAAAAATGACTTATGGGTAATTTCCCTAAAGTATGAAAACAATAATAATATGTTTTCTCAGTTTTTAGTATGTTATTTTCCCTTTTTACTAAAATTATTGTCAATTTTAAATAAAAAGAATCACTTGAAGTCATACCGGTCACACCATGTATCGTATTGAGGTGAGACCAATTCCTATACATCCAAAAGTATTAAACAATCTTAAATACCAATGTTACCAAGTTTATATTGTATTTCTATGTCAAACATCCAACACTACATATTGATTCAATGTTTTTACCCAAAAAAACCCTTCTTGTGGTTGAAATTCAAAAGAGAAAAGGAAGCTCACGTGCCCATTATATCAATAGAAGTCATCATAATGGGCACATGATCTTCATCTACTATTCTGTATTTCAATAATGAAAAATCTTTTTTGTCTAAAAACATAGAATCAATATGAATTGTTGGCAGTTCGACAAATAAAGGAAATGAATATGGAAAATGTGGTAACATTGGCTGAAAAAACATTTCATCTCCTTTGTGTCTTGTTGAAAATAGTTGAAATAAAAATAGGAATTCTCAAAATATATATGAAAAAACTAAATGATTATTAGATAAAAATGATAATAAAATTAACATACAAATATTAGATAAAATGATGACAAAATTAATTAAATAAATAGTAGGAATTCACCTTTTCCTAATGGTTGTATGAATTCTTGACACGTTTCCTTATTGTAATTATCTTAGTTATAGGCTCAAAGTCTAATCCCTCATGAGCATGAGGAAATTCAAACAAACCACCCCAACTAGACCAAAATAATTCACTTGTACAAGAAAACAATTATTATATGAGTAACACTAAAAGGAAATAAAATAAACATAAATATGAAGCAATACATTAATTTTTTGGATAATGATTTTACTGTAAAAATATTGTTGACCATGGGGATATGCTGATGGTAAAGAAATAATGATGATAAAAAAAATAAAGTAGATCTCTCCAAAAAATCAATCAATGAGTGAGGAGGATGAGGATAAAATAATATACCTTAGATTAGATCTTTGAATCATCCAAGAGAAAGTAGAGATGTCTTATTGGGTTCATAAAATATTCATTTTGTGTAATAAATAAATAAATACCCATAAGATATTCATTATCAAAGGTAAAATTTATAGATAATTCAAATAAGGTAAACTCAACATTTGATTATTTCAATTAATTTAGTATTCTTTAAATAATATGGGTAATTGAATTTAAGAAAACAATTACTCTAGTATGGTAGGTGTTATCCTCTGAATTCATCCAATGGTGAAAGTTACAGACAATTTTCATCATCATCATCTAATATTATGAAAATTTATCATTACATTTTTTTTGTTTGGAACTCATCATATATATCATGTGGAAATTCCCATATGTTTATTAAAATACTCAAAGTAGTAGTCATCCATATGAGGACTACTACTAAGTGTAGTACAAGAAACATAAAAGGTATGGGGGATGAGTCCCAAATAAAAAATGGAATAATAATTGTTTGGGAGATGAAACTAATGTGGTTCACAGTTTTACTCCATTATATTCTCTGAAATGGGTAATGCCTCCCATTTGTGAAAATTACATGGATGGTAATCAGATATTTCTAAGGGTGGAACAAAAAGACAATGTTAAAGAATGATCTATTTTTAGATGGATTAAAGTAAAACATAAATAGTGTTTATTAGATGTGTGATGAAAGAAATGAGGTGATTTTTAAGAAGTATTAATGAGTGGGTTATCATTACAAATATGGATATATTTTTACAAAGGTATAGAAAACTATCCAAACTATTTTTTGATTTGGGGTTAGTAAAAATTTATGGTAATTGTGTTTGAAAGAGAAAATTGATTTGTGGTAGTGAAAATTTGATCATATTAGATAATGATACAATTAAGTAATGGCTTAAAAGGGTGGGTTGAGATGTTTTTATGGTGAAAAGATAAAATTGATTGATATTTTTTACTAATTAGTATAGGGAGATTGTTAATAATTAAAATAATGATGAAACGTCAGAGGAAATTAATGTTTAATTGAGTAGCATAGTGGGGAGTACACAAGGATAAGGTATAATCAAAATAAGACATAGATGGTGAGGGAAATAAAGAGGGTTTATCAACTGAAATAAATTAAATAAATGTTGAAATCAATGAATAAAATGTCATTGGTGATCAAATAGTTTTGTTGAAAACTCAAAGGAGTAAGACTTTATAAAAAAACCTCATTTTTTCAAAGTAGGGTCTAAATCATTTGGAGAGGCTAATAATGATGATAATTGGATAAAATATATGCATGAGGAGCTTGATCTAAATAAGAATAATGTGACATGGGAAATTTTTCCAAGTCTAGAAGACAGAAATGTTATCAGAACCAAGTGGGTGTTCAGTAATAAACTCATTATCTAAAGAAAAGTGGCTCAAAATAAATAATGGATAGTGTAAAAGGGGAACTCCTAGATCAAAGAAATTTATATTTATGATAAATTTACTCGCATTTCCTAGTTGTAAAATTTTTTAATTTTCTTAGATATTTTATTTCAATTTTTATTAAAATTATACCAAATAGATGTCAAATTTATGTTACTCAATGGATTTTTTAAGGGTGAGTGTACATTGAGAAACTAGATGGGTATATTATGGATAAAAATGAGAGAAAGTTGTGATAGTTAAAGAATTATTTTTATAAGATAAATAATTCACTAAGGACCTAGTATTTAAGGTTGGATAAATAATTAAGAAATCTTGGTTGTTAGCAAAGTAGAGTTGATCATAGCCTCTACATCAAGAAGGAGAATAATCAAAGGATATTGGTACTCATATATGTTGAATATATAATATTTGAGGATTTGGAAAAACACAATTCAATTTTCTGTGGATCATATGAGGTACGATATCGATATGTCTATGATTGGTGAAATATTTTCCTTAGTTTATAGGAAAATCAAGAAAGTCCTAGAACATTAATTTCTCAATAAAAATATAAAAAATAGTTTCCCAAGTGATTTTCAATGGAATATTCCTAGACAATAACAAAATTGACCTCAATATGGATGAATTTTTTAAAATTTAACAATTTTAAAGAGGTATATGTCATGGAATATAGGTATCAGAATCCTATTATACCTCACAAAAACATGATGCAACATTGGGTTTGATATATTTCGAGTCGCACAATACCAATGTTGTACAAAGAAGAGCCACATGCTATCGGGGAAGACGATACTTCAATATATCTAAAAAACAATGAATTTTGGGTTGTTTTATTATAGCATAGTGAAACTGGTGTTTTTAGTATACATGGATATGGGATGAGAAGGTTCATTGGATAACCGAGGGAGTGTATAGATACTGAAAAAGATGGATTTCATTTGATCCTTTTTTTCTTTTGACCCTTGAATCGCTCAAGCCTTGAATTTGATCCTTGGAATAGTTAGAGCCTTGATTCTAACCTAGATTCGAGATTGGATTCGATAACGAGGAGCACTGAAATAATGTGGATTCTATATAGAGGTTTAGATATCACTAATAGGCCCACTACTACAACTTGGCCTTTTATCAGTGCTAAAAACTGACATTAACAGCACTAGAAAAGTGCTGTTAATGTTGGCGTAGATAAAGGGGGTCCCCTTTATGAGCACTCCGAAAAGCACTGATAAAGGGGGCCTTTATCAGGGCTAAAAAAACCCTGATAAAGGACCCCCTTTATCAGTGCTTTTTTTAGCACTGATAAAGGTGTCCTATATCAGCGCTTTTAGGAGCACTGATAAAGGGGGTCCTTTATCAGTGCTCTTTTAGTGCTGTTAAAGGTGTCCTTTATCAGCGCTCAAACAAGCGCTGATAAAGGCACCTTCCCTTGCACCTGCAAAATAGAACCTGCACACCTGCACACTTTCAAAAACCAGAATACCTGCACAAAATAGCACATGCACACCTGCACAAAATAGCACCCGCACACAATATTTTGACAGAAAATGGTATATACATTTACTTAACATCATGAATACAAAAAAACACTACTTTATACATTTCAAACATTTTTTTAAATTGTTACAATTACAATTATTCAACAACAGTTATAAACATTCATGTTTCATCCTTTGATATCCATGATTCGCTCTCAAAAATTGTCGTCCACGGTATTTGTTGCCGAACAAAGCATCCAAACTCAAGAAAAAAAATTCACCTATATAAGAAAACAAATATTATGTTAGTAATAAAATAATGAAATAAATTAAAACATTAATTTGAAAGAATACATTAATATGGAAATGTGAAACTAAAATATGAAATTTTAAACTCAAATGTTTTCATTCTGATAACATTGAAAGGGAATAATGTAAATTCAATATGTTTTGGATGATTTATCTCATTTAATAATTACTGATTCTTTATCTAATGAAAAGATTTACCAGTCACACCGTGCATCGGATTGAGGTGCGGTCGATTTGTACACATCACAAATGACTAATGGACTGTTTTTCTAAAGTATCAAAACAATCTGAACACATTTTCTCGGTTTTCCGTATGTCACTTGTGTTGTTTTCTAAAGTTTATATCAATTTGAAACTGATATTAGACACTTTTATCCATACCGGTCACACTGTGTGTCGGATTTAGGTGCAGATGATTTTTACATGTCACAAATGACTCATGGATCATTTTCCTAAAGTATCAAAACAATCCGAACGTGTTTGATCGGTTTGCCGTATGTCACTAGTGTTGTTTTCTAAAGTTTATGTCAATTTGAAACTGATATCAGAAACTTCTAGCTATACCGGTCACACCGTCCATCGGATTGAGGTTTGGTCAATTATTACACGTCACAAATGACTCATGGATAATTTTCTTAAAGTATCAAAACAATCCGAACGCATTTTCTCAGTATTCCTTATGTCAGTAGTGTTGTTTTCTAAAGTTTATATCAATTTCAAACTGATATCAGACACTTTTATCCATACCAGTCAGACCATGCATCGGATTGACGTGTGGTTGATTCTTACACATCAAAAATGACTCATGGATCGTTTTTCTAAAGTATCAAAACAATCTGAACGTGTTTTCTTGGTATTCCGTATGTCATTTGTGTTTTTTCTAATGTTAATGTCAATTTCAAACTGATATCAAACACTTTTAGCCATGCTGGTCACACCGTGTTTCGGATTGAGGTGCGGTCAATTTGTACACGTCAAAAATGACTCATGAATCGTTTTCCTAAAGTATCAAAAAAATCTGAATGCGTTTTCTCAGTTTTTCGTATGTCACTTGTGTTGTTTTCTAAAGTTTATGTCAATTTGAAACTGATATCAGACACTTTTAGCCATATCGGTCACATCGTGCATCGGATTGAGGTACGGTCAATTCTTACACATCAAAAATGACTCATGGATCATTTTCCTAAAGTATCAAAACAATCTGAACACGTTTTATTGGTTTGTCGTATGTCACTTGTGTTGTTTTCTAAATTTTATGTCAATTTGAAACTGATATCAGACACTTTTAGCCATATCGGTCACACCGTGTGTCGGATTGAGGTGCAGTCGATTCTTACACGTCAAAAATGACTCATGTATCTTTTTCCTAAAGTATCAAAAAAATCTGAACGTTTTTTCTCAGTAATCCATATGTCAGTAGTTTTGTTTTCTAAAGTTTATGCCAATTTCAAATTGATATCAGACACTTTTAGCCATAACGGTCACACCGTGCATCGGATTGAGGTGCGGTCAATTCTTACATGTCACAAATGACTCGTGTATCATTTTCCTAAAGTATCAAAACAATCCAAATTCGTTTTATTGGTATTCCGTATGTCATTTGTGCTGTTTTATAAAGTTAATGTCAATTTCAAACTGATATCAGATACTTTTATCCATGTCGGTCACACCGTGTGTCGGATTGAGGTTCGGTTGATTCGTACACATCAAAAATTGCTAATGGATCATTTTCCTAAAGTATCAAAACCATCAGAATGTGTTTTCTCAGTTTTCCATATGTCACTTGTGTTGTTTTCTAAAGTTTATGCCAATTTGAAACTGATATCAGACACTTTTATCCATACTGGTCACACCGTGCGTCGGATTGAGGTGCAGTCAATTATTACACATCACAAATGACTCATGGATTGTTTTCTTAAAGTATAAAAACAATCCAAATGTGTTTTCTCAGTTTTCCGTATGTTACTTGTGTTGTTTTCTAAAGTTTATGTCAATTTGAAACTGATATCAGACACTTTTATCCATACCGGTCACACCGTGCAAAGGATTGAGGTGTGGTCGATTCGTACACATCAAAAATGATTCATGGATTATTTTACTAAAGTATCAAAACAATCAGAATTCATTTTCTTAGTATTCCGTATGTCAGTAGTGTTGTTTTCTAAAGTTTATGTCAATTTCAAACTAATATCAGACACTTTTAGCCATACCTGTCACACTGTGCATTGGAATGAGGTGTGGTCAATTCATACACGTCAAAAATGATTCATCGATCATTTTCCTAAAGTACCAAAACAATATGAACGTGTTTTCTTGGTATTCTGTATGTCATTTGTGTTGTTTTCTAAAGTTAATGTCAATTTCAAACTGATATCAGACACTTTTAGCCATACCGGTCATAACGTGCATCGTATTGAGGTGAGGTCGATTCTTACACATCAAAAATGACTCATGGATCGTTTTACTAAAGTATCAAAACAATACGAATGCGTTTTATCAGTTTTCCGTATGTCACTTGTTTTGTTTTCTAAAGTTTATGTCAATTTGAAACTAATATCAGACACTTTTATCCATACCGTTCACACCGTGCATCAGATTGAGGTTCGGCCGATTCATACATGTCACAAATGACTCATAGATCTTTTTCCTAAAGTATCAAAACAATCAAAACGTGTTTGCTCAGTTTTCCGTATGTCACTTGTGTTGTTTTTTAATGTTTATGTCAATTTGAAACTGATCTCAGACACTTTTATCCATATCGATCACACCGTGGGTCGGATTGAAGTGAGGTCAATTCTTACACGTCAAAAATGACTCATGGATTGTTTTCCTAAAGTATAAAAACAATCAAAATGTGTTTTCTCAGTATTCCCTATGTCAGTAGTGTTGTTTTCTAAAGTTTATGTCAATTTCAAACTGATATCAGACACTTTTGGCCATACCGGTCACACCTTGTGTCGGATTGAGGTGTGGTCGATTCTTACACGTCAAAAATGACTCATTAATAGTTTTCATAAAGTATAAAAATAATCCAAATGCGTTTTCTTGGTATTCCGTATGTCATTTGTGTTGTTTTCTAAAGCTCATGTCAATTTCAAACTGATATCAGACACTTTTAGCCATGCTGGTCACATCGTGTGTCGGATTGAGGTGCGGTCAATTATTACACGTCAAAAATGACTCATGGATCGTTTTCCTAAGTTATAAAAACAATCCGAATGCATTTTCTTGATTTTATGTATGTCACTTGTGTTGGTTTCTAAAGTTTATGTCAATTTGAAACTGATATCAGACAGTTTTAGCCATACCGGTCACATCGTGCGTCGGATTGAGGTTCGATCAATTCTTACACATCGAAAATGACTCATGGATCATTTTCCTAAATTATCGAAAAAATTCGAACGCATTTTCTCAGTTTTCCATATGTCACTTGTGTTGTTTTCTAAAGTTTATGTCAATTTGAAACAGATATCAGACACTTTTAGCCATATCGGTCACACCGTGCGTCGGATTGAGGTGTGGTCGATTCTTACACATCAAAAATGACTCATGGATAGTTTTCATAAAGTATCAAAACAATCCGAATGCGTTTACTCAATATTTTTTATGTCAGTAGTGTTGTTTTCTAAAGTTTATGTCAATTTCAAACTAATATCAGACACTTTTAGCCATACCGGTCACACCGTGTGTTGGATTGAGGTATGGTCGATTTTTACACGTCACAAATGACTCATGGATTATTTTCCTAAATTATAAAAACAATCCTAAAATGTTTTCTCATTATTTTGTATGTCACTTGTGTTGTTTTCTAAAGTTAATGTCAATTTCAAACTGATATCAGACACTTTTAGCCATGACGATCACACCATGTGTCGGATTGTGGTGCGGTCGATTCTTAGATGTCACAAATGACTCATGGATCATTTTCCTAAAGTATCAAAACAATACGAACATGTTTTCTTGGTATTTTGTATGTCACTTGTGTTTTTTTCTAAAGTTTATGTCAATTTGAAACTGATATCATATACTTTTAGCCATACCGGTCACATTGTACATCGGATTGAGGTTCGGTTGATTCTTACACATCAAAAATGACTCATGGATCATTTTCCTAAAGTATCAAAACAATCCGAACACGTTTTCTTGGAATTTCGTATGTCATTTGTGTTGTTTTCTAAAGTTAATGTCAATTTCAAACTGATATTAGAAACTTTTAGCCATGTCGGTCACACCGTGCATCGAATTGAGGTTCGGTTGATTCGTACACGTCACAAATGACTAATGGATCATTTTCCTAAAGTATCAAAACAATCCGAATGCGTTTGCTCAGTTTTTTGTATGTCACTTGTGTTGTTTTCTAAAGTTAATGTCAATTTCAAACTGAGTAGTAGGAATTTACTAATCTAAGGATATGAAACATAAGAAAGGGTGATCATAGATGCCCAATAATTTTAAAAAAGGGAGATATCAATGACCATATAAAGATAACATAAGTATTAGGAATTAACCTTCATTATCCTATTTGTTTACATTCTTCCATCAGGTACGCTGCCCATTTGTTTCTAAACACATTTATATCATCTTCTGAATAGGAGTTTTTGCGATTGTCATAGTAGTATTGAAAAAATATAAATACACAAAGGATTAATAATTATTTTAAATGAAGTGGTAATTATTTTCAAAAATACCTCTTCAGGGATGCTAGTTTGTTCGTGAAATATGATCTCTTTCATAAATTTACAAACATAATAACCGCAGTCCTTGTTGTTTTTTTGTTTCGGACATTGCAGAAACATCAAGAAAAATAAGTAATTTGTTTTGATATGTATTTGGATAGTGAGATATAATTATATATACTCAGATACTTCTCCATTTGTAGATCGTGTGCGCATTGTCATCCTTAGGCCTTGGATTCATTCCATCCTTTAGACGATATTCATACACCGCCCTATCATAACAGAATCATCATTAAAATATAATATAAATTATATAACTAGATATTTAGTTCTAAAATGTTGGATCTAGTGTATTAAGAATTGACAATCGCCATCATGTGTGGTCGGTTTGTTTGATATCCATGTAGTGAATCCAGAAAATAAATCTTTAGAGTATCCAAATTGACTGCAATAAGCAACCAATGTTCCCTAAAAACAAAAAAAGGAATAAGTACTGATAGAAATGAAAATATAATTGATATGATTAAAATATAGAGTTTTACCCTTATAACGTTGGTATTAAAAATATTCTGTCAATTTTAATTCTGTTTTGAAACGTTCTGAGCAGATTTGACATTAATTTAGCCTGAAAATCAGAATCTATTTCTTCTCGTTGTGTAGAAATGGTGTGAGGACTAACGAGTCCAAATTTTTATTCATGGGAAAATCCCTTTAATAGTTTTTCATATATACGCCTGTGAAAAATATGAAATGTATTTAGCCATAATTATCATAGTATATCAGCTTCTGTAAAATCAAATCATGAAAACATACCTCATGTATACATTTATAACTAAGGCGCCTAGCCAGTCGTATGTGATGATTTCAGCAAAAGCGTCAGCACTAACGAAATTTAATGTTTCCTCTACATACATATCTTTTTCACAAACAATTGTGTGACTCTTTCCGCCTATCATTTTCATATCCACATGAGCTTGCAATGATATTAAATGTGTATATAGAACAGGCAGGGTGAACGTGCTCTCAATAGATCGTTTTGCTCGGTTGGTTGATCCTTTTGATCCTCTCTTTCGTTTTAGCTCCTCCATTTTTTCCTTCTGTAATAACATTCATCGGTTCATCCATTTTCTAATTTAATGTTAAAGGTTCTTCTTGAAAACTGAATTGGAAATGAATACCTCCTAGTCGACATGTTTTTTTACAAGATTCGACGGCCATCCAACGAATGTTCCAACAGCTTTTTCCACTGTATGAATGTCTTCATCGTCATTTGGAATGGGTAGCTCGGCGCTCGGCTCATGATCTATGTTAATCGACACTTTGACATGACCAGTTGGAAGTGGTTTGGAGTGTAGCGTGTCATTCTGCATATTAAACACCGTATCCCTCGCTACAAGGTGATGGGTGGGAGTTGACAGATATAAATCACAGTCATTTTCACACTGTAGAATATCATTACAAGAAAGGTATCAGTGTCTATGTGATTAAAATTTCACAGAAACGAATATTAGAACATTTATTACCTCAGTTAAGTCAGGTCTTTGAGGGGAATGGATTGCCTCAAAGCTGGTGGGGGGTGGGGCGGGATCTTCTCGTGCAGGTTGTTCTTGAGTTGTTTGTTCTCTTCACCTCTCCTCCATCAAAGTTTCTAGAATCTCTCTCTGGCTTTGGAATTTTTCTTCAAGGGTAGCTACTATATCTCTCAATACTTGAAATTCTTTAGTTTTTTCATCCTCTTGTTTTTTTCTGAAAATATTCCTGGGGTGTCACCCCAAAACCCACACCTCTGACGCGGCCATACTGTTCTGGCTATTTCAAGGATGCTGAAAGTATGTCTGCATCTGGTTCGGGTGTTGTTGATTCCTATGACTATGTCAAATAGAAAATATGGAAAAATAAGTAATCATCGTTATGTAATAGTGATTTAAAGCAAAACAAGTTTATATTATTTCATACTTACACATGTTTCCCACACTTTTTATGTGTTTTCATCTACCAGTTTCCCCTCTTTATTAACACGAGCCTCCTTCCATAGCATATGGTGTGGAATGGAAGTGGCTTGGGATTTTGATTCATCAATCTGCATATAAATAGAGAAACATGGTTACAGTGTTGTTTTATGTCACATAAAAGTATTACATTACTTTTAAAATACGTACCAATTGTTTTTCAATTGAAGCGTACCCCAGCCTTGTTTTACGGTAGGGGTACACTGGTTTTGCTGCCCGTTCTTTATTTTTAGCACTCAGTTGTTGTTTCATAAATAAAAAACTGTCAATCAACGTGATAAATACAAGTAACGTTAAACAACATGTAACCAAACACAATATACCTGAAAAGTCTGCTCCGCACGACATTTGAAAAACACATCCCATTCTCCTTGGGATATCAAGTGTGCATAAAGAGGAGGTGGGTGTGGCTTGATTTTCCCTTTAGCATCTTTCAGATGATGTTTCGTTAAAATGGTTCGAAATCCTCTATGAACCCTTCCTACCAGTGTTAATACATATTCTTTGTGTGAAACATATACTATAAATGCACTCTACAAGAGATGATGAAGAGTTAGTCAATGTTTCGGTATTTTATTTTATTTTATTTTAATAAATTAAATAAATGATATCGTAATGTTAGCGTAATCTCTTCCCAGATTAATGTTTTCAGCCCACTGACAATATGGTGTCATGAATCTACATCAATCGGCACGCGTTTCCGAGTGACGATTCCAATGTAGCTACTAAACATAGCTTTGTTGGGGTTTACATTCTAGCCTTGTTTATTCCATCCCACCTCATATTTGATGCCTTTTTCTTTTTCCTTAAGGATTTTGGATAAAACTGTCAAACTACAGTGCACCTGTTTTTTTGTGTCACCGGGGTTTCATCGCCTACCATTTCCTCGGTTTCTGCATCATCATTATGTTTCTCCAAAGCGCTAGCATCGGCACTGGGACTAGCAGAAACAGGTTGAGAAACCTATTGTACCTCAGCAGTGGGACCAGCTGCAATAGGTTGAGAGACCTATTGTACCTCAGCAGTGGGACCAGCTGCAATAGGTTGAGAGACCTATTCTGTCTCGGGATTGGGTGCATCAGCAGGTGCAAAAGTCATTATCTGCAGAACTGGTTTAACATTTAATTTAGATCACATAAAAGTAGCATCGAACAGATAATAACATAATGTAACACAATCTATATTATAATAAAAAAATAACCTAATTATTGAACTCTCTTTTTTTTAAAGGCTGAAGGGATTTGACCCCTCTATCAACTATCCATATCCCTTCATTGTGGTCTTCTATGACATACAAAATGTTGTCTACATTGGGACCACTATGAAATGATTGCGAAGTCCCAATGAAAGGGTCAACTTCCATTGAATTTTCATTTGACCCTTCAGCTGTTTTGGTTGATAACAGAACAATTGACCAGTTTCAGTTTGCGGGATCTGAAACATAAAATACTTGCACTGCCTGTGATGCCATTATAAATGGTTTGTCTTTCTCCCCTTCCTTACTGAAATCAACTTTCATGAATCCCAAATCATCTATTTTAACAACACTCGTGTTATCAACCCACTTGCATTGAAATATCGGAACTTGAAATTCCATATAATCCAACTCCCATATTTGTTTAATGATGCCAAAGTATGATATATTCGCATAAATTGGATTTTTGTCCTTAGCACCGGAAACATGCATCACTTCAGCCACAAGTGTAACCTCACTATTCTGCATGGTACTGTCTTCATCATGTTCATTAGTATAAAATGTATAACCATTAACTACATAAGCATTGTAAGATAATGCATACACACTTGGCCCTCCGGCTAGCCATCGAAGTCGTTCTGAAATTGACTCTGGATTTTCATCTAACTTCTTAAAAATATGATCTCAAAACCATCCTATAAATTGTCAATTATGTGTATCTGATATCCATTTTTCATCCCTAGATGGATTTAAATGCCTAAGAATTTCTTTGTGGATTTCAACATATGGGTCAACGTCAAAACTGTTATGTAAAACATAAAGGTGGGTTTGCTCCCGATCTATAATATTGATTGTGAGAACCTGTCTTCCAGAAATTCCTTCACCCTCAAGCCGCCCAGTGTGACGCGATTTCGGTCGGCCAATTCTTTCCACTCCAGACAAGTATTCGATACAGAATTCAACGGCTTCCTCAACAATATATCGCTCTGCAATACAACCCTCTGGCTGACTTCGATTTTTGACATACCCTTTCAAAATCTTCATATACCGTTCAATGGGGTACATCCATCTGTAATGTACAGGACCACATAGTCGAATCTCTCTCACCAAGTGGACCATCAAATGAACCATCATATCAAAAAATGAAGGCGGGAAGAACATTTCTAATTCACATAATTTGATGGCAATTTCTCTTTCCATAGTTGGCAATTTCTCTGGGTCTATAACTTTTCTGCATATAGCTTTGAAGAAGAAACACAGTTTCATTAATGTATGGTGGACATTCTTGGGAAAAATGAAACATAAAGCAATTGGAATGAGATCTTGCATCAAAACATGACAGTCATGTGATTTCAGACCTTTTAACTTCAAGTCTCTCATTGACACGAGGTTATTGATATTTGACGAATACCCCTATGAAACCTTTACGTCATTCAAGAAGCTGTAAAACTGATATCTCTCCTTCCTGGAAAGAGTGTAAGCAACAGGAGGAAGAAATGTTCGTTTTTCACCCTTCACTAGTGCCAAATCTTCTCGTATTCCCATCTCAACCATGTCCAACCTAGCCTTAATTCCATATTTTATTTTTCCAGATGTATTTAGCAACGTGTCTATGACACTATCAAATACATTTTTTCTACATGCATAACATCAAGAAAATGTCTGACATACAGACAATTCCAGTATTGTAATTCAAAAAAAACTGATCTCTTTTTACAACTGATTTTCGTAAGGTTTTTCGAAGCCGGTTTACCAAAAGTAGTGTCCACATTTTAAACTTTCTCAAACAATTGATCACCTATTAGTGGAGACGGTGTTGTACGTTCTTATGAACTTCCATAGAATGATGTCATCCAAGAATGGTACTTATGTCTTTGTGGTAGAAATCTGCGATGTCCTAGAAACAAGGTTTTCGATTAATGTTTCAACTTAATTGATTGTGTACCTTGTTCAAAAACAGGACACCCTTGAGTTCCTTTAATGCTATATCCTGACAAATTTCCATAAGCAGGGAAGTCATTTATCATCCCATACAACATGGCTCTCAAAGTGAAATCTTCCTTTCTATAAGCATCATACAATGTAACACCTGAATCCCACAATAATTTCAAATCTTCGATCAATAGAGCTAAATAAACATCAATATCATTACCCGGTTGTTTTGGTCCTGATATAATCATAGATAACATGATGTATTTTCATTTCATGCATAACCACGGTGGTAAGTTATAATTTATCAACAAAACCATCCATGTACTGTGACTCTTTCTTTGAAAACCAAAAGGATTCACTCCATCTGTAGATAACGCAAGATGAAGGTTTCTCGACTCGTTTCCAAATTCAGGATACTCATGATCAATTATCTTCCACTGAGGAGAGTCTATTGGGTGACATAGTATCCCATCTATAATTCTTGTATCTTCATGCCATGTTAATTGTTCTGTAGTCTCCTCACTTCTATATAGGCACCTAAACCTTGGAATGATTGGAAAGCACCATACAACTTTAGTAGGACTGGATTAATCTTTCTTGTATCGAGAATCACCACACTTTGGGCATTATTTAAGTGATTTGTGGTCATTGAGAAACATTATACAGTCATTCGGGCAGGCGTGTATTCTTTCAGAGATCATACCCATCGAGTGTAGCATTCGTTTGGCATCGTATGTTCAGCTCGGGAGCTCATTGTCTTCTAGGAACATGTCATTCATGAGAGCAAGTAGTTTTGTAAAACTGGAGTCACTCCACCCGTTGTCTGCTTTCAAATTATACAGATTCAGTACGGCTGACAATGTTGTATATTTAGTGCAACCAGCATACAATGGCATCTTTGCATAACCTTTTAACATTTAAAACAATTTTGGGCAATCACGAAGTTCATCTTCGACGGTCCTTATCATTTTCTCAATATGATCTTCATCATCATTCACATTTGTAATAACATCCTCCATACGTTCATCTTCATTGTTCATGTTTGTAATCATATCAGATGATCCATAAAATGCAGTGTCATCCCGGCCACTACCTACATTCGTTGTTTCCCCATGTTTATTCCAACATGAATAACTCTGATCTATTCCGTGAAAGATCAAGTGTTCTTCCAACTCCTCTGGACTAATTTGTTTTGAATAACAATAGCATAAACATAGACAAAGGATTTGAGAAGGGTCACATGCATGATCTTTTGCAAATTTTATAAACTCTTTCACGCCTTCTTCATACTCTTTTGTCAACCGATTGGCATTCATCCATTCTTTATTTATATTCATCCTATTTGAAATCCATAGGATGGGTATATAGGTTAGGGGAGAAGGAATATGAGTATAATTTAGATAAAAAAACTAGATACTTCAAAAATGGTGGGGGCGTTCTCATTAATATAAAATCTTGGGTGGTTCTTGGGATTCATCCAATCTCTTCCTCTCTTCGATCCCCCCTGATAAGGGGTGGTTCTTGGGAGTTTCTTATAGTGAATTAGTGAGTTATTCCCTCATACTTCCTCCATTACTATTATCCTTTATTTTCCTATGATTTGGGATGATTTTAACGAGGATTTGTGTGATGATTTCACTATATCATCTTCAAATCAATTCAGATGATGTAGATTTTGATTGTATTGGCTAGAGGTTATCCTCGTATGATGAACGCACCATGTTTTGTGTGGTTTAAGTGGTGTTGTGTTTCCCAGTGAGTTTCTAAAATATTATTCCTAATTATATTAAGGTGAATAATTAATTATAAGTTTCTATAATTAATTATTTGGGAATTTTTCCTTGAGATTGGGTCTCAATTATTGGTACAAGATTAGATAAGGCATGTATAGTCTTGGTTGAGGGTGAGTTGATCTTGGTGAGGGGGTTACCCCATTTTTTTAGGTAGGTGGACTCTATAATACAAAAACATGTTCCAATTTATGCATGATTGTGAATTCATGCATGAGTATATGTGTTCCAGTGAAAGGGATAGAAATCAAGAGCAACCAAGGTAAATAAATAGGGTGTTTTTGATCCGCCAAGAGATAGAGTGAGGGTTCTATTGAATGTTTGTGATTTTGTGATCATCCAGAGATTATGTCTCCATGGAGTAGTTGTGTTTATGAGAGGATCGGGTTTGGTATGAGATTTGTATAGCTTAGTTAGGTTTTCTAAGGCTATTTGAGTAGGTATTAGAGTCTTAGGCCTAAAGAAGATGGATCATATAATTTTATATCTCACGTATGATGAGGAACACCCTCTTAAGGATATATAAGAGTCATGGTGTGATAATATGATGTGAGATATAGAAATGGGGATATATATAAACCAAATAGAGCACACAACAAAACCATGAGGATTCATAAGCATAGAACATAAAGAATACATAAACATGATCCATATACAGCGTCAACTGAACAAAATAGAAACTAAAAATAGAGATAGAATAAATCAGAACCTGACCAGATATCCTCATGACCTTTGGGTTACCACTAACTATAAGACCAACCTACTTTAAAGGAAACCTAAACAAGAAACCCAAACCTAAAATTAACTTGGGTCTACTGATGCTGAGTGTCACAAGTAGGGTGTGAGCATAAAACAACTTAGTAGGTAAGCACCACATAATCCATACATTACCTTTCCTGAAATAATACAAAAACACTAGTTTGAAATATATTTATAAAATAGGTTTTTATCATTTAAAGAACCAACACATATTTTTTAGAAAATCCATTTTCAAAACAAATCACGACTTCCCTTTTTAAAATAGATATCTAGTTTAAAAAATGAATTCAAAATTCAATATACAAATCCATACAAGGTGATCACAGAGCCATGATGAAATTAATTGAAACAATAAAAGTAGAAAAATACTGGAAAAGTATATAACCAAAGTGAATAAAAATAAAGAAGAACATATATACAGGTAATCATTAGAATTACCTAAACATACCTAGAAGAAATCCCTAGACTTACTAGGTTCATACTCACCTACCGACATATGGTGTACCTCCATAGTTAACAACCAACATTGATGCTTCATTATAGTAGTATAATAGAGAATGAAGAGGCCATCACATGCACGATATAAACCAATAACACACAGATGACTCTATGCATGTCTTTCTCAAGATCCAACACCAACTATGAGGAAAAACTCTCCACAGAGGGACAACCATAGAGGTTCCCATCACATATCAAGTCACACACAAGTGCCAACCGGGCCTATACATTACATGAGTTTCAAAACCAATTTCCAAAACACCACAAAATACCAATAGATATTTAAAATTTACAAATCAAATTCCATTTTCAAAACCAAGGGGAAAACACCATGTAAGCTCTGAAGATTCCAAATGGGCCTTTATGCCATTTAGAAACCAAACCACACCTAAAGAAGCCAAACATACCTAGATTTAGGGAACACATTTGAAACTAAATTTGAAATTTGTGAACCAAGGATCCATATTTGAAACATTGGGGTTTTATAAGAACCATTTTAAAGGAGGAAGGATAAGGAAAATAAGGAGGAAATGAGGGAAATTGTTTCGAAATCTAGGGTTTAAAGTGAGCATAATTTTATAAAGCCATTATCATTTGTGTACCAATCCATATTTTCACCCTGTGCACATATGAATATGCCTACATCAAATAGTTCACTTATGGAGGCCAAAATAATACAAAAAATTCTAATTAAATAAACACAAGGTGAATTATAATTAACTACAAGGGTTCACACAATGAACCAAAGCATAAAAGGCAACAAAACCCACTCAAAAAGATCAATTCACAAGTAAACCAACCGTAAGTGGGGAGAGATAATCAAGATCAAACAAGTAACCAACCACATATACATGTGTCACACACACAAGAATCACACACAATACTAACGCCAAATCTTAATTAATCTCAATATTGAAAATAAATGCAAATATAATTAATTCATGCAAATTCAATTTTACTCACCATAAGGAGGAGGAACCGATGGAAGAGGAGAAGGAGGAGTTGACAGTGGAGGAACCAGAGGCAGCGGAGGCAACGGAAGTAGCATGGAGGCAGCGTTGAGGCAGCGCGGAGGCAGCGCGGAGGCAGCGCGGAGGCAGCGTGGAGGCAGCAGAGGCAGCTCGGAGGCAGCGGAGGCAGCGGAGGCAGTGGAGGAGGAGGAGGAGGAGGAGGAGGATAAGGAGGAGCAGGAGGAGGAGGAGGAGGCTGTTGTGGAGGAGGAGGAGCAAGAGGAGCCGCGGTGGAGAGGAGGCAGCAGAGTAGGCGGAGGAGGAGGAGGAGGAGGAGGAGGCACTGGTGGAGGAGGAGGAGGAGGAGGAGGCCGTGGTGGAGGAGGAGGAGGAGGAGGAGGAGCAGCGGCAGAGAGGAGGCCGCGGCGCAGGAGGAGGAGGAAGAGGAGGAGCCTCGATGGAGGAGGAGGAGGAGGAGAAGTAGGCACCAGAGGAGGAGGAGGAGGAGGCGGCCGTGACAGAGGAGGAGGAGAAGGAGGCGGCGATAGTGGTGGAGAGGAGGCAGCGGCGGAGAGGAGACAGCGGCATAGAGTAGGGCTTCCGCGAAATCTTGACAGGGTGCGTGGAGGAGGAGGACCCGGTGGATTTTATAAATCCCGCATGGACCTTTATCAGCGCTAGTAAAAAGCGTTGATAAAGGGGGTATTTATCAGCGCTAAAATGAAAAGTGCTGATAAATACCGCCTTTATCGGTGCTTTTTTAGCACTGATAAAGGTTGGACTTTATCAGTGCTTTTGTAGCGCTGATAAAGAGTGACTTTATCAGCACTTTTCATTTTAGCGCTGATAAATACACTCTTTATCAGCGCTTCTGTAGTGCTGATAATTACGTAGTTTATTAGCGCTAATAAAAGCGCTGATAAATGTATAAATTTAAGAATTTCTTTATATTATTATATATTTATTTAACTCTAAATATATATATCTCTATTTATACTTATAAAATTATTTTAAAGGTATATTTATATATATATCATTGAAAATATAATAAAATATATATTTATTTTTAAATATAATTTAATTATAATTATAAGTGTACATTTTTTATAACAAATACATTATATGGGTAACATAATGAATTATAATCTATAAATGAACATTATTCAATATGCACATATATATACGCATGTATGATATATTCATTGACCCCAATTCATTCGAAAACACATATATATATATGCATGTATGATATATTCATTGACCTCAATTCATTGGAAAACACATATATATTCAATAATTTTAATTATACATATATATTAAAACATATTATATATTTATAAATAAAACAAATACATTAAATATAAATAAATATAATAAATATATATATTAAATATAATGAATTAATAAATATAATAAATATAATTAATTAATAAATCTAATAAATATATAATGAATTAATAAATCTAATAAATCTAATATATATATTTATTATTAATATTATAATTATTTAATTATATATATATATATAGTTATAACATGTGTTTTTTATTTAATGTATACAATAAATATTATCAGCGCTAAGAAAAGCACTGATAAAGGGATATTTAAAGCATTGATAAATGTGCCCTTTATCAGCGCTTTTTTTAGCGTTGATAAAGGGTACCTTTATCAGTGCTTTTTTTAGTGCTGATAAAGGCATGCCCCTTTATCAGCGCTTTTCCGTTAGTGCTGATAAAGGCAGGCGTCTGCCTTGCCCAGTTTTGTGGTAGTCAGGTTCTCAATGGTTAGGGTTATTAAAATAGATCGGGACACTTTTATCAGTGCTTTCAAAAAAGTGTTGATAAAGATACCTTTTATCAGCGCTAAGTTAATAAGTGCTGATAAAAAAAATATTTATCAGCACTTTTTTAGCACCAATAAATACTTATAATAATTTTAAAAAATAATAATAATTTTAAAAAAAGTATAATTATTATGTATAATTATAATACTTATAATAATGCTTTTTATAAAATAATAATTTTATAATTCTTTGAATATTTAATTATTTATTTATAATTATATAAACACTTTTAAAAAAATAATATTTATATAATTATATTTAATTATCTAATTATATATATATAATAAATATATATAAATTTATATATAGTAAATATATTCATTATTTAAATAAATTTATTATAATTTTATAATTATTTAAGTATATATAATTTTGTATTTATAATTATATAAATACTTTTTTTAAAAATATTTTTTATTTATTTATAATTATAAATGTATAAATATAGAAAATATACATTTATAAATATATTTTTTTATAAAAAATTACAGATATATTTCTAACATTATTAATGAATATTTAATATTAAGTATGTGCATATTAAAAATGAGTAAAATTGAATAATTAAAAATGATTTCACTTTAAGAATATTAAAAAAATGGAAAAGTTTGATTAATTAAATTTAAATAATTAAAAAATGGATATATATATTTAAATAAAGATGAATACATATTTAAAATATTAAAACATATATAATAAATATATATATATATAATAAATAATATAAATTGATTAAATTCCCAAAAAAATATTTGTGTTGGTGCATTCTATAAAGAAATGCATTAATTACATATATTCGAAATTAATATAATATGTTTGATCTATATGTTAAATTGAAAAATCAAACAACATTCAACTATGTCCATTACTTGATGCAATTAGTCAATATTTTTAATTCATATAATTTTTAATTACAAACCATTATTCATTAAATATACATTACTATTTAATATAAAGCATAAATATTTTGTATTATATAAATCATATTTATATACATTCATATATATCTATATATTTAATATATACTATTTATTAACATTATCAATAATTATTTAATTAATAAAATGTTTAATATTTTTCTCAATTTACTTATTTTTTTTTGTTTAATTTTTATTTTACTTATATCTATATATTTAATATATATTATTTATTAGTATTTATAATTTATATATAGTATAATCAATTTATTCATTTTTATCAATAATTATTTAATTAGTAGAAATTTTCATTTTTTTAAAAAAATCATCTTTATTTTTTATTTAATTAATTATTTCATTTTATTCAGACTTTTATCATCAATAAAAAGAACTAATAAAGGATTCATTTATGGTTTATCAGTGCTAAAAATAAAGCGTTGATAAAGGTCACCCTTTATCGACGCTTTTTTCTAGCCCTAATAAAGGCCAGTGCTATTAAAGGCATGTTTTGTAAAAGCATTAGAATGTCTATATCTCAATGGATGATACCCCAATCTCAATTAAATCTGAGATAACACACAAACTGCTCTCAAGTGGTCAAAGAGGTGATCGATACATGGAATAGGATATCAGTTCTTCACTTTCATCTGGTTTAACTTCCAGTAATCGATGCATAAACACAACATCTCTTCATCCTTCTTAACGAACAAAACTGGAGAACCCCAAGGTGATGTACTTAGATGGATAGATCCCTTATCTATCAATTATTCTAGGTGAGTCTTAATCTCTTGAAGACCTATTGGTTCCATTATATAATGTAGAATAGAAACTGGATTAGCTCCCGGTATGAGCTCAATTGTAAACTCAACATCTCTCTCTAGTGGAAGCCTTGAGAATTACTTAAGAAAGAAATCCTAAAACTGGTCCACCATGGGTGGAAATACACCTTTCTTCACACCCTCATCATCAAATAAAAGTGTCACAACTTGGGCTGTGAGATCCCCTATTTTCTGATGTACTGACCTTGTATGACCATCTTGGATATTTTGTTCTCCATGATGAGCAAAAATTTCACCCTCATGAGGAAAAAAGGCCACTCTCCTAAGGTAAAAATCTATGTGGGATCAGTATGATACCAACCATTCCATACCTAAAATCAAGTCAAAACATGAAATAACAAGTGCCAAAATATCCCAAGGAAAATGATATTCACCAAATTCGAGAGAACACCCATTTTATAAATAGATTTCCCTTAACCACACTCCCAATGGTGTGTTAATCATTAAAACCACACTCACAAACTCCACCATCAATCTCAAACCATTCACAAGTTGAGAAAATATAAAATAATGTGAGGCTCCAATATCAAATAAATAACTAAAAAGCATATACACTACAATAATAGTACCTCTAACTTTCAATGGTCTAGCCTCGCTATCCAAATGTGAAAGTTGAACTACATGAAAATATCCTTTCCCTCTACCATATGATATAGTATGAGTCCCTTGTGCTTCATGACTCTACTGATATGGATTCTCTTGACTTAAAATATCATTTCTTCCACCATGACCGCCATAAACTGTAGAACTCTAACTTCTAGACTAATATAGAGTAGAATACCCCCTTCCCGTACTATGGTTTGGTATAGCTCCCCCATCCCTACCCATCTATCAGGGGTTCCTAAATAACCACTCTAGATATCCCATCCTTCCATAAGATCTACTCTATACTGGTGGTTGGGAATACTAAGTACTATAGTGACCTAGTCTATCGCACTGATGGAAAAGCACTCTAGTATTTCCCTTAGTAACGGATCCTTCCTCCTAGACATTATGCTTTCCACTTCTCTATTTTACACTCTCATATAAATACTTCCCACCCTTAGAATATGTATCTTTTATTTATCAAGTATAAACCACTTATCCTTCATTGGAATCCTCCTTCAGGTTTCCCTAAAAAAACGAGATTTGGATTCACTATCTATGAAAAATTCATTAGACAAAAGGCGTTAACTTAGGACTTAATCTCATATTTAATTCCATACTAAAAACATCTCACTGCAGTTGCCTCATATCCTACCAATGATTGAAAAAATTATATGAGTTAATAATGAGACCAGTATATTCCATCACGAACAAAATCCAATCAATAATTATTTAATTAATAGAATTTTTTATTTTTTAAAAATAAAATCATATTTATTTTTTATTTATTTAATTATTTCATTTTATTCAGACTTTTATTATCATTAAAAAAGCACAGATAAAGGATTCATTTATGTTTTATCATCACTAAAAATAAAGTGTTGATAAATGGAACCCTTTATCAATGCTTTTTTCTAGCACTAATAATGGCCAGTGTTATTAAAGGCATGTTTTGTAATAGCATTAGAATGTCTATCTCTCAATGGATGATACCCCAACCTCAATTAAATCTTGGATAACACACAAGCTAATCTCAACTTGTTAAAGAGATCATCGATACATGGAATAGGATATCAGTTCTTCACTTTCATCTGGTTCAACTTCCAGTAATTGACACATAAACACAACATAACTTCATCCTTCTTAACGAAAAAAAAACTAGAGAAGCCCAAGGTGATGTACTCAGATGGATAGATCCCTTATCTATCAATTATTCCAGCTAAGTCTTAATCTCTTGAATCCCTGTTGGTGACATTATATAAGGTGAGATAGAAACCGGATTAGCTCCCAGCATGAGCTCAATTTTAAACTCAACATCTCTCTCTGGTGTAAGCCTTGAAAATTCCTTAAGAAAGACATCCTAAAACCAGTCCACCATGGGTGAAAAGACACCTTTATTCACACAACCATCATCCAAGAAAAGTGTCGCAACCTAGGTTTTGAGATCCTTTATTTTTTGATATATTGGCCTTGTATAACTATCTTGGATATTCTGTTCTCCATGATGAGTATAAATTTCACCCTTAGGAGGAAAAAAGGTCACTCTCCTATGGTAAAAATATATGTGGGATCGTTATGATACCGACCAATCCATACCTAAAATCAAGTCAAAACTTGAAATAACAAGTGTGAAAATTCCCAAAAAAATGATATTCACCAACTTTTAGAGAATACCCCTTTCATAAATAGATGTCCCTCAACTATACTCCCAATGGTGTGTCGATCATTAAAACCCCGCTCACAAACTCCACCATCAATCTCAAACCATTCACAAGTTGAGAAAATATAAAATAATGTGAGGCTACTATATCAATTAAATATCTAGAAATCATATAGGCTATAATAATAGTACCTCTGATTTTCAACGGTCCATCCTAGCTATCCAAAAGTGAAAGATGAACTACATGAAACTATCCTTTCCATCTACCATATGTTATAGTCTGAGTCCCCTATGTTTCATGACTCTACTGATATCGGTACTCTTGACTTAAAATATCATGCCTTCCACCATGACCTCCATAACTAGTAGAACTCTAACTTCCAGAATAGTACGGAGTAGAATACCCCTTCTCATACTATGGTTTGGTATAGCTCCCCCATCACTACCCATCTATCGGGGGTTCCTAAATAACCACTCTAGATGTCCCATCATTCCACAAGATCTACACTATATTGGTGTTTGGGAATACTAAGTACAATAGTGACCTAGTCTACCGCACTGATAGAAAATCACTCTAGTATTTACCTGAGTAACTGATCCTTCTTCCTGAACACTCTGCTTTCCACTTATCTAGTTTAAAATATCATAGAAATACTTCCCACCCTTAGAAAATGTATCTTTTTTATCCAATATAAACCAAATATCTTCCAATGTAATCCTCCTTCAAGTTTCCCTCAGAAATGAGAGTTGGATTCACTATCTAAGAAAACTTCATTAGACAAAAGATATTAACTTAGGAATTAATCACATATTTAATTCCATCCTAAAAACATCTCATCGTAGTTTCCTCATCTCCTACCAATGATGTAAAAAAATGATATGATTTAATAAAGAGACCAACATATTCCATCACGGACATACTCTTATCAATAATTATTTAATTAATAAAAAATTCATTTTTAAAAAATAAAATCATATTTATTTTTTATTTATTTAATTATTTCATTTTATTCATACTTTTATCATCATTAAAAAATCACTAATAAAGGATTCATTTATGGTTTATCAGCACTAAAAATAAATCACTGATAAAGTTAACACTTTATCAACGCTTTTTTCTAGCACTAATAATGGCCAGTGTTGTTAAATGCATGTTTTGTAATATCATTAGAATGTTTATCTCTCAATGGATGATACCCCAATATTAATTCAATCTTGGATAACACACAAGATCCTCTCAACTGGTCAAAGATATCATTAAAACATGGAATAAGATATCAGTTCTTCACTTTCATTTGGTTCAACTTCTAGTAATCAACACATAAACACAACATCCCTGCATCCTTATTAATAAACAAAATTGGAGAACCCAAAGGTGATGTACTCAGATGGATAGATCCTTTATCCATCAATTATTCCAGCTGATTATTAATCTCTTGAAGCCATGTTGGTTCCATTATATAAGGTTGAATAAAAACTGGATTAGCTCCCAGCATGAGCTCAATTTTAAACTCAACATCTCTCTCTGGTGGAAGCCTTGAAATCCCTTAGGAAATACATACTGAAACAAGTCCACTAGGGGTGAAAGACACCTTTATTCACACCCCCATCATCTAAGAAAAGTTTCACAACCTGGGTTTTGATCTCCCCTATTTTTTGATGTATTGGCCTTGTACGACTATATTGGATATTTTGTTATCCATGATGAACATAAATTTCACCCTCATGAGAAAAAAAGGTCACTCTCCTATGATAAAAATATATGTGGTATCAGTATGATACCAACCAGTCCATACCTAAAATCAAGTCAAAAATTGAAATAACAGGTGTGAAAATATCCCAAAAAAATGATATTCACAAACTTCAAGAGAACACCCCTTTCATAAATAGATGTCTCTAAACCACACTCTCAATGGTGTGTCAATCATTATAACCCCACTCACAAACTCCACCATCAATCCCAAACCATTAAAAAGTTGATAAAATATAAAATAATGTGAGGCTCCTATATAAAATAAATAACTATAAAGCATATAGTCTACAAGAATGGTACCTCTAACTTTCAACGGTCTAGCCTCGCTATCCAAAAGTGAAAGCTAAACTACATGAAACTATCCTTTCCCTATACCATGTGATATAGTATGAGTCCCATGTGTTTCATGACTCTACTGATACTGGTGCTCTTTCCTTAAAATATCATGTCTGTCGCCATGACCGCCATAACGAGTAGAACTCTAGCTTCCAAAGTAGTACGGAGTAGAATACCCCCTTCTCATACTATGGTTTAGTATATCTCCCCCATCACTACCCATCTATAGGGGGTTACAAAATAACCACTCTATATGTCCCATACTTCCACAAGCTCTATAATATACTGGTGGTTGGGAATACTAAGTACTATAGTGACCAAGTCTACTGCACTGATAGAAAATCACTCCAGTATTTCCCTGAGTAACTGATCCTTCCTCTTGGACACTCTGCTTGCCACTTCTCTAGTTTACACTCTCATATTAATACTTACCACCCTTAGAAGTTGTATCTTTTTTATCCAGTATAAACCACCTATCCTCCAATGGAATCCTCCTTCAAGTTTCCTTGGATTCACTATCTATGAAAACTTCATCAGAAAAAAGATATTAACTTAAGACTTAATCTCATATTTAATTCCATCCTAAAAAATCTCACCGTAGTTTCATCATCTCCTACCAATTATGGAAAAATGATATGAGTTAATAAAGAGACCAGCATATTTCATCACATACATACTCCCCTAGGTCAACCCTATAAACTCGGTCTCCCTCTCCTGCCTAAGTGTCTCTAGGTAAAAGTGTTCAAGTAACTTATCATAAAATTATTTCTATACCAAGTTCTCTAACTTCTCATCTCAAGAAAGAATACCCCACCAATGCTTCACTTGAAAATCTAACATATAAGAAGGAAACTTGACTCTTTTCTCTACTGGAGTCTCTAAATGATCAAGAATTTTCTTGATCAATTCAATCCATAAATCATCTACCATAGGTTTTCCCTCTCTGGGGAAGGTCAGAAGGTGCTGCAATTGGAAATCATGTTTCAAATCAGACATATTCTGCACATCCCTCCCTAGGACTCTGCCCATAAAATTCATAAAGTTATCAAAGTTCTCATAGAAATTATCTCTCTCCCATTCACCCAAAACTATCAGGGACTCTAGTTCCACTATTAGAGATTCATTTTCAACCATGTCCTCTTATCATCCTACCAACATGCGTCGTCATGGAGTCATGTATCTATAATTCCAAACACACATATTAGCACACATAACACCTCATTAACACATTTACATAATATGGTTTCACAAGTTTCAATGAAAATTCATCTTCCATACTCTATTGCACAGTCAAAACCAAGGCACTATAATTACCCTCAACCATCCCTTACTCAGGTCATGGATAACATAGGGAAAAACTCTTTCCTAATTCAAGGTTTCCCATTAGACAGCCACTTTATCCATTTTAAATTACCACTTTTAGAATCATTTACAATTACAAATTTCTTATTAGGAACAATTTAATTTTAAAATACTCACATAAAGAAAAGAATTTTCATTTCAACAACACACTCAAAACTTACTTTTATGTGCATTTCTAAAATAATGAATGACACATAGAATTATGAGTGCCTAAAATGATGCATGTATACTCAATGCTCATGACATACTGGTTCATTTGTAACATCTCATAAAACAATAACATTACACAACATGTGCATCATCCAAGGTTAAATAACATTAAACTGTAATAGAAAACATCAAGAGCAACAATCCCACCTTGGGTTTTGGGTTTTCCCCCACACATGGGTTTGCTACTCCCATGCATGAGATCATGACACATGCCTAGCTCATCCTAGTCTCCTAGATACCTTTACCAAATAATAAGATAATTGAATAGAAAATAAGCAATATATGATACCATTTTTGTGACATCCCAACATGGGTTCTACATATCGGGGGGGCCAATTTGGTTACTTATGTGACATTAGGCATGTATCCTCATATGAAAAAGGATACTAACTATCATCGAGGTTCTAATATGTAACATGGGGATACTATACCCTATTTATTAAATTAGAACAACAATGGAAATCAATATGCAAGTAACCAAGATAAGACAGTGACTAATAATCCAACAAAATCAATATAAAAACCAAATATCACATGATTAATCTCAAAACAAGTAAAATGACCATAAATGAAAGTAGAAGATATGTAATTCCATATAAGTTTCAAGTGTCAAAAGAAAACCCAAAATAAAGACACACTAACAACTCCCAAGAGGGTCCCGAAATCATGTCTAGTTTTCTTGAGTCTACTCCATCCTAAATCCAAACCCATCAATATAATATAGGGCTCTTTTCCTTATCTTGTCCTATAAACATGAAGTCTATTTAGAAACTGATCAGGAATCCTGAGTAGGATGTGAGTATAAATCATTAGTCCATCACCAATTGCGTCCAAAATAGTATCCAATTTATATTATTGTATGTGGTTTTATAAATAATAAAGAAAAAATGACAAAGTAAACATGCTTCACATTTAATTATTCATTAATTAAGCACATAGGTCCTCAGGTTCATCGTGACACCAAAACCAATCATACCTGCTTCAGCCCATGTCAAAGTTTAAACCATACACCATAGTAATATCACAATTCATTCTTTCATGGTATTTCATTATTCAATTTTATTTCAAATTTTATTTCCAGTATCTTGGAGCATTAATCCATGAACCAATATCGTGTCACTTGGAACATCAATCCAATTCCAATATATTGGGGCCTAGAGAATTAGTTTGGCACCTCGTTAGTATTTAGAGCACCATTATCTATCCAAAAACTCATTGTTCACTTGAATGAATCAGTGGATTGGAGAATTAGTGTGGAACCCCATGGGTATTTTGAGCATCATTCGCTGACCCACACCTCATTTATCATTCAATCACATATACCACATATATAACATTCATATCAAGATTTAAAATCATTAACCATATATTAAATCATTCTCATCATGGTGCACTATTTCATTTATCGATCACAACCATGGTTCTTTACTTTAATCACATGGAATAACATGAACAAATCACCATTTATCCAATTATAAATATCTAATCACCCAATTCATTAACACTTCAAATTTAATGAAATCATCCCATTAAATCTCATTATCAACCATGTAATATGGATTTAGTTCATTTCCATTAAACCATTATTCCTCTTTTTGAAATTCATAAATCAACATTTCACATATATTAGCATAATCCATGAGTTTCTATCAAGTCTGGTCTCGAAACTCAAATGGGTCCAATGAGATACATAAAGGGTCTCACAATCACACAGGAATCAATTCATCGATTCTATTTAAAATGAAATTTACCAGAATGGAAAAGAAATGATACAACTAAAAACATGAAATCATAATCATGACTATGGGAATTAGAAATTAGACAACCTGCCTCAAGATTGTTGATAAACATTCACCAAAATGTAACCCTTAATTCTATGTAGAATGGTTGAATTCACAACAGAAAGGAAGATCTAGGACCAAAACCTAGGATCAAGATCTGAAGAAAAAAGATCCATCAAAACCCAGATCTAAACCAATTTCTAATGGAGAAAATAATCCCTCTCATAAGATAGATAAATATAGGGGAGATAGGAATCAAAATGATGAAGATATTACATACTGTATATGGTACAATCTCATTCAATGAATCTATGATTTGAACCAAAAGTGGTTCAAGGATCATTGGAATACTCTTAGTAACCTCTAAAAGAAAGGGAATTAATTTTAGGTCAAGCATGGATGGCTAGGGATAATAACTGTGGGTTTGGTAATTTTTAAATAATATTTTTTGGGTTTTAAAATCCCTCGTGTGTGGTTTCCTAAGTGGGGCACACGGTTTTCCAAACCATGAACCTTAAATATGTTCCCCTACTCATAGAGTTCATGGTTACTCCTAGGTCGGTGCACAGTTTTTGAAACTATGCACCTACCATGAAAGCCTCATATATCTAAGGGATCATGGTTTGGGGAGGGAGGTTGCATGGTTTGGTCAAACTGTGTGCCACCTCCTATAGCTCCAAAATGGGATGCATAGTTTCCTCGGGAAAACTACAGGTTTTTCTCTAACTGTACACCAACCATTCAAAGCCCCATGGGCTTCAAAATTTCACCAAAATCACCTAAAACAACCCCAAAGTAATACCTGACCAAAAAATGATCAAAAAAAGGGTAAAATAATACCTTAAAACAAGTACAATACATCTCTAAAAAAGTTTCAGATCTTACATCATAATAGCCAAAAATGAAGTTGAAATATTTAAAAAAAATTAACCACATAATTCAAAATATGAAATCCATTTTTAAAGATTAATTATATGGAAATGGAATAAATTAATTTATGAAAAAAAACCAAAAAAACAATAAAAAAATCAGAAAATGGAATCTTTAAGCCAAAAAATGAACTTTTACCAAAATAAAGTATAATATTTATTGTTATGTAATTAATTAGATTATTTCTAAACCAAATAGACTTATGTTACTTTAATATAAAATTAAAATTATAATATTACATTTCAATTACTTGATTTAATGATAAGAAATGATATATTTATAAAAAACTGTATTTTTCACTATTCATTGAAAAGTCAATCCTACATGAAAAATCTAAATATTTTACCATAAATTAATTATTATATGATGATTTAAAAGTTTAAATAATTTTTATCAAATAAAATTTATAAAATTATCATAAATTAATTATAATTTCCATGCAAAAAATCTAATAAAAACCATTTTTGATGAAAACATATTTTTAAAGCATAAAATGAATCTATTGAAAATTGATTACTTATTTTATATGTATTAATAAATACATTTATATTATATAAATACTTTATAATATTTTTTAAAATGTATTTATTTCTATTTATACTGCCAAATTAATGGCTAGTTTATAAACGTCATATTTAAATAAGTATATCGGAATTCACTTAAAGCTCAGTATTGCGTATAAAACACGATATAGAGAATAGTGTTCTTTTAAACTATATTTTTAGGGTGTCGCATATAGTCTACTACATCTCCAAAACATCAGTCTCGCTACTATTGAAACTCAAAAGGGTAGATCATTCCAAATATCCTTGAGTGAATTCCATGAATCATCAGCCTGAATGAAAAAACAATTCAGAAAAAAATGGACCCCTAAACCAAACATTATCTAAAACCAATACAATCCAATCAATAAAACCTATAAAATGAATATAAATGAAACAAATCCCCTAATAAATAAAACATAAAACAAAAAACACCCAATTATCATCACCAATAATCTTCTACTTAATAATCACAAAGAATCCTAACATCTTCAACCAAGTGAGTGGTGGTCTGAAAAAATAATACATGAATGGGTTTAACTATTATATCATCTCTAAAACACTAGTTGTGTCTCATATGGAATGAAATAAATGGATTGATCTAATGAACTAAACTATATATTAATGTTATAATTACCCAATATACATTAAGTTTTAATATAAATATCCATACCAAACAGAAAACACATCTCCAAGATACATGAATAGGATATGGTAGAAAATAAAAGTGATGCCATAACAATTAATCAATGAAACCCTATATCAAGTGATTAGCATTGAATAAATGACCACATTTAATACCTTCAAATTAATATAGAATATTTAATAGGGGAGAATGATTCAATGGGTGAGGTTTGATCTTTGGGAGTGAATAAGAACTAACACCCATTGGAAAAAACCAAATTTTGACCAATCCCAAACAAAATAAAAATATGATAAAAATGAGCAATAAAAAAATGAAGAAACCGTAAGTAGAACAAAAAATCCAATCCCAAAGAAAAAAAAGGTGGATCCCCTATCTATAATTCTAATGTGTTCCGAGATAGATCCAATCCCTTAAATCATTATCACATCCCTATATATATAGTTTTAGGAAAGCATCATTTAAATTTTCAAAACATTGATGACAACTTGGAATTAACAATGCCTCATGGTATTACTAATTTTTTGGAATATTTGACTAGGAACTATGTTAAAAAATTTGTAATGATAATTGACTAATACATAAGTTTTATCATCTCTATTTTTTTTTCTTTTTATGCATAGGGTGTGTTGTATTTATCTTTTTAGCTTATAGGTTCATGATCAGGATACCTATCAATCATTATGTAAGTGTTTATTTCAATGAATCATTATACTAAAATATTAAGAACTAGAGATAATTATTAGTCATCATAGAATTTTTTTATAGAAATTATCCTTGGATGAATTATAATTTTTTTGATAATTCACTAAATAAGATCCCCAAAATGGAGCTCAATAATTACTAAGATCTAGAACCACCATGGAATACAATCCATAATTCAATAATGGTATCACCTCAAGCATTATTGTAACAGTCCAAAATTCTAAAATAATAATATTTTATTTGATAGAATATTTTACACTCAATGCAGAGATTAAACAACCCATGGAATATATTTCTTTAAATTTAATATCTTTTATTGCTTTCAGAACATGCAACCCTGAGTCTAAATGAACTGTAATATAGTATACCATTATAATCTATACCTTAAATTGGTGGGTATGAATAGTAATAACTAAATTATGAACTTTATGGTTATATATTAATTATAAATAAAATAAGAATCATTTAAAATAAAAAAAATCTGAAAAAAAAATTAATTTTCTAAAAACCGGTATAGTCGTACTTTGAACACATAATTTAATATTAATTTTTAGAACTTTCAGAAAAATTATTTCACAAAATTAACTTCACTTTTGAAATCATAATTTTTATCCCAAGTAGGTTAAATACCCTAAGAGTGGGGTGAATTAGGGAATGTAAAATTAAAACAACTTCCCCTTAGATATTATTTCTTTATTAAAAAAACTCTTCTCTCCCTTTCCCATAGAAATGTATGAATAGAAATGAAATCATGCATGAGAAACTAAAATTTTACTTGGTTCACTTATTATCCACTGAATGAGAATAATATTCATTTTTAATATATATATATATATAATATTCATGTGCTTTATTATTCATAAACACAATTTTAGTGCATTTTACACTCTGAACATTATTTTTTATTATAATTGTAATTCCTTCTTAAAATTCACTATTACATGGTACATTTTTTAACATCATTTAAAGTACCCAATGAGCTTGATTTTATTTTTATATTTAATTTTTAGGCTTATAATTACATTGGTAACAATTCATACTTTTTGAGTGCTTAAAGATTCATATTGGAAGACCACTAAAGTTGGCCTTGAAAAAACAACATTCTGGTTGAAGTAAGCTGGATATCATCCCAATAAAACTACTGTATAGCCTAATATCCAAGACCAATAATTTTGAAAATTGAACTTAATATAGATTAAATCATGGAAAAATTTTCATTAAATAGTGGAAAAAGATAATTCTAATGTTTGAATGGAGTTCCATGCAGCCCAATTTGGAGATAAAATTATGGGACAGATTCTACATCCCAGAATAACAGACCACCATTTAGATAATATCTCGGAAACATAAATTTCATTTGGTTTGAAACTTTACATGAGGTTAGAAAACATTCAGATCTACATTTTCTTCTTCTATGGATCACTCTAATTATTCTATATATAAGGTCATTTAGACACCTCTGTTCGGTGGATGAAAGTTGGCTACCACTTCGATTCAAGGAAAAAGAAGTCCACTCTCCCTTACTTTCCACCACCCTAGGCCTACCATAATCAAGTGGGATCATTTTTACTATTGAGAGATCTATACAAGCATCTTGAAATTCTTATTTAAGGCAGTGGTGGTGGAATAGTTTTTCATCTTTGGTGCTTTGTTCAATTGTAATGTTATGCTGCGAATTTGTTGCCTTTAGTTCGTCTTTCTCATGTAAGTTGTGCAATTCACATTAGTTTCTTAATAAAATTTCTTCGTATATTCTTATTTTTTTCTTATTCATATCATGTTGATACTTTTGGTTCAAGGTGTGAATTTATTCACACCAAACCTTGTGAAATTATCACACAACGGTGGAGTGATCATTATTTCATTGTTTTTTTACTTCTCCATTTCCTCCCTCATGAGTCTACTTCCCACTTCCATTGAAACCATAGAATAAATAGAGGTATAACCCACTTATGGGTTGATCCAAGGGAGTATAAAGGTTATGTATTGAATGTTATTTATTATGCCATTAATTTTTAATCACCTCTTTTAATTGATATTTTTATTTGATGATTTTGAAACTTCTTCATCCTTGTTGAATTTTAAGGTCACATACTTCAAGTGCTAATACAAACCTTTACCTTGTAGTGCTCATAAATTTTATCCTCCAAGTGTATATGTGATTAGTATTATGGTGTGTTGGTATTAAACTGGTAAGTGATGAAGTTGTTTGATCTTCTTGAATAAACCTATCTCGAATATAAGAATTTTAAATCATTAAAGAAATAATTTCATCCAATCCACCCCCAAGTGATAACCTAGGATCAACTCATTATTTAACTTGGAGTGATCACTTATTTTGGTAGTGAGACTTGGTGTATTTGGTACATCAGCACGTTGTTGTTCTATACTCCTTATACGTAGCCCAGTGAGGGTGAACCAAGTAAAATTTCAGTGTCTCGTGCATGATTTCATTTCTATTCATACATTTCTATGGGAAAGGGAGAGAAGAGTTTTTTTAATAAAGAAACAATATCCTAAGGGGAAATTGTTTAAATTTTCCATTCCCTAATTCACCCCCTCTTAGGGTATTTAACTTGGTTGGGATAACAATTATGATTTCAAAAGTGAAGTTAATTTTGTGAAATAAATTTTCCGAAAGTGCTAAAAATTAATATTAAATTATGTGTTCAAAGTATGACTATACCAGTTTTTAGAAAATGAATTTTTTTAAGTGAATGCTAAGAATATTTTCTCCCAAAAACCTCTCATGAATTTATTGAAGAAATAAACTTTTGATTTGGGATAGATGAAAATGATAAAATAATTATTAAAGGGTCTTTAAATCAGGAGGAAATTGATTTCATGTATTCACAAGAGGGAAATTTGACATCATGGATTGAGTGTCCCTATTATAGCTCCATTGATGATATTTCAAAAACACCAATCACTGAAACATTGGGAGAAATCAAAAACATCAAGTTTATACCCATTCCTAACACTGATTTTTATAATTTGGTGGTTGAATGTTATATTCAAAAGGAACCAATTTTGTTGAGAAATTTGGAAAATGAAACCGAGTAGGATTCAAAAACTCAACCTGTTTCTAAATTTCATATCCAACCTAAGCTCAAAATTATTATCCTTCCTTCCCTGCTCAATTATCTATTCATAAGGTATAACAATGACCTTTCAGTTGGAATTAATTCTTCTATTGAAACAAAAAAAGTTCGAATGATCATTGATGTCTTAGGAAAGACTAAAGAATAAACTAGATCAACCATTTATGATATTCCTTGGATTTTCCCACTCATTATATAACATGGGTTTTCACATGAAAAAAATTATAAATAAAGAATCAATCTCAATATAGTGGATGTGGAGAAATATGGGGTCCTTAAAATGTTGAAAATTGGTATTGGGTATGTTTGGGGGTTCATGTCGAGATAACGATGTTAAACAAAAGCACTGCACGGGAGGAAACTCGTGGTTTTCATGTTTCCAATCGTTATGAATCATCTTTATTTTTCAAATAGGATTAATTAATTATTTTTATATTAAAAAAACTTAATTAATCAACTCTAAATATGATATTACCTTAGATTTTTGACTTTTTCTTCTAGTATGAGTATGGATGGGTATGAAAGGGGAGCATCATATTCATCTGCGTCACGCGGTGTGATCCCTGAGTAATACCTTACCCAAAAATTTAAAAATAAGATAATATATCATCAATTTATATAATCTATTTAAAGGTTAAAATAAAAATACAAAAAATAATAATAATAATAATTAAAAAAAATGAATGGACATGTCGTAGGTCGTGGGGCAAACCCCATCACAACCGGTGAAGCTATGGGGAATCAAACCAGGGACCAAATGGAGACAGGGGCATGCGCTTTCCACTTACCTATGGCTTATAGTGCTTCCTTATTCTATAATTTTTTTATATATACTTATATTTGACTTATATATATATATATATATTATTTTCTTTTTTTTACATGATACTAGTATCAATCTTTGGTATGCCAAAATAAATAGTTATGTTTTTTCTCTTTTATTGTTTTTAATTAAGGGAACCTCACAGGTTTTCCATGGTTTTTAATTTAGTTTTTGAGTAAGAAGTAGAGGCTATTGAGGTCAAAGAGTTTTATAGGGAAATCAACTATATCCTGAACTTCCAAAATTTTATACCATCTACCACTGGGATTCAATGAGTAGCATAGAGATCAAAGGAGTAATCAGGAGTGTCATGAACTTCAACTTCAAAAAACTAGGTGACTTTGTTCCATATTTCATATTTCAAATTCCTTTTAGAACTCCTCTCATATACCTCTACCCCCTTATAAATTTTATTTTCTTTAAACACTGGGGATAGTGTTATTCTAAGTTGGGGGTGAATAGAATGAAAAAAATTATTAATTTTTCTGTGTATAAAAATGTGTGTAAGGAAAATTTTATTTAACCTTGAACATGATAATACACATTTCACACTTTAAAATCGAATATCAAATAATTTATCATGTACTAATTTTGATTTTAATCCATATATAATTTCATGAGCATATATTTTGGAAAGTGTGGCTGTCTAATGTGATATTTCATCGTTTATATTTTCATCCAAATAAAAAAATCACAACGCACATCCTTTGGATTGTGAGGTATTAGTTTGAGTTCATGGGGTCCCCCAAATAAATATCATTGGTTTGGTGATCATTTTAGTTTTAATATGAGTATTCAATAAAAATAATAAATTTGCACATAGAGAGATGAAATGACCGAATGTGTGCCTTTCGGCACTTAGGGATCGTGGCTCTATAGTTTTCTGGCCCAGAGTTAGTAATTTTATCTCTATTTGTGGTAATTTGACATTATTTTCGACTAAGTTAACTCGAGATGATGCCATAGTATGTGGGATTCACTTGTTTCCCTAATGTCTTTGATCTTGGGAGTCATCGGCAAAGTCTCGCTACATGGGTTGACTCTATTGAGTGCAATTTCAATTACCATGAGAAAATTACAAAAAAATAAAATACAAAAATAAAAAAATATTGAAAACTCATCTTAATATTGAAATTTGATTCCACCTATCACTTTCATCATTTCCCCCTTGAATAAAAATGAACCCCCATGTATATTGTGATATACAACACATCTTTATGCTTAATTGATATTGGATGAAATATGGTGATGAATTTGAACAAAAGAATGGGCTTGGTCTTGGGATCTTCTTATGAAACTATCTTGTATTAAACTATTTTGAGAGGTTTCGTGATTTTTTGGTATAAGGGTTCTTTTTTATAAATGTGTATTAAAAAAATTGGAAAATGGAATTCAAATTTCACATTTTTGAGATATATTTTTCTCAGGACTAGAAAAACTCAAGTTGGGGGTGTGATTAGCCACTGAATGAGGCTAATATTCATTGTTAATATATATAATATTCATATTATTTATTATTCATATACACCATTTTAGTGAATTTTACACTTTGAACATTAAATCGCATTATGATTGTAATTCCCTTTTAAAATTAATGATTACCTTGTACATTTTTTAACACCTTCTAAAATAAAAAATGGTCTTTATTTTATTTTTATATTTTATTTTCAGGTATCTCATTCTATAAGGAATAATTAATTATTTTGGAGCACTTAAAGATTCACATTGAAAGACCACCAAAATGTGATTTCATGCTAATACAGCCCCTTTCTACTCCCTTGGATCAACCCATAAGAGGGTTATCCCTCTATTGATGCAATGGTTTCAATGGAAGCAGGAAGTAGACTCATGAGGGTGGAAATGGAGAAGTAAAAAAAGAAAACAATTAAATAACAATCACTCCACCGTTGTGTGATAATTTCACAAGGTTTGGTGTGAATAAATTCACACCTTGAGCCAACGGTATCAACGTGATATGAAAAATAATAGAATAAGAGGAGAAGAAGAACTTTTATTAAGAAGCTAAGATGAATTAGAACAACTTACATGTGAAAGATAAACTTGAGACAAAAAAAATTGTAGCAAAAAATTACAATGAAATAAAACATCCAAGATGATAAATCATCCAACACCACTAACTTAAATAGGAATTTTAAGAGCTATAATAGGGACACTCAATACATGGTGTCAAATTTTCCTCTTGTGAATACATGAAATCAATTTCCTCCTGATTGAGTGTCAAATTAGGGAATGGAAAATTAAAACAAATTCCCCTTAGGATATTGTTTATTTATTAAAAAAAATCTTCTCTCCCTTTCCCATAGAAATGTGTGGATAGAAATGAAATCATGCATGAGACACTAAAATTTTACTTGGTTCACCCTCACTAGTCTACATCTAAGGAGTATACAATAGCAATATGTTGATGTACGAAATCCACTAAGTCTCACTACCAAATTAAGGTTTGGGATAGATCACTTATATTCCCAGGATCACTTCCTTTACAAGGTTTATGTATGTCTCACTAATTATCAAGGGTCACTTCCTAACTCTCTTTTGATTGTTCACTGCCAGTGCAAAGGATGTCCTTCTTCCTCTTCCTTTTCTCACTACTCTAGAAAAGATCTGCATACATTTTATGGAAATGTATGTCCCTTAATTATCAATAATTAATACATCCTTGGTTTTAGATAGATGCTATGTTAAAGTACCACTTTCACCCACTTCATGAATATAAATTTACTACAGATTAATTGGGCAATTATTTCTGAACACTTTTGTGATGCTCACTACCTTCGTGAAGCACACATATTTTATGAAGCTCAAATAGCCTTCAAAAAGCACACAAATTTTTAAAATCTCAAATAGTCATTGTGAAAAAACTCCCTTCACAAAGCTTATAATTTTAGGTCATATTTCATAGCCTTCGTAAACTCCCTTTCTTCGCAAACTTTTTTTTAGAACACCCTTTTTAAATAACCTTCACGAAATCATAGCCTATGGATTTTCATTAAGGATTCAGATCCTTTTTTGAGGGGGGTAGAGAACTATTTATAAGTTTACCCAACGATTATAGAATCTTCCATCCTTTTCATCACCTTTTCATGAAGCTCTCCAATTTTTTTCATGATGCTCCCTATCTTTACAAAGCACCGGGGAAATTTCATATTTGCAAAGCTTCTCATACTCACATAGATTGTCATCAAACCTTTTCACATTCGTGATGCTCCACTACGATGATCCACACCTTCATGAAATGAAATTTGAAAAACCCAATCTTAAAAAAACTCATACCTTACCATATCTAAAAAATGAATTCATGGAAATACAACTTTCATGATGATAGCCATCCTCCAAATTTTAGACCCCAAAAATTTGGCAAACACTAGAAAATGGTTCTACCTTGTGTATAATATTTTATATACTAATTATAGGGAATCAATTCCTATGTCTTGGATCTTTTTCAACATACCTAGTCAATAATATCACTAGGAATCCAAAACTTACCATGGAAATCCACTTTTTCAAAAAACAAAATCAACCCAAAAATACTGTAATGTTACCTTGAGGTATTTTTTTCCAACAATATTACCCTTTGGGTTTGTTGAAAATTATTCACATTTTTATACCTTGTTAAATATTCTTACATATTCTACCAATGTTCTCTTCAGATGATTCAAATAGAGATCAATGATTTACTCAATACACACTCTAATCCCACGTGAGCCATGCTCGGTGTGAGAAACAAGAGTAGTATGTAAATTTCATCAATAAATCACTTTATTCTAGAACCACTTAATTTATTTCATCACGATCACTATCTTTCATGATATATATTATTTGATTGATCAAATTTTGCATAATTATATTTAAAACTCTCCCTACTTTTTTTCTTTCCCTATCATCTTCTCCCCCTATCTTGATTAAGACATTTTCTCCCCCTTTCATGGCTACAACTTCTCCCCCTTTGTTAATGAACCTGAAGGTCGCTCCTTTGTGGTCTATAATAGGGTAAAGAACACAAATAAAAAAATATAAGGAAAACACATCATACCTGAGGGAAAGGGGTTTCTAAATCCAAACATGTTCAAGTGTGGAGAGTCGACCGAACTACAAGATCTATCCAATTTATTTCAGGAACCACTTTAGATAATGACTTTGTTAGAATGTCTACAACTTGTAGTTCTGTAGGAACGTACTCCAACTTTACAATTTCTTGTTACACCTTATCCTTGATGAAATGATACTTGATTTTAATGTTCGTTATCCTTGAGTGATGGACTTTTTTTGCTAAGATTTATAGAACTTAAATTATCACAATGGATTCCAATTAGAGACTTCACTTTGACTCCAATGTCATCAAGATTAGGTTTCATCTATAATAAATGTGTGTATGCTTTAGTAGATGAAATATATTTATCTTCCCAAATTCTAAACAAAATGAAATCTTGTTTCTTTTTTATCCATGAAATACACAATATATAAAGATAGAATGCACCACATGATGTTTATTTTCTACTATCTTTTGAACTAGACCAATCTTCATTTGTATAGCCCAATAACTCTTGTTGATATTTACCATTATGCATAAAATATAAATCCATTATCCCCTTGATATTTTGAACTATTATTTTCACTAAAAGCATGTGGATTTCCTTGAAATTACTTTGATATATTTCTTTTTTACACGTGACTAAAACAATATCTGGTATTTATCTATTAATTATAATAGACTTCTAACGGTATACCTGTATTCTATGACATTAACTACTTTTCCTTCATCATCCCATGATAGTTTCATCTGGGTAGCCACCAAAGTCATCATATCCTTGGAATTATCCATTAAAAATATTTTCATAACCTCATTGGAATATTTAAATTGAGAAATTAATGTGCTATTATTTCCTTATGTCACTTGTAAACCAAGGAAAAATATTAGTTCACCAATCATTAACATTTGAAATATACATTTCATGGATTATGTGAATGGTATGCACTATGCTTCATCTAATCCACTATATATTATGTCATCGATATATACTAACACCATCATCCTTTGATTACTATCATTATTGAAATATATATTGTAATCAACTCCACCACATTGAAAACCAAGATTCTTCAAAAAGTGATCGATCCTGGAATACCATGCTCTAAATGATTGATTCAACCCATATAGTTCCTTTATTAGTTGAAAAACTCTATTATCATCTTAATGAATTAGAAAACCATATGGTTTCTCAATATAAACTTCTTCTTCCAGAACCTCATTCATAAATGATGACGCGACATCCATCTAGAAAACATTAAAATTTATTTTCACTACTATGGACAAGAATAATCTAATTTTCTATAGAATTGAAAAGGGTAAAAATGTTTCATCAGCATAGATACCCTCTATCTGGTAGTACCCTTTGAACACCATTCATTCTTTGTTTCAAATCACTAAACCATCTTTATTCATCTTCTTACGAAAGACCCATTTTGTTCTGATGACATTCTTATCAGTTTTCCTCGAAACAATCTCTCATATCATATTCTTCTCAATTTTTTCAATCTCATATTTTATATCCTAAATCTAGTTATCATCTTCAGCTACTTCCTCAAAACAATTAGGCTCTACCTATGATAAAAACGATTCTTGTTGTAGATTATTCAACCTCTTTGTATGCATTGGCACTTTCCGATCACCAATTATATTATGTCTATCATTTTCAGCTCTTCTCTTCAGTATTTATGAAGATACTAGTTTACACTCATCCTTATCATTATCTGAATCTTCTTCTGAATCATCCTCTAGAGCTAGAACATCCCTTGAGATAATTATCTCTTCATCAATATCCTCCAGAGGCTGGTCATGCATTTTCTGAAGATTCTACTCATTCTTTATTATAGTTACATCATTTATTTTAAAAACATTTCATATCCACTTTTTGAAACATTTATATGATTTTCTTTATCTTAATTATCTAAAGAATACCCCTTAATCTCCATGGTATTCAAACTTCCTATGTTTCTCTTTATTGAGAATAAAACACTTACTTCTGAAGACTAGAATGTTCTTCAAAGTTGGATTATTTCTATACCATAGCTTATTTTGAGTATTCTATTCTTTCAGATATTATAACACTCTATTTTATGTGTAGACTAATTTCATCACTGATTCTTTCAAAAAACATCTCTATAAGGTCTTTCTTAATGAGTATTATTCTAGCCATATTGTCAATAATTTGATTTCTTCTCTCAACTACTCCATTTTGTTATAGAGTTATTACTACTAAAACTTGGTGCCTTATCCCATTTTTCTCAAGATAATACTCCACTTGGATATTTTTAAACTATGCTCTATTATCTGTTTGTATATTCTAGATTCTTTGACCTAGAATATTTTCAACTTCCCTTTGATAATTTTTTGTGAAACTGAAAACCTCATATTTGTGAGTGATGACCGATACCCATGCCATTCTACTAAAATCATCAATGAATAGAATATAATATCTCCTCCAATTAATAGATATTTGTAAAATAGATTTGTACACATAAATATGCACCAACTCAAGTGTTTTTGTTGAACCTTTATCTTTTTCCTTATATATCTTTTGAATAATATTCCCTTATTGAAAAGTATCAAATATGTGGGTAAGATCACGTGATAACCTTGGGAGGTCTCAAGTAGCATCACATTTCACTAGATATTCCAATGATATTTGGTTCAAATAACTAAGGCATTTATTCTATAACTTTTTTTCTTATTACATAGATGAAAACACATATCTTCTTCTCCACTTAAAAGGTATAGATACCCCTTCATATGCTTTCCCTACAAAACAAATGCACAATCTTTTTCCTTAATGATACAAATCTTCTTAGTAATGTTTATAGAATGACCTAAGTCGCATAGTTTATTAAAAATAATCAAGTTGTGACTGAGACCTTAAATAACTAATAAATCAACATATCTCATTTCTTTGACAAAAAATTTGGCCTTTCCCAAGCCAATAATCATCAATAATTCATTATTTCCACATTTGTCAACACCTTACTTGTCATATTTTATACCTATAACAAAATCCTTATTACCTGTCATATGGTATGTGCATCCACTATTAAGGATCCATACATCAGAATGATATGATTCTTGAAGGTAAATCTCTGTAACCACTTCCTACTCAGCACTTTTCTTTTTTATTCATGTTTTTGACTTCATACCCAGGATGGATTGATAATATTTATCTTACACAGGGTATAAAAAATCACCTTTATCTTATAGAGATTAAAATTGATTTTTCATTTTAGTTTAATTATATGATACATTAAACTTTTGTTTATAACTACATTCAGTTGCTTCAGCACATTTCTTCGCATTATTAAAGAGAAATATCTCTCCATGTGCCCGAATCCTCCACACTGGAAACAATGACCATCAAATAATGTCCTGGAATATTGATTTCTATATGGCTGCCTCTACTTTTCATATTCCCTTTGATACCTCTTGTATATGGAATATAAATTTTGTGAGTGCCCCATATTTCCACAAAAATAACATCTCATGTGGGGTGCATTCCTATGTGGTAATATTGCATTGCTGGTTTTCACTTGGATTATCTGAATCATCTGGTTCTGATTCATACCCAAACCAATCTTCAATATTGGAGTAGGTTCTTGTGGTCTAACTTCAACCATTATTTCTTTCTATATTCAATCAAGCCTCATACCAACCTTACCATTTGTATTTGACTGTTTATTTTATTCTGCTGGACCTCTATGCTCCACTTACATATTTTTTCCCCTGAATGATCTATTTTCCTATTTTATACTGATATTCAAGAGTTTTTCTTGATCCTTAACACTTTATAGTGGGCTGATGAATTCCTCTTTAAGTTCTTCAATATGTTTGATTTCAACTTTTCCAGTGTCAGTCAAATTATTGATTTCCCTTTTTTCGATTTTGATCTTGTACTCAATAGCCTTTTCTGAGATCTCTAGAATTGAAGACATCAATTTTTCAATTTCTTCATTTTGAATAGACTTCTCTTCTTACTGATACTACATATAAAGTTTCTCATCATGAAACACTTTTTTGTATTTCTTCATTTTAGATCTCAAAACATCTATCTCATCAATAGAGGATTTTAATTCATCATTCATATCAACTCTTCATTTTACTTATTCTTCATCATTATCAATTTATTCCATTTTCTGAGGGATACTGACAACCAAAAACATATAATTTTTTCCACAATATTTGCAGTTCTCCACCTCTTCAACCTAAGATTCATCTGAACTAGTATTTTCTTTTGAAAGAATATTCTTATTTTTTAAGAACTTTCTCTTTAACTTTTTCTTACCCTTCATATGGGATGAAGACTTCTTTATAGTAATTTCAACTTCATATTATTCATCTGATTGAAACTTATATAGGGACCTTGGTGTAGGATGTCCAACCTTTCTACATCAAAATCATGAAAGTGGGAGTTTCCCTTTGAACTATCCTTTTCCTCTTTGGAGATTTGAGGAAAGGAATGACATTTCCTCATCCTTATCTTCTTATTCCTAACCATATTCAATGGTGAGATTCTCCATGTCCTTAAATTATACTTATTTTCACTTATATTTTTCCATATACTCATTGTCATCATTTAAAATTTTGTGTGCAACAACAGTGTTGTGACATATATGTAATTTTATCTCATTTGGCTCTTTATCTTCCAAAATATAAAATTTCAAATTGAACTGCGGTTCAAGTATTCATAATATGAACTTGAAAATATTTACATATTTAGTAATTTCTTCAATATCATGCATGTCATCCATAGTTTCATTCACCTGGTCAAAGAATGAATCTATAGACTCATTTGGATACACTCTCAGATCCTTATACTTGTTTCATAGAACCTAAATCTTTTCTTCTAAAAATTTTTTATCACCCTCATAAATATTGAGAAACTTTTACAACATATCATGTGATGAATTATATAAAATCACCTTCATATATATTATATTGGATAGTTATCCCCCTAAAGCATTGATTCCTTTGGCATCAGCCTAAAATTCCCTTCAGTCATTTTCTGATAAAGTACCATTGTCGATATTAGTTGAAATTATATACATCGTTGTTGTAAATACATCCATTCTAAATTATTGGAAATAGTGATGCATCTGATTCTTCTATAATTGAAAATTATTTCCATTGAAGGTCGAAATACCTTTATGATTGAAAAACTCTATTTATTCTATTAAGAGAGAACCATTGTCTTTCAACCTTTCCCTCTGATACCAATTATCATCTCAACTAGTTTAAATACCCTAAGAGATGGGGTGAATCAGGTTATGACATATTAAAACAATTTCCCCTTAAAATATTTTTTTTCTCCTAAAAAAAACTCTTCTCTCCCTTTCAGGTAGAAATGTATGAATAGAAATGAAATCATTCACAAGACACAACAATTTTATTTGGTTTACCCTCCTTGGGATACATCCAAGGAGTATACAATAGAAATGTGTCGATGTAATAAATTCACTAAGTATCACTGCCAAATTAAGGTTTGGGATAGATCACTTATATGCCTATGATCACTGCCTTTACAAGGTTTAGGGATATCTCCCTACTTCCCAAGGTTCACTCCCTAACTCTCTTTCGATGGCTCACTAACGGTGGAAAGGATCACCTTATTCCTATTCTTTTTATCATTGTTCAGAAAGGGATCCATACATAGTTTATGGACATGTAGGACCCTTAATTATCAATAATTAATAAATCCTTAATTTTATATAGATGCTATATTGAAGTGCCACTTTCACTCACTTGATGAATATCACTTTACCATAGATTCACTGGACAATTATTTTAAACACTTTCACGATGCTCACTAACTTCGCAAAGAACACCTCTTTTTTAAAGCTCAAATAGCCTTTACAAATTTCAAATGTCCTTCACAAAGAAAAATACCTTTATGAAGCTTATAATTTTTGGTTTTCTTTCATATCCTTCCTGAATTTACTTTCTTAATGAACTTTTTAATAAGAACACCCTTCACAAATCACCTTCACAAAATCATAGTCTAGGGATTTTTTGTCAAGGATTTAACCCCTTTAATGAGGGGGGTGGGGGGTAGAGGCCTATTTATATTCATTGACTATGATTCTAGAATCTTCCATCATAGTCATCACCATTTCAAAAATCTCTCTCATCTTGTTCACGATAATCCCTATCTTCACAAAGCACAAGGGAAATTTCTCATTCGTGAAGCTTCTTATAGTTGCAGATATTATCACCAAACCTTTTCACATTCATGATTATCCAATCATAATGATCAAAACCTTTATGAAATGACCTTATCGAAACCCAGTCTTTTTGAAACTCATACCTTTATGAAATCTAAAAATTCCTTCAAGGAAATCAAACATTTACGATGATAGAAATCCTCCAAATTTTAGACCCCAAAATTTTATAAAACACTTATAAATGGTGCTACATTGTATACATAATTTTCTATACTTCTTTTAAGGCATCCATTCCTATGTCTTAGATCTTTGTCAACATACCTAGTCAACAATATCACTAGGACTTTACAACTTACCATGGAAATCCTCTTTGCCAACAAAAACAATCAATCCAAAAATACTACACTGTTAACTTGAGGTATTTTTTCCCAAAAATAATATCAAAATTATCTTAGGGTGAAATTTTGTGTTTTTTATGAAAAGTTTCATTTTTAGATGAATAGTTAAAATAGTGATTTTTATTGAAAATATCCTTTTCATTTAAATAATTTACAAAGTTAAATTATATTTTAAATTAGTTTTAATGTAAAATTAGTTAAATTATATTAAAATATAACTAATTTAGATAATTATAATTTATTTAATATTTAATTTTCATATTAAAACCTTCTATACTTATGATAATTTTCTTTGGAAACCCTCTTTTTCGTCTCGTCTGTGTGTATATTTCTAAATTGGAATCTGGAACTTTTTTGAACTAAATTTTGAAAAATGGATTCAATATTTTGAATCATCATAATTTATATTATATAATAAGGTAAAATTAATTTTTTACCCTAATTAAAAGTGAAAACAATAAAAATTAATTATTGTGGTTAAGGTAAAAACACGTTTACTCGGGGTTAAACTAAGAAGATAAGGGTAAAAATGACCTAAAACTTGTCTAAAACAAATTTACATCCATTTTTAAATCTTATAACCTATAAGGTTTTATAATTACCCATTTTTTAGGATCTTGGAATGATTAAAATGTAGTTGTAATTGATTCTTTTCAAAAAAAAATCCATGTGTTTCCTCTCCCCCGCTTATAAAATTCCACCCCTATCCTCCCCTATTCACACTTCCAAATTCATTTGTTTTGGAAAAATACCTATAAAAATAAATTTATTACTCCCATAAAAACATTATATATCCCTTGGTTTTATCATAAATCCAACCTAGGAATAATTTGATTCAAACATAAAGATGTTTTCTGAAGAAGAGGTAAAGTTATTAAACGAGCATTTTTTTCACCTCCTTAAAATCATATTAAACAATGATTATATAATAAAGTAATTGTCCTAAATATACTTAAAAAATTATGTTAATTGAATTACCTGTATCTATATCCTATTTCATCAAATGGGAAATGAAACTATTGATAGTGTGTATCGTGGACTACCACCTTATGAACATATGTAATTCATTTTCCATAAACTTTCAAGGTTGGATATAATGATGGATTTAACACATGTATATGATATTTATGATATTATTATATTTATTTAATTATAATATCATAGATATATTCCTACTTTCCATGTCTTTTAAAATATTATTACGTCGCTTGTGTTTATAGAAGACTACCATCTTGTGAAGCGATGTGATTCACTTTTTAGTTATTACTTACATGGAAAGTAATATGGATAAATTTAATGAATATAATTGATATATATGACATTGTATTGATTTTTTAAGATTAATATATCACCCACTTTCTTATCCTTTCACTCATTAATGGAATAATATCATCGCTATCATCTCCACGGAGCGATGTGATTCATTTTCCATATCCAACAATCAACAATGATTCTAAAAATGAATATAATGAGTCAATTTGATATTAATAACATTAATATAATTATGTATATTATGTATCTATATCCTATACCCAATAATTATAACTTTCATGAAAAAACACGTATGAGAAAATAAGACAATTAACACCCAAAACAATTAAAATAATGAAGTATTATTAACAAACTAGTGGTAAAATGTAATAAGAGGAATATAAGATATTATAAATATTAATATAATTCTGGAATAGATTAATAACATTATTTAAACCATTATAAAAGATATTAAATCATGTTCAACCAAAATTAATCATGGGGTAAGGGACTTCTCCTTAATTTCTCTTCGTTGTGGAATATTGTACTATTAGGCACCTAATTTATTTTATATGGTGTATATACAACCCCTTTTTCATGTAATGTCATGAATAATTCATAATTAAAGAAATTTTATGTTTTAATTTGAATTATTTCATCTAAGTGGATTTGACTTGAAAATTACCAAGTGGTAAGAATTTCATAACTCAATTTCTTTTCATTGGGTTATATTACTTATTCATTATCCTTGACTTTATATGATCATGTGTGTAAATAATTTTGAATATATTCTGTTATAATTACACTTATTTTATGAATATTTAAATTTGATACATGTAATATATTCATTTATTAATTCTCATGTAATGTCCCAGATTCTCTCCATGTATTATTTTAATAATTATATGGAAATTATTTTGAGACCAGGCCTTATGACGGCGTGCAGTTCCGAGGCTCGGTGAGCCCGGAACAAAACTTTGAATTTAATTAAATAATTAAATTACACGCGCATGGGGATTTTCTAAAAATGTGTAATAACTCCTGAACGAGTGCTTGGATCATAAATCTGAGGGCACCGTTGCATTCAGAGCAGCGATTTTACCTTAGGTGAGACCTAACATCGGTCGGCGCAGGTCGGTGGTGAAATCTAGTTTTTGGACGTAACCGTAATAAAATATTTAATAAAAATATTTTATTAAATCTTGTTGCAGTGAATATCTTTTATCCTTTTTGTAGATATTTTCACAGGGGTCCAGGGTTACAGACCTCATAACCCTTAAACCCTTGGAGGCTTTGGAGGCTCTGGAGGCTCTGGAAGAAACCCCAACGAGGAGATAGCATTCTTGACGAGTTTCACCAGCGACGACGATGCGGTGACCAGATCTTGGCCAACAAACACCACGAATCTAGGTAGGACATTTTATTTGGATTTCCTTTTCCCGTTATTTATTTCTATAAATAACGTAGACTAATCCATGAACAGATTATCCCACGAATCGATCATATTTGCGGGATGGGCTTTTGTGGGGATTTTGGGGATTTTGATTCTTGAAGGTTAATTTGGTTTCGTTTAGCCTTCTAACAATGAAGAACCCAGATCGACATGAACATCGATCGAGGTTCGTCCCTCTCTATTTTTTGTGCCTTTCTTCCCCGATTTCTTACGTTCTTCGTGTGCGTTCTACGCATTCTTGGAGGAAATTGATCATTGCACATTCGTTTGTTGGCGTGGTGATCTGAGATTGTAGATCAAACCTTGGAATGATGGTACGGAGTTGTGATGACGATTTTGGCATATGATTCAGAGCGGATCGAGAGATATGAGTTTTTGGGTTTTTTTCCTTCGGATGGATCGTTGTAGGTTTACGACCCGATCGAAGGCCCGAAAACACTCGGTTAGGTGTTCATATGATGGAACGAACCATGATATGAAGTTTCGAGATGAACGGGAAAGAGAAACGAGATCCGGAAGATCGACCAAGGCATGAGGAGGAAGACGACAGTTCTGGAGAAATCCCGACTACACGGCGTGTAGTATGGGCTACACGGCGTGTGTTCGTCAGTGGAACACCTAGAGTGTACTCCGAGAGTACACGGACACAGGTTGGGTACACGGCTAAGGACACGGCGTGTATACCCTTCCACGGCCAGACTCGACCAGATACACGGGATACCCAGTGTACTGGTACACGGGCAGAGCGACGCGGGTTGAGGCCGTGTATGGGAACATGGCCAGCGTACACGGAGCAAACCCCAGGCACTTGGACACGGTGTGTAATTATTCTACACTCCGTGTGGTTACTTTTATACAAAAAGCCTTAAGACACGGGCCATTTCACACTGGAAGTACCCGGAGTCAAGGAATAGGGCGTGTGACCCTACTACACACCGTGTAACTTTTTATACATTGCTTGAGCCAATTCTATTCTGTGACTTGGACTAGTTTCCTTAGGTTTTGTCCCCTTGGTCTTTCCCCTGAAGGTTTCCGGTATCATTTCCTACGTACAGGAGTATGATCCCTTTAGCAGGACTTCCTGAATAGAGTTGTTGTAATCCCCTCTATGAGACTCAGAGTCGGATCCTCTATTCCTTCATGGTACCCTGGGTAGAGTTTCTTGGTATCGAATTGACCTACTTTAATCGAGTGTCGATCCTCTACTTAGCAGGTTAGTTCAGACAGAGTTGTTGGAATCACCCCATATTTATTGGTTGTGATCCTCATCTGATGCATCAAGTATCTTTCTTCAGTACTCGTGGATTGATTTCTCCCAGAAAGAGTGAATCGTATCTTTCTTCAGACTCAGGAGTATGTTCTCCCTATTATGTGCTTAGCGGAATCTTTAAGCTAGATCTTAGTGGTGGTTTCACGATAGTCGATCATGTATGAGTATATATGGATATTCTTGTTATATGTTCTGTAAAGATATACTATGTAGAGCTGATTGTATCATTCCTTTGTGTTTTCCCCTTTTTTGTATTTCATTTGTGGTTTTCGGGGTGTCCTACCGGGTATTGTTATACTCACCCCTGCACGGGCCTTGCCCGCACGTGTTGCATCTTGTGCAGACGAGCAATCCTTTGACAGGATTCTAAGCAGACCAGGACCGAACGGTGCTCAGTGAGATCAGGCAGGCTGAGGTGTGTTCATACGGCTATGAATTGCAGTCCTAGTACCTTTCTTTACAGGTTGGAATTTGTCTCAGACTTTATATTGGTGGTCTTGTACTTTAGGCCCAGGGTTTTACATTACTGTACTTTACTTTCCTATCGTACTCTATTGGTTGGGATTTTAGTGTATGAATACATTTCCATTTTTAGTAGCTTTTACTTTTCAGATCTGTAGTCTTGGAGATGTGTGTGTGTGTGTGTAGTTTTATAGGAAATGCCTCCTATGTTAGTGACATGTCTACTCAGTGCTAGTCACCAACCCCTGGCCTATTGGAGGCAGGATTGGGGAGTTGCGGCATGGGCCCCACTGGGACGGGTCATGACAGAGTGGTATCAGAGGTGGTTGGTTCTACCTTAGGACCGAGAGTCTGTGAGTTGTTTTGGGGAAACAGTGTTAAGTGTTTCGAGTTCATCTTTCAGGCCAGGGACCCCAGTGTTGGTACGGGGCGGCCGGCGTATCCATACACTAGGACTCTGATAACTTTCTTTTTGACTCGGAACATGATAACACTAGTTACAGTGGAAAATAATGGTACATCCATCATATAGGAATGGGTTGTGGTTTCCATGTCCTTCTTGAGTTATCTCTCTAGATATACTCACTGACTGCAATACATCTTGTTTCTTTACAGGATGCCTCCGGACGCGCACCCGCTAGGATCCAGTAGCTCGATCATGAGGATGACCCCCTTAGTGATGAAGCTTTGATACAGGGACCAGATCCCCCAGTTTTACCTTTAGGTGGTGTGCCTGTTATTCCACCACCTGTGGAGCAGTGTTTAGTGCTTGTTGTACCAGTAGAGGAGAAGCGCGGGCTGAGTGCACTCCACGAGTTTCAAAGATAGAGACCCCTCAGGTTTAGAGGAGAGCCTGACCCTCAGGCAGCAGAGGACTATATTGAGTTAGTGGCCAGAGTCTTCCATTTGGACAGGACGCTACCATACCAGATGGTGATCCTGGCAGCGAGCCTTCTGCAGGTCTCGGCAGGGCGATGGTGGAGTTTGGTTATCCAGACTCACAACGAGGCGACTCTTGCATGGTCAGAGTTTGAGAATCTCTTCAAAGAGGAGTTTTCACTGGTTACCCTGAGAGCAGTACATATAAAGGAGCTTCTTCAGATTTAGCAGGGGACCATGACGGTGGCTGACTATTCATTGAGGTTTACCGACCTCTCATGGTACTCTATGGATATGGTCAGGGATCAGTACTTCAGAGATCGGAATTTTTGAGCGGGGCTTGTATAGAGATATCTGAGCTAGAATCATCCCTATGAGCATTCCTACTTATGTTGGGGTGCTCGAGCGGGCTTTGGTGGTTGAGAGCTTCTTGGCAGATCAAAGACAGCCAGCAGTTTTCCATAGTGAGAAAGCTGGAGCAGATACCTCGATAGTAGGGAGCTGACGTCAGGGACCCAGGTGTGGGAGACATTTTCAAAGGAGATCCCAGGATAGGGGGTCTGCAGTATAGGATTCTCAGGGCACATCCAGCCAACCTCTAGAGAGGAAATTCTACTCATGTTATGGTATGGGAAATCTTGCTCAAGATTGTCCAACCCGCCGTACTACTGACATGGGAGCAGTGGATGGACCACCGAGGTAGAGGAAATTTTTGGAGCAGACAGATCTGCGGGGCGGCGGACGTGGTAGAGGAGCTAGGAGAGCAGCTGGAGGTGGTCGGCATTTTGACCCTTTACCACCACCCCCAGGAGGTCCACCCCAGGCTCAGGGAGCTGGTGGACAGAGGCAGGGATAGCTGTAGGCAGTGGAGGTTTATGACCCAGGTACTCCTGGAATGATTAGAGGTACAATCTGTGTCTTTTCTACTTTTTCTGTTGTTTTGATAGACACAGGTGCTAGTCATTCTTTTCTGGATTCTTATCTTGTTCAAGACCTTGAGATTCCAGTTGATTCTTTGAATCGACCCTTATGATTAGAAACATTGACTGGAGAAGATTCAGAGATCACACACCTTTGCAGACAGTGTGACCTGGCCCTTAGAGGCGAGAGTTTCGATTGGAACCTCTTGGTGGTAGCGTGGAGGTCTTATGATTTCATTCTTGGTATGTATTGGCTATCTACAGTTCATGCCCATATTGACTATTTTAGGAAAAGGGTGTGGTGTGTCCGTAGTGATGTAACGAGGTTCTTCTTCGTCAGTGAAAAGGAGACCCAGGCAGCGCAGGATGGACTCGTGCGTAAGAAGGTACAGTTGATTTCACATCAGTTGGCTAGCCTATCCCTTAGCACAACATATGTTACATGTTTCTAGTTTCCATTAGTAGTGGCTGAGTACGAGGACATCTTTCCAGAGGATGTCCCCAGACTACCTCACCATCAGGAGATAGACTTCTGCATTGAGCTGAAACCCGGGACGACACCGATATCAGCATCATCATATTGGATGTCTCCTGTAGAGCTTTGTGAGCTGAGAGTGAAGCTGGAAGACTTGCAGAGGAAGGGCTTCGTGAGACCCAGTGTTTCACCCTGGGTGGCCCCAGTGTTGTTTGCCAAGAAGGCGGATGGGAGCTTGAGGATGCGTGTGGATTACCGGCACTTGAATCAGGTGACCGTGAAGAATCGGTATCCACTACCGTGGATCGATGACCTCTTCGACCAGTTAAGATGGGAACGATGGTTCTCGAAGGTTGATCTATGATCAGGATATCACTAGTTGCGAGTGAGGGATGAGGATATATCGAAGACGGCTTCAGATGTCGCTATAGTCACTATGAGTACTTGGTGATGCCCTTCGGCGTGATGAACGCCCCGGCAGTGTTTATGGGACTCATGAACCAGATCTTTCAGCCCTATCTAGATTGATTTTTGGTGGTCTTCATCGATGATATCCTTGTGTACTCTGCATCCAAGGAGGAGCACGTGAGGCACCTAAGGATGGTTCTGGACACACTCCGAGAGTACCAGTTGTAAAGGAAAATCCTGAAGTGTCAATTTTGGATACAAGAGGTCCACTTTCTGGGACACGTTATCTCAGAAGATGGTGTAGCAGTGGACCCAGCCAAGGTAGAGGTAATGTTAGCGTAGAATCCACCCCAGATCGTGACGGAGGTGAAGAGTTTCTTTGGGTTGGCAGGATACTATCGGAGATTCATTCCTGATTTATCCAGGATTTCAGCACCCATGACAGATTTGACCTTAAAGGGGTATCCTTTCGTGTGGACCGAGATATGCCAGCAGTCTTTTCAGCAGTTGAGACAGAGTCTGACGAGCGCCCCTATCTTGAGACTACCAGAAGAGAGTGTTGAGTACGTAGTGTTCTGCGATGCATCAGGAACAGGGCTTGGTTGTGTCCTAATGCAGAGGCAAGCGGTGATTGCCTATGGCTCACGTCAGTTGAGTCCACACGATCAGAACTACACGACCCATGATCTTAAGTTGGCAGCGGTGGTCTTCGCATTGAAGATGTGGTGGCAGTACCTGATGGGAGAGAAGTTTATCTCCTACTCTAATCACAAGAGTCTCAAATATATATTTTCTCAGAATGATATGAATTTGAGACAGAGATGGTGGCTTGAGTTCCTCCAGGATTACGACTTTGAGATCATTTATACTCCTGGGAAGGGGAAAGTTGTGGTAGATGATCTCAGGAGGAAATCCAGTTCGCAGTTGCTGGATGAGGTGACAAGGCAGTTGGCCTCTTTGCAGTTATCCTTCGTGGATGGAGAGGAGGGATCTTACCTTCAGTCTATGGTTGTTACCCCTCCACTCTTACAGCAAGTCAGGGAAGCACAGCTCAAGGATGCTAGCTGTGAGACTCTACATGCTCAGATATCCACAGGTGATGCTGTTGATGGATATTCAAAATGTGGGGAGCACGTTGTTCTTTTCAAAGGGCGTACAGTAGTACCAGTGACGTTGCGGGAGGAGGTTCTGAGGGAGTTCCATACATCTCCTTTGGCGGTGCATCCAGGCATGGTGAAGATGTACCAGGACCTCCGACATCAGTTCTGGTGGCCAGTAATTAATAAAAGTGTGGTAAAGTTTGTTTCTCGGTGCCTTACTTGTTAGAAAGTAAAGGATGAGCACTAGGTTCCAGCAGGTTTGAATCATCCCCTTGAGGGGCCAGAGTGGAAGTAGGATGGGATATCCATGGGATTCATGATGGGTTTTCCATGTACGTCTAGGGGACACGATGCCATTTGGGTGATCGTTGACTGACTCACTAAGTCAGCCCACTTCCTATCCATACAGGAGCAGAGTTTAGTAGAGAGCTTGGGACGCCTCTATGTGCAGAAGATAGTTCAACTTCATGGGGTACCATCAACGATCTTCTCAGATCGTGATGCTCATTTCACATCCCATTTGTGTAAGGGATTGCATGAAGATTTTGGGACTCAGTTACGCTTGAGCATAATGTTTCATCCTCAGACTGATGGTAAGACAGAGTGGACCATCCAAGTTCTGGAGGATATTCTACGAGATTGCATACTTGACTTCGATCGTAGCTTGGAGGATCACCTACCACTGGTGGAATTTTCTTATAACAACAGTTATCATTCCACTATTGGTATGACACCATTCAAGGATTTGTACGGGCGACCTTGCAGGTCGCCACTTTGTTGGACTGACCTAGGAGAGTCAGCACTCGTGGGACAGAGATGGTGTGAGATACTACAGAGAAAGTGCAGGTTATCCAGGAGCGGATGAAGACTACACAGAGTCAGAAAAATTCTTATGCCAATAGGAGACGGAGGCCCTTATAATTTGAGTAGGGAGACCATGTGTTCCTTCGGGTCTCACCTCGACGGGGATTGTGAAGATTTGGCCGAGGCAGAAAGTTATCTCCGAGGTTCATCGGCCCTTTTCAGATTCTGAGTAGAGTTGGCAAGGTGGCGTACCGCTTGGCTCTGCCTCCTCATATGGATCGGGTACACAACATCTTCCATGTTTCATAGCTACGGAGGTACGTGCATGATCCATCGCACGTTATTGACTGGGGAGAGCTGGACATCGATGATGGAGCGGCCTTTGCTGAGTACCCAGTGGAGATCGAGGACCAATAGGAGAAGATCCTTTGTGGGTGAGCTATTCCCTTGGTGTGTGTCCGGTGGCAGCACGGGAATCTCCAGGAGAGCACGTGGGAGAGGGAGGCTCAGATTCGTGTGTAGTACCCACATCTTTTTGAGTAGCCTTTGTTTTGGATTTCCAGGGACGTAAAGCCCTAAGGTGGGGTGGATGTAATGTCCTGGATTTTTTTCAGGTATTATTTTAATAATTTTATGGAAATTATTTCGAGACTAGGCCTTATGACGACGTGCAGTTCTGAGGCCCGGTGAGCCCGGAATAAATGTTTGAATTTAATTAAATAATTAAATTACACACGTGTGGGGTTTTCCTGAAAAAGTGGAATAACTCCTGAATGGGTGCTTGGATCAGAAATCTGAGGGCACCGTTGCGTTCAGAACAGCAATTTTACCTTTGGAGAGACCTAACATCGGTCGGTGCAGGTCGATGGTGAAATCTAGTTTTTGGACGTAACCGTAATAAAATATTTAATAAAAATATTTTATTAAATCTTGTTGTAGCGAATATCTTTTATCTTTTTTTTAGATATTTTTGCATGGGTCTAGGGTTATAGACCTCATAACCCTTAAACCCTTGGAGGCTCTGGAGGCTCTGGAGGAAACCCCAATGAGGAGACGGAGTTCTTGACGAGTTTCGTCGGTGACGACGATGCGACGACCAGATCTTCACCAAAGAACGCCATGAATCCAAGTAGGACGTTTGATTTTGATTTCCTTTTCCCGTTCTTGATTTCTATGATGAATGCGGACTAATCCACGGAAATATTATCTCGCAGATTGATCATATTTGCGGTATGGGCTTTTGCGGGGATTTTGGGGATTTTTTTTCTTGAAGGTTAATTTAGTTTCATTTATCCTTATAACAGTGACGAACCCAGATCGACATGAACATCGATCGAGGTTCATCCCTCTTGATTTTTTGTTCCTTTCTTCCCCAATTTCTCGCATTATTCATGTGTGTTCTACGCGTTCTTGGAGAAAATTGATTGTTTTGCGTTCATTTGTTGGTGCGATGATCCGAGATTATAGATCCAACCTCAGAATGATGGTACGGAGCTGTGATGATGGTTTTAGCAGACTATTCAGATCGGATCAAGAGATATGACTTTTTGGTCGTTTTTCCTTCAGATGGATCTTTGGAGGTTTATGACCCAATAGAAGGCCCGAAAACACCCAGTTAGGTGTTCGTATGATGGAACGAACCGAGATCTGAAGTTTTGGGACAAATTGACAAGATAAAAGAGATCTGGAAGATCGGCCGAGGCGCGAGGAGGAAGACGACGGTTCTGAAGAAATCTCAACTACATGGCGTGTAGTATGGGCTACAAGGCATGTGTTCATCAGTGGACCACCTGGCGTGTACTCTGGGAGTACATGGACACAGGTTGGGTACACGGCCAAGGGAACGGCGTGTATACCCTTTCCCGGCCAGACCCGGCCAGATACATGGGATACCCCGTGTACTAGTACACAGGCAGAGCGACACAGGTAGAGGTCGTGTACAGGAACATGTCCAGTGTACATGGAGCGAACCCCGAGCACTCGGACACGGTGTGTAATTATTCTAAAGGTCGTGTAGTTAATTTTATATGACAAGCCTTAAGACACAGGCCGTTTCACATGGGCAGTACCCGGAGTCAAGGAACACTGCGTGTGACCCTACTACACACCGTGTAACTTTTTATAGATGGCTTGAGCCAATTGTCTTCTATGACTTTGACTAGTTTCCTTAGGGTTCTTCCCCTTGGTCTTTCCCCTGAAGGTTTCCGATATCATTTCCTACGTACAGGAGTATGATCCCTTCAGCAGGACTTCCCGAATCGAGTTGTTGGAATCCCCTATGTGAGACTTAGAGTTGGATCCTCTATTCCTTCATGGTACCCTAAGTAGAGTTTCTTGGTATCGATGTGACCTACTTTACCCAGGCGCTAATCCTCTACTTAGTAGGTTAGTTCAGACTGATTTGTTGGAATCACCCCATAGCTACTGGTTTTGATCCTCATCTAACACATCAAGTATCTTTCTTCAGTACTTGTGGAGTGAGTTCTCCCAGAATGAGTGCATCGTATCTTTATTCAGACTCAATAGTATGTTCTCCCTATTACATGCTTAGTGGAGTCTTCAAGCTGGATCTTAGTGGTGGTTTCGCGATAGTCGATTGTGTATGAGTATATCTGGATATTCTTGTTATATGTTCTGTAAATATATACTGTGTAGAGCTCACTATATCATTCCTTTGTGGTTTTCCCTTTGTTGTATTTCCTTTGTGGTTTTTGGGGTGTCATACTGGGTATTATTATACTCACCCTTGAACGAGATTTTCCCACACGTGTCATGTCTTGTGCAGACGAGCGAGCCTTTGAAAGGATTCTAGGCAGACCAGGACCAGACGATACTCAGTGAGATCAGGCAGGTCGAGGTGTGTTCATACGGCTATGGATTGTAGTCCCAGTACCTTTCTTTATAGGTTGGACTTTGTCGCAGACTTTTTTTGGTGGGATTGTACTTTCGGCTTGGGGTTTTACATTACTATACTTTACTTTCCTGTCGTACTCTGTTGGTTGGGATTTTAGTGTATGCATTCATTTCCATTTTTAGTAGCTTTTACTTTTCATCTTTATAGGCTTGGAGGTGTGTGTGTGTGTACAGGTTTATAGGCAATGCCTCCCATGTTAGTGACATGCCTACTCGGTGCTAGTCACCAGCCCCTGGCCTATTAGAGGCGGGCTTGGGGAGTTGCGGCACGGGCCCCACTGGGACGGGTTCTGAAATATCATTTCAACATTATGATATTTTTAAGGGTTTATTTCACAATCTCATTTTAATTGGTATTGCTTATACTTGAATTTACATTACATGAAATTATTTTATCATTATATAATAAAACAATATAATTTTATTATCATATTTTTATTCATTATTTTTTAAATTAATAGTATCATATTCCTTTCATTGGTTCTTAAAATGATTGAGAAAATGTTTTTAATAAAATACGACATTATTTCAATCTTCAATCGAAAATCATTTTTCTTCCAAATCCATTTCTTCTAAAAATGTTTTCAATTTTTTTTAACATTATCCAAATTATTTATAAGAAATTTTTACCCATGTTTGAAGTTTTATAAAAATATTTTAAAATAATATTCCTATCTTTTTCAAAAAAAATTGTTTGGATTTTATCGAAAATGTGAAATGAATATTTTTTTAACTTATACGGCATGTACGGAATTTCATGCCATCATGACCACTCAATGTTTTATATATTATTTTACAAAATTCCAATTTTATTTTAAAATAAAAGTTTTTTCAATTTTTTTGTAAACTTTTAGTTTTATAAGGATATTTTCCTCAATAATTCTTTAAAGATATTTTTATGGTATTTGTATTTTTCAATGACAACAACCATTTATTTTACTTATACTATTATTGGGATATGTTTTATTGATACCATAATTATTATTTATATGCATGGTTTATGATCATTTTGACAAGGAAAGTATTGAAATTCACTTTCTTGATTAATTTTTGTAGTCATTAACCTTTCCTTGAAATATTCACTTTCCTGTGATCATTGGAAATTAAATTTTTCCTAAATATCCATATTATTTATCATGGATCTATATTAATCAAACCATATATCATTTATACATATGGTATTTTACTTTTAAAGTTAGATGATTGATTGGGGAAATTATGGTTAATTTGTATTCCTTACTCAATACAAAATTTTGATGATAATACATATTTTTCATGATTTAAATCAATTATTCAATATATAACGAATGCTTCGGACATACACATATGGGTGGGGTCTAGTTATAGATATCACCTTGATGCATTGGTATTCTCTTGAAATAAATCAATTGGATATCCTTCATTAAATAGGTTTCTAGTTTTTACCTACCCATCAATTTTAAACTTTCTTTTGAAATGTCTTGACAATAGAGGTATCATGATATGTGAGATCATAACGTACAATAATTAATTATTTTCCTTCATTAAGAATTAATTTTTTATTATCCATGATATTTTATAATGATATTATCTTTGTATACATTTATTTCTCATTTTATTGATTTAATGGCATGTGTTTTCAGTTATTTACCTTTCAATATTGTTTATACCTTATCTAATCATGATAGTAAAATTATTTAAATGACATTTGTATTCATTTATTTACCTTTCCATGTTGATTATTCTTATTTATTCATGATATCTTTCAGTGTAATTAACCCTTACTAAGTATTTGAGATAACCCTTATTTTTTTCCTTTCCCAAGAATCTAGTACTTTTACTATGATTGATATGAAAGCATATTTTAGAGTAAATAATGATATTCTCGAAAAAAATTATATTGTAATTTTTGTATTAAAATATAATATAGGAATCATGTATATATCTATTTTACCAAGACTAGTAAACTATTTAGTCCTTCTAGATGTGATTCCTTGTATATTATTCCAATTTAATAAAGTAGACAAGGGCTCTGATCTACTGGGGTCAGGTTTGTTAGAATTTTTCATAAATCCATCTAAGATAACAACATTTAGATAATTTCAAGTGTACACTAAATAATACATATTATTGGATAATTTGGTGATATGTAACAAGATAATATATATTTCCATTCCTAAAAAATATATAATATAAGTGATATGTTTAATTATAATGGGTATTAACTAATTCCATAAGATTGAGGGAATTTTTATTTTCTTTTAAATATAGGGCCAAGGATTAGTTGAAAACCCTTATAGCCTATTCCAATACTACTTGGTACATACTATCCAAAAAGGTTATGGATAATTGTTTCCCACCTTCAAAGATGGTGAAATTGTGAAACTCGATCCTAATTTTCTTCTAACAATATGGGGACTTTTCTTTTTAGGTGAGGTATAAATTTAAAGAGTCAAAAAGATACCCACATCACTAATTAGACTTTTTCATCGAATAAAAAAAATATTTTTGTATGGTCAAGTTCACATGTCATTATTGATTCCAATTTTGATTGATTCTTGGGGATAAAAAATCTAAAATTTATATTAGACCTCTTAAGAAAATATCTCACAATTATAGAATTTGTAAAAGAGAGAGAGGACCACTGAGGATATGTGTTAACCAATTGGAAGATAAACATTTATTGAATTTTTATGCAGAAACCTCATTAAGGAAGATCAATAGTTCTCAAGTGGTCACTCTTAAAACTCTTATTCCCACTCATGTTTCATAATATTGTTAGATGTGTGGAAGGATGTATTATTTTGTGGGGTGTTAAGATTGTTCAGAGGATAATCAAACACTCTATTATAATTATATGTTATATAACCAACCTCCCTAACTATGTTAAAATTCCTACAATTATAGGAGTCTAAAAAATTCAAATCTATGTTGGAATCATTAAAATGCCTGATAAAATTCAACAAAAACCAATGTATGTTTGGATAATATTTTTAAACTCATTTATTTATACATTTTATAGTAATGTTTTCAACCCCATTGTTTTATATACAATCATCCTACATAATATATTTTACCACAAAAAGTTTTAAAAATATTTCTTTAAGATTTTCTCACTACCATTATTCAAAAAATGGATTAAGGGATAAAAAATTAGGACAATATCATTTTGGATCAGCAATATATTCTCTATAATTTTAAACACTAAGTGGGGAAAACTTCCTCGAATTTATTAGAAAAATTAGCTAACACATATATGGGTAACCTGGAGAAAAATATAAAGGAGTAAGTTAGGGTGGTTACTCTTAGTGTTAGGTAATATTTATAGAAAATTAAGCCCATATAAGGTGTAAAATAAGTGGGAATAGATGATAAAAATATAAAATTGAGATAAAACATAATAATTTAAGTAAAAAAATAATGATTAAATTATGAATGGAAAGGGAAAATATTTAACCATATAAGAAACTAGATCCATAAAGTACCAATCTTCCATTAATATATAGGATCAAGAAAGGTAAATTTTATGTGAAATATAAGAAATTCTTGTATTTGTTTAATAATATTTAAATAATCATCCTATTTTATGGTTATCTATCTATTAAATTCCATTATATGAAAATTAATTAAAAGTTTTGTTATCAAATAAAATAAAACTTGAAGATTTTAGAGTGGCATCATTGAATGAATAGTATTAATTATATTTAAATGTAAATTTCCTAATAAACTATGACATCCTGGAAGTTCTCCATTTACTATCGTGATTTTTTCATAAATATTTGGTATTTCATTTTACAATTTATGTGAAAGTATAAATTTAAATCCTTAAATGTCTTTAGAAATTCGGAATTAAGAAAGTTTAAATCAATATGGGTATCATGAAAACGCACTAATTTCTAAATAATATAACCATTTGGAGTCTTAAGGATATTCTTTAAAAAGTAGGGAAGATTTTCTTTCCCATCATTTTTTAATACTTTAAACACAAGATAATACTGAAGTATAATTGATCTTAGGGGTACTTTTCCAAGAAACTAGGCAATCCAGCATCAATTTTCATGATGAAATAATTTCATTACATGTTAGTTATGAACAAGTTAAATTCAATCATTATAAGATTTTATATAAATAAGAATAAGAATAAAACTATTGAGATAATATCACCATGATTAATTTAGAAATAATTATTATTCATGAAAATAAAGATGGATTTTAATTTGATTTAATATAAATTAAAGGTGTTGTTTGAATACCTAATGATGAACCCTTAACCAAGCGGGAGCTGGAAGATTATCATAGAGATGATTTGAAAATAAATGAAAAAAAATGAGTAAGGTAAGTGATATTGATATTATAAATGATATAAGGTATTATATTGAAATTTAAATACTATTTTACATTAAACAAATGAATCCAATTAGGAAGAAAATGGGGAAAGTATAGAGAAATTAAACTCTCAACTAAATGAATTCCTGATGCTAATTGTGAAAAGAATTTTTAATATAATAAAGATACAAGAGAGGTTGCCTCTTACCAGATTACTATTATATAATTTACAAAAGATACATCAAGATTTAGACATTAAATAAAGAAATAACTAAGTGTAAACCTAGGTATATTTTCAAAAACTCAACAAAATTTCAACTCTTATGAGAATGTTAAGATTTCTATTCCTTTATAGTTTAAGTAAATTTTTATTATAATCTCTATAGGTAAATACATGTGAACCCCAAAACTTATCCATATAATTATAATTAAAGGATAATAATATTTGAGGGGTTATAGAATCAATGGAATTTATATTAGTTCAAAAAAGATCAAAATCATATATGGTGTAAAACCATAGTGTGATGGAATCCAACCATGTTTTTGGTTTGACTCAACTCAACCCTCGATTCCCAAAATGAATAAAAACACTTAAAACCTACTCATTTCACCCCATTTTACATTTAAAACCAAAACTATGGAATTTATCTTTATCATGGTAAGATTTTGTTCCCAATTTTCCATAGTGACATAAAATGTAAGAAAACTAAGACTTGGGAAATTATTTTAGTCATGAACCCATTTTTTCAAAAAACTTAGTCCATGAACCCCCACTAACCTAACTAAGCTATTTTTATAAAATTTTCCCAATTATAACAAAAAAATGGGTCGATCCACCAAATTATATCACGGTTAGAACGAACCATAAATGTTAAAAAAAATTACAATTTTTATTTATCAATATGATGTTAACTATGACATTATTTAGTCTCATGCCACATTTTTTGGTAAACACTATGGAAACCATACCAAATTGATACCATTTTAGTTTTACCATTTTTATAGTAAGCTCCTCAATTTTTCCTATTCAACCATTGTATATGATGATAACATGAAACCATTTAAACCCATTTTACCATAAACCCAGATACACTATGCCTAAAAAAATTATGCTTTATACAAAAACCAAGAAAACTAAATATTATACAATATTTATCATAGAATAATACCCAAAAAATAATAATGGTTCAATTATCTGATAAATTTCACTACACATTAATTTAACCATGATGTAATTCCAAAAACCACATCATGGTTTTTCCACCGACACTAAAACCCCCAGACCTAAAAATTTCTTAAAAAAGTACACTTAGACATTCATGATTAATACTCATAGCCCCTGAAAATTTTAATTACTAAATTTAGTAAAATATAAACCATATTTTAGTGTTTTCTAGACTGTAAAAATTATTCTAAAATATCTAAAGATCTATGGTCATTTTTTTCTAAAACCCCTAATTAAACCTTTATCTTCCCTAAACCAAACCACTATAACCAACCACCATTGACCCCTAATCACTATACTTTATCTCCCAATAACCTTTATTTAACATTTTCAAATACCCAAACCCATCATACTCATTAAATAAATGTAATATCAATTACAAAAATCATTATATAAGTTTTTGGGATATGGTTATTGAAAGAGAAAAGTTGAAATCCTATATGTGACTCAAGAAATTATTAAAGACTCATTATGTTGAGTACTGGAAATATTATCCAAAGTTTTAAGAGGTTTTGGTTGAATTTTTTTTATAAGAACAAAACCTAATGGTGGTCTCTATTTTTTATGTCATGGTTTGTACTATGCTTGAAAAAAAAAATAGGTGTCATGATTTGACAGATGTTTTTTACACCTTTAAATCACTAACATGACTTTTTAATATATTAAAGTGGATCCCATGGTTTTTAATGATGGATTAAAAATGGGGAGATATATTTTAACATGCCAAAATGGATCTCATGGTTTTTTAACAAGTGATGTAGATTTTGATGCAAAATGGGATATAGATTAAAAAATACATGTGTAATAAGGGTTTTTTTCAAAAATTGGTAGTTTAATCATGCCAATAGGTGTTTAATTGGTCATGGTTTAAATATATTTTTTTCAAAATCCATGTGTTTCATATAGAGGTGAAAAATAATAGAATTTTATATTGTGTACTGAATAAAAATTGGGAAGAACTAAATGACATGAGTGTTTCATATGGTCATTTTATTTAGTGATATTGTTATGTTCCAAAAATCATCATTTGAAAAGATCCATGTTGACATGTAGTCAAGATATAAAAATTTAAATTTTTAAGAAAAATAAATTTTATGGATATACAGGATTTATTGACCATTGCTTTTGTAGTCAATGGTTTGATCGAACTTGACCATATCAGGGAAAACAAAAAATATGTCATAGTGGTATAATTATAGTAAATATATTAGTTTAAAAATTTCTATATAAATGGGAATATTTGATATTTAAATAGATATATTCTAACTTTTTTTTTATTGACCTGGTTGGAAAAAAATTACAATGAATTTTAGTCATAATGAAATAATTTAATAAAGTGATACATGGATATATTTTCTTAGTTTTAGAGAAATTTATTCCTATATAGAGAAGAGATTAAATAAAATATATAAAGAACTAATTATATTTGGAGATAATTATATAGGTATAATTATTTATAAAAATATTAAATAAGTTTGGCTATATTTATAACATCATGAAAAGGGGGAAATAGGGATCATCATGTTGATGAAAATAGAGAGTGTTACTGTAGTAATAGAGGTATAATATCTTGTTTTAGTTTTTTAAGATCAAAATTATTCACTTGAGGGAGCAATGAATTCTACTTGAGTGATTGAGTGGTGAGATATCATTATTATTATTGGTTATAAACTAAGAGGGATAGTGAGTTATCTATGAATTTAAAAACAAGTATTAAACTTATAAATAATTTTGGTACAATAACACATCGTTATGTGTATGATCCTTGGATATATCCTAGTATTAGTAAAATAAGTAAAACGTCTTGTACCTAAATTTTCTTTATCCTTACCATATTTCTTTAATAGATATAGAGAATTGAGTTTTGACTAACCATGAAAAAATACTATTTAAAGGGAAATGTTTGGAAGTATCATACATTGATTCACCCCATATTAGGGTATCTTTATTTTTATGGGTCTAATAAGTGGTACGAGAGGGGATAATTCATTTTGAAGATATTTTCTCTCTTTGGAAGATATGTAATAAATAGTGAATCATAAATTAATTTCAACCTTCGATGGAAAAAATATCCAACTATAGAATAATTGGATGAACCACTACTCTTGATCATTAGTAATGGATGTGTGCATGGTTTTATTACATGGAAGTGAAGTTAATATGGATAAAGGATATTTATTGGAAATAGATTCTAAATAGTATAATGTTGATTCAAATGGAATCAATTATTTAGGGGGATAATTTTCAAATTCAATATATATGAAGTTGATTTCATGAAAAATATTCAAAATCCATGGTGTAAAAATTATTGAATATCTATGAAGGTGACTCAAATTTATAAGAATAATATTTCATGTAATGTGGAACAAATACTAGAAATTGAGGATTTACTTGAATAAGTCTATTAATTTATTTTTTCATCAACTGAATGTGATTGTGGAGGATATACACAGACTTGGATAAACCCTCAAATATATTAATATTTTGAAGAAAATATTGATAAGGTTTCTACCTCAATTAAATTTAAATGTTTCAATGATCAAGGATAATTATCCATAGTATATTTCATTTTATGAATTTTATAGAATACTTATTTCCTATGAGATAGGGAATAATGATGAAGATCCTATGGAAAAGGAGAATTCTTGAGAAGTTGTGTTTATAGAAATAAAGGATATTACTATTTAGGATAACCCCAATTAAAAGGAGGTTGATGTAATAATGATATTATTTTTCTAAAATCTATAAGGGTAAAAAATGAAATTTCAAATGGAATATTCTAATCATATTATTTTGATACAAAAAGTTTGTGCACCTTACTGCTCATTGTCACAACAAAATCCAAGATAAAGAATGGTATGAGGTGATAATGAAGAATCCATATAGATATTCAAAACACAAGATAACTAAAAATTATTATTTCTTTAAAAAGAAAATCAATCATTAAAAAGTTAATAATAACTTAGAAGAAATTAAAGTGAAAGAAATTAATGATTGTAATATCTTAATGAGTAAGTTCTTATTGTTTTCATATACAAACCAAAAATTAAGGATCAAAGTGAAGGTGATAAAATTGAAGTTGTGGATATTGTTAACATAAATGTAGAGTTGGAGGATACTCTTAAATAAATATATCTTTGGTTGTCTAAAAAAAGAATTCAAATCTTGTGGTCTATGACTCTAACCTCTATATGTAGTATAAATAAGAGGAAAAGTGGTATTTGATGCTTAAATTGGAAAGATTCAACATGAAAAGCTGGAAATCGAAGAGAATGTAGTAGAGATCAATCTCAATGTTAAGGAGAAATCTTAAATCATTGATAGATTTACAAATACTTTTAAATAAATGGTTAAAATAAATGAGGGGATTGAATCTGAATCCATTAAGAAAAGGAAGAAGGTATATTATCAACGAATTGTTATAACTCTAGGAATAGTATCAATAATTTGGATCACATGGTATTTATAAAATATTAAGAAAATATATAGAGATCCTAAAAATAAACTAGAGGATTTGCTACAAATTCAACATTCTCATAATCATGGAAAATTAAGTGAGGGGATTGGTCATAATCAAAGGGATGAAAATGTTTATACAAAGCCACATTATCCCACTCTTAAAAAGAATATTATTTTGGGAGAGACCCAAAATACCACTTAACCATCAAAGAATAAACATAAGAATATGCACCAAATTAGGTGTTATAATTATAGAAACATAGTTCATACACAAAACATGTGTTCTATAGAAAAGAGAGACTTTAAGGAATAATATAAATAAAGATAGATGATAAAAAGAGAATACATTAGGTATTTTTTCAATGGATATTATTTTTTTGTTAATTTTATGGACACAAAGTCATGTATTTCTCATTAGAGATATAAAGGAGTGTACTAAGGTATACTCAAAGGGTTAGTATACAATATATCAAGGAGTAATAAAGGAAAATAAAAAACCAAAATAGGTTTATATATTTTTAAGATTAAAGGATATGTAATATCAAGAGAAGTATCAAGTATATTAAACATAAAAGGATGTGAATAAACAATTTTTTTCAAGAAGAAAACAACTGAAATGAATGAAGTAGAAGATATTTATCTAAAATAAATGTATGATTCAATGTTTAGATTCTTAAAATTGGGTATACTTTGTATATGATTGGAAACAAGGATCATGTGTTAGGATTCAAATACGATGAGAAAGGAGTCACCAGGTTTGACAATGATGAAGGATTAGAGATAATTATCTCTAAGAAGGAAAAAAAATAGGTGGAAAATACATAAGAAAGATGGATTTATTTTTTATTGAAGATCTTAATCAAAATTTACTATATATAATCCAATTTTATAACTCGAGGAATACAATAACTTTTACTAATAATACATTCACTATCAAGGGAAATTTTAATACAATTATTATGCATGATAAGTGTACAAAAGGGAATATATACCTCATTAATAGGGAAGAAGACATGTGATTTCTATCTAAAAAGGTTGAAAAAAATTATGGCATAAACGAGTTGGCCACTTGAGAAAAAAATCCTTGGAATATTTATTCAAAATTAATGGTGCATGTGATATTCCAAATCTTATATGTTATCATACTCATACATGTGGTTATTTTAAAAAGTTAAAGGTCATTTGGAAGACATACAATCCAAAATATAAGAAGTCAATAGGTTTATGGAATATGTGCATGTTTATTATTTTCGGTTGATATTACTAAGGGATATTTACAAAAAGTGGTACCATGTACTTTTCATCGATGAACATAGTAGGATGAAATAGAGTATAGTGATTAGTCAAAAATATGAAGTATTTAATTCCATAACACATTAGTGAAGATTATAGGAGAGAATTATTGGGAATAAAATCTTGAAATTCCAAAATAATAATGGTAAAAAGTTTAAAAATGACCAAGAATAGGATTATCTTGAGAAGTACAGGTTGAGGTATCAAGTTTAGGTAGTATAAACTCCTTAAAATGGTCTATATTGGAGGAGAACCCAAATAATAAATGACATGGCTCGAATGATTCTTATTGAAAAGATATTACTAGATAAATTTTGGAAATAATTTTTCTTAACATCAACATATATCACAAATATTGCATTGTTATATCTAGGTGAGAAGAATAATTTATATAAGATGAGGAATGGGAAGAATCCAATACAATAATACTTTCACTTCTCTAGAAGTGAATTTTTTATTTTCAATAAAGATAAGATCCTATAGAAGTGTGAATTTAATAGTAATAAAAGAATCTTTCTTGGATACAATTCAAAGATAAAGGTACGTAAATACATTAAAAAGTGTCATATTAAAATTATTAGAACATAACATGTCACTATTATAGAGAACAAGAAAAACTTTCAACATAAAAAGATAAAATAGTTGACAAGTTAAGAATATCAAGGGGACTAAAAGGAGATGAAATAGATTATAACAAATACATTGATGTTTTGGATAATGAATCAAGTTTATAAACTATAATAAAGTCGATTATTGGGGATAAAATTAATAAAAAAAAAATTATTAGTGATTGGAAAACCTCATTGAAAACCAAAGGATGAATATTCTATATCAAACATCACTCGTATCTCTGGTAGAGCCTAAATATTTTGAGGTGGTTACTAAAGATGATATTTAGATCAATTATATAAATAAATTCACTGATAAAAATTATAAAAATCATACTTTAGATATTATTTCATTGTCAGAGGATAAAAAAATTATCAGAATCAAGTGGGGTTTTTAAAAAACCTAAATAAGGAATAGTGATTTGAAATACAGCACAACACATGTGAAAATGTTATTCTCAAACTGAAGGAATTGATCTACAAGATACATTTTCACATGTATATATATTGTAAATAATACATTTATTTTTGTTCATATATGTGTAAATTAAGTTCAAGGTATTCCAAATAGATGTAAAATTATATTTTCTTAATGGATTCCTTAAAGAATGAGTATATATTAAATAGATATTTAGTTTTCTCATTCATAAATATATTCAAAAAGTGTATTGTTTGAAGGATTCACCCTTTATATTTAAGAAACCACCAATATCTTTGTATTCAAGGCTAGATCAATACTTAAAAAAGCTTGAATTATAACAAGGATAAGTTAATAAAAAACTATGTTTTAATAATGAGGATCATCAAAGAATTATGGTGATTATCTATGTGGATGAAATAATTTTTAAAGGATCAAATGAATCTCAATAAAATTGGTTTACATAATTAATCAGTGACTTTAAAATAACAATGATTGGTGAACTAATTTTTTCAATTGGTTTACTGGTGTCGTAAATAAGGAATATAACTTTTATTTCACAATAAAAATATGCTAATGAGCCCCTAAAAAGGGTTGGAAATATAATATTAAAATAGTGAAAACATTGTTTTATACAAAAATTAAATTTTAAAGAGATGGATATAGAAGAATGGTTGGTGTCAAATAGTATAGAAAAATCAATTGAAGCATGTTGTACTTGACAAATTCTTGGACATGTAACTCGTCGTAATTTTAGAATAATTTTATTGATAGAATGTTCCACACACAATATGGAACCAAAACAATTAATTACATATTATATGAATATTATTAATAATGTTATAATAATAAGAAATTGTCTAGTAAATAAAATGTCATTATTCAACTAAAATTGTGTATATTTAGAGGATAAATAATTAATATGATTTGATAATAAAAATGATTATTCTTTCTAAAATAAATATTTTTTAAGTGTTCTATATTTTATTATAATAAATTAAAATTATCACTTTTAAAATATTATAAATTATAAATTTATATTAAATAATATTAATAGCACTCAAAAACATTATTTTTTAAGAAAACATGTTTTTCCTTATATTTTGTATTCTCACTTAAAAACTAAATTAATAAATTTTAGAATATGAGTTTTTTAAAATTAAATTCTATTTTAAATTCTTAATTACAAAATTATCATAGGATAAATTTTTGATGTTTTTTTTAAATAATAGATTTTTAGGTGAATAGTGAAAAATATAGTTTTTACTAAAACTGTAGTGTTTGTGAATATATCAATAAGTATAACATAAAAAAATTACAAAAAATTAATGATAAAATATTTATTTTTGGAGTGAAATTATTCATTTTAAAATACTATGTTGAATTTAGAAAACCTGTGTATGACATTTTAAAATTTAAGAAATATTTTTCTAATAAAAACTATTTTTAGTCTTTCTCTTTTAATTAAGTTTTATCTAGTATAAATTAGGTTTTATTTATTTTAAAGTCACATAAATATAATTTGGTTGATAATAAACCAATTAATTTCATTATAATCAATAATATTGATATTTTTTTCCTAAACATAACATTTATTCATAAAAATACACTTTTTTCTATAAAATAGGTTTTTATGTCTTATATGAGCCAATGTTAAAATTAATTTTTCTTACACATAAAAAAATAATTTGATAAAATTTATTTAATATTTTTAATCAGTAAGTATAAATTATTTAATTATTCATATTTTATTTTTAGGTATTAAAATTAAATTATTTCAATAAAAATTAATTACCACGATAAAAATTAAAAATGATAAAGATGAAAAATATAAGAGTAAAAGATTAAAAAATAATTCTTAAAACATGTGTGAAAATTAATGGTTGATGTATTATCGACCTTACCTTACCCCAAATCCATTATTTTCCACTTTGGGTCCATTTTTCATTTGAAACATGTTCTCTCTTTATATTAAAATTTTATATTTACAAAAATGACATTCCCTTTACATATAAAAGGAGATCACATGCACCATATTTCTATACTCATTTTAATTCATTATCATGAAAAAAATATTCCATATTCTATCCCAAAATCTCTTCCTAAATCTAATAATCCTTATAATTTCTAATATACCATGCTTAGGAGCCTTAAAGTGTTTCCCAAAGAAGAAATTCCAATGGGATAGGTGATGCTCTCAACCGAGATTCCTTGATTATTTTCTTCTTCTACCCCTAAAACATATTATATTAATGAAACTATGATAACATTTTTTTTACCAAAGATACTATGATAACATCATTATTAATAATATGATTAAATTTTATTATACTAATGTAATATCCATTTTATACCTTCCACCAAAACCATTTGAAAAATAAAGACTTTGTCATGCATACGTGCGGACTACCGCCTCTATGACCAATGTGCTTGATTTTTCATTACCAAATTACATGGATGGTTATAAAATAATATTTAAAGGATTATTGTGATATTTTTAACATTATTAATATTCTTAAATTATAATCCTTTCCCTATATTCCTCTATATCTATAACAAATGAATGTGTCACCCATACGTATGTGTGTACAAGCGCCTCTACAAAAGTGATGTATTTAGTTTTTTACTAAGTGTTTTATTTTGTATAAAAATATCTTAAAATATAATTAAACACATTAATAACATCTAAATAATATAATTATTCTTATTTTATGATGATATTATGCCAAAGTATTCAATTTATTAACCATACTCATCCATCGATTATAAAAAGTTCTTATTTGAGATAGTTTAACTACCTACATCAAAAAGGATATAAGTTTTTATCATGGATAACTAATAAAACATAAATATTTTTTATATTATATAATAATAAGTAAATATATTTTTTTTCTGGAATGTTAATAGTAATATATAACCTGTTATTAATATACCACCCCTCATTTTTTAAAATTATATAAACAATCTCATCTCCAACTTGATCATCAAAAATAAAAAGTAAAATGATATTGAAATGAAATTATAAAATTATAAATAATTATAAAACAAAAATTATAGTACCTATAATGATCTCAAAATGATAAATTTTTAATTTATAAGAAATAATCAACACCTCCATTGTGAAACTAGTACTAAAAAAATAATTGATGCTAATAACATCCTATGATGAAAACAAAATATAAAAAACTAATATATTTTTAATAAATTATTGTAAATGAAGTTTATAAAAGTTTATTAGTATGAATAATGTTCTTAAATATGTTATTAAGATACTTATTTTTGTAATAAATGTGGTTAGATCATGTTTGTCTAAGCGGGATTAAAGGTGATTGTTTTTTTGTTAACTCAAAACCCTTTCTTTGAGTTATAATGTATCATTGTGAACTTCTTACTTTTATGCTTGGTTTATTTCATGCTAATATTGTGTATTATACTTTATCATTATTTCTAGGTAAAATAAAACTTTTTACTCAAATCTTACTCATCAATGAATTTCTTCCCCATAGAAGTATGACATTGTTAAGAATAATTCTCATTCTCTTTAAAAATGATTTTTCTTCCATTCCAATATTTTCTCATCCATCTAATGTTATCCTTTATATTTGGAAACCTAATTTTGTGTTATCACATTTGAACTTCATATATCCCTTACCCTCTTTTAAAAAGTAAGTTTTATGATGTGGAATTTCAACAAAGGTATTTTAAAATATTAAAATGGTTTTCCTTACATGATTATTTATTTTATCTTATACTCTAAATTTCCTTAAGATGGTATTTATTTATTTTTCAAGGATTAATTATTAAATTTTATTTTTTTAAATTAAAATTATTCAAAAAAAATTCTTCACTTTTTTAAAATAAATTTTTAAAGTGACGTGTAACTTTTTCTTCTCATGATAATAGTAAAGAAATTTCTAAAATATCTTTTTAATTTTTTTCTATCTAAAAAAATGATTTTGTTGTTACAACCATTATTTTTAATAAATATTCCATTTTATGTTTTAAAATTATTTTCCAAATAAATCTAATTCAAAATAATTTTAAAATGAAAAGGTTACTTCATCTTATTTTTCAAGGTGATTTACCTAATGATCTTGAAAAGTTATTTTTCATTTATGGAAACATCCTTAATTATTCTTGTGTTACACTTGGGATATGTTCTTATACCACCATATAACTTATTTATATGAATGGATTATGAAATTCTCTATAGAAGTTTACATGAAACCCCTCTCTTTTCCAAGGATTAATTAAGTGTTGTTTGAAATATAAATATATTCATGTTCTCATGGCCCCAAAATTTATGGATGATTATTATTGATGGGTGGGGTCCTATAACACCATCCAATGCATTGGTTGATGTTTTATATCTCATTAAATTCAAAAAATTTCATTTTTAGTAGCCCAAGTCCTATATGTTACATAGGTACTTAATGAAAAGCCTATTTATAAACCCCCTTATCGAATGGATCAAGTGGAACTTTTAGAATAAAACAATAAATTGAAGAAGTCATTAGATAAATGTTTCAATTGACTTATTACTTCACCATGGGGTGTTCCTATTTTTTTTATTAAAAATAAATATGTTTCAATGAGACTTTAAATTGATTATAGATCCTTGAATAACATTTAAAGGTGCTGTCATGGGTGCTTTCAAATGATATGTGATTGTTGGGTACTTAGGTGCAGTACAGTGGCTGACCAAGGTCATCTCTCAAAGGAGGAAGTAAATTTAACAACATATTAAAGGTATTTTGAAAATAAAATAAAATTAAATAATAACACTAATTAAAATTATGGGTTTTTTTATTTTTTATAAATCTAGAATAAGTTTTTTGGAAGAATATTGAATTTTTTTAAATGAAGTTTGATTAAAAAGATGCAACAAGAAGATGTTTTTTTATAAAATATTTTAAAATGTGTAATCAATATAACTCTACCTATTTACTCAATTATTTATCATTATCATTTAAACCACTTAATTATAATCCCTTAATTTTTTAACCCTCTAACCCTATGGGAGTTAACTTAACCACAAAGATAAAATTACTTAAACCCTGGGCTAGCTTCGGAACATGTAATCACAACACCCTGTTTTGATTGATGTTCTTAGGTTATATTTTGGTTAGTGGTTAATTATATAACATATACACTCTTTAAATGAGGATTAATTGAGTTTAGGGATTATATTTGAACTCTACAAATTTATCCTATGTGGTCTTGTATTACCGATTAAGACTGCGCTCTCACAATTCACACAATTCCCGACCTCGCATGTTTTGTGTTAATTGTTCAATTTCTTTCTTAGTTTCATTTAAATTAAAAACACAATTCATGGATAATATTAATTGAATTAAATTATCTCATTTATTCAAAATAAATGAATTAATAGAGGTAGATCGATTACTAAAAAGAACTACACTTTTATGGGCGGTGTAGGCATCGTAGAAACGTTTTGCATGTGCAAAGGTTTAGAAAGGGTATAACCCAATATCATTTATAATATTGAATTACAACCCAAAGAGGAAGAATAATGAGAAATATAAATGAAAAAAACATATTAAAACAGAAAAAATTAAATAATAACTAAAGAGTTTATTACGCAAACAAAAGTATTACAACTTGAAGAAGAAGAAGAAGGCTTCGTCGAAGGGATCATCGCTTTAAGAGGTACTCTTACTGAAATGGTTGTATAATTGTATTGTATCCACTTATCATATTCCCTCAACTTCCCAATTCACGTCACAACCCCTAAAAATGATAAAAACACTAATTTATAGAGTGGAGGGGAGGCTAGGTTCAAAGTGGTTTCAAGTGTGAATGGGGAATCTCGACAAAATATTTTAATCCAATTTGTACCGGAAATTTGACCTCCAAAAAGCTTGAATAAGATATCCTTCCAGAAGGATGATTTGTGAGAAAATGAGTCCTAGATCTCATCTCAAAATTTGGGCTTAATCCAAGTAAGGATGAAGACGTTATGGCCCAAATACAGAAATGATGTCTAATCTGGCGAGTCCGGCCCATCTTTGACTTAATGACCCATTAAGTCCAATAAAATGAACAATTTAGATCATATGTCCTGAATAAAAGTTGTATACCATTAATTCATGAACATATTTACAAAATTTTATATTCAAATAATACATATCAAAATATTTATGTCTAAAATGCTACAGTAAATTTTAAAGGGTAAAACTGGAATTTTTATCAAAATTTCAAATGAATGATCTTATCCCAAATATTTTATAAATAAACATATTTAACACAATGTGTGGAAATTTTTTCATTTATTATCAATAAAATATTCAACAAAATTGTGTTTTATCAACTCCTCTACACATACCATTTTTCACTCCCTGGCAAAACCTCATATCATGTATTCGAAAAAATTGTGACAAGATATGCATATTTATATTTCTCAATCCACAATGAAAATATAGGAAAAGTAGGAATCCCATAAAGATTCAATATCAATAAATTTTAAATTCATTGTCTTATAAATTGTGTCAAAACAAAATTCAGTGATATTCATTACACTAATCATAGCTAAACAATTCATGGGTCTACCATGCCACTAATTATCCACATGTGTGTGTGCTAACCATTCCATGATCATAAATCCACCCTTTATTCAGTATATTCAGGTCAATTAAAATAATTATTCCTACCTGGTTTAATTCACTGAACCTGTTCTACATTCCTTTACAATCAAATTTCAAGACCCACTTACTTAAGTATTCCCAAAAGTAAAACCTTAAGCTCTCAACCAAGATATCCACATATGTTGTACATTAATCACTCCCCTCATTTATTTTTATTTTTTATTTTGTTTTTTTGTTTTTTTTAAGTTTCACTGAGAACAAATCTCACACTCAACTCTCAACCCATGTTTGATCTCCTCATGACACTAATTGTAATAGTTATAAAAAGATCAATGTTCGGTGAAGAGTAGTTTTTGACCTGTCTAAGACACAACCCTTTTTCTTTAGGGTGTACAATAGTTGGATAACAGGTACACATGCATAGGTCAATTCGGTACAGTAATGAAACTAATCGGAAGAGAAATGAACATATGGATCAACTAATGAATTTTTTTACCTAACTTGACTATACCTTCAATTGAGTAGGAAAATTTTCACAATTCATGGTTGAGTGAAAATTTGTGTGGAGAAAAAAATTACATAATTTACCATGAACAAATATCACAAAAAATTATGTCAAAATATAAAAGGTTTTATAATGACACAACCATTCATATCATCTTCGACTTCGATTTTTATAAAAATCAACCCTTGATGATGAAATCTTACTCATGCTTATAATTATACCAATGAATTTTTAAAACATTCATTTTCCATATGTTGTACATGATAATGTTACATGATATATTTGTTTCTTCTTTTTATTTTTTTTTATTTTTTTGAAAATTTTAACCAAAAACTTAATATAAAATACACACAAAACACACAAATTAAAATCCTAAATATCTACCCCAAAATGTTGTCTCCTCCCCCACACTTAAAATATTTCATTTTCCTCAATGTGAACCTATGAGATAATATGTGCATATAAAATTTATAATTTAAAATAGGATAAAGAATATAAAAGTGAAAGGGTTAGGAACAGCCTGATATGCTCAAGTGATGATGGGGTCATTCAGTGATGAAATCCACTACATCAGTTGGAATTCCCTCAATGTATTTATTCAAAAATTTCTCATTGACTGTAAATCTCCTTCTAGTGTCCTCTTATGCGATCTCTACTGCACCATAAGAAAAAACATTAGATACAATATAAGGACCTAACCATATGGAATGCAACTTACCAGGCATTAGCTTCAGTCATGAACTATAGAGAAGGACTTTCTCTCCAACATGAAATTACCTTTTCTGGATCATTTTGTCATGAGATGCTTTGGATCCTTCCTTGTAGATCCTTGAGTTCTCATATGAAGATAATTGAATCTCCTCAAGATCTTGAATTTTCAGCTTTCGTTGAATTCCAGCTTGGGCCAAATCCATGTTTCATTTCTTTATAGCCCAATAAGCCCGATGCTCAACCTCCACAGGTATATGATAGGATTTCCCAAAAACAATCCAAAATGGGGACATACCAATGGGAGTTTTGTATGTTGTCTTATATTCCCATAGTGCATCATCCAAGCGATTGCTCCAATCCTTCCTATTCGGCTGCACATTTTTCTCTAAAATTTGTTTCAACTTCCTATTTGAAACCTTAGATTGACCATTTTTTGGGGGGTGGTATGGTGTTCATGTTTTTTGTGTCACACCATACTTCTAAAGGTGGGAATCCAAATTTTGATTGAAAAAGTGTGTCCCCTAATCATTAATGATATGTTTTGGAACTCCAAACCTACCAAAAATATGTTCCTTCAAAAAATCCACAACATCATGAGAATCATCAGTCCTGGTGGCCTTAGCCTCCACCCATTTTCTCACATAATCAACAGTAACCATAATTTACAATAAACCATATGAACTTAGAAAAGGACCAATAAAATCAATTCCCCAAAAATCAAAAGTCTCACAAAATAATAAGGGTTGTTGGGGTATCTTGTGTCTCCAGAAATGTTTCCAGTGTGTTGACAATGAGTGCATGACTTATAAAAAACATAGGCATCATGGAATAATCTAGGCTAATATAATCTAGAGTCTAAGACTTTCCTAGTTTTCCATTGGGGTCCAAAGTGTCCTCCACATGAAAGTGTATGGCAGAAATTTATAACAGACTCAAACTCAGAATTATAAACACACCTCTCAATAACTTGATCACTACACAAGCGCCATAGGTAGAGGTCATCCCACACATAAAACCTAGACTCACTCTTTAATTTTTGGACTCGATGTTTCTTTAAATTTGCAGGAATTTCATAGGCCACAAAGTAGTTAACTAAATTAGTATACCAAGGATGTGTACCTGAGAGTACATAAAGATGCTCATCATGGAAAGTGTCCTGAAGTGGTACCTGGTCCAAGGTGTCAGCCTCTAGTGTGTGTTTTATCCTAATCATGTGGTCTGCCATCAATTTTTATGACCCCTTCTTGTCCTTTATCTCAATATCAAATTCTTGAAGGAGGAGCATCCATCGGATAAGTCAGGGCTTTGCATCTGTCTTCTTTAAGAGGTACCTCAAAGTTTCATGGTTAGAAAAATAAATTACTTTAGATCCCAATAAATATGAACGGAATTTATCTAAAGAAAATATAACGGTAAGAAAATCTTTTTCTATGGTTGTGTAGTTTTATTGGTCTGAATCTTGTGTTCTCGATGCATATGAAATCACATGTGAATGTCCCTCCACCCTCTGAGATAAGACAGCTCTAACTACAAAGTTAGAGGCATAACACATAAGCTCAAAAGGAAGCTCCCACTGTGGGGGATGTATGATTGGTGGAGTGGTAAGACGATTTTTTATCTCATAAAATGAATTCCTGCAAGAATAATCAAACACAAATTCATAATCCTTTTGAAGTAATCGTGACATAGGAAGAACAATCTTACTAAAATATTTGATAAAGCACCGATAAAATCTAGCATGCCCTAGGAAAGATATAACATCATGTGAACATGAAGTATAGGGTAGGGATGAAATAATATCTACCATAGATATATCAACCTTTATCCCATGTTTTGACACTACATTACCTAAGACAATTCCATGCTCTACCATAAAATGACACTTTTCAAAGTTCAAGACCAAATTCTTCTCAATACAAAGATTTAACACCTTTCCCAAACTAGATATACAATCATCAAATGAATACCCATACACTGTAAAATCATTCATAAATACCTCCATGAAGGTATCAGTAAAATAAGAAAAAATACTCACCATGCATCTCTATAAGGTACCTGGGGCATTTCAAAGTCCAAATGGCATCCTCCAGTAGGCAAACGTACCGAATGGACAAGTGAATGTTGTCTTCTCCTGATCCTCTAGAGAAATAGGAACCTGAAAATATCCAGAAAATCCATCCAAGAAACAACAATGTGTCTTCCCAACTAGTCTCTCAATCATTTTATTAATAAATGGGAGGGGGAAATGTTCCTTACGAGTGGGCTGATTTAGTTTCCTATAATCAATACACACAAGCCAACCATTTTGCACCCTTATTGGAAATAAATCCTCTTTATCATTTTTAACATCAGTAACACCACTTTTCTTAGGCACAACCTGAATAGAAATTACCCACTTGTAATATGAAATATGATAGATTATACCTATCTCGATCAAATTTTCAACTTCTTTTTTAACAACTTCTAGAAGGGTTGGATTGAGTCACTATTGTGGTTGCCTAACTGGTTTAGCCCCATCCTCCAAAATAATCCTATGCATTCAAATGGAGGGGATAATACCTGATATGTCAGCTAAAGTCCACTTGATTGCCCTAATGTTATCCCTCTAAAGATTCAAAAGTTTTTCTTCATGTTTAAAATTAATATTATTAGCAATTATAATAGGTAATCTCTCACCACTTAACAAGTATGAGTATTTTAGATTTAGTGGCAATGGCTTGAGTTCTGGTGTAGGGAGTGGTGTATGGATGGAGACATCGAAGGAACTGAAATATGTGCACAAAGATCAGTATCAAATAGAAATCATCATAATCAGAGAATAAAACATCAAATACATCATCATAATCAATAGGCATGTCACAATTAGATTGAACTTGATCAATATCAGAATGTGAATCCATTTAAAAATCAAATCTAAGAGAGTTTTGTGCATTAGAACTAGGTGTGGAGGTTCTCTTAGACATAAAACTAGAACCAATACTCATAATATCCCTAAGAATAGGATAATAAAAATCCATGTTGTTTTTACTTAGTGGTTTAAAATGGGAGATAATAAAAGAAGAATGGTCTTATAAGGGGTACTTAATGGATTCCATGACATTAAATATCAAAAATTCATCTCCAAATTCCATGGAAAATGTACCATCATTGAAATTTATGATAGTTTTTTCAGTTTTGAGGAACGTTCTACCTAAGATAATGGGAGAATGAGAACTTATGTGATCATATTCCATGTTAAGCACATAAAAATATGCTAGAAAGATCATGTCTCTTACCCAGACAAGTACATCAGCAAGGACTCCTGCTGGATATGTTGTAGCTCTATTTTCCAACTTCACCACTACTCTCATCATCTTTAACTCACCAACCTGTAAATAAGAGAATACAGCGTGAGGCATTACATTTATGGAAGCTCTTAAATCAAAAAGAGAATCAAAAAAGTGAAACTCCCCTATGGTGCATGGGATGGTGAATGTCCCTGGATCCTTGAAATTTGTTGGCATTGCTAGAGTTGGTGTAATGAGTGCTGAGACATTCCTTCCAAGATTGATACTCTCATTTCCATTTATCCCTCTTAGATTAGTACAAAGTTATATTTATAATTTGGCATACCTTGGGATTTGTTTAATGGATTCAAGTATAGGGATGTTAATCTCCACACGCTTAAATGTTTCCAAAACCTCTTTTTGTATTGCCTCATAAGCCATATTCTTAGTTTGTAAACCCCTATGTGTAAAAGGAAGGGTTTTAGGAGGAACATATTTAATCTTTTTATTACCTTTCTCTTTCCCCTTTGGTTTCTCATCAACTAATTTTGAATGGGGATTCTCTGGATTTGAGGTGAATATCGGTGGAATGATAGGTGAATATGTATTAGTTGTTTGCTTCCCACTTCTAAATGTGATGGAACTAACATTCCCCTTGGGATTTGGAGTAGGTTGGGATGGAAGATTTCTTGAGTTCTTACTTACCAGTTCATGGAGGGAAGTGGAAATCTGGCCCATTTGAGTCTTCAACTCTCTCATCTCTGAACCTTGACTCTTCATCTCATTCTGTTGATTAAGAACAATTTGCTTCAAAAGTTCATCAGTGTTAGAATCTACCTTGGGTGGGGGATTCCCCTATTGTTGCCTTGTTGATATTTGGGCCTAAAATATCCTTTGGGGTTGTTGGAAACCCAGCTGGTAAGGTGGAGGTTGTTGGATGTTTTATTGAAAAGGGGGCCTTTTTTATTGTCCATAGCTATACCTCATGTCTGTTTGATCCTTCCACCCTTTGTTGTATATTGGAGAAAGGAATCAAGATTCTTTTGGGGATATGGTTGTTTCTTCTGCTGATATGGTCTCCCAGGATACACTGATACACAATCTTTTGTTTCTTGTGGTTGGGGGAAACAGTCAGTTGGGTGGCTTGTCTTAGTGAAAATGCCACAAGGCCTTGAATGAGGGGGTTGGGATGTCTTTTGAGCCAAAGAAATATTCCTCACCATATTAGTCAATTATTCCAACTTATTATCAATCAAAATATTTTCAATATAATAACGACTTACTTGATATACTCCCCTGACATGTGGTGTACCTCGATTTCCAAACTGTTGGGAGTTTTGGGCCATTTTGTCAATCAATGAACATGCAGTTATTGGTGTCTTGTCCACCAATTCCCCTCCAGCCGCAGCATCCAACATTCTTCTATCTATAGGTGTTATTCCTTCATAGAAGAATTGGATGAGGAGTTGCTCAGTGATTTGGTGATGTGGGAAGCTTGTGCACAACTTCTTGAATCGCTCTCAGTACTCATACATTGACTCCCCTTGAGATTTCTTGATCCTAGATATCTCTTTTTGAATGGATGTTGTCCTTGATTATGGAAAAAATATATGAAAGAAAAGATGTTTCAAATCATTCCAACAAGTTACATCTTTAGGTTGTAAATAATACATCCAGTCTTTTGTAGCTCCATCAAGTGAAAATGGGAATGCTCTTAGTTTGATTTGATCTTCAGATACATTTCTTGGTTTCAGGGTTGAGAAAACCACATTAAATTATTTAAGGTGTTTATTGGGATCCTCACCAGATAAGACATGAAATTTTGGAAGAAGGTGAATTAACCCAGATTTCAATTCAAAGTCTGATCCGAGGTTTGGGTATGCAATACAATTTGGTTGATAGTTAATATCAGGTGCATCCAATTCTTGAATGGTTATATTAAGTTTATTTCCATTATTTTCAGCCATTGGTTCTTGTTTTATATTTAAATTTGAATTTCTTCCAATTTCAATGTTATGGGAGTGGAGGAATTCTCCAACCAGTTGAATATTGAAACTTCCCGTAGACTAAGAATGTCTGATCCGAGCCTAAAGGTTACGTTCAATCTCAGGGTTAAGGTCTAAAATATCCTCAGGATTAGTTTGTGTCATAAATAAAATAAAAATTAAAATAAGTAAAGGGGACCATAGTAAAATAAAAATGAGAAGTTTGAGTTGATGGTCTAAAAATAAGAAGAAGAAAATAAAATAAGAAGAAAAAATTCAGATTGGGTAAAGAAGGAAGAAAGAAAAGAAGAGGAGAATAAAATGTAAAATAAAATAAATACCTCAAATTGGTTGAAATAATTACTTACCTCCCCTAAAACAGTTCCAATTTGAAAGGTTCTATTGTGGGAACTTTCAAATGATATGTGATTGTTGGGTACTTAGGTGCAGCAGAGTGGCTGACCAAGGTCGTCTCTCAAAGGAGGAAGTAAATTTAACAACATATTAAAGGTATTTTGAAAATAAAATAAAATTAAATAAGAACACTAATTAAAATTATGGGGTTTTTTTACTTTTTATAAATCTATAATAATTTTTCTAGAATAAGATTGATTTTTTTGTTTTTGTTTTTGAAATGAAGTTCGATTAAAAAGGCGCAACAAGAAGATGTTTTTATAAAAAATATTTTAAAAGGCATAATCGATCTAACTATACCGATTAACTCAATTATTTATCATTATCATTTAAATTAACATCCACTTAATTATAATCCTCTAAATTTTAACCCTCAAACCCTATAGGAGTTAACTTAACCACAAAGATGAATTTACTTAAACCCTAGGCTAGCTTCAGAACATGAAATCGTAGCACCCTGATTTGATTGATATTATTAGGTTATCTTATGGTCAGTGGTTAATTAGAGCACATATACCCTCTGGAAATGAGGATTAATTGAGTTTAGGGATTATATTTTAACTCTATAAATTTATCCTGTGTGGTCTTGTATTACTGATTAAGATTGCACTCTCACAATTCACACAATTCCCGACCTCGTGTGTTTTGTGTTAATTGTTAAATTACTTGATTAGTTTCATTTAAATTAAAAACTAAATTCATATATAATATTAATTTAATTAAAGTAGCATATTTATTCAAAATAAATTAATGAATAAGGTTATAGGTAGATCGATTACTAAAAATAACTACACTTCCATGGGCGCTGTAGTCATTGTAGAAACGTTTTGCATGTGCAAAGGTTTAGAAAGGGTATAACCCAATATCATTTCTACTCTTTAATTCCATCCCAAATAGGAATAATAATTATTAATATACATTAAAAAAACATAGTAAAACATAAAAAATTAAATAATAACTAAGGAGTTTATTATGAAAACAAAAGTATTATAACACGAAGAAGAAGAATAAGAAGGTTTTGTCGAAGGGATCCTTGATTCAAGAGATACCCTTATTGAAATGGTTGTATAATTGGATTGGATCCACTTATACTCTTACCTAAACTTCCCAATTCACTTCCCAACCCCTCAAAATGATAAAAACGCTAATTTATCGAGTGGAGGGGAGGCTTGGTTCAAAGTGGTTTCAAGTGTGAATGGGGAATCTTGGCCAAATATTTTAATATAACTTGTACCACTAATTTAACCTCCAAAAATCGTGAATCATCTGTCCTTACAGAAGGATTATTTATAAGAAAATGATTATTTGATATCCTCTCAAAATTTGGGCCTAATACAAGTACGGATGAAGAAGTTATGACACAAATACATAAATGATGTCTAATCCAACGATTCAATCCCATATTTGACTTCATGGCCCATTAAGTCTAATCAAATGAAAAATTTAGCTCATATGTCATGAATTAAAGTTTTATCCCATTAATTCGTGAATATGTTTAAAAAAATAGTTCAAATAATACATATAAAAATATTTATGTTTGAAATGATACAGTGAATTTTAAAGGGTAAAACTGGAATTTTCATCAAATTTTCAAATGAATGATCTAATCCCAAGTATTTTATAAATAAACATATTTAACACAATGTGAGAAAATTTTTCATTTATTATCAATAAAATATTCAAAAAAAAATTATCAAACATCGCTATTAAGAACAAGTATCATTTTCCTCATATCGATGATTTGTTTGATCAACTCTAGGGAGCATAGTTTTTTTTAAGGTTAACCTAATGTTGGGGAACCATCATTTGAAATTGAAGGAATAAGGTATTCCAAATATCATGTTTTGGACTAGATATGGGCAATATGATTTTTTTTAGTTATTCCATTTGGGTTATCTAATGCACCTACTATATTTATGGACCTTATGAATAGAATTTTTCATGAGTTCTTGGACAAGTTTTGTGTTGTGTTAATTAATGACATTTTGGTATATTTTAAAATATAGTAGAGACATGAATGACACCTAAGGATTGTTTTGAAAACCTTAAGATAAAAGAAACTATATGGGAAATTCAGAAAGTATGAATTTTGGTTGCAAAAAAAAATCATTTTTGGGTCATATTATTTCTAAATATGGCATAACCATTGACCCTACCAAAACAAAATTTGTTGAAGAATGGCCAAGATCCACAAATATCATATAAATTTTTAGTTTTTTTGGATTAGTGGGTTACTACCAAAGGTTTGTTGAAAACTTTACTTGGTTTTCTATCCAAATGATGAAGTTAACTAGAAAAGGAGTTAAGTTCATCGGGATAAAAGAATGTGATGATTTTTTTAGGAACTAAAAAGAATATTGGTGAATGATCTAGTTCTGTCCCTACCTTAGAGAAATGGATAATTCATCATCTATAGTGATACTTCATTAAAATTACCTGGTTAATTCCTAATGCATAATGATTAGGTGATTAGTGATGCTTTACACCAGTTGAAACCTCATGAGTTAAATTACCCTACGCATAATTTGGAATTAGTTGTTGTGGTTTTTGATTTAAAAAAATTGGAGGAATCATTTTTATGGAGTAAAGTGTGAAATATATACTGATCACAAAAGTTTTAAGTATATATTCACTCAGAAAGAATTAAACATGAGATATAGAATATGGATATAACTAATCAAATATTATGATTGCACATTTCATTAACATCCTAAAAAAACAAAGTGGCTGATGCTTTGAGATGAAAAATTAATGCTACATTAACCATGTTATATTTAGAACATGACCTTTTGTTTATTTATTTGATGAATTTTGGCCTATAAATTATGGATGCAGGTAAATCCTCTATTTTTTCCTGTTTTAGTCCAGTCGACTTTGTAAGAAATAATTAATAGGGATCAGAAGGAGGATCAATATTTGCAGAAAAATCTATAATCCATTATGAAGGGTAATTTTACTGATTTTAATATTTATGAGGAAGGTGTTTTATGATTTAGAAAAATATTATGTGTGTCTTGTGATTCCTAGTTAAGGAAATAGTTATTGACTAAAGCTCATAGTTTTTTGTTTTCTATTTATCTGGGGAGCACTTAGATGTAAAGAGACCTTCTGAAGTATTACTAGTGGGATGGAATAAAATGAGATATTACTAAATTTACCACGAAGTGTTTGACATGTCAGCAAGTTAAAGCAAAATGACAATTACTGAATAGGATGCTTCAACCTTTTCCAGTGCTGGAGTGGAAATGGGAAAATATATCAATGGATTTCATGGTAGGATTTCTAAAGACTTCTCAAGGTAATAATGTAATTTGGGTTATTATTGATTGATTAAATAAATATTCATATTTTCTTACCATTAGAGATACAATGTATTTAGATAATATTTCTTGACTATATCTAAAGGAGATATCCAGGTAACATTGAGTGTTTATCTCAATTGTATCAGACCGTGATCACAAGTTCACATCTAATTTTTAGAAAGGACTTCAAAAGTCATTGGGCACTGAATTAAATTTCAATACAGATTTTCATCCCCAATATGATGTAAAGTCTGAGTAGAAAATTCAAACCATGGAGATATATTTCTTTATTGTCCAATGTATTACCAAGGAAATTGGGATCAACATATTTCTTTGGTTATGTTTTCTTATCACAATAGTTTTCATTCTAGCATACAGATGGCACCATTTGAGGCATTATATGGAAAGTGGTGTTGGACACTAGAATTTTGGGATGATGTAGGAGAAAGGAAGTTTATGGTAACATAGTTTTTATAATAAATGGAAGAGAAATTTCAATTGATTTAGCAACATATAAGGATAGCTCAGAGTAGGCAGAAAAGTTATGTGGATAACTGAAGGAAAAATATTTCTTTCAGGGTAGGTGATCATGTCTTTATCAATGTTTATCCATGGAAAATTGTGATGTTATTGGGTAAGAAGAGGAAATTGATTCCACAGTTCATTGGACCATATGAAATCCTAGATAAATTTGGATAAGTTGCCTACCGAGTGGCCGTACCTTCAAGTTTATCTTAGGTACACAATATATTTCATGTTTCAATGTTAAGGAAATATATGTTGGATTCATCTCATGTTTTAATTCCCTGAAGTAGTTCAGTTGCAAGAGAATATTTCTTATGAGGAACAATCAGTTTAAATTCTTTACCATAGAGAGCAAGTGTTACAAAATAAGGTGATTTATCAGGTTAAGCTTTTATAAAAAAATCATATGGTTGAAGAGGCAACATGAGAATCTTAAAATGCTATGAGGGAAATATACCTTCACTTGTTTAATAATTGAATAAAATTAAAAGGATTCAATTTATAAAAGGGGGGAAAGATGTTACAACTAAGGTAATAATAGAATAAAATATTTTCCATATTTATTAATACAAATTAGATAGTTATATTATTTATAGAAATATCAAGTAATTTTTTAATAAAAAGGAAATTATTTTAATTAAACACTTTTCCTATAATGTTTTATTTAATAGATTAATTTAAAAAAATTAGAATTTGAATTTTAAAAAATGAATATCATTTTTTAAATCATCGTATCAAAATTTACCTTAGGTGAAATTTTGGGATTTTTCAAAAAATGTTTATTTTCCAATGATTAGTGAAAAATACCAAATTTTAATAAAATGTATTTATTTTTAATAAATTAAGAAATTTAAGAGACCCAATATGTTTTATATATGATTAAAATTAAACTAAGTACTATTTATTTATATTTAATCAACTTAATTACTTTTGAATCAACTTTATATTGGGTTTTAATATAATTTTGTTTTTGGGTTTAAAAATGGGTTTTTCTAAAAACTATTTTAAAATACACAATTTTTCTCCTTTTTAATTAATTAAAATAATCCATTATAAGGAATTTTTTAAATAAAATATATAGATTATATCTCACAACCCATCCCAATTGGGCCCGTGCGGTGACTCCCCAAACTTGCCTCTAATAGACTAAGGGCTGGTGACTAGCACCGAGTAGGCATATCACTAACATGGGAGGCATTGCCTATGTACCTATATGCACACACACATATCCAAACCCAAAAAATACTAAAATTTAAAAACCAACAAGAACAAAATGCATACATACCACTATATCCCAACCATATTACAATAGGAAAGTATAGTTCATTAAAGTAAACCGGGCTAGAATACTAACCTACCAAAAAGAGTTATATAACCACAAGTCCAACCTGTAATAAGAGGTACTGGGATTGTTGTCTATAGTAATAGGAACACCTTTGCCTACCTGATCTCACAAGGCACCATATGGTCCGGGTCCACCTAGGACTCCGTCAAAAGGTCACTCGTCTGCATAATACATGACACGTGTGGGCAAAGCCTGTGTAGGAGTGAGTATAACAATACTCAGTAAGACACCCTAAAACCAAAAATTAATACAAAAAGGAAAGATATATTCAAATACACACAATATATGTCTACAGCACATATAATAAGAATATCGAGATATACTCAATCCAAGACATGCAATCTAGAGGTAAGTCACAACTACCGCATACCAACATGGGTTGTTGTACACAGGCAGTACTAGGGGTCAAGGAACATGGTGTGTGACCCTATTACACATTTTTATCCCTTTCTACGGTGTACAAGAGATTCAAGACATGTAGAAAAGGATACATGGTGAGTATTAGGGTCACACACCATGTTCCTTGAACTCGGATATTACCCTTGTATAACAGCCTGTGTCATTCCAAACTGTGTCATGTAGAATATGGGTGCACAGCATATAGAAGGAGTCACACACCATGTCCTTCCATCTGGGTTCCACCAGTGTACTCTAGTCATGTGCTAGTATACAGTGTTAACCCGTGTGTCTCTGCCTATGTACTAGTACAAGAGGTAGTCCGTGTACTCGGTCCAGGCCAAGTCGTGTGGTGGGGTACACACCATGTAGGCAACCTATGTACTCCACCCTGTGTCCATGCATCTCCCGAGATATACACCGAATCTCTGGGAAGGGCATATACATTGTGTGACAGGGTCACTCACCATGTGACATTTAACTATCTCCTGAAACCCCTATTCTCCGATCAGTGGGGACACATGCCATGTAACCCCGAGTTACACACCGTGTTCATCAGGATTTTCCAGAATCCCTGTTTTGTGTTCCGGTCATCTCCACCATTTCTCCTGCCACAATTTCGGCCATACCTTACCGGGAAACTCAATATCCAGCCTCCTTCCATCACCCTAACACTGAAACGATGTGTTCTGGGCCTTCAATTGTCTCAAAAAACAACTTTAAATCCATCCAACAGAAATCACCTGAAGAACAATATCTCCCAAATGACTTTGATTAATCTTTCTTCGTCATTTTCATACCACCACTAGGTCTTCCCAGTGTTGGAACTTAAATTTCGTATCGGTACTCCCTGAAATGAAGGCGCAACGATCATTCATGTATAACCCCATGAAGAATGAAGATCACACATAGGAAACAAGGGGATAATTTCACAAGGAACAAACCCAATGAATGGACCTAAATTTTTGTTCATTACGGACTCAATCTGTTCCAATAAGAATGATCAAGAATCAAATCAATATAATAATCAACCCCGTAAATCTCGTAATTTAAAACTCATCCCATAAGAAGGATCGAACCACGGATCAACATGTTCATTGGTTGGTCTGTATTAGCCATTGAATCTAATAATGAGGAAAATAATATCAAAATAACATTCCCTACCTAGGAATTGGATTGTTTGATGTTTAAGATTTATTTTCGTTTTCAAATCCCATAAACAAAGATCCTAAATCCAAGTCTCTTTCATCACCGCCAAGATAATTCTTTAGGGTTTCTCTTGAGAGACACTAGGGAATTTCTAGGGTTATGATCCTAACCTTGGATCCCTACCAAAAGGCTTTATTAAAAATAAAAAGATTCATTGCATCGCTGCGTTAACAAAATGGTAAAATAAAATAAATTCACAATTTATTTTATTCATTAAAAACACCCAAAACTATTTTTCATAGTTGACCCACACCAGCTAATGTTAGGCCTCATCTAGGGTAAATATACTACTCTGAATGCAACAGTTCCCTCAGATTTCTGATCTAGGTACCTATTTAGATTTTATTCAACTTTTTTACGAAAATTGTGTGCACATACTAATTAATATTTTAATATTATTCAAACATTTATTCTGGGAACACCAGGCCTCAGAATTGCATGTTTTCTCTACGCTTGGTCTAAAAATTAATCCATATAATATTTAAAAATAATACACAGAAAATTTGGGATATTTCATTCTACCCATCTTGGGGATTTATGTCCCTCAAAAGTCAAAACAAAGGCTACTCAAAAAGATGTGGTTACTAAGCGTGTATCTGAGCCTCCCACTCACAAGTTCTCTCCTAGAGATTCTTGTGCTACCATCGGATACACACTAAATAAATTTCTCACCCACAAAGTATCCTCTCTTACCGATCCTTTATCTTCACTAGGTACTCACCAAAATTCACTCTATCTTCAATTTCCATCTTTCCCCAGTCGATGATGTGCAATGGGTTATGCATGTACCTCCTCAATTATGACACGTGGAATACATCGTGTACCTGGTCCAACTATGGGGGTAGCTTTAAGCGGTATGCCACCTCACTAAATATATGCAGTATATAAAAAGGGTCAATAAACCTCAAAGATAACTTGTCGGCCCAACCAAATCTTTGTAATCCTTGTTGAGGTGAAACTCGAAGGAATACATGGTCTCCTTTCTTAAACTCCAAAGGACTATACCGTTTTTCAGCATAAGACTTATGAGTATCTAGATAGTCTTCATCCACTCTTGGATGATCTGCACCTTTTCTATAGTAGCTTGTACCAACTCCGGTCCCATGAGTGCTAACTCTCCAGGGTCAGTCCACCAAAGTGGTGACCTTTTGGGCCGCTCATACAAGGCCTAGAATGGTTCCATACCAATGGTGGAATGGTAGCTATTTTTATACGTGAACTTCACTAGTGGTAGGTGATACTCCCAACTATGGCCAAAGTCTATCATGAAATATTGCAACATATACTCCAAAACCTAAATGGTACTCTTAGTTTGGTCATCCATCTGTGGGTGAAATAATGTGCTCAAGCGTAACTGGGTTTTAAACACCTCCTTTAATCTGTTCCACAACCGGGATGTAAAGAGAGTATCACGATCTAAAACTATCTTCAATGGAACTCCATGAAGTCTAACTATCTCCTGAAAATAGAGGCATCCCAAAGTCTATATTGAATTATGCTCTTGGATAGCTATGAAGTGGGCCTATTTAGTGATTCATTCAATGATCACCCATATATCATCGCGTACCCTAGATGTATGTGGTAAACCCATCAAGAATTCAATCTATATTCCATCCCACTTCCATTTCAGAATCTCAAGGGTTTGAGCTAAACCAGTTGTAACATGATGCTCAGCCTTCACTTGCTAACAAGTAAGGCATTGAGAAACAAAAATTTTCACTCCTTTCTTCATCCTTATCCACCAAAATTGATGTCATAGGTTCTGGTACATCTTCTCCACACCTAGATGTGCCACCAAAGAGGGGGTATGATACTCCCTCAAAACCTCCTCCAACAACATCACTGGTACTGTTGTACATCCTCTGAAAAAGATGATGTGATCCAATTTTTTCAAATATCCATCAGGAACATGCCCTGTAGATATCTGATCACGTAAAGTCTCACAGTCGGTATCTCCAAGTTGTGCCTCCCTGACTCGCTATAATAGTGGAGGGGTAATAACCAAATATTGGAGGTAAGTTTCTCCATCACCATCCATAAAGGATAACCATAATAAGGCCAACTGCTCTGACACCTCATTCAGCAATTGCGAACTAGATCTCCTTATGAGAGAATCTTCCACCACATTCTCCTTCCTAGGGGTATAAAAAATATCAAAGTCATGGTCTTGGAGGAACTCTAGCCATCACCTCTGTTTCAAGTTCATATCCTTTTGATAGAATATATACTTGATACTCTTGTGATCGGATTAGGTGATAAACTACTCACCCATCGGGTAGTTTCGTCACATCTTTAATTAAAAGACTACTGCTAATAACTCAGGATCATGAGTCTCTTTGTTCTTATCATGTGGTCTCAACTGTCACAAACCATAGGTAGTCACTACTTGCCTTTGCATCAAGACACAACCAAGCCTGGTTCCTGATGCATCATAGAACACTACGTACTCAACACCCTCCTCTAGAATTCTCAAGATCAGATCACTCATCAAACTCTACCTCAACTACTAAAAATCCTACTAGAACTTCTCTATCCACACGAAAGGATACCCCTTTCGAGTCAAATCTGTCATTGGTGCTGATATCCTAGAGAAATCAGGTATGAATCTCCGATAATAGCCTGCTAGCCCAAGGAATCTTTGCACCTCCATCATGATCCCATGTGGATCCCATGATAACACTACCTCATCATTTTCTGGGTCCACAACTACTCTATTCACTAATATAACATGTCCCAGAAAGTGGACCACCTGAATCCAGAACTGGCACTTCAAGAGTTTCCCATAAAGATGGTGCTCTCAGAGTATGTCTAGAACCATCCATAAGTGTCTTGTGCGCTCCTCCTCATATGTTGAGTACACAAGGATATCATTTATGAAGACTACCACAAACCGGTCTAAATAAGGCTAAAAGATCTGGTTCATGAGTCCCATGAACACTACTAGGGAGTTTGTCATACCAAAAGGCATCACCAAGTACTCATAGTGATTATAACGAAATATGGAGGTCATCTTTGGTATATCCTCATCCCAGACTCACAACCGGTGATAGCCTGATCAAAGGTCAACATTTGAGAACCATCATTCCCCTCTCAACTGATCAAAGAGGTCATTGATTATCAGTAGTGGATACTTTTTATTCATGACTTTCCAATTCAAGCACCGATAGTCCACACACAACCTCAAGCTCCCATCTGTATTTTTGGAAAAGAAAACTGGGGCCTCCTAGGGTGAAACACTGGGTCTCATTAATACCTTCTTCTATAATTCCTCCAACTACACAGCTCGTGAAGCTCTGTGGGAGCCATCTGATATGCTTGTGTAAATATCAGTGTCATCCTGGTGCATAAATAAATGAAAAATTCTATCTTCCTATAGAGAGGTGATCTTGGAACATATTCAAGAAATACGTCCTTATACTCCGCCACCACCGTTGGAAACTAGAAGCTCATAACATCTGCTACACTGAGAGTCAAGCTAGCCAGCTGATGATTAATAGGTTGCACCCTCACATGCATGAGTATATCCTGTGCTATCTAGGATTCATTTTCATCGATAAAGGAAAACCCCATTCCATCGTTGTGGACACACTGCACCCTTTACTTAAACAGTCTATCTTGGCATGAATTGTGGATAACAATCCATACCAAAAATGATGTCATAAGTCCTCAACACTGCCACCAAGAGGTTCCAACCAAAACTATCACCTCCAAGGGTCAAGTCACACTGTCATCACAAATGTGTGATCACTGAGTCTTCTCCAATAGGTGTCTCCAAGCATAAGGTTTGAGTCAATGGTTCAACCATAATCTTTAGGTCTTGAATGAGATATGTGGACAGAAGGGAATGACTAGAACCTGTGTCTATATGTACTATAGATAAAGTAGAAAAGATAGAGATCGTACCTCAAATCATTCTCGGAGCCCCTAGGGAATATGCCTCGACCAAATGCAGTTGTCCCCACCCCTATCCTCTGGCTCCCTAAGCCTGGTGTTGACCTCCTGGGGTGGTGGAAACAAGTCAAAACATCGATCACCTCATGTTGCTCTCCCAACTCCTCTACCCCATATAATTCCCTACAGATCTTCCTACTCCTATCATTTCCTCTTCCTCAGTGGTCCATCCATTGTCTCCCTGTTAATAGCACAACGGGTCAGAAAATCTTGAGCGACATGTCCCCTACCATCACATGAATAGAACCACCTCTCCCTAGCCTGACTGGAATCACCCTATGAGCCATGAACTATAGATCCTTCATCTTGGTACCTCCTCCTGAAATTTATCCCATGTTCAGATCCCTAAGACTAATTTCGTCTCCCTACCACTGAGTTCTCTACACCTTCTCGTCCACTGCTGACTACCACCAGTTGTATTTGCTCATCCAAGAAGCTTTCAGCCACAAAATCTCACTCAAGCACCCCAGCATATGTCGGAATGTATAGAGGAATAATGTTGGCTTATATGTATCTACACAGACCTCGCTCTAAGGTCCGCGCACTAAATTACTGATCTCTAATAATATCCATCAAGTACCTAGAAAGGTTATTGAACCTAAATGAATAATCAGTCACTATCATGCTACCCTACTTGAGCTGAAGAAGCTTCAGTATATGCACATCGCTTAGTGTAACTGGTGATAACTCCTATCTGAAAATATGCTCAAACTCTATCCATGAAAGAGTTACCTCATTGTGAGTCTGGATAGAGAAACTCCACCATCGCCCCGTCGAACCCTATAGAAGGCTCACCACCAGGAGTACCATCTGATCTGTTGGTGTCCTAACTAGATAGAAAACTCAAGTCACCACCTCAATCCAGTCCTTAGCTACATGAGGTTTGGGCTCTCCTTGAAATCTAAGGGGTCTTTGTCTTTTAAACTCATAGAGGGAACTTATCTTGCACTCCTCATCTGCCGGTACTGCGGGTACCACATGCTGCTCTACAAGTGTTGGTATAGATGGTGCACCACCTAGAGGTAACAGCTGGGTAACTTATCCCTGTATCGAACCCTCGTCACTGAGGGGGTCATCCTCATGATCGAGCTACTGAATCCTAGCTAGTATGCATCTCAGGGGAATCCTGTAAGAAAACAAGATGTGCCACGGTCAATGAGTATATTTGGAGATCTAACTCAAGAAGGACATAGAACCACAACCCAATCCTATATGATGCATGTACCATTATTTTCCCTCCAACTAATGTTCTCATGTACTGAGTAAAAAATTAGGTTATCAGAGTCCTGGTGTATGGATACATCAGTCGCTGCACCAACACTAGAATCCCTAGCTTGAAAGTTGAACTCAAAACACTTAACATTGTTTCTCCAAACCAATCTCACATACCCCCAGTCCTAAGGTAGAACCGACCACCTCTGATACCACTATGTCATGACCCCTCCTGGTGAGGCCTGTGTTGCAGCTCCCCAAGTCTTCCTCTAATAGGCCAGGGGCTGGTGACTAGCACTGAGTAGGCATGTCACTAACATGGGAGGAATTACCTATATGTCTATATGTATGCACACATCTCTAAGCCCACAAAATGTTGAAATTTAAAAAACACTAAGAACCAAATGCATACATACCATTATATCCCAACTAGATTATGATAGGAAAGTAAAGTGCAGTAAAGTAAATCGGGCTAGAATACAGGCTCACCAAAAAGAAGTCTATAACAACAAGTCCAACCTATAATAAGTGGTACTGGGACTAATGTCTGTAGTCGTAGGAACACCTCGTCCTGCCTGATCTCACAAGACACCATATGGTTCTGGTCTGCCTAGGACTCCCTCAAAAGGTCACTTTTCTGCATAAGACATGGCACGTGTGGGACAAACCCATATTGGGGTGAGTATAAAAAAACTCAGTAGGATACCCCAAAAAAAATCAATACACAAGGGAAAGATACAGTCATCTCTACACAGTATATATCTACAACACATATAACAAGAATATCAAGATATACTCAATCCAAGACATAAATTCTAGAGGTAAGTCACAACTACCACATACCAACACTAGGGATTCAATTTGAAGATTCCAAGAAGCACTCATCTGGTAGAACACACTCCTGAGTCTGACAGCACTATTGATGTCCGTCTGAGAAGTACAGTTCATCGGGAACCATCATGAGAGAGATACACTGGTAGATCTGAAGAGAGAGATATGATACGACATATGAGTATCACATCCAGGGCCATGGTGTGATACCAACAACACCATCTAGATTAACCCACTAAGTAGAGGATCGACATCCGAAAGTATTGGTCACGTCAATACCAAGGACTCTACCTAGGGAAAGAAGATAAATAGAGGATCTCGCACTAGGCCACTCAGGGGGATTCCAACAACTATATCCAATAAGTCTTGTTGAAGGGATTATAATCCTATGAGTATGAAAATATACCCACTAACCTTCAAGGAAGCGATAAAGGGAATGAACCCTAACAAAACTTGTCCAAGGTATGATGTAAAATATATTAAATCCATGTATAAATGGATACACGGTGTGTAGTAGAGTCACACAATGTGTTCATTAACCCTGGGTACTGCCTGTGTACAACGGCCCGTGTCATTCCAAACTGTGTCATGTAGATTATGGTTACACAACGTGTAGAAGGAGTCACACACCATGTCCTTCCATCTGGGGTCTGCCTGTGTACTCCGGTTGTGTGCTAGTACACGTTTTCAACCCGTGTGTCTCTTCCCGTGTACCAGTACATGGGGAAGTTTGTGTACTTGGTCCAGGCTAAGCTGTGTGGTGGGGTACACGCTGTGTAGGCAACCCATGTACTCCACCTCATGTCTATGTATCTCCTGAGATACATGTCAAGTTTCTGTGAATATCCTATATGTCGTGTGATAGGATCACACATCATGTGACATTTAATTATCTCTCAAAACCCTAGTCGCTTCTCAGTGGTGGCCACACGCCGTGTAACCCCAGGTTACAAACTATGTTCATCAGGATTTTCCGAAATCCTTGGTTTGCACTCTGGTCACCTCCTCCATTGCTTTGGCCACCATTTCGGCCACACCTTTCCATTAAACACAAGATCCAGCCTTTTTTCATCACCATAACACTAAAACAATGTGTTTTTGGCCTTCAATCGTCTTGGAAAACAACTTTAAATCCATCCGATGAAAACTTTTGGAAGAACTATATCTCCTGAATTGCTTAGATTCATCAATATTCATCACCATCACACCTCCTCTAGTTCATCCCAATGTTAGATCGTTAATTTTGTATTGTTTCCCCATGAAATTAAGGCGCAACAATCATTCGTTCATAACCCCACAAAGAACGAAAAACAAATGTAGGAAATGGGGGAGAGAATTTCACATGGAAAAAACTCGAGGAACGAACCTTGAATATTGTTCATTATGGCCTAAATCTGTTCCCATAAGAACAATCAATAATAAAATCAATATAATAACCAACCTTGTAAATCCCACAATTTAAAACTCATCCCGCAATAATGATCGAACCGCGAATCAACCTATTCATTGGCAGTCCATGTTCGTCGTTGAATCTAAGAATGGGGAAAATAATATAAAAACAACACACCCTACATAATAATTGGATAATTATCTATTTAAGAATGATTTTAATTGGTTAATTCCATCAATAACAATCCTCAATCCAAGTTTCTATCGTCATCGCTGAGATAATTCTCCAGGGTTTCTCTCCAGAGCCTCCAGGGAATTTCCAAGGTTATGAGCCTAAACCTATGATAAAAAACATTTTTATTGAATATTTTATTTATAATAAATGATAAAATTTCCTCAAATTATGTTAAATATGTTTATTTATAAAATATTTGGGATTAGATCATTCATTTGAAAATTTTATGGAAATTCCAGTTTTACCCTTTATAGTGCACTGTAGTATTTCGAAGATAAATATTTTAATATTTATTATTTGAACTTTTAATTTTTTAACTATGTTATTGACTTAATTTTATACAACTTTTTTTCATGACATTAGAGCTAAATAGTGCATTTGGTTGGACTAAATGGACCATGAAATCAAAGGTGGGCTGGACCCATCAGATTAGACATTGATTCTATATTTGGGTCATAACTCCTTCATACAAGATTTTATTGGGCCCAAATTTTGAGAGGATCTCACCAACCCAATTTGGAACAAATAATTATTCTGGAAGAATAGGTGGTTCACGCGTTTTGGAGGCCAAATAGGCGGTTTAAGTTGTATCAAAATATTTCGTCGAGATTCCTCATTCACACTTGAAACCTCTTTAAACCTAGCCTCCCATCCACTCTATAAATTAGTGTTTTTCTCATTTTTAGGGGTGGTAATGTGCATTAGAAGATTTAACCTAGAGAATAATTGGTTTCACTCAAAGTTTCCAACCATTTTCAGAGGGATATCTCTTGAATCAAGGATCCCCTCATTGAAGCCTTCTCCTCTTCTTCATGTTGTAATGTTTTCATTTGTGTAATAAATTACTTTGTTCTTATTTTATTTCTTCTATTTTATTATGTTTTGTTAAATTATCTTCTTATTTACAAATCCTATTTGCGTTGGAATCAAAAGTGGGGATGATATTGGGTTCTACCCTTTCAATCCTTTGCTCATGCAAAACGTCTCCATGATGACCACACCGCCCATGGAAGAGTAGTTCTCTTAGTAATCGATCTATATTCTACCATATTAATTTAATTATTTTGGATAATTGAGCTACTATAATTCACTTAATATGATCCATGAATTGATTTTTTAAATTATAAGAAACTAAGCAAGCAATTGAACAATTAACACAAAAACACGCAAGGTTGAATATTGTGTAAATTGTGAGAGCGCAAACTTAATCGGTGAAACAAGACCACACGGGATAAATTTGTAGAGTTAAAATATAATACCTAAGATAAATTTATCCTCATTTTCCAAAATGTACATGTGCCTTAATTTACCACTGACCATAAGCTAAATTTACAACATTAATCAAAGCAGGGTGCTGTGATTACATGTTCTGAAGATAGCCTAGGGTTTAATTCACTTCATCTTTGTGGTAAGGTTAATTCTCGTAGGGTTCAGGGGTTAACAAGTTAGGGGATAATAATTAAGTGGATATTAATTTAAATGATAATTATTAATAAGTAAATGAAGAGGTATAGTTAGATCGATTACGCCTTTTAAAATATTTTCTAAAAAAACATCTTCTTGTTGCGTCGAATTTCATTTCAAAATTAAAAACAAAAAAAATGAAATATTCTTCCAACAAACTTCTTCTAGTTTTATAAATGGTAAAAAAACCCTCATACTTTATAGTAGTGTTTTTATTCTCTTTTATTTTATTTTTATAATACCTTTAAGAAGTTGTTTTAATTTGCTTCCTCCTTTGAGAGACGACCTTGGTCAGCCACACTACTGCACCTAAGTAACCTGAAATCGAACATCATTTGAAAGCACCCATGACAGCGCCTTTAAAATTGGCACCGTTTCTGGGGAGGCAAGTAATTATTCAACCATTTAGAGTTATTTATTTTATTTTACATTTTATTATCTTTTTCTCTTATTTCTTCCTTCTTTACTCAATCTAAATTTTTCTTCTTCTTTGGTTTTATTTTTATTCTTCTTTTTGGACTATCAACTAAAACTTCTAATTTTTATTTTAATATGGTCCACTTTCCTTCTTTTCATTTTTATTTGATTTATGACATGAACTAATCCCAATGATCTCTTAGATCTTGACCCTGGTATTGAACGTGGTCATAGGGCTCGAATCAGACATTCTCAATCTACAGGAAGTTTCAACATTCGAACAGTTAGATAATTTCTCCACTCCAAGAACATTGAAATTAGAAAAACTTAAAATTCAAACATAAAACTACAACCAATATCTAAAAACAATAACAATGAACTTAATAGAACCAATCAAGAATTAGTTTCACCCAATATTAATTTTCAACCAAATTTCATTACATACCCAAATCTCGAATCAGACTTTGAACTGAAATATGGATTAATTCACCTTCTTCCAAAATTTCATGGATTATATTGTGAGGATCCAAATAAACATTTAAAAGAATTTAATGTTGTTTGATCAACCTTAAAACCAAGAAATATTTCTGAAGATCAAATCAAACTAAGAGCATTCCCATTCTCACTTGATGGAGCTGCAAAGGATTAAATGTATTATTTACAACATAAAGATGTAACTTGTTGGAACGATTTGAAACGTATTTTCTTGTAGAGATTTTTCCCATAATCAAGGACTACATCCATTATAAAAGATATCTTGGGGATCAAGCAAGCACAAGGGGAGTCAATGTATGAGTACTAGGAGCGATTCAAGAAGTTGTGTGCAAGGTGCCCACATCACCAAATCAGTGAGAAACTCCTCATATAGTACTTATAAAAAGGAATCACACCTATGGAGAGAATAGTGGTGGATACCTCAGCTAGAGGGGAATTATTGTACGAGATACTAGTAGCTTCACATGCGTTGATCGACAAGATAGCACAAAACTCCCAACAATTTGGCGATAGAGGTACACCGCATGTTAGGGGAGTACATCATGTAAGTCCTTTCTCTCTTGAAAATCATTTGATTGATACTAAGTTAGAATAATTGAACACTATGGTGAGGTAGAATTATTTGGCACAAAAGACATCCCAACCCCCCCCCCCCCCCCTCCCCCCTCAAGGCCTTGTGGGATTTTCACTAAGACAAGCCACTCAACTGACTATTGCTCGCAACTATAAGAGACGGAGGATTGCACAGTAGTATTCCCAGGGAGACCATATCAACAGTAACAACAGACATATCCCAAAAAGAAGTTTGATTCATTTGATCTAACATACAAATAAGGGTGGAAGGATCAACCAAACATGAGGTATGGCTATGGAAAACAAAAAATTCCCCCTTTTCAACAAAACTTCCAGCAGCCTCCACCTTACCAATAGGGTTTCCAACAACCCCAAAGGCGATATAAAGTTAAAGAATCAACAAGTAAACAACAAGGGAACCAAATTGTTAGTAATTTCATGAAAAGTACTCTGAATTTTGAATCCCATACCACATCTCACTGTCGTTATATTTGAAATCAATTTTCTGTGAGGCTTCTGAACCATTCTCTTCATATTCTTTACATCTACCTCATTTCTTGAGAGAACCAAACCATGCATGATTTAACCAGAATTTGATTTATTCCTGTCAAAACTTGAGGGTTTAAGTTACTTACATTTTAAATGATTAATGCATTTTTTTAGTATTAATGTCCTTGTTTCAAAGAATCATTTTTTATGATAGCCTACCTTGAACATTTAATACTTGTATCCATTAGAATCCATGAACAACCTATTAGGTTTTCCACATTACAAGCCAATTATCCCTATCCAACCAACTCTTGAAGTGAAATTGCATAATCTAGTTGAAATTAAGTGTGGGGGGAACTGTCTTATGTTGTGCTACCACATTCTGTGCTACTTTGGGTGGAAAATTAAATTCTGAAGAGATGTGTTTTCTGCTAAAGAAAATCATTATATTTAAACTTGTTCCTTTTCTGGAGCTTTCATAATAAGTGAAGTTGTGCCTTTCTGGAGCTTCTAATAGAGGTAGAAAGTTGTGCCTATCTGGAGCTTTCAAGAAAATCATGTTTGAGAAGATTGAAATATTTACTGCTAAAATGTTTAATGGTGTGAAAAATCCTTTATTTTTCATGATGATGAACACGAATTGATTCCATGGGGATTGAGTAGGATACCATATTTAAGTGAAAATTAGATTAACGCAATTTTTCATCAAAAAGATTCAAGCCCCCCTCATTCAGCCTTAGAATTGTTCACATCTAAATTCTACCCACTGAAATCCACAAAATAACCCTAAAAATTCCTCATGATAAACATATGTCATCGACTCACATCGGGTGTCAAGGTAGGAATTTATCAAGCCTATGGTGACCCTTGTATGAGTTTTTATGAGAAATACATTGTTGAAAAATTGACATTTGTGTGATAAGATAAAAATCAAGTGAGGTAAGTGTTTTGTGCATGGGAGGATAAATGAAGTGGAAATATATTGAATAATATAAATGGAGAACTTGAAATAATGGTTTTTTATGAGGTATGATATATTTTTTTTCTTGGTGTGTAATTTTTTTATCTCAAGGATATGTGTTTTAAAATTTGTTTTGATTTGATATTGATGTTTACTTGATGTGAGGTTTTGCCCAGGAGTGCAAAAGGGTAAGTGTGGGGGAGTTGATAAAAAACATTTTTATTGAATATTTTATTGATAATAAATGATAAAATTTCCTCACATTGTGTTAAATATGTTTATTTATAAAATATTTGGGATTAGATCATTCATTTGAAATTTTGATGGAAATTCTAATTTTACCCTTTATAGTACACTGTAGTATTTAGAAGATAAATATTTTAATATTTATTATTTAAACTTTAAATTTTGTAATTATGTTCCTGACTTAATTTTATACAACTTTTGTTCATGAAATTGGAGCTAAATAGTGAATTTGGTTGGACTAAATGGACCATGAAGTCAAAGGTGGGCTGGACCCACCAAATTGGGCATTGGTTCTGTATTTGGGCCATAACTTCTTCATCCGAGCTTGGATTGGGCCCAAATTTTGAGATTATCTTTCCAAACCAATTTGAAACAAATAATTATGATGTAATAAAATCTGGTTCACGCATTTTTAAGGTCAAATGGGCAGTAAAATTTGTATTAAAATATTTGGCTGAAATTCCCTATTCACACTTGAAACCTCTTTAAACCTACCCTCCCCTCCACTCTATAAATTAGTGTTTTTCTCATATTTAGGGGTGGGGACGTGTATTAGGAGATTTAAGGTAGATTATAATTGGTTTTACCTAAATTATACAACCATTTTAATAGGGGTAGCTCTTGAAGCAAAGATCCCCTCATTGAAGCCTTCTCCTCTTCTTCATGTTGTAATGTTTTCGTTTTTGTAATAAACTACTTTGTTATTATTTTATTTCTTATATTTTCTTATGTTTTTTTAAATTATCTTCTTCTTTACTCATACTATTTGGGTTTGAATCAATATTGGAGGCGATATTGGGTTCTACCCTTTCAATTCTTTGCTCATGCAAAACTTCTCCACGATGACCACACTGCCCATGAAAGAGTAGTTCTCTTAGTGATCGATCTATCTTCTAACATCTTTATTTAATTATTTTGAATCATTGAGATAATGTAATTCACTTAATATTATCCATGAATTGAGTTTTTAAATTATAATAAACTGATCCAGAAATTGAACAATTAACACAAAAACACGTGAGGTCAAGTATTGTGTAAATTGTGAGAGTGCAAACTTAATCGGTGAAACAAGACCACATGAGATAAATTTGTAGAGTTAAAATATAATACCTAAGCTCAATTCATCCTAATTTTCCATAATTGACATGTTCCTTAATTTACCACTGACCATAAGATAAATTTAGAACATTAATCAAAGCAGGGTGCTGCGATTACATGTTCCGAAGATAGCCTAGGGTTTAATTCACTTCATCTTTGTGGTAAGGTCAATTCTCATAGGGTTCAGGGGTTAAAAAGTTTGGGGATCATAAAGTTAGGGGATAATAATTAAGTGGATATTAATTTAAATGATAATGATTAATAAGTAAATTAATAGGTTTAGTTAGATCGATTACACCTTTTAAAATATTTTCTAAAAAAATATCTTCTTGTTGCGTCGAATTTCATTTCAAAATTAAAAACAAAAAAAATGAAATCTTCTTCCAGAAAACTTATTCTAGTTTTATAAAAAATAAACAACCCTCCATACTTTTGAGTAGTGTTTTTATTATATTTTATTTTATTTTTAGAATACCTTTAACAAGTTGTTTTAATTTTCTTCCTCCTTTGAGAGACGACCTTGGTCGGCCACTCTATTGCACTTAAGTAACCTGAAAACAAACATCATTTGAAAGTGCCCACGACAACGCCTTTCACCCTATATCCCTAACAAAAGTATTTATTAAAAAGAAAGAAAATAATTATGTCACTGCTTCAATGAAATGCTAAAATAAAATAAATTCATAATTTATTTTATTCATTAAACACGCTTGAAACTATTTTTCACAGCTGACCCACGTCGGCCGATGTTATGCCTCACCTAGGGTAAAGCCACTGATCTGAACGCAACCGTGCTATCAGATTTCTGATTCGGGAACCCATATATAATTTATTCTACTTTTTCAAGAAAACTATGTGTGTACACTAATTAATATTTTAATATTATTCAAACATTTATTCTGGTCACACTGGGCCTCAGAATTTCACGTCATCTTAGCGCCTCATCTCGAAATTAATATATATAATATTTAAAAATAATGCACATAAAATCCAATATATTACATTATATATCCGTAAATATTAATTTATTTTCATAAAATGATTATTATTAGTCATAGTGTTAATATATAATCATATTTTTATAAAAAAAATACTATTCTAAAAAACTCGTTATCTCGCCACTTCTGCAGGATTGATATTAAATTAAATTTTTTCAATTATGTGAATTGAATTTGAAAAAATGGGTTCCATATTTGGAATCATCATAATTTAAAATTTATAATAAGTTCAACTTAATTTTTGACAAAAGTGATTAGTGAAAACAATTGAAATTAATTAAAGAGATTAAGGTAAAAACAAGTTTAATTAATGGTTAAACTTGTAAAATATGGTGTAAACATAACCCAACACTTTTCCAAAACAAATTGGATGGCCATATTTTGAACTTATCCCTTCTAGGATCAAGAATGAATGATTATTAGGGATTTTTTTACATGAAAAAATGTGGGTGAAATTTACTCTTTCAAAAAAAATACAAGTGTGTCACTCGCCTCACACTAATGGAAACATAGCCTTTACCAATGATTTCAAACTGTTGGTATAAAATATACCAACGGTTGTCCAAATTGTTGGCTGTAGATCTGTGGGGATAGACATATCCCAACGGTTCTATGAGAACTGTTGAGATATGGTTATATAATGGATTATATACCAATGGTTTCTTGTAACCATTGGTATAAATGTTTATGAACGGTTTAAAACTGTTGGAAATATCAAAAGTCATGTCTATATCAGTGGTTTCTAAACCGTTGGTATATAATTTTACCAACGGTTCCTCAATACCCATTGGGAAAAGTCAAGTAAAGGATCTATACCAATGGTTTGTAAACCATTGGTGTATAATTTTACCAACATTTTACATGAAATTGTTGGTATGTGTTTTCTTTTAACACATATGCCAACAGTTGTAAACCATTGTCATAGGCTTTATGCACCTACAGCAGCAAGCCTACCTTCCCCTTGTTCACCTGAAGCAATGCACTTCCACCAGCAGGTCTACCTCCCCCCCTGTGCACCTGCAGTAAACCAAACACACATACAGAATTCTACCTGTTCACCTATAGAAAACCAAACACACATATAGAATTCATACAGAATTATGAATACCTGTAGAATACATGCATAATTCTATATGAATTCATACAGAATTCATACACATACAGCAATTACCTGTAAGTATTTTCCCATGACACTTAGAGTTACTCTGCATTGTGTACATAAATATTTCTTTTAGTGGGGTAAGAATATCCATTTTAGGTTCAGACTCTCACATTTTTCATGTAGGAGTGGAACAAAGAGGGTATCCAGGGAGGGGGGCTTTCCATGGGGGTGGGGTTGTCTAGTGGTGGGGGGATATCCGGGGGTGGGGGGGATTGTCCAGGGGTGGGGGCAGTCCATGGGGGCGGGGGTGTCTAGAGGGGTGTCCAGGTGGTGGGGTGGTTTCTAGGGGGTGGGGAAGTCTAGGGGGTTGGGGGTTGTCCAAGGGTGTGGGGGTGTCTAGGGGGTGGGGTGTCTAGGAGGTGGGGGGTGGGGGGCTGTCCCAGGGGTGGGGGAGTCCATGGGGGTGGGGTTTCTGGGGTTAGGGGTTTCCATGGGGTGGGAGGGCTATCCAAGGGGTTGGGGGGATGTCCAAGGGGGTAGGGGTGTCCAGGGGGCTGTCCAAGGGGGTAGAGGGTATCCAGGGGTTGGGGGTGTCTGGGAGGATGGGGGTGTCCAAGGGGGTGGGGGGTGTCCAGGGGTGGGGGGCTTTCCATGGGGGTGGGGGTATCCAGGCGGGGTGGGGGTGTCCAGGGGTGGGGTGGTGTTCAGGTCCTGGGGGCTATCCAGGGGGTTGGGGGGTCTATCCACAGGGGTAGGGGGTTTCCAGGGGTGGGGCTGTCTAGGTGGGTGGGGGGCTATCCAGGGGGTGGAGGGGTTGTCCAGTGGGTGGGGGTTGTCCAAGGCGGTATGGGGTGTCCAAGGGGTGGGAGTATCTAGGGGTGGGGGTTGTCCAGGGGGTGGGGGATGTCCAAGGTGGTGGGATGTCCAGGGGTGAGGGTTTCCAGGGGGTTGGGGGGTATCCTTGGGGGTGGGGGGCTATCTAGGGGGTTGGTGTATGTCCAGGGGGTGGGGTTATCTAGGGGTTTGGGGATGTCCAGTGGGTAGGGTTGTCTAGGGGGTTGGGGGCTGTCCAAGGGGGGTAGGGGTGTCTAGGGGGTGGGGTGGTGTCCAGGGGGGGTTGTCCATGGGGGTGGGGGTGTTCGGGGGTGGGGGTGTCCAGGGGGTGGGGTGTTAGGGGGTGGGGTGGTGTCTAGGGGGTGGGGTTGTCTAGGGGTTTGGGGGTTGTCCAAGGGGGTGGGGGGTGTCCAGGGGGTGGGGTGGTGTCCATGGGGTGGGGGTTGTCCATGGGGGTGGGGGTTGATAAGGGGTGGGGTGTCTAGGGGTGGGGGCTCTCCAGGGGGTTGGGGGCTATCCAAGGGGGTAGGGATGTCCAGGGGGTGGGGTGTCCATGGGGTGGGGTTCTATCCAGGGGGTGTGGGGGATGTCCAAGGGGTGGGGGTGTCTAGGAGGTGGGGGTGTCCAAGGGAGGGGTGAATCAGTCACAGCAAATCAATTCAAGTTTTATTATTTATAGATAAAGAAATAAAGTGAATGTGACCTGCCTAATCACACATATATTCAGGCACAAAAATCATCAAACATCAAATGTCAGTAATATCAGTCAAAAATGTAATTGATCAATCTGTACCTCATCACCATCACTATCATCACCATCATCATCAGCCTCACCCCTATCCCCATTATCATCCTCTACCTCCTCAATTCCCTCCTCTCATACTCTGCCTTGGACTCCTCCTCACCCTCCTCCTTCGCCTCGACCTCCACCTCACCGTCCTCCTCTAGCTCGGCCTCCTCCTCACCCTTCTCCTCCTCCACCTCAACCTTCTCCTTTCCTTCATCTCAACCAACACTATAACTTCCAACTGGTGCACCATATATAGAATGTATCGACGACATATATTCATCACAAGTTTTGATAGCCTCTGGTGGAAATGTTGGACGTAAAACTTACATCAGCTTCATAAATGCAGTGTTTTCCCTAGAAGACTATTCTTCCATCTCTATAGACCTTTTCCAGCCTATTCTACATGTTCCTTAACCTAGTAGAACTTGATTTCACTAAAACTCATACCTAATGGGGGACAATACCTCATCGGGACTATACTCTTCCCAAGTCGGCAGCATACTCTTCTAGGGTGGTCATCTCCCAACACCTGATGTTAGTGATCATTTGGCCAAAAATTGTCAGGTTCCTGGGCATAAAGGGCCTCTAAGTATCATGTTACAAATATAAATAGATTATTAAGTTACAAAATAGATATTAAAATTTGAAATCAACAAATTAAAACTTACAATATGCTACTAAGTTGGTTAATTAACCGTACTTCCATCTTTCTTCCTTCGACTCGAGCAAAATAGTTTTTCTTAAGGCACACATCCTTCAATGTTCAATGTTTGCCTCTACAATGACATTGAATGTGGGAAACCATAATTAAAAATATGTTACCAATAATTAATTTCATAACTAAAATTATATAACAACTTTAGAAATTGAATAAATTATGGAGGAAACAATAGAAAGTGAAAGTCGTAAAGAAAAATTATAAACAACTTTCATACCTACTTCCTCTCATGATCTATAATTGTAGTACATCCTAATGTGTGGAGGTATTTTTTATCATCAATGTTTTTTTTATTTCTTACAAATGATTCCTAAATAAAATTCAATAATAAAAAAATATATTATTAACACAAAACATGAAATTTTTCATTTAAATACCTCAAATGTGATTAATACCTTAAATTGGATAGATGTCCAATGAGTGATCATCTAAAGATACAGTTCTATCAGACAATAATCCACAACAGGGACTGCCTATAACTTTATTCTAACTCTAGAATTCCATCCAATATACAACTCATTCTTATAGGCTCTCCAAAGCTCACCTAAATCCTTTAGACATGCTAGCCATGCACCCTCACCATCGGAGAAATTAAACCCAAGATGACACCAAAATATTAATTCATATAAATATGAAAAAATAATATATTACATTAAATACAACAAATTTTTTTACCCATATCTCTACCCAAGTATTATCCTTGAATTCATTTGGAAACTATCTCCATGAGAGCGGGCTGAAAGGAATGATGTTGGGGTATTTGGAAAGAGTTTCCAAAAAACTCTGACATTGCTGCCCTATTTTTTTAATCATTTGATTTTCTTTTTTGTATTCCACCATCAACTGTGTGTGGTGGTTCCACACCGCACGCATGAGTGTATGACCCCGCCCATGCCTCCTATCTGTAGATGTATCTGTTATGAAATAAAAACAAATATTTTATCAATACATGTTATAATGAAAATAAATAATGGTATAAAAATTTTTTAGGGTTCTATAAATATACCTGCAGCAGTCTGATCAATGGGCACTGCTAGATCCACAGAAACTGAAGGAACACCCTGTGCAGGTGGAGTGGGTCCCAATGTATGCTCCGCAGGGACAGACTCTAATGGAGCAGGATTTGAAGAAGATGGAATATAGAATATCAGAGGGAAGGTAGTATAAGTAAAAAAAATGGCATAGATGGATAGACGAATGTTGGATGGGGAGTGGGAATCATCATCAGATATGGTAAAGATGGGTGAGGAGACTCAGATGTAAAGGGTGGTAAAAACATGGGAGGCTAAAATATTATGTATGTCCCTAACAACACATCGGGATCGTAATGTGGGATAGATGGTATGTTAGTGGTAGGGGCAGTGTCTAATCGGTTACGCCGACCAGATTGCTTAACTCTCGTACACCCCCTCCCCCCCCCCTCGTACGAACACCCTGAGTACTGGGACCACTACTAGGATGATCATCAAATAATTGTCACCTAAGAGGTGGATCCTTCAAAAATGTTTAAAACAAAATTAATAATATGATATTATATATTATTTAAATATATATATTTGAAATAAAATACTCACTACAAGCACTAGTGGCGGAATTCCCATATCATACATGCGATGATTTTTGTCCATCATCTTTTTCCATCGCCTCTCTTCAATTGGTTAAATTTCCTACATTTGAAAACAAAAATGGAAGTAATTAGAAAATTATAACTAATGTGTAATCCAAAAAACAAAATAAATGAGAGGGAATAGAGGTATTCATAGATAATTTAACTATCCATTCTTTTAGGTAATCTTGAATAGATATATAATGAATTCAATAAATCATACAAGATGTAATAAAGAATTTTAATTTTTAGTAGGAAAATTATTTAATAAGTGTCATCAGTCTATTAAATCATGGAACATTGATTCTACAGCTTTATTTCACTCAACAACCAAGAGAGTGAGCATACTGAATTATGCCTCTAGAAAATTCATAAAGGTATATATTATGAATGATTAAAACCTTAAGATAGTTGTAAATTATGATATAAACATATGAACAAGGATAAGATATCTACCAGATTCATAAGGGGTAAAGAACTTGTCAAAATTAAGGAAAAGTTTAATTTCTTTAGCCCAGGTAGATGATGTAGGTTTCTATACATGTTTTGCAGAAGAAGAAAAACCATCATGTTCATTATCTGGTGAAATGTTAAAGGGAGTTCTTAGAGTTATACTAATTTTATACATGGTCAATAAAGACACCAAATTCAAGTTGAAGATGTTCTTTGACATAAAAAACATGTTTCTCCATTGATGCCAATACATTTGGTTCATCAGTAACAAGAGTACGAGTCATATCAATTACTTGAAATCCACAATCATCAATAAATGTGTCATGCCTCACCATCGAATCAAACCACTGGATGGTCCATTGGCAAGATTTGTCGATGTCTCATAAAACTAAAACTACAGGGATGTTTCAGTCTTCTAGAGAGTTTATTCTTCATTCAAATAGGACATGATAGTTTTCCCTTCATTCTCCATCCATACATCATTGCATAAGTAGTAAAATCATTGATCATCCACATAATCTCAACACGCATATGAAATATGTCTTTCGAACATGCATCGTATGTATGCACACCCACATCCCAAAGAAGTTACAAATCTTTTATTAAAGTTTTCATGTATACATATATATCATTTTTGTGATCAGAAGGGCCAGATATGAGTATACTCATGAAAGTGAAAGGTTTCTTCATACACAACCATGGGGGAAGGTTATAAATGTGTATAAAAATCATCCATGTGATGTACAAAGTAAGCATCTTCCAAATGGATTAAAACCATCACATGAAAGACCCATCGTCATATTATGCACAACAGCTGCAAAATCAGAATATCGAGCATCAAATCACTTCCATGAAAATCCATCTGTAGGGTGAACCAACTCATTATTAGTCTTCTTTCTCTTGGTATCATTCCTTCACATTTTTATTGATATTTCATCAGACATAAAAAGATTCTGGAGTCTAATGATCAATGGAAAGTGCCACATTACTTTATGTGGTACATGAGATGGTGTTCCATAAGTTTTGGCTTCCAGCGGGATGTGCCACATTTTATACAATCATTTCGTTCAGCAATTTCCTCCTAGAATAAACTACAATCTTTTGGGAAAGCGTGAATTTTATTTCTTGAAAATCCAAATTCCTCAACTAACTTCCATGCCATATAGTGGTTTTAGGGAACATCTGCATCATCTGGAAGTAAGTCCTTCAAGAAGGTAAGAATTTAATCAATGTCAGTATTAGAAATCCCATATATAGTTTTCCCATGAAATAATCAGATTAAAAATTTCAGCTTTTTCATTTTACCGCATTATCGATATATTGGATCCATGGAAGCATCATTCGATTTTTTCACCCTAACAAAATCATCATTTTCATTAGAGGAATCATGTGTGTTCATATCAAAGTCTTATTGGGTTGGAATCCTCTCTTTTTTATGATGACAAATAAATGGAAACCATTTATATAACAAATTCTCCAGTCCAGTCCTCTCATTTGGATCATCATCAATTTGAGATTTCATTTAATCCTTATTGTGATACCACACATAGTAGTTTTCTTGAAAACCATATTTGTTTATGTGGTAGCTGACTTCTTCATGGCTCAACCAAGGTCTTCCAACACAATTGTAACATGGGCAAGTGTATGTGAACACTATCTGAAGCATTGTGAAATGAAAAATATAAAAAGATCTCCAAATTTTTTTGAAAATCGCTTACGATCAGATCGGTTTTATACATACAACTTCTATCCATTATGTAAAAAAAATTATAATTAATTTCTTCAAAAGTAATTCAATAAGATTGAAGTTTCATCAAAAATATATTTAAGTAAATGAGAATTGTTCACTTTATATGAAACCATAACTGACACACTACTCTATATGAGAATCACAATATAAAAGACAAAAAAAATATTATATTTATAAAAAAATATTTTTGAAGAACTATACATGAGTGTACAATATCGTGTACACTTTTGGAGGATAATTATTCATGAGTTGAGTAAATTTTAGATCAAAGAAATTTTATATTTTAGTAGATTATTTGAGTGATCAAATACATTTCCAAGGGGTGGGGGTGTCCTAGGGGTGGGGGTGTCCAGGGGTTGGGGTTGTCTCGGGGGGTGGAGGCTGTCTAGGGCGGTGGGGTGTCCAGGGGGTGGGTGGTGTCTAGGGGGTTGTCCAAGGGGTTGGGGTGTCCAGGGGGTGGGGAGCTGTCCAGGGGGTGGGGGATATCCAAGGGGGTGGGGCTGTCTAGGGGTGTGATTGTCTAGGGGTGGGGGTGTCCAGGGGTGGGGGTTGTCCAGGGGGTGGGGTGTCCAAGGTGTGGGGTGGTGTCTAGGGGGCGGTCTAGGGGGTGGGGGCTATCCAGTGGGGGCGGGGGTGTCTAAGGGGTGGGGGTGTCTAGGGGTGGGGTGGTGTCTAGGGGGATTTCCAAGGGGGTGGGGGTGTCCAGGGGGTAAGGATTGTCTAGGGGTGGGGGTTTTCCTTGGGGTGGGGTGTCCAAGGGGGGTGGGGGGTCTCCAAGGGGTGGGGGTGGGGTGGGGGGCTGTCCAAGGGGGTGGGGGTGTCCACCCCTAAACTAGGGTCGTAGAATCTAATCTATGTCCAATTTTAGCATGACTTAAAGCCCATTATAGATGAACCAGAAGACTATTGGTGTAAAGCATGAATATCATACATATAAATCACAACACACCTAATTGTAAACACACCTCCAAATATCATACGTGGATCGGATTTTATCTTACACTCTAAATATCATACATGAATTATAAAAAAACACACCTAATTGTAAACACACTTCCAATTTTGAACTAGGTATGTGGATTATTGATGCCTTGAGAGGATATGTGAGAGATAATTATAGGTTTTGATACAAGGTGTAAATATAGTATTTTCTATGTTTAAATTTTTTTTGTGTGTGTCAAATATGATCCTATGTATGTTGTTTAGGCATATGATCCAAGTTTTGATGGGACGCTACTCATGGGAGTATGAGCATTGTTATATCATTTGGTGATATGGAGTTATAAAAATGTTAAATTTGTATGAGATAAATATGGATAGTGGATAAGAACTTGAGTGATATTTCTTTGCATAGATCACTTCTTCTTGTAAGGGTACGAGTGAGTGTTGGTATGGAACTTCAAGAAAAGTCTTAATGTGTGAAAGCAACTATAAATTGGTTATATGTGATTCCTATTTTTTGTATAGTATCATAGTGGACATCCCACCCCCTCCCTATACATCCCACCCCCCCCCCCCCACACACACACACACACACCCCTGTAGCCCCCCACCCCCTGTAAAGCCCACCAAACCCCCACCTGGATAGCCCCCCCACCCCACCTGGACAGCCCACCCCCCCCCCCACCCCCACCTGGACAGATGATTATCCAATAAAAATACATATTTTAATTACATTTTAATGGTATTAAATGTTCATTTTTGATCTTATGACCCTGAGTTAGTGGATTTTAATTTTGAACATCCATTCTTATCATTTGTGCACTTTGTGCCTAATGTACACCAATTTAGGCCCAATGATTCATCTAATTTTAAGGATTTTAATTTTCCATATTTTAATTTGATATTTTGGTAACTGTATCTACACTTAAATATGAACATTTTTTATTCAGGGATCAATGGAGGATTCATAAAGGATGATGGAGATATTTGGAGATGAATGGAAGCAATTCTGGAGAAGGAAGATTGGACACCAGCCCATTCATGAGAATGTGGTACCCACATTACAAACCCAATGAAGCCCAAATTTCATGGTATGATATAATACATATATAGTAACAAATAATTATTCATGATCCAGTGCTAATTCGGCCTCCATTGTGGTTATTTAGGCGGCCTAAGTTGAAGATAAAATTCTGGGCCAGATTCTGCGGCCCAGAAAAATAGACCACCATTTTACACATATCTCGTTAACCATACACTAATTTGGGATGAAACTTTACATAATATTAGGTTACATCAGTATATTCATGTTTTTATTCTATGTCCCACTCCAATTAGCCCATCTATAAGGTCTTCCAGTCGCATTTGTTCGGTGGTTGCAAGCTGGCTTCCACCTCGGGTCAAGAGTGGAAAAGTCCAAATTCCACAAGATTTCCACCACCCTAGGCCTACCATAATCAAGTGGGATGCTTTGTACTGTTGGATGATCGACCCAAGGCTCCCAAAATTACTATTTAAGTCAGCATTGATGGAGGAATTTTTCATCTTTGGTGCTTGGTTTCATGTAAGTTGTTTAATTCACCTTAGTTTCTTAATAAAAATTCTTCCTTTACTCTTATTCTATTCTTATAAATATCACGTTGATACCATTGGTTCAAGGTGTGAATTTATTCACACCATACCTTGTGATATTTATCACACAATGGTGGAGTGATTGATTTTTTTTCTTCAATTCCACCCTCGTAAGTCTACTTCCCACTTTCGTTGAAGACATGTCATCAATGGAGGGATAAATCTTTTATGGGTTGATACAAGGGAGTATAAAGGGTGTGGATTGGATGTTATTTCTCACTCCATTAATGTATAATCACTTCTTTTAAATGATATTTTTATTTGATGATTTTAAAACCTCTTCATCCATATTGAATTTAAGGTCACACATTTCAAGTGCTAATACGAATCTTCACCTTGGAGTGCTCAAAACTTTGATCCTTCAAGTGTATAAGTGATTAGTATTAGGGTGTTTGGGCATTAAACCAGTGAGTTATGATTTTGTTTGATCTTATTAAATGAACTCATCTAAAATATAAGAAACTGAAATAGTTGAAAAGGGAATGTATCCAATCCACCCCAAGTGATAACCTAGGATCAACTCATACTTTAAAATTGAATTAACTTCAGTGTCTTAAAGTTCGCTTAAACCCATATAAAATCAACCCAAGTTTTCCACTTCGTAGCCAAAAATATTCCATAGAATGTGTGTGTATATAGGTTTCTTCTTAGGTATCTAAGGATTCAACAACCCAAGCTAAACTACAAGGACCGTTCTACCTTCATCTCTTGGGTAAATTTGAGCGTGAATCAAATTTTGGAACCGTTGATTGGGACCCAAGTAAGTGATATAAACACCTATTCTATTATCCTAAATTTATTATTTTCTCATCCAAATTCTCTTATCTTTTCCCTTTCTCATTTTTTTTCTTTTGGTGCATGTCCGCCTACACCCACGATCAATCAAACCGTCTAGTTAGGGTGGATAGTCCTGTGGTTGGGGATTCAAGTACACCAAGGGAACTCTTTCCATTAGATCCTAATCTTCCTAACACCCCCGAGTCAAAAATTGAGCCCATTTCAATGGAAGGTCTTCAAAGAAACAAACTCATAAACTCTGGTAGGAACCAAAATGGAAACCCAAATGAGGCAGCCCCAAACTTAGGGAATGTGGTCGATCAAACCATGAATGACTACCTCACACCTGCCTGTACCAATGCCCCCTCATTCATTAGACACAACTCTCTAGTAGATTCCAGCTACATCCTTAAACCCCATGTCCTAAACCATCTTTCCACATTCCATGGAATAGAGTCCGAGATACCCTACCTTCACATTAAAGAGTTCAATGACATTGTGGAAACCATGTGTCCCCCACATCAACTAGAATCACCTAAGATGAGGCTATTTCCTTTTTCTTTAAAGGATTGAGCTAAAAATTGGCTAAACAATTTAATACCATCATCTATAAACTCTTGGGACCAATTACAAAGATAATTCTACAAAAAATACTTTCCCCACCACAAAACAATTTCACTTAAAAAGATCATCCAAAACGTTTTTGAAAAAGAGTGAGAGTCATTCTATGAAACATGAGAGAGGTTCAAGAACACTATAAACATGGTTCCACACCATGGTTTTTCTATTCCTAAACAAGTGAAATTTTTCTATGAATGGTTGGGACCGGGGAACAAACAATTCATTGACATGATGTGTAATGGAACTTTTAAAAACAAAGCCCCCAATGATGCTTACGGGTATCTAGAAAGCCTTTCTAAATAGAACCAAACATGGGGAAATTCACCTTATTCTAAAAAGCCACAAAGAACTAATGGAATTCATACACTTAGAGAAGAAGAAATCCTTAGGGCTAAACTCGCAGCACTCTTTAGGAAGGTTAAAGAGATAGACCTTAGGAAAGTCCATGAAATCCAAACTGTAAACCCTATTTGCACAATTTTTGAAAAACATGACCATAAGATAGACAACTTCCCAACCATTCCATCCATCAAGGATGTTCTTTTAGGAGGACCCCCAGCGGAAGTAAATGCTTTGAACATTCAAAAGCCTCAATACCAAAACAACTTCAACCCAAGGTATAATGACCACTTAGGCTTCTGCTAGAAAGATAACCAACAACCTAGCCAACCACAGGGAAAAAATCCTTACCCCCATCAAAACTACCAAACCCATAACCAGTTCCAAACCCAACCTATCCAATACCAATAGCCACCAGCCCATTTTCAACAAACCATCCCACCTCCAAAATATCCCCCTGGGATAAACCAATCTTCTCAAGCACCAACCCAAACTATTCCAGAAAGCCTACTAGAACAACTGTGAAAAAATGGAAAGGATGAACTCAGAAGTCTCTTCACTTAAACAAGAACTTCAAACCATCAAAACTGGAAAGTCACCCATGCCTACTCAGGCGGTACCATCCTCAACTTCAAGGGGAGAGTCAAGATGTACTCAAAAAACTCATGAACAACTAAAGGTTGTGACTGTTTTAAGAAGTGGAAAATCAATTGAAAAACATGAACAAATAATTCATAAACCATGTGAAGATTAAAACTCTAATGAAAATTCAAATGAACCACAAGATCAAACTGAGGAAACTGATAACAATGTGAACAAAACAACTCTTCAACAAACAACCCCACAAACTACACCATTTCCTCAACGCATGAGGGGGAAAACCAAGCCTGAATTGAGTGAAACATTGAGGGAAATCTTCTTACAATTCAAGTTGAACATTCCCCTTATAAATGTAATCCAAACCATACCTGCCTAATCAAAGTACCTTAAGGAATTTTTCACTTTTAAAAGAAAATTTTCACATAAAAACCAAGTCATTTTGGATGCTAATGTGAGTACCACCATTCAAGGGACCATTCCTCCTAAGTTGAAAGACCGAGGTTGCCCTTACATTAATGTTGAACTAGGAGAGAGAAAAGTTTTCAAGGCCTTGTGTGACCTAGGTACTAGTGTCAATCTCATCCCCTATGTTGTGTACTTCTAGTTAGTCCTAAAAGAGCTCCAACCCATATCTGTCACACTTCAACTTGCTGATCGTAGCATTAGGGTTCCAAAGGGGATTTTAAAGGACGTTCTGGTAAAGGTTGAAAATTTCATCTACCCTGTTGACTTCATTGTCTTTGAAAACCATCCAAACTTAGGAAATAAGGAACAAACCCCAATCATCCTTGGTCGTCCTTTCCTTGCAACAATCAACTCTGTTATCCAAGTTCGAAATGGGAACATGAACATCACCTTTGGGAACATGAGTCTAGACTTGAACATCTATAATTCAAGCTCAAAAATAGGGGATGATGAGGACATTCATGAATTAAACATGATAGTAATCATTGATAATGAATCCATAGAACATCAAGGAATATTTGATGGATTTTTAAGTCGGGATGAGATTGATTTCCTTTGTTCACATGAAGAAAGTTTATCTCCTTGGATTGAATCATTTTCAAATTACTCTTATGATGAAGTCTTAGGTCCAACAATCAGTGAAACCTTTCATAAAACCACATTCATGGAGACCAATCAAACTTCCTTCCCTAAATATAATCAAACCAATATTGTAGCTAAAACTTCTATATGTGGGGAATAAATCCTATCTGAAACTCTAAAAAAATAAATTTATATTGATCCAATGTCCCAATCTTCTGCTGAAATTATGAACCAACCTGATCTTGAATTGAAGGAACTTCCCACTGCACTCAATTATTCCTTCCTAGGGGATAATCAAACACATCCTATTGTCATTTCTTCTTCTCTTGAAGCCACTCATGAGAGGATTCTTCTAGATGTCCTTAGAAAACATAAGAAATCCATTGGTTGGACCCTGTCTGATATTCATGGGATTAGACCACTTATTGGGACTCATGGGATTTTTCTGGAATCTGATTCAAATCCATGTCGTCAACCTCAACGGTGACTCAATCCTAATCTCATGGAAGTATTGAGAAAATAACTTCTGAAATTGTTAAAAGATGGTATCATATATGCCATAGCTGAGAGTGAGTGGGTTAGCCCAATCCAAGTGGTTCCCAAGAAGGCAGGAATCACAGTGATAACCAATAAGGATGGAGATATTCTTCCAACTAGGGTGAGCAGTGGATGGAGGGTCTGCATTGACTATAGGAAGCTAAACTCATTCACCAAGAAGAACTATTTCCCCTTACCATTCATTGACCAAGTCATTGAGAGAGTGGCAGGTCATTTCTTCTATTGTTTATTATATGGGTACTCAGGGTATAATAAAATTGAGGTCTCCCTAGATGATCAAGGGAAGACTACATTCACATGTCCATTTGGAACCTTTTCTTTCAAACGCATGCCCTTCGGTTTATGTAATGCCTTTGGAACCTTCCAGCGGTGCATGATGGGAATATTCTCAGACATGGTAGGGGATTTTCTAGAGGTATTCATGGATGACTTCTCTGTGTTTGGGGATACATTTGAGGGATGTATGAGGAATGTGGAGAGAGTCTTTTCAAGATGTGAAGAAAAGAATCTGGTCCTAAACTGGGAAAAATGCCATTTCATGGTTAAAGAGGGACTAGTTCTAGGCCATACAGTCTCAGGTAGGGGGATTGAAGTTGATAAATCCAAGGTTGACATCATTAATCACCTTCCATCACCCAAAACTATCAAGTAAGTGAGGTATTTCTTAGGAAATTCTGGTTTCAATAGAAGATTCATCAAGGATTTTAGTTCAATATCCCATCCACTTTGTGCTCTCTTAATAAAGGATGCTCCATTTGTTTGGACAGAAAGTTGTGAGGGTTCATTCTCAACCCTCAAATCCTCTCTCGCCTCTCCTCCCATTATGAAATCTTCAAATTGGAACCTTCCTTTCAAACTTATGTGTGATGCTAGTGACTTTGTTGTAGGAGCTGTGTTAGGACAACATTGTGATAAAACTCCTTATGTCATTGCTTATGAAAGAAAATACTTAAATGGTGCCCAAATCAACTACAACACCACTAAAAAGGAGTTACTTGCTATTGTGTTTGCCTTAGAGAAGTTTAGTTCCTACCTCTTAGGATCCCCCCTCACTGTGTTCACTAACCATTCTGCACTAAAATACCTCTTCCAAAAACAAGATGCTAAAGCTAGACTAATTAGGTGGCTCCTTCTCTTACAATAATTTGACCTCACAATCAAGGATAAAAATGGTGTTGAAAATGTTATAGTTGATCACCTATCTAGGATGGAATTCAAAGACAACTCAAATTACCTTTCTGTGTCTGATTCATTTCCTGATGAACACCTATACTTTGTGAGTGACTGCCCTTGCTATGACGACATATCCAATTTCTTAGTTACAGGATTCATCCCAAAAATTTTAGGGACTCGAGATCGAAGGAAATTCTTTTATGATGTTAGGAACTATGTGTTGGATGATTCATACCTCTATAAGTTCTACCCTGACCAAGTCATTAGGAGGTGTGTTCCAGAATTTGAACAAGATTCTATCCTTAAATTATGTCATAGTGAGGCATGTGGAGGTCACTTTTACTCTAAGAAAACATCTACTAAGATTATTCAATGTGGTATCTTCTGGACCACCCTCTCAAGTGAATCATACACATTTTTTCAAAACTTTCCTAGGTGTCAACAAGTAGGGTCCATCACAAAAAGGAATCAAATGCCACTCACTCCCATCTTAGTGGTTGAAATATTTGACTGTTGGGGAATTAAATTCATGGGTCCCTTCCCAAACTCTAGGGGATATCTTTACATTCTCTTAGCTATTTATTATGTATCAAAATGGGTTGAAGCCATTCCAACCAAGTCTAATGACCATCATGTTGTGATCCGATTTATGAAAGAGCACATATTTTCTCAATTTGGAATTCCTAGGGCTATAATCAGTGACCGAGGAACCCATTTCTTCAACTGACCATTCTCTTCACTCATGTCTAAGTATGGTATTTCTCACAAGGTTTCCACTGCGTACCATCCTTAAATGAATGGTCAAGATGAGTTATAAAATAGGGAGATTAAGAATATTCTTGAAAAAACTGTCAATCCTTCTAGGAAAGATTGGTCTGAGAAACTCTTGGATGCTCTCTGGGCATATCGTACAGCATAAAAACACATCCTAGGAATGTCACCATATAGGTTGGCTTATGAAAAAGCATTCCATTTACCTATTGAAATTGAGCATAAGGCTTTTTGGGAAGTTAAGAAAATAAATTATGACCTCTCATTGGCCGAAACAAAAAGGAAATTAGATCTCAATGAACTTGAGGAACTAAGGATGGAGGCTTATGAAAATTCAAGGATCAATAAAGCTAGAGTTCAAGCCTACCAATCTAGGAATATCAAAGTCAAACATTTTGAACTGGGAAATTTTGTGCTCTTGTATAGTTCAAAACTTCATTTACACCCAAGAAAATTTAAGGTCTAGATGGTTAGGTCCTTTCATAGTGCATCATGTGTACCCCCATGGGGTAGTAGAGATTCAAGATCCCACTAGTGGTCACATTTTCAAGGTCAATGGTCATAGGTTAAAAGCATTCATTGAATCATTCAATAAATAGGAAATATATTTTGAGTTAATTTAGCCAACCTATGAACCAGGAAAAAATTGATAGATTTAGGATTCATGTCGGGCTAACGACATTAAACAAAAGCGCTGCATGGGAGGCAACCCGTGGTTTTCATATCATCTTTATTTTACAAATAGGATTAATTAATCATTTTGATATTTAAATATATATATATATATATATACCGTTGACTTATTCTTCTATTATGAGTATGGATGGGTATGAAAGGGGATCACCATATTCATCTATGTCACGTGGTGTGATCCTTGAGTAATCCCTTACCCAAAAATTTAAAAAGAAGACAATGTATCATCAGCTCATTTTATTTTTATGTGTTTTTAAGTTAAAATAAAAATACAAAATATATATATAAATAAAAAAAGGGACACATCATAGGTCATGGGTCAAACCCCATCACAACCGGCTAAGCTGCGGGGAATTGAACCCGGGGCTGAAGGGAGACAGGGGCACGTGCTTACCACTGAACTACGGATTTTTGTGCTTCCTTATTCTATAATTTTTATATATATACTTATATTTTGCTTTATTTATTATATAAATATATATATATAGTTTTTTTTTTGTTTTTTTCACTAGGGAATTCTCAGAGTGACATCGAGATCAAGGGATTAAAAGGGAGCAACAAGAATTTCAACTTCAACCACCAGGTGACTTCATTCCATGATCCTCATTTTCAATTTCCTTTTTAAACTCTCATTATCTACCTCTACCCCCTTATAAATTTTCTTTTCTTTAAACACTGGGGACAGTGTTATTTTAAGTTGGAGGGGAGATAAAATAAAAAATGATTTTGTGTCAAAAAAAATGAATGATTTGAAAAAAAACGTGTGCAAATGGAAGGAAAAATTCCTTTAATTTTTAACATGGTAATACACATTGCACACTTTGAAACTGAATATCAAATAATTTAGCATTATCTGATTCTAATTTTAATCCTTGTATAATTTCATGAGCATTGATTTTGGAAATTGTGTATGTCCAATGTGATATTTCATCGTTTATAATTTCATCCAAATAAAAAAAGATCACAATGCACGTTATTTGGATAGTAGGGTATTAGTTTGAGTTCATGGGGTCCCTCAAATAAATATCATAGGTTTGGTGATAATTTTAGTATTAATATGAGTATTAAATAAAAAAAATAAAAAAAACAATAAATTAGCACGTAGAGCAATGAAATGACCAAATGCGTGGCTTTCGGCACTTGGTGATCATGACTCCATAGTTTTCTGGCCCGAAGTTAGTAATTTTATCTCTATTTTTTATAATTTGAATTTGTTTTTGATTGAGTTAACTCGAGATGATGCCTGAGTATGTGGGCTTCACTTGGTGCCCTAAGGTCTTTGAGCCTGGGAGTCATCGGCAAAGTCTCGCTATAGGGGTTGACTCTTTTGAGTGCAATTTCAATTACCATGGAAAAATCGAAAAAAAATAATATAATAAAAAAGAAAATTTTGAATACTCATCTTAATATTGAAATGTGATTCCACCTAGTGATTCCGTCATTTCCCCCTTGAATAAAGATGAACCTCCATGTCTATTGTGATACACAACACATCCTCATACTTAATTGATATTGGATGAAATATGGAAATGGATTTGAACAAAGGAATTGGATTGGGATTGGGATCTGCTTATGAAAATATCTTTTATTAAAATATTTTTATGGGTTTCATGAATTTTTGGTATAAGGGTTTTTGGTGATCATTGTGTATTAAAATGTTTTTGGAAAAGAGAATTCGAATTTCATATTGTTGAGATATATTTTGCTCGGGACTAGAAAATCTCAAGTTGGGGGTGTTATTTTCCAATAAAAATACATATTTTAATTACATTTTAATGGTATTAAATGTTCATTTTTTATCTTATGGGCCTGAGTTAGTGGATTTTAATTTTGAACATCCATTCTTATCATTTGTGCACTTCATGCCTAATGTACACCAATTTAGGCCCAATGATTCATCTAATTTTAAGGATTTTAATTATCCATATTGTAATTTGATATTTTAGGAAATTTATCTAAACTTAAATATGAACATTTTTTATTCAGGGATAAATGGAGGATTCATAAAGGATGATGGAGATATTTTGAGATAAATTGAAGCAATTCTAGAGAAGGAAGATTGGACACCAACCCTTTGATGAGAATTTGGGACCCACATTACAAACCCAATGAAGCCCAACTTTCGTGGGATGATATAATACATATATAGGAACAAATATTTCTTCAGGATCCAATGCTAATTTGGCCTCCATTGTGGTTATTTGGGTAGCCCAAGTTGAAGATAAAATTCTGGACCAGATTATGCGGCCCAGAAAAACAGCCCACCATTTTACACATATCTCGTTAACCATAAACTATTTTGGGATGAAACTTTACAGAAGGTTAGGTTACATATGGATATTCATGTTTTTCTTCTAGGGACTACTCCAACTCGGCCATCTAGAAGTTCTTACAGGTGCATCTTTTTGGTGGTTGTAAGTTGGCTACCACCTCGGTTCAGGAGTGGAAAAGTCCAAATTCCACAAGCTTTCCACCACCCTAGGCCTACCATAATCAAGTGGGATGATTTGTACAATTGGAGGCTCGACCAAAGGCTCCCAAAAATTCTATTGAAGGCAGTGGTGATGGAGGAGTTTTTCACCTTTGGTGCTTGGTTTCATTGTAGTATTATGTTGCCGCTTTGAGTTTGTAATCGCATTTCTTTCTTATGTAAGTTGTTTAATTCGCCTTAGTTTCTTAATAAAAGTTCTTCCTTTACTCTTATTTTTTTCTTCTACATATCACGTCTATACCGTTGGTTCATGGTGTGAATTTATTCACACCATACTTTGTGATATTTATCACACAACGGTGGAGTGATCGATTTTTGTTGTTGTTTTTATTTCTTCAATTCCACCCTCGTAAGTCTACTTCCCACTTCCATTGAAGACATGTCATCAATGGAGGACTGACTATTTTATGGTTTGATCCAAGGAAGTAGCAAGGGGATAAATTGGATAATTACTCCATTAATGGATAATTACTTCTTTTAAATGAGATTTTTATTTGATGATTTTAAAACCACTTCATCCCTATTGAATTTAAGGTCACACATTTCAATTACTAATACGAACCTTTACCTTGGAGTGCTCAAAAATTTGATCCTTCAAGTGTATAGGTGATTAATATTAGTTTGTGTAGGTATTAAACCAGTGAGTGATGATTTTGTTTGATCTTCTTAAATGAACTCATCTCAAATATAAGAAATTGAAATAGTTGAAAAGGGAATGTATCCAATCCACCCCAAGTGATAACCTAGGATCAACTCATACTTTAAAATTCAATTAACTTTAGTGGCTTACAGTTCACTTAAACCAATATAAAATCAACCCAAGTTGGCCACTTCATATCCAAAAACAGTCCATATAATTTGCGTATCTATAAGTTTCTTCTTAGGTCTCTGAGGATTCGACAACCCAAGCTAAACTACAAGGACCGTTCTACCTTCATCTCTTGGGTAAATTTGAGTGTGAATCAACAGCCCCCCTCCTCCCTGAACAACCCCCCCCCCCCCTCCCCCACCTGGATATCCCACCCCCACCCCCTTGGACATCCCACCCCCCTGGATAGCCCACACCCCCTCCCCCACCTGGACAGCCCACCCCCACCCCCTGGACAACCACACCCCCTCCCCCACACCCATGTATCCCCCCTGGACAACCCACCCCCACCCCACCTAGACAGCACCCCCCACCCCACCTGGACAGCCCCCCCCCACCCCACCTGGACATCCCACCCCCCACCCCCACCTGAACACCCCCCCCCCCCCACCCGAACAACACATCCCCCCCCCCCCACCCCCACCCGGACAACCCCCCCCCCCCCCCCACACACACACACACACTCAGAAAGCCCACCAACCCAACCTGGATAGCCCCCCCACCCCACCCCACCCCACCGCCTCCTAGATATCCCCCCCATCCCCACCTGGACAACCCACACCCCCCTCCCCCACCTGGACATCCCACCCCCCACCTCCTAGATATCCCACCCCCCTAGACAGCCCACACCCCCTCCCCCACCTGGACATCCCACCCTAACTCCCCTTAGATAGCCAACACCCCTCCTTGGACAGCCCACACCCCCCTCTCCCACAACCCTATAGCCCCCCTTACCCCCTACAGCCCCTACCCCCCTGAACAACCCACCCACCCACCTGGACAACCCCCCCCCCCCAACCTAGATAGCCCCCCTGCAGCCCCCCCCCCAAGGTAATTTTATTTAAAAACATTTTATTAATTAAGAAAGGTAAACCATCATGCATTAGCCATTCCATTCAAAACAACCCATTCAATTTATCAAAACATGAAAAATTCAATTTATAAGGCTCTATGGGTCACTTAGGAAATGTCATTGGGGAAAGGGGAAATCACCTACATGGTTAATTCCAATTTATAAACTGAACCAATCACTTAGGAGGTGGGGTTGTGTCCAGGAGGTGGGGTCGTGTCTGGGGGGGCTGTCCAAGGGGGTGGGGGATGTCCAAGGGGGTGGAGGGTGTCCAGGGGGTGGGGGTGTCTGGGGGTGGGGGTGTCCAGGTGGTGGGGGTGTCCAGGGGGTGGGGGTTGTCCAAGGGGTTTGGTGTGTCCAGGGGGTGGGGGCTGTCCAGGGGGTGGGGTGTCCAAGGGGTGGGGGTGTATAGGGGGTGGGAGATGGGGGTTATCCATGGGGGTTAGGGGTGTCCATGGGTGAGGGTTGTCCAAGAGGGTGGGGTGTCCAGGGGTGGGGGTCGTCCAAGGTGGTGGGGGTGTGCAAGGGGTGGGGAGGCTATCCAATGGGGGGGTCCAGCAGGGTGAGGTGGGGGTGTTCAGGGGAGGCAATGCCCATATAATACCTTGCAAATTACCTATACCCCAATCCAACCAATATCACAATTCCAATCCATCACCCAACCAACATCCAATTCATCCTCAATATCACTACCCTTCCCATTATTCCTTGAACAAAAACTATAAATACAAAATCCAAATCCAATTTTCATCTAAACTAAAGTCCATAGAAACTACCATATCACCCCACTAAAAAAATGGAAAACCACCTACACCACTACCCCAACCATCCCCAATCCCTTCATATGGACCATACTTATATCCATTACCCACCTCGAGACCATATGACTAAACAAACCCTTTACCATATTTTAGTGGGGATACATCTCACTAGCACCCATTAGTTCATATGGTTCATGAACTCTACACAAAAGGAGTGGCTATGAAGACTTCAAATAAAAGTAATTCACACAATCATGACACTTGAAGTGTAAAAAAAATAGAAAACAAATCAAAGTATTTAGTATATCATGACACAAACCGCACGGAACTCAGGTTTAGGAAAAATCAAAACAAAAATAAAAAAAATAGATGCAGAACATTAAAACTAAGGTACTACTTAAAGTGTAGAAATAAAAAATTTCTTGATTGAAGATGGATTTATCAGGTGGAAGGATTACACAGCCTAGGGTAAAGAGTGAGCTTCGAGAAAGATTTGGATTAGGGATACAATTGCATAGACAGGGGAGCTAGAGCTATTGTGTATTTAGGGTAAACCTTTCCCAATGTTTTTTAAAAACCATTAGGAAAGCTATTCTTTACCAACGGTTTAAAAAAACCGTTGGTATACATTGCAGAAATCAAATATTTCCCAATGGTTTGAGTAAACCATTGGTAAATATTCATTCTAAAATCATAATACCAATGGTTTCAACAAACCATTGGCAAAGGTTGCTCTAAAACTAGTAAACCAGTAGTTTGTTCAAACAGTTGGCATAAAACCATTGGGAAAACCTCAATTTCCACTAGTGTCACTTATAAAAGGTCACCCCCTCTCTTCCTCTCTTAAAACCTTAAAAACTAATTGGTTCATCCAAGGCCTACCCAAATAACTTCTCCACTTCCCTCCTATCATCCAAGAATCCTTACTTTGGACAGAAATCCTACCAAGGAAGGACTTCGGTGAAAACCAAAAGGAAATACCTGAAGAAGAGGTAACATCTATCAATGAGTGTTTTATTTTATTTCCTCCTCCACCCCTTAAATTCTTCTTATAGCATGCTGTTATAATAACCTCAGTATCTTCCATATACTAATATGTTGTTATGTTAAGGGTATGACCTACAATCATACACACATCCATCAAATGGGCTACAAAATCATCATTCGTGTGTAAGGCGGATTACCGTCTCGTGAAACGATGTCGTTCATTTTTCCATTACCACCTATCACAGTTGGATATAATGATGGATTTAAAGTCTATATATGAAATTTTAACTTAATTATACCTTTAGATTCATTATTTCATATATACCCTTTTTATATTCAATTATTTAAGGGATACGATAACGTTTCTCAATTGTATGATGGACTAGCGCCTTGCAAAGCGATGTGATTCAATTTTCACTAATGTGTTACATAGAATGTAATAAGGGTAATGATAATGAATATAAGTGATATACATAAAATCTTTATTAAATTCATGACATATCATTTTCATTTTACCTTTTCACTCACTAGAAAAAAATGATAATGTCGTTCATGGATGTGTGGACTACCGCCTTCTCGAAGTGGTGTGATTACTTTTTTCTTCATCACATCACAAGAATGATATATATAAATATATATAATTAAATAATATGGTATTTATTATATAATTATCATTATTTAAAGAAAAAATGTTACTTATCTTCTTTCCATAATAGTCATTGAAAAATAGAAATGTTACTCATGCGTATGTACGACCTACCGTCTCCATGATTGTAATGTTTGCTCATTTTTCATCACAATATTTCATGATTGGTTTTAAAAATATAATTGATGCATAAATATGATTGTTATTTTATGATTATTATTCTGAATATGTCTATATAATGACCTCTTAGACCATAGTCAACATACCAAAGTCAAATTTGACACATAAGCCAAATATTTTCAAAACATTTGACGTAAATTTAATTGATTAAGTAATTGTGTACAACTTTATAATAAGTGAAATAAAAGTAATAATAGACTTGAAAAAGGTTCTAAAAAAAGTAAATAATTAACATACATTTATTATTTGGGAAGATAAAGACACATGTAAAGGATCAAACTCAAGGTAAGGGACTTCATCTAAATTTCCATTCATTAAGGCATTTTTGATGTTATGAACCTATATTCTTTAATAGTGTGTATATACAGCCCCTTTGACATGTTATATCATGAATTTATCTATTATAATTTTAGTACCCCCGATTTATGGTATGTAACCCTTAATTAATGCTTTTCATTTTTATAAATTTTAAGGGTGGTGGTTGGGAGAGTTGGGAGAACTTTGGAGGTGTTTTTAGAGTAACTTGGAAGTCGCACGGGAGGCGCACAGTTTGTATAACCATGCGGCCAAACCATGCATAGTAGGAACTTTTGAGGTAGTGGATCCCACATGGTTGGAACATGGTTCGAAAGACTACGCGAGGAGGTTGTGTGAGGGTTTTCTGAGGCAGTGACTAAAGCACGGTTAGCGCACGGTTTGTCTAACCTTGCGAACTAACCATGCAAGCACTTACGTGAGATCCTAAAAAAGTGCATCTCACACGTTTTTTCCTCTAAGTGGATCATTTTTTCTCCTAAGAGACCATAACTCTGGATTTTTCTCTTACTTAGGCCAAATAAGGTTCTCCCATCATTTTGAAGATGATCTGAAGGCTTCCCTTAGTGAATCGAAGTCGGATTCTTGAGGTATGTGATCGTTCTTCATCGATCTTGATCGGTTTCTTAGATCTACTTAGATCTACTTCTCCTCTTATCTTAGTTTCTTAGATCTACACCCGTTATGGGAATATCTAAGTGTGTGGATGCCAAATATGATGAGATTTGGTCTTGGTCTTGCTAGGAGAAGAGATCTAAGGCGGGTTCCTAGAGAATAGACCCAGTTTTCTTGAGTGTTCTTCATTTGTGGGGGGTTTTGTCAAAGCCTTTGAGGTAGGAGGATTCTCTCTTGACTCATCTTGCTAGAATTGATTGTCTTAGTTTCAAATTGGTTTATTTGAATGGAATTTATTGTGAAAATCATGGAATAAATATTCTTTAGTGATGATTTATGGCTTTAGTAAAATTGTGAAATCTTGGTGAATTATTGTGTAAAGTGATTAGGCCTCTTGAATTTAAAATGATGATTTTAAATTATTGATTTGTTGGAGTTGTTAAACAGATTGATGAAATTTTTGTTTTCAATAAAATTGTTGTTTTATTGAAATGCTTTGGTATTTAAATGAATTTTATGGAATTTGTTTTCAATAAAAAGGGTGTTTTATTGAAAAGGTGTTTTGGTGTGATCCTTGGACATATTGGTGTGAGTTCATATTTCATTTCTAGGGCTTGGTTGAAATATGAAATTGTGCTCAGTGCCAAAGGTTAAATGTCACACGGGATATAAAGTTCATACTTAATATATGGGGCTTGGTTGAAATATGACCTTGTGCATGGTGCCAAAGGGTTAATGGAACATGGGAAACAATTACCTTGTGATGACTTGGTAGATCGACGAGAAACTTCTCATGAGTATGGAACTTTCATAACGTATCATGCATGGTTGGTTTCATGGATTTTTGGGATGGTTGGGTATGACAAAAGGGGGATATTTTGAAATGGTTTCAAAGATTTGATTAGTTATTTTTCCCAAAAAAATAACTTGCTGGAAATTGGTTTCGTTTGGTTTTTTTTCACTTGGTTGCAAACGGTTTTTGGAACTTGTTTTTATTTGGTTATAAACTATTTTGGTAAAAAAAATTATATAAACTATTTTATATAATTGTTGTTAACTCTTTTATCCTAGTGTTAGGAGTAAGGAAGTCATTGGGGAGAACCTACTAAGTTTTATACTCACGTCTGCTTTGGCACTTTGGTGCTTTTTCAGATGTTATCTTCCAGGACAAGGTAAAAGGTAACGTTTCCCATGTTTTTAGCACTACCTTGTGATGTTTGGTTTGTTTGGAGATTGTGGAGATTGTAGCTTGTGGAGCATGGATTCTTGTATTATTTTGATAGTATTATGTCATTTATCCACTGTGTACTTTGATACTTGGTTATTTTTCTATTGTTCCATACTTTGATGTGGTTTTGAGATACATGAAGTTGATGAGTTATCTTTCATTCGGTCGTGCATCATATAGTGAATGTTTGGTTATGGTTGGTTGGTTTATTGGTTTATTTCCTAAAGAATAAATCATCCCCCACTTGTATTTGAAACCCTTCGGCATTTATTTTCAGTCTTTGGCATCTTAGGGATGTCACTTAAGGCCAAGTAATGACTTTTTGTGCTCTCAAGTCAATGAGAATTGGCGGGTCATTACAAATGGTATCAATCTGGTCCTTCCCTTGTGGTATAAATCATCATTGTTCTTGGTCTTGGAGTTGGAATTCCTTTTCATCTATTCCTTGGGTTGGAATCTTAGACAGGAGTAGGATTTTCATAACTTGAAATGTATTGCATAAAAGGACATAGTTAACCCATTTATGCTAAACTTCAAGTTACCAGGGTGTTGAGTACATAAGTGTTTTGGATATAATTCTATAATGTTGGAAATCTCATTTTCATGGGTTTATCCAATGAGATGAGCATGGCATGCATTGTAGAGGAATGACTTCCCACTAGGATTGCATATCTCATTGTGAGGAATGATGTATGATTTTGTGCAAAGATGTAAATTTTTGAAAAATGAAGAAATTATTTTCAAATGAAAGATTTTGAAAACATGATATTTTGTGTATTTTGAAAATGGTTTGATTTTCAAAAAGCATGTTGAATGTTTTACAAAATGGTTGAACATGGAAAAGGTTTGTTTTAAAAAATGTTGTGATAGTTTATGTGATATAATTTAAAATGCTAAGCCATCAGTTGATAAAGAGTGATATTAAAGGAGTTTTTTGTTGGTTTAGAAAATGGAACCTAGTAGGCATCATCGAAACCAACCCGAAGAAGCTATGTAGAATGTAGTTGCACCTAAACCATGGGTGAACCAATATTTGGTTCAAAGTATTGTCCAATATTTTCAAGCTGTGGATACGGGGAACCGGAGGAATAATCCAAGTCATGGGGATCATACCATCCAGTTCATGAAGCATAATCCACCAAATTTGCAGGGTGATGTTGAGCTTGAAAAGGTGAAGGTGTGGCTGAGTAGGATGAATTGTATCTTTGATTTCATCAGTACATTAGTGGAGCTAAAGTTCAAGCTAGTGACGTATATGCTTGACTATCTTGCACACTCGTGGTGGGATTTAGAGGTGCAGGCTAAATTCGATGAAGACCTTACATAGGAGGATTTTGAGGAATTGTTCAACAAACAATTCTATCCTCACACATTCAAGATCTATAAAATGATAGATTTCTTTAGCCTGAAGCAAGAGAGTCTCTCTGTCACAGAGTATATGGCTAAATTTATGAATTTAGTATGCTTTACACCTGAAGTTGTGGCGAGTGCATCTTTGAATACACGTATCTTCGAATCAGGGCTAAGGTAGGAGATTCGATCGAAGATTGTGGTGCTCTATATTATGGATTATACAGAGATGGTGAACAGAGAGACTGTGGATAAACATGATATCTTAGAATTGATAAGAGGAGGAATGATGATACCTATAGGAAGTGGTGGGAACTCAACCACAGGGAGCAACCAGAAAAGGGACACCTATTTCCAAGGTGGAAGTGGAAATCATAATCAGATGGTGGGATCAGTGAACCTTACTCCACGACCCTAGAGAAAAGCATTTTGCTTTCAATGTGGTTCACTTGACCACATAAATCGAGAGTATACAGCACAACCTAGAGCATTCCATAACTGCAAGAAGATAGAACACCTTCAGCGATATTGTTGCAGTGGTCCAAGGTCAGGTGCTCGAGACACTTCTTAGGCATCGCAAACATCGTATGCTTCAACAAGACGAGGACAATAGAACCAGTCTCATCAATAGAGCAGAGCTAGCCATGATGATTCTATAAATATCATGACTCCTCAACCAGGGAAATCTCAGTAAGGCAACAAGGAGAACAGTGCAATGATGAAGCAATTGTATAGAGCTGAGCATATGATTATTGATGATGAGGATGGACCATTTATGGTGATAGGTACGATTCTTTTGAATTATACCCTTGTGCAAGTGCTCTTCGATACTGGTGCATCACATTCTTTCATTGCTTCTTATGTTGTTGACTTGTTATGTTTAAATTTGGAAATGATTCCCTACAAACTCCTCTTGGTGAAAGAGAATGTCAAGCCTTTTCGTGTAGAGAATGTGTTATAATTGTTGATGGAGCTGAACTAAAATGGGACTTCTCGATGTTGGACATGTATATTTATGATGTAATCCTGGGTATGGATTGGTTGACAACGTTCAAGGCTCACATTGACTGTTATAGTAGAAAATTGAGTTTTATGACTAAGGACGACATTGATCATCTCTTCAGAGGAGAGAGGATGGTAAAGAAATGTGAAAAGAGCTTGTTGGCACTAATGGTGGGAACGATCTCTTATCATTTGGCAGTGTTGACTTTGGAATCAATGGATTAGATCAAGGAAACTATTTTTCCAGTAGTTTTGGATCAATTTCTAGATGTATTCCCTGAGAAATTCTCAGGGTTACCACCTATAAGAGAAGTGGAGTTTACAATTGATCTCCTTCCGGGGACCAGTCCTATTTCCCTTATATCTTATAGGATGGAACCAACAGAGTTAAGGGAATTGAAAGTACAGTTGGAGGAGCTGGAAAGAAAGAGTTTCATTCGACCAAGTACATCTCTGTGGGAAACACCAGTTTTGTTCATGAAGAAAGCAGATGGAACTCTTTGGTTGTGTGTTGATTATCGTAAACTTAACCAAGTTACGATAAAGAATAGATATCCACTTCCACGCATTGATGATCTGTTTGATCAATCAAGGGGAGCAAAGTAGTTCTCCGAGATTGACTTGTGATCAAGATATCACCAATTGAGAGTTTGGAAGGAGGATATTCCAAAGATAGCATTCAGAAGTAGATATGGCCACTACGAATATATAGTCATGCCTTTCGGTCTAACGAATGCATCAGCGGTCTTCATGGATTTGATGAATCAGATATTTCAATAATATCTGTATTCTTTTGTTGTGGTGTTTATAGATAACATATTGGTGTATTCAAATACAAGGGCTGGCCATGAGGAGAATTTGGAAATAGTGTTACAAATCTTGATAGATCACCGTTTGTATGCCAAATTATCAAAGTGTGATTTTTGGATACAGGAAGTACATTTTCTTGGGCATATAATTTCTGAAAAAGGTATTTTTGTTGATCCTAAAAAGATAGAAGATGTTATCTCGTGGAAACCACTGAAGAATTTCTTCGAGATACGAAGTTTTCTTGGTCTAGCTGGTTACTATCGACACTTTGTGCATGATTTCTCACGATTATCTTCACCAATGACAGCTCTGACAAAGAAGAATGCTACATTACAATGGATAGAGGAATGCTATAATTATATCTAGGAGTTGAAAGTTTGGCTTACATCATCACCTATCTTGATTTTTCCAGAATCAGGATAGGGGTATGTGGTGTACTGTGATGCTTCGGGATCAGGGTTGGGTTGTGTTCTCATGCAAGGAGACCATGTGGTTGCTTATGGTTCAAGGTAGTTAAGATTATATGAGAAGAACTACCCAACACATGATTTGGAGTTATTTACAATCGTCAATACCTTGAAAACGTGGAGACACTATCTCTTTGGTGAGAAATTCACTGTGTTTACGGACCACAAAAGCTTGAAACACATTTTCTCACAGTGAGATTTGAATCTGAGACAAAGGATATGGATGGAGTATCTCCAAATGTTTGACTTTGACTTGATGTATACACCAAGAAAAGGGAATTCAATGGAAGATGCATTGAGTAGGAATTCATATGCTCAGTTGGAAAAAAAGAAGCTTCAGATGAATGGCAGTTGATGTCGGTCCTAGCCGACATGCACGTGGAATGTGAAGACCGTGGTGATGTTGCAGTTTTCTTTTTAGCTACGCTTGTTCCTGATTTGGTAAAAATGGTCAAATAGGGACAAACATCTGATGCAGAATTTCTGGTTATGAGTTCAAAACTCAATGGTGGGGAGACCATTGAGGGATGGAAAGTTGATGGGTGTTCAGTTTTTTGCTTTATAGATCAGATAGTTGTACCTATGGATTGTCAGGAACAACTCATTCATGCTTACCACCATTCGAGATGGGATGTACATCCAGGTACACAGAATATGTATAAGGCATTGAAGATGCAATTTTGGTGGAGTGGCATGAAAAGAAATGTAGTCGAGTTCATCTCGGGATGCATAACTTGTTAGCAAGTTAAGGCAGAGCATCAGAGACCAGTAGGAATGTTGTAGTCTTTACCTATCCCGGTGTGGAAATGGGAGTAGATAGCGATGGATTTTGTTATAGGTCTTCCAAGAATGGTTTGGAAATACAATTCCACATGGGTAATAGTGGATCGAGTTACCAAGTCGGCCCATTTCATCCCTATTCATGAAACTCATACGGTGGAAGATCTGTCAAAAATATACATCCCAGAAATGGTAGAGGCATGGAGTACCAGTTTCAATAGTCTCAGATAGAGATCTGAGGTTCACATCTCATTTCTAGAAATCCTTACAGTAATCTCTTAGAACTCAGTTGACTATGATCATGGCATATCATCCCCAGACGGATGGGCAGTCTGAGCGGACGATACAAATGTTGGAAGACATGTTGCGATCTTGTGTAATGGATTTTGGTGGCGCATGGGAGGAGCATATACCCTTGGTGGAGTTCTCATACAATAACAGCTATCAGGCCTCAATACATATGGCTCCGTTTGAAGCATTGTATGGGTGTCCTTGTCGTTCTCCACTATGCTGGGTGGAAACAGGTGAAACTTCACTAGTTGGTCCGAACCTTGTTCGAGAAACAATAGATAAGATCCAGTTGATCAGAAAGAGGATGGAGACGGATCATAGTCGTCAGAAATCTTATGAAGATCACCATAGAATACCGTTGTCATTCGCTGTGGGTGATCATGTCTTCTTGAGGATATCTCCAAGGTTTGTACATCGTCGTTTCAGGAAGTAGGGAAAGTTATATCCTAGATACATTGTCCCTTTCAAGATACTGGAATGGTTCGGGGATGAGGCATATCGGTTGGCATTACCACCACGGTTCAGTTCGGTGCATAATTTTTTCCATGTATCTCAGTTGAAAAAGTATCAACCTGATCCTGGCCATGTGATCAGATGGGATCATGTTGACCTAGAGCCAGATGATTCGTTGATACATATCCTGGTACGGATTGTGGATAGGAAAGAGAAAGTATTGAGGGGGAAAAGCATCGGTCTAGTATGGGTTTTATGGTAGTATAGTCAGATTCAGGAAGAGACTTGGGAACGTGAGAAGAAAATGAAAGAGCAGTGGTCAGAACTCTTTCAGTTGGGTGAGGGTTTTCTACTTTCCGAGGAAAGAAAGACCAATGGTGGGGAGAATGTAGTACCCCCAGTTTCTGATATGTAACCCTTAATTATTTTCATTGTTATAAAGTTTAAGGGTGATGGTTGGGAGAGTTAGGAGAACTTTGGAGGTTTTTTTGGGGTAGCTTGGAAGTCGCACGGGAGGCGCATGGTTTGTCTAACCATACATAGTAGGAACTTTTGTGGTAGTGGCTCCTACATGGTTAGAGCATAGTTCGGGATACCATGTGAGGAGGTCGTGCGGGGGTCTGCTGAGGCAGTGGCTAATGCACGGTTAGCGCACGGTTTGTCTAACTGTGTGAACTAACCGTGCATGCACTTAAGTGAGATCCTAAAAAAGTGGATAATACATGTTTTTGCCTCTAAGTGGCTCATTTTTCCTCCTAAGCGGCCATAACTTGGTATTTTTCTCCTCCTTAGGCCAAAGAAGGTTCTCCCATCATTATGGAGGCGATCTGAAGGATTCTCTTGGCGAATCGAAGCTGGATTCATGAGTTATGTGATCGTTCTTCATCGTTCTAGAACGGTTTCTTAGATCTAATGAGATCTACTTCTTATCTTCTCTCGGTTTCTTAGATCTACACCCGTTATGGGTATATCTAAGTGTGTGGATGCCAAATATGATGATATTTGGTCTTGGTCTTGCTAGGAGAATAGATCTAAGGTGGGTTCCTGGAGAATCGACCCGGTTTTCTTGAGCGTTCTTCGTTCGTGGTGGTTTTCGTCAAAATCTTTGAGGTAGGAGGCTTCTCTGTTGACTCCTCTTTCTAGAATTGATTGGGTTAGTTTCAAATTGGTTTATTTGAATGGGATTGATTGTGAAAATCATGGAAGAAATCTTCTTTAGTGATGATTTATGGATTTAGTGAAATTGTGAAATCTTGGCGAATTGTTGTGCAAAGTGATTAGGCCTCTTGATTTTAAAATGATGATTTTAAATTATTGATTTGCTGTAGTTGTTAAATGGATTGGTGAAATTTTGGTTTTTAATAAAAAGTACGTTCTATTGAAATGGTTTGGTATTGAAATGACTTTGATGGAAATGGTTTTCAATAAAAAGGGTGTTTTATTAAAAAGATGTTTTGGCATGATCCTTGGACATATTGGTGTGAGTTCATATTGTATTTCTAGGGATTGGTTGAAATATGACCTTGTGCTTAGTGCCAAAGGTTAAATAGCACACAGGATATAATGTTCATATTACATATACGGGTCTTGGTTGAAATATGACCTTGTGCTCGATGCCAAAGGGTTAATGGCACATGGGAAACAATTACCTTGTGACGACTTGGTAGATCGATGAGAAACTGCTCATGAGTATGGAACTGTCATAACGTAGCATGCATGGTTGGTTGCATGGGTTTGTGGGATGGTTGGGTATGAAAAAAAGGGATATTGTGAAATGGTTTCAAAGTTTTGATTAGTTATTTTTCTGGAAAAAAATAACTTGTTGGAAATTGGTTTCATTTGGTTTTTTTTTTCACTTGGTTGCAAACGGTTTTTGGAACTTGTTTTTATTCGGTTATAAACCATTTTGGTAAATTGTTTTATATAAAATGTTTTATATAATTGTTGCTAACTCTTCTATCCTAGTGGCGTGAGTAGGGAAGTCATTGGGGAAAACCTACTGAGTTTTATACTCACCCCTGCTTTGGCACTTTGATGCTTTTGCAGATTCTATCTTCCGGGACAGGGGAAAAGGTAACGTTTCCCACATTTTTAGCACTACCTCGTGATGTTTGGGATGTTTAGAGATTGTGGAGCTTGGAGCTTGTGGAGCAGGGAGTCTTGTAGTCTTTTGAGAGTCTTGTGTCGTTTATCCACCGTGTAATTTGATACTTGGTTATTTTTCTGTTGTTGCATACTTTGATGTGGTTTTGAGATACATGAAGTTGATGAGTTGTCTTTCATTCGTTCATGCATCATATAGTGAATGTTTGGTTATGTTTGGTTGGTTTATTGGTTTATTTATTAAAGGGTAAATCATCCCCCACTTGTATTTGAAACCCTTTGGAATTTATTGTCAGCCTTTGGTGTTTTGGGGATGTCGTTTAAGGCCAAGTAATGACTTGTTGTGCTCTCAAGCCAATGAGAATTGGCAGGTCATTACAATAATGGTATTTAATATTTTGTTTAGTGTTATTCTTTCATGGGGCTTATGATTTAAATATTTCCAAAGGGATAAGGGACTTTTTTTCTAAATAAATCATCTTTTAAAGTTTTCTTTCAAAATCTCTTTCTCTTTTGTGTCCTTGTTTTTTTTAAATGTTTATTGAAATGTTTTTATATGAACATAAAAGATTTATAAAATCCATTTTACTTTATTTCAATGGTTTTCAAAAGAAATCTTTTTTACGTGTTTTAAATGGAACGTTTTGACAAATGAAAAATTGAATGTTCTATTCTTAACGTACACGGTGACAATTACTTTTCCGTCGTCATGCCTGTTATTTGATTTTGGGTTTCCTTTGAAAGCATTCATGTTTTCTTGAATTAAAAACTCTCTTTCCCCTTTTGGGTATTTTGGTGTTGAAAATGTGCTTTTTAAAGGAAATTTGTATTTTATATTGAAAATGTACTTTTGAAAGAAAATGGTATTTTAATATATGAAATTTATTCACATATGAGTTTAAAAGAGATTTTTAAATGATGAAATGTTTTATTCATGTTGTGGTTCTTGGACATTATATACGATGGGTGCACCTATATAGTGTTGAGTGAGTACGTTATAGCTTAAACAACGGGTGCGCTCAGATAGCGCTCCAATGCATTGAGTAATTATTATGCTCTCTGGAGAATTATACTGGAAGTTGGTCGTATAGTTATTCCAATCTGTAAGGGTTATGTAAGGGTTCAATGAAATGATGTCTCAAGGTACCTACATGAATTTTCTTTGCACGATAATAAGTTTTCATGGAAATCATTTGTTTTCAAAAGGTAAAATAATTGATCTTTTATAGGAATGATATTTCCCTTTATGGGTAAAATGTTATTTTTTCAAAAGAGTTTTTATGGATTTTAATATTTTTCACTGGACTAATGATTTTCTTCTTTTTATCTCTTACTGAGCTTTTTGTGCTCATCCCACATTTTTAAAAAGTGTTATGCGAATTTTAATGATGAATAAGAGAAAGGAATAGGTAAGTTGAAAGTCGTGAAAAGTTTTCATGAAAAGAGAACATGCTTTATTTTAAAATATTTATATTATGGAAAAAATAGATACTAATCAGAAGTGTCAACTTTTTATGGTTTTGTAATATATGAGTTATGTCCTAATTCTCTAAAACTCTAAACATGAAAAGATCGTCAAAGTGAAAGAAGGTAAATTCTTCACTAAAACTCGAGATTATGAAATATTTAAGGTTGAGTCATTATTTGTTTCCCACATCAAGTATGTTTTTTTGAGATCATTGTTGACATGTTTTTCTTGAGAACAAATTAAAGTTAAGTGTGGAAGAATTTGAAACATAATTTTTGTATGTATTTTCCAGTGGTTTTTTATTGTAAAAGGTGCTTCATTTCACCAAAATTATAGTGTTTTTAATGTTTTGAAGGTAGTTTGAGATATTTTTATGCTTTGGGGAATTTTGGAAGAGTTCAAAATAAAAAGATAAAAACTACACCATAGTGGCATGAAAACAACATTGTGGTTCTCGAATATGGTTAAACTTTAAGGATGTTACCACAAAACCATAGTTGGAATGATGAATACCATGGAATATTTAGTAAAATAAAATTTGCTTTAAAAAGAAGAAGCCATTTTTAGACCTCATGGTGTAGATATATATGAAGATACATGAATATTTCTATACCCTGTTTTTATCTCATTAATGAATGGATGTTTTAGAGATTTAAAATAAGATAGAGAAGATCCATGAAAAGAAAGACGTGGTTCACCTCATAAACCATGGATATAAATTCAGGAGGATAATTCCTCGCTATTTTTAATAGCCCTGATTGAAAATTAAGCCATTTTTCATCTCAGATAAGTAAGTTCTGTCATGGCTTACACCACCAAGCTATAGATAATTGATTATATTTAAAATAATGTAATTTAAGAGTGTCGCCAAGCTTTTTGGTTAATTTTTTAGTTTTGTTTCACCTTTCTCGATTCTATAAGATTTCATTAACGTTCTTATTCTTTAGTTTTTTTGTAAGATTTAATTTGCATTCATTCTTTTATTCAAATTTATTATTATTTATTCATTCTTTCTTTATTAATCCTATTTCTTAAGATGATTAAACCATTAATGATGGAAGATCATTCATTTGTGAGTGGTTAGTTTCTTGAGAAGTAGGAAGTCAAGAATAGAAGGATGGTTATCTAATATCATGTTCATTCATAATGAAGTTGTTTTAATTGAGTATCATCAAGTGAATCAATTAAAAGTTCATTCTTTGGTGATTAATTGAAAAGGAGAGGATGAGATGATTAAATTATGAGTAATGATTTAGATTCATATTTTGATAATAAAATGTTTTAAATTTAATACACTGATTTTGATTTGATTATTTGAACGAGTTGAATTAATTTTAAGAAAACAGATATATAAATACCAATCACCAAACCACAACATGGTTCAAAATGACTGAATCATTTATCTACCCTGAATAAAACGATTTCATAATTTACTCAAAAAAAAATCTCGTCACAAAGAGAGACCATGACATGGTTCCAATATCATGGTCATTTTCTTCCAAACTCAGAATGAGATTCTTTAATCATTTTACTCTTTAAAATGTTTGAATTATATTTATCTTTCCTCAAAATAGAGTCAGAAATGAATCCATCTTTACTTAACACAACATGGTTGCTTCATGGAATCATCCAATTACATAATCAAATTAAGTTGTTTCACTACCCATGACAGATGTCTTTAAAGTCATGGAAATCTTCTATTTTTCTTCATACTCTTACACTACTCCAGTTCAACAATTGATCTCCAATATACCTGAAGATATTAAAACCATAATGAATTAGATTGTATAAAGCATATTTATCATTTAAATCCACATAGATGGGCATAACTTATATTTATCAAATTCCACCATAGTTGAACTTTTACTTGTACCCATGAAAACATATCAAAAAATATTACGAAGGAATCACTCCATCAGTATAACAATAAAATTTATCATAAAAAAAACAAAGATTTATAAGTAAAAATTCTAACTTCTAGATGCATAGCTATTCCAAATACCTAATCCTTAATCAAATTCAAGTTAAATCACAATATTCTCATTATTAAAATCATTCTTAAATTTCATTATTTTATAAGACTTCAAATTCTTCATTTGAACGAGGTTTTTTCAATGATTTTCATTGTATTTTACACTTAAACATTAAACACAATTTTTTGTATTTTTGTATTTTATTTTTTTCAATGGAGAAATATAATGGAAATTTTCCTAGTTAATCTTTTAAAGTCAAACATAGCAAAACACATCTGTCCACAACATCAATCACCTCCCAACACTAATTGTAAAAGTTAAGACGTGAAGTGGGAAGGTTACTGGCCTTTATTGTCAATCTAAGGTTCTCTTTTCACTTTTATTTTATTTTTATAACTCACATGTGGTTAATGATAAAACAAAAGTCGATAAGTGCAATAATTAATTTAAATTAATTTGAGATATTCCTGTTATCAATCTGCCCTTGCTCAGCTACTACTCAACAGGATTCTTTTAGGCCGACTTTTGGAAGATTGTCTTCTTCCCCGTTTATCCCACTCGATGACTTGCTACTTGTCCCATGAATCAAACTTTGGAAAAATCCAATTTCATTCTATGATGGTAAACAAATTATTTATATCTCATAGGAAAAATTTAACAGGGATGCAGAATATCATGAATTTACATTGATTGCCAAGTTTTCTATAGATCAACCTCTAATTCATTTATTTGAAAGACATAATTCCTCTTAGGGTTTTTTTAATCTGGTAAGGGTTGTTAGATCTGTGATGTATCTATATTACAACAGTTTGGGGAGGGGGAATACAAAGAAATGAAGAAATCTACCACACCTACAAGTACTCGAAAGACTCAAACCTGAAACCTCCCATGAGACCCCTTGAAGGCGTAACCACTGAGCTACGCCCTTGGGGGCACTGCGATGTATCTATATTCATCTTTAATCAAAGGATGATTTTATGTAAGCTAGGTTGCGTGAAGTAAGTTTGTTGAGCACCATCACTTTCAACTTCTGAGATGGACAAAGGATATGGAAAAATCCCAGGACTTTGAACTCGGGGGGGTGTGGCTGCATCTCCAGGGATTGATGATTCCTTTCCAGAATCTTTCCATCCTTGAAGCCAATGATAATCAACTGGGTAGATTTTTGTATATTTTTGCAAGCTGATGATCGCAACCTTAAACTGAAGCATTCCATAGAGATAAGGATCTATGTAGAAATGGATCTATTGGTTCCACTAACTGATGAGTTGAAAATAGTTATAATTACTTATGAGAGAGTTTGTTGATGAATTGATTATGATATAAAGATGTTTTTTTTTCATTGCAGGACACAGGTTCATTCTTTGGAGGATTGAAATAAAAACCTAGCCTCTGCTCCTTGTGAAGCTGGTGTAAAGAAGCCTCTAAATTCCATAAAATCAGGCCATCTTGGTAAGCAACCCTCGGTAAAGAGGAGTTTAGGGGAGACTTCAAATCACTAAAAGGATATTTATAATCCTCAAAATATGGTTAATTATAAACTTGATGACCTAACAAATGCGGAATTAGAGAATAAAAGTGTGTGCAAGCTATATGCAGAGGTGGCTGTGATAGAAGGTTTAGCTAGAATGAATTCCCAGCCCCCAATACATAAGTTTACCCTAGTGGAAACTTCATCTCTGGGAAAGATTACCGATTCTCCAGTTAAGAACACTGAATTTTAGAACAGGTGAGGCCCCTCTGCTGTTGAATATGGTATAATGTTTTTAGTGGATAACCACCAGGACAAGGAGGAGTCTGTGATCCCCAATACACTGATTAAAGAAGTTGATGACTCAGTTAATCAAAAGACTGGTCGCCCAGTTATTCCTAATGCTTTTATTCCTTATGCAGGGATGCCGATGCAGAATTCTGAAATCAAATCCAAGATGGATGAGGATGTGATTGTGATCGAAGGTTCTTCAAGACAGAATGTTGAGGTCCTTGTAAACAGAGTGACACCAATGGATTTGGTATTGGTGGCCTGGGTATCACTAATTCTAGGTTTTGATCCATCAAATGAGAACACTATATTTCAGAACATGAAAAAAGATGACGTTATACTGAAGGGGGTAGCTGATGAGGAAGCCCAAACTATTGCTCTTGGGAAAATTGGGGGAAGAAAACATGTAGGGGCCTCAAACTATTACTGAACCAGAAGATATTGTACAAGTGGATACTCAATATGTTAAGGCTAAGATCCTATAGTCTATTGGTATAGAGGCATCAACCCAGCCTTAGAACTTGCATGCTACTGGAAAAGTGGAGGTTAATTCTCCTAGAGCTTAGTTTGAAGATAATCTCTAGCCCCTTGATGAGGATACAATTATTGCTTATGAAGAGGATATTTATAAGATTATTATTTCCCAAATGAATAATAAATTGAGAATGAGGAAAGACTTCCCTATATAGAGAATGGTAGTTACTTAATCTACTATGAAGACAGTGTTTGGCTTCCCTGGCATCCGATTGCAGGTCTGGTGTTGTAGTCGGGCTTTGGTCGGCGGTCTGACAGTCCGTGCTGCAGCGGGCTTCCGATTGTGGTCAGCTTTCGGTGGTTGGCTTGCGTCTTGGACATCACCGAAGTCCGGTGGTGGCAGATATGGTTCGTCGGGGTTGGTCCACCGGATGACGCGATCTGGATTTGGATGTGGTCCGGCAGTCGGTGCTGCTTCACTTCGCGGCATCGGACAGTGGGCATAGGCTGCAGATGAGGGTCAGAACATGGAATCGGATGGAGGACATGGGTCGTGGTCAACTGGATGCAGGATGCGGCATTAGACGACGGACGAGGGCTGCGGATGACTGACCGGTTGTCCTCCGGCTTCCAGATCTTGTAGGAGGCAGGGCTTCGATGTTGGATGGACGGTAGGGTGATGGTGACCAGGCATACAATAGTGGAAGTTGTTAGACTGGGTTTTTTGGGGGGGCTCATTAATTGGCCCAATTAGGACTTTTGGCCATGATATTGAGCTCCGGGGCCATTTGTTTTTTAGGGTTTTGTATGTAATGGTTCCCACTAAACCCGGTTGAAAAGGGGTTCACTTTTTCATTTATTAATGAAGGAACATGGCCCCAACTCATTTCAATTTATCAAAAATGAACTATCTCCTTGATCAATGATTCAAAGAAAAAGTTTAGTGTTTCCTCTTTATACATGTACCCCACACTTCATTCAAAAAATTTCCGCAATGTTTAAATTAGTTTAAAAGAGGAAAATTTGATTTTCATTTAAAAATAAAGGAATATGTATAAAAATGTAAATATTTATCACTATATTTCAACGTTTAAGTTTCCATTTCTTTCTTCTTCTTTACCTTAGGGCCCTTTGAATTTAGGAGTCTTTATGCAAGTACTACTACAACTACTTCACTATGATGGTGTTAGTTAACTTCATTAATAAGGATCATCAATACTCAAAAGTGTCCATCAAGTGAAATAACCCCCTGCACTTAATTCATTTATGTTCAAAATGAGATTACAATATGCTCAAAGAAAATTTAAAAACACATAATAAAGAATAAAATATATAAAAAAAGTATTTTTAAGATGGGACACATTATCTCCCACATACTTTTCCACTCACCCATCTTCGAGGAAAGCCGAAGGGTCAACAACAAATTTTTTTTTCTCAAATTCTTCATTTTGCTTGCAAACATAATTAGACTATGTAAGTGATGTAGAGTTGTGTAAGATGGATATCCATAAGAGATAGGATAAGATTAATTTAGGGGGCACAAGGTGCCCAAGTAATAAGTGGTGGAAAATATGCTTTCAAAATACAACTCCTTTTGATTGATTTTTTACTATCTCTATAAAAATATCCTTATTTTTTCCCGTGCACCACGATTTGTTTTCCTTTCTCCAAATTTTTCTTCTCATATTACTATTTTTTTTAAATTCCATCTTGTTTCTTATAATTTTCAAGTAGAATTTATCCAATTGGAACATATCATGAAGTTTTTGTGAACTAATAGAGGGAGGCACACCAATAGTGGTTTTAGTTTGATGATGTGGAGTGTAACGACCCAAAGTTTCATTAATGGAAATCCCTCTTGATCTAATTAAATGTCTCTTTATGTTTATATAAAATGTCAACTTTTTTGCTTTTATGATAAGAATTTTTGACCGTTGCTAATATAGCCGTTGAACAGTGATCACATGATTAGTATAAATATAAGAATTTAACAAATCCAATTTACTCAGACAAAGGAAGCGATGACCTCATTCAGTAGAATTGCCCCATACGAAGCCCATTTTTCGGAACTCGAAAAAGAGGTGGCATCCTTGGGCTTCGCTCTTGACCAAGCCCAAGCTGAGCTTCACCATGTCAAGCTCGAACGGGACCGTCTTCGGGAAAAATGGAAGTTGATAGAGATTATTACTCGAGCAATGTTAGTTGAGTCACCCCAAGAGTCTGTCACCATCGCACACCTTACCCTTAGGTCTTATGCGGCTGTTTTAAGGGGTTATGTAACGAATTGCTAATACTATGTTCATGTATATTATTTTTGTATATAATAATGAATATACCACCTTGTCATTTTTGAGACATTGTAAATAGTTTTTAAAGTACAAATAGTGTTTTTAATTATTATTTAATTAAGAAATCTATTTTATTAAATTAATGGATTTTTGAATTAAATAACATTTTAATAAAATATTATTTTTATTATTAAATTAATTTTTATTAAATATAAATGATCTTATAATTTTATGAATACAATTATAATTTTTATTAAGGTTTGAAAGCCATTTCTGTCAAAACCCGTGAATTTTCGATAAATGAGGGTTTTTATTTTAAATGTGAAAATTAACATATTTAGAAAATTATTTAGATAAAATAAATGTTATTTCTGGAATCAGGACGTCGAAATTATCCAACGGTGAATTTTTCATAATTTTCTGAGACAGTCAAATTTTTGGGTAAAAATTAAATACCGTTTAAATATATAATGTGTTTTATGACATCATAATGACTCAATAGTGATGTAATAAAATACTATAATCCTTATGTTCGGCCAATATATGTTTTACCATAAAAATAATGTGATTTTGGGTTTGTTTGACTTACTTTTCAAAGCATTAATGGACCCCTCAAGATTTATTAAACACCTTGTTTTTTTAAATTAATTTCCATGGGAGTGTGACTCACATCCACATAAGCAACCCTATTATTTTAAGAAGTTCGGACTTTGGTCTTATAAAATATTGTTTTCCTCTTCCCTTTTCCAAAAACCATGGGAAAAAACCATGGGATGGTTTGTGGTTTGGATTAATTTAATATAAGGGGTCCCAAACCTAAATAATAAAGAATTCCCTCACCTTTTCTATATAAACCCACCCAAGCTCCCACTTCCTCCTCACTCAAAGCCCTTGGAGTTCGTCCAACCTCTGCCCTACTCTCTCTAGAATCCTCCCAAGGTGCCCCAAGCTCCCAAGAAGTCTCTCTCAAGCCTCTCTCTAGCCTTTGGAAGCACACTTCCAAGTAAGGGGTTTTTCTTCCTTTCTCATTTTTGTCCAATTTTCTTTAAGTTGTTTTGCCCTTTTAATTTCAATTATGAATGTTGGAATATGGTTTCGCACCTCCCTCATACTGCCCTCTTTATGTTTGAATGATGGGAAACCCCTTTCTCTCTCATTAAATGTCTCCCATGTACACCCGTTACTATGCCGAAATTCCGAAAGGAACTTCTCTCTCCTCATTTACATTCAAGAAATTCTTTTGTATCATGAATCTAAATTCCATTACAATTGTTGGGTCATGTATCTATATGACCTCCTTACTGTCCATTACATGTAAATATGATGAGGAACCCCTTTCTCTCTCATCAATCATTTTTATGAATTCTTATGTCACGCCGTTACGCTGCTGAAATCGCACCGATTTTCTAAATCAATGCCATTGTGTAGTGGATACCATGCCCATTTCTCCATCAAGGGTATCCACTTTTATGCACATTTACTTATTGATTATAAAGTTTCATGTATGAATTCCACATTCCTTTATCATGGAATAAATGATTATGTTTTATGAATCCATGTTTTATGATCCATGTGGCACACTTATGCATGAAATGAAATGTTTAAGAAGGGTGCGCCCTTATAGCGCTCCAATGCATTGGGTAAAGTATAGTATCATGATACGTCATGTGCAATGAGTGTTTACTCATGCTAATTCAAGTGCAACGAGGGTTTACTCGTGCTTTATGTGCAATGAGGATTTACTCATGCTCCATGTGCAATGAGGCTTGGCTCATGCTAATTCTATGATAAGTGTTGTTGCCACATTTCCATGTTATGATTATCATGATTTATCATGCCTTTATGTTCATGTTTCTCTTATGCTCTATTGATATGCCTATTGTCTAACATGTATTTTACTCCTCATGTTATTCCATGTGTACTCCCTTACTGGGCTTTATAGCTCACCCTTTTCTTATGCATGTCCTCAGGTTATCTCATGCAATGCTAAGTACGAGGGAATGTAGTGGTCATGTAAATGAAGTTTTCAATAAAGATGTTGTATTTCATGTTTTAAGTTTTTATGTAATTATCCTAAGCCCCAAAGACACTAAACCTCTCGATCTTCTTGTTGTATCAAGTGAAGTTTTATGTAATAAATCATGTTTAAGTTTGTAATAAAAGCAGGGTTGTCATAGTTGGTATCAGAGGATAGGTTTAGTTATTTTTTGGATTAGGATTAGAAAACCCTAGTAAAGACTTAGAGACAAGACTAAGTATAATAAAAACATCCCTATCTGGATACGAGCAGGTAGAGACAGCTCTGGCACATATGTATCCTAGGGGTAAAACCTGAAAACACCGCTTTGAGATAGACTCGAACGAGAACTGGTGCACGACAACGGGCCTTGCTGCACTCTTGGTTACGACACTCCCGGAGGATATGCTTTGGTAAATTCACAAGCTTAGTATGAACCCTTATTAAGGGAATAAAAAAAATGCCCTTAAGAATATATGTTAAAAATTAGATCATGAAAAGCCAAGATTGAAGCCTATAGACTCATGAGTTAAGGAAATAAAAGTTTATTTATAAGTCATCAACTTTTGTCTTTGAATTACCCTTTATGTGTTACCCCTAACTTTCCTTTTATTCCAGCCAATGGCTGGTAATAGGAGGACTCGGGCTAACAATCGTTGTGAAGATCAGTGTGATGACTGTACTAATGAGATGCTCAATCCAATGAGAGCAGGAATCGCGAACTTTGTCACGCTTCTCTCTCAGCCAACTCAAGTTTTGAATAGAAACACGGGTCAAGAGGAACGTTCAACCCCCCCTAAGAAAGAACAAGTAGCTATCGAGAGCTTCATGAGACAAAGGCCTCCTACTTTTAGTGGATCATCCGATTCCACGATCGCTGAACAATGGATCAACTCCATTGAAAAGATCTTCTCCATCATTCAATGTTCTGAACTAGAGAAGGTTCTCCTGGAGACTTATCGTATGGAGGGTGAAGCTGATCAATGGTGGATGTTGATCAAAAATACGAAGCCTGAGGAGGAGATCGAGGCGTTGGAATGGAAGGATTTCCGGAAGATGTTTTTCGATAAATATTTTCCGCGCACCCTCCGGCTTAAGATGGAAAGGGACTTTTTTTCCCTCAAGCAAAATGATGAAGAATCTATTGGAGCGTACAAGGCAAACTTCACAAGGCTTTCACGTTACGCTTCCGGATTTTTCGTTACCCCCGAATGCAAAGTTGACTACTTCTTTGGTGAGCTGAAGCCTAGCCTGCGGAAAGCATTGGCGATCCGTGACTTCAACAGCTATGAGAAAATTGTCCGATGTGCCCTCAAGGTCGAAATGAAGATCGTGGAATCACATGGGTATCATGGGGATAAGAAGCGTAAGGTGGAATTCAATGCTGGTGGTCCAATGGATAAATCCAACGGTGCTAAGAAGATCCAGCACCCCACTTGCCAAAAGTGCGGAAAGAAGCACCCTGGAAATTGCCTTAAGGGGACGGGGAAATGCTTCAGGTGTGGAAGAGAAGGGCACCTAGCTGTAAACTATCAGCAAGAAAGACCCGCGGCTGCAACAGAGGAGAGGAATGCTCTGTTCGAACCTCAACGCGTTGTTCAATGATACAAATTCAAAGAACCGGGTCATTTTGCAAATCAGTTCCCTAATCCAAGGGTTTTCGGAGGCAACCAACAACCTCCAAGGCAGCAAGGAAGAGCTTCTTCCATCACTTCTGCCGAAGTGAACCCTGACAACAAATTGGTGACATGTACGCTAGTTATTCATTCAAGAATAGCGAACATACTTTTTGATTCAGGTTCTACACATTCTTTTATATCTCGAAAGTTTAGTAGAACAATCCCAGCACCACCACAAATCATGGAAGTGAAGATGTCGGTGAGTATGACAAATGGGGAAATCATTGCATCCCATGAGTATAAGTCCTCCCCTATTATAATCTGTGGATTGAATTTCCCGGCGAACCTCATCATACTCCCTCTGGTGGAATTTGATGCAATTCTTGACATGGATTGGCTTTCCTTATATAGAGCCAACATAAATTGTCGGGAGAGGGAAATCACACTCCATATGGAGAATCGAACCCCAATTCTTTACAAGTGTCAGGAAGAAGATGAATCTCCTTTAGCTCCATCATCTCAAGCATGGATATTACTTCCCTATGAGCATGCGTATCTAGCTCATATGATTGACTCTAAGGAAGAAACCATCCTTGAAGAAATGCCTATTGTGAGGGAATTCGCGGAAGTGTTTCCCAAGGAACTGCCTGGTCTTCCTCCTAGAAGAGATGCTGAATTCTCAATTGAACTTATACCCAAGGATTTACCAATATCCAAGACTCCATATAGAATGGATTTTGTAGAGCTTGAAGAGCTGAAAAAACAACTACAGGAGAATCTGGATAAAGGGTTTATACGCCCAAGTGCTTCACCATGGGGTGCACTAGTCCTCTTCGTCAAGAAGAAGGATGGGTCAATGCGGCTTTGCATCGATTATCATGAAATTAACAAAATCACGATAAAGAACAAGTATCCTCTCCCACGAATTGATGAATTGTTCGATCAGCTACGTGGAGCACAATACTTCTCCAAGGTGGACTTGCGGTCGGGATATTATCAAGTAAGGGTGAAGAAGGAAGATATCCCCAAGTCTTCTTTTCGCACAAGATACGGGCACTATGAATTCATAGTAATGCCTTTCGGACTCACTAATGCTCCAAAAATCTTCATAGACTTAATGAATAGATTCTTTAGAGATTACCTCGACAAATTTGGGGTAGTATTTATAGATGACATTCTAATATACTCCAAAACCAAGGAGGATCATGAGGAGCATTTAAGAACTGTACTAGAGACTTTGCGCAAGGAGAAGCTCTATGAAAAGTACAGAAAGTGTGAGTTCTGGTTGAAGGAGGTCTCATTCTTGGGCCATATCATCACAAGCAATGGGATATCTGTGGATCCCTCCAAAACAGATGCAATTGAGGGATGACTGAGGCCAACATCGGTAACGGATATCCATAGCTTCTTGGGGTTAGCTGGATATTATCGACGATTTGTGAGGAATTTATCACGATTGTCCAACCCTCTTACTAAGATAACTTGGAAGGGAGTAAAGTTTTCTTGGAGTGATGAATGTGAAGAAAGCTTCAAGGAGTTAAAAAGGAGACTTATCACTATGCCCATGCTCACTTTACCCACAATTGGGGAACTTTTTGTGGTATTTAGTGATGATTCAAAGAAGGGCTTAGGTTGTGTGCTGATGCAGAATGATAAAGTGATATCCTATGCCTCAAGGCAGTTGAAAATCCATGAGTGAAACTATCCAACACATAATCTGGAGTTGGCGGCTGTGATATTTGCCTTGAAAATTTGGCGTCATTATCTCTATGGGGAGAAATGTGAGATATATACTGACCACAAAAGTCTTAAATATATATTCACACAGAAAGAGCTTAATATGCGCCAGAGAAGATGGATAGAGCTCATCAAGGATTATGACTGTTCAATACATTACCACCCTGGGAAAGTGAACAAGGTGGCAGATGCCCTAAGTAGAAAGGACCCAGCGATTCTATCAATGATGAGAATTGAGAATGATCCAATCTTCTTAGACTTGATGAAGATGGACATGGGAATCATAAAGAAGGGAACATCATCAATCCTTTCACAAATGATTGCTCAACCGTCTCTTTTGGAAAGGTTAAAGGATGCTCAAAAGGATGATGTGGGAATTCAGAAAAAATGGAAGCTATCAAAAAGGGGAAATCCTCGGAGTTTAATGTTAATGAACAAGGAATTGTGTGGTTTGGGAAAATACTATGTGTTCCATCAAGTCCGGAGCTGAAGAAGGAACTTTTGGATGACGCACATAGTTTGAATTTCTCTATTCACCCAGGAAGCACAAATATGTATCGAGATCTTCGAGAAAACTTTTGGTGGGATAATATGAAGAAGGAGATCGCTGAATATACATCAAAGTGCCTGGTGTGTCAGCAAGTGAAGACAGAGAGGCAGAAGTCTAAGGGGATGATGCAACCATTGCCTATACCAGAATGGAAATGGGAGAAAATCACCATGGACTTTGTCACCGGACTTCCAAGGACATCCAAAGGCAACAATGCAATATGGGTTGTTGTGGATCGTCTTACAAAGACTACACACTTCATTACTATTCGGGATGATTTCTCATTGGATCAACTGGCACAGATATATATCAGGGAAGTGGTAAGGTTGCATGGAGTACCACTATCTATTGTGTCTGACCGAGATCCAAGATTCACCTCTAAGTTTTAGAAGAGTCTTCAACATGATCTGAATACTGAACTGAAATTCAGTACGACCTATCATCCTCAAACTGATGGCCAATTCGAGCGTACTATCCAAACACTTGAGGACATATTGAGAGCGTGCTCAATGGACTTTAAAGGAGGATGGGATCAAAATCTTCCTCTGGTTGAGTTCTCTTATAACAATAGTTTCCACTCAAGCATCCAAATGGAACCATATGAAGCTCCATATGGGAAAAGGTGCAGAACACCGGCATGTTGGGATGAGGTCGGTGAACGTAAGCTTCTTGGACCAGAGATGGTCGAGGAAATGGTGGAGAATGTGAAAACCATTCAGCAGCATATCAAGGCAGGCCAGAGTCGACAGAAGAGTTATGCAGATAATCGTCGACGAGACCTTGAGTTTAAATTTGGAGACATAGTGTTTCTACGCACATCTCTGTGGAAAAATGTCATGAGGTTTTGAAAGAAAGGGAAGTTAAGTCCAAGGTACATCGGCCCCTTCGAGATTCTTGATCGTGTTGGGGCTGTGGCCTATCGACTATCACTTCCACCTACCATGGCCAAAGTGCATTATGTCTTTCATGTATCCCTCTTAAGGAAGTACATACCGGACCCTTCACATGTACTCTCTTTTGAGGTGGTACAATTGGAAGATGATCTTTCTTATGAGGAGAAACCAGTGAAGATCTTAGATCGTAGAGAAAAAGTTCTACGAAATAAGACAATGACCCTCGTCAAGGTGTTGTGGAGAAACCACAAGTTTGAAGAAGTGACTTGGGAATTTGAGGAAATGATGAAACTGAGTTACCCACATCTGTTTTAGTGTGGGAAAAGGAAAATTTCGAGGGCAAAATTTCTTAAGGGGGGAATATTGGAACGACCCAAAGTTTCATTAATGGAAATCCCTCTTGATCTAATTAAATGTCTCTTTATGTTTATATAAAATGTCAACTTCTTTGGTTTTATGATAAGAATTTTTGACCGTTTCTAATATATCCATTGAACAGTGATCACATGATTAGTATAAATATAGGACTTTAACAAATCCAATTTACTCAGACAAAGTAAGCGATGACCTCATCTAGTAGAATTTCCCCATACAAAACCCATTTTTCGGAGCTTGGAAAAGAGGTGGCATCCTTGGGCTTCGCTCTTGACTAAGCCCAAGCTGAGCTTCACCATGTCAAGCTCGAACGGGACCATCTTTGGGAAAAATGGAAGTTGATAGAGATTACCACTCGAGCAATGTTAGCTGAGCCACCCCAAGAGTCTGTCACCATCGCACACCTTACCCTTAGGTCTTATGAGGCTGTTTTAAGGGGTTATGTAACGAATCGCTAGTACTATGTTCATGTATATTATTTTTTTATATAATAATGAATATACCACCTTGTCATTTTTGAGACATTGTAAATAGTTTTTAAAGTACAAATAGTGTTTTTAATTATTATTTAATTAAGAAATATATTTTATTAAATTAATGGATTTTTGAATTAAATAATATTTTAATAAAATAATATTTTTATTATTAAATTAATTTTTATTAAATATAAATGATCTTATAATTTTATGAATGCAATTATAATTTTTATTAAGGTTTGAAAGCCATTTCTGTCAAAACCCGTGAATTTTCGATAAATGATAGTTTTTATTTTAAATGTGAAAATAACATATTTATAAAATTATTTAGATAAAATAAATTTTATTTCTGGAATCAGGACGTCAAAATTATCCAACGGTGAATTTTTCATAATTTTCTGAGACAGTCAAATTTTTGGGTAAAAATTAAATACCGTTTAAATATATAATATGTTTTATGACATCATAATGACCCAATAGTGATGTAATAAAATACTATAATCCTTATGTTAGTCCAATATATGTTTCACCATAAAAATAATGTGATTTTGGGTTTGTTTGACTTACTTTTCAAAGCATTAATGGACCCCTCAAGACTTATTAAATACCTTGTCTTTTTAAATTAATTTCCATGGGAGTGTGACTCACCTCCACATAAGTAACCCTATTACTTTAAGAAGTTAGGACTTTGGCCTTATAAAATATTTTTTTCCTCTTCCCTTTTCCAAAAACCATGGGCAAAAACTATGGGATGGTTTGTGGTTTGGATTAATTTAATATAAGGGGTCCCAAACCTAAATAATAAAGAATTCCCTCACCTTTCCTATATAAACCCACCCAAGCTCCCACTTCCTCCTCACTCAAAGCCCTTGGAGTTCGTCCAACCTCTGACCTACTCTCTCTATAATCATTCCAAGGTTCCCCAAGATCCCAAGAAGCCTCTCTCAAGCCTCTCTCTAGCCTTTGAAAGCACACTTCCAAGTAAGGGTTTTTTCTTCCTTTCTCATTTTTGTCCAATTTTCTTTAAGTTGTTTTGCCCTTTTAATTTCAATTATGAATGTTGGGGTATGGTTTCTCACCACCCTCATACTTTCCTCTTTATTTTTTAATGATGGGAGACCCCTTTATCTCTCATTAAATGCCTCCCATGTACACCCGTTACTATGCCGAAATTCCAAAAGGAACTTCTCTCTCCTCATTTACATTCAAGCAATTCTTTTGTATCATGAATCTAAATTCCATTACAATTGTTGGGACATGTATCTATATGAACTCCTTACTTTACATTACATGTAAATATTATGAGGAACCCCTTTCTCTCTCATCAACCATTTTTATGAATTCTTATGTCACGCCGTTACGCTGCCGAAATCGCACCGATTTTCTAAGCCAATGCCATTGTGTAGTGGATACCATGCCCATTTCTCCATCAAGGGTATAAACCTTTATGCACATTTACTTATTGATTATAAAGTTTCATGTATTAATTCAAAATTTTTTTATCGTGGAATAAATGATTATGTTTTATGAATCCATGTTTTATGATCCATATGACACACTTATGCATGAAATGAAATGTTTAAGAAGGGTGCACCCTTATAGCGCTCCAATGCATTTGGTAAAGTATAGTATCATGATACGTCATGTGCAATGAGTGTTTACTCATGATAATTCAAGTGCAACGAGGGTTTACTCGTGCTTTATGTGCAATGAGGATTTACTAATGCTCCATGTGCAATGAGCCTTGGCACATGCTAATTCCATGATAAGTGTTGTTGCCACATTTCCATGTTATGATTATCATGATTTATCATGCCTTTATGTTCATGTTTCTCTTATTCTCTATTGATATTCATATTGTCTAACATGTATTTTACTCCTCATGTTATTCCATGTGTACTCCCTTACTGGGCTTTGTAGCACACCCTTTTCTTATGCATGTCCTCAGGTTATCCCATGCAATGCTAAGTACGAGGGAATGTAGTGGTCATGTAAATGAAGTTTTCAATAAAGATGTTGTATTTCATGTTTTAATTTTTTATGTAATGATCTTAATCCCCAAATACACTAAACCTCTCGATCTTCTTGTTGTATCAAGTGAAGTTTTATGTAATAAATCATGTTTAAGTTTGTAATAAAAGAAGGGTTGTCATATGGAGCCTTTGTTATTGTAAGAGGACTGTATGGGTCCATTGAAGTTGTTGGGGGTGGTGGTGGTTGCCTATAATTTATTCCAAGTTAATGGTCTAAAAATATCCTTTGTTGATATCGTAAATTCACTAGCTCTATGATTATATAGTGTATACTCTTCAAGGGACCTTGGTGGAATATGTTGGGCCGTGTTAAAATCTTCAAATTCGTATATATATTTCCCTTCCTTCCCAATATGAATTTTATTACCACTATCAAATAAAATACTATTTACTTTAGCTTTATCATTGGAGGTTATAGATGATGGACACCATTAGAAGGTTTCAAATACTAACTCTGTATAGAAGCAGTTGTCTCTATCACATGTTGCTAGGAATACTCTCCTAGTTGTTCCTCACCCTCCTATGTATTTTCCTTAAGAACATATTTACTGACTCATTTTTTTGATATAAATATTTTTTTTGTGCGAGGAGAACAATAAATCTAATTTTCCCAAAATACATAAGGGGAAAATCTTTATAAAAAATCCCAATATTCTTAGCCATGAATGTGATGATGTGCCCCCACCATTATTATTTTCTTTATCTTTTTCTTCATGAACAACTAGTAATTTACAAAGAGTTTTTTAAAATTGGGAGTGGGCATTGTAGGATGGGGTAAAGACTGATTGCATAAAATTGGGTTACCACTCCTTGGATTTCTCATTAATCCAACAATGATGTAGTTATTTATTAGTGCATGATGTAAAAACAAGGGTTATCTATACTTATACTCTTGAATGTAGTATGGTCATGGTTTTTCATAGGGTTTTTCACGAGGAACGTATAATTTTGATAAGTGGTTTCCTTTGAGGGATCCAACACTAAAGTATAGTATGCGGGGTATCTCATCAATTTGTTAAAATAAACTCCCATAAAAACTCATTATGGTTATAAACCGTAATAGTCAAGAATTATGAACTCCAATAATAAATTATACCATGTTATGGTCACGAGCCATGATTGTCAATAAATCTAAAGTCAACTCCTAGAAATAATTGTCCTTAACCACTAAAATGTGCTCCAAATAAATCTTCTATAATTTTATCACTCTAACTCCTCTCAACCAACTGTGGAAATTTTTTTTAGTTAATAATTTTGATCACCGCCATTTTTCATGGGGAAATTAACTCCAGAAAATTTTGATAAATCTTATCCTTAAAATATGGTTAGGGATGAATTTGGGATGTAAAAGTGTCTTTAAAAGAGGATACGTCTTAGACTGTGAGTTAGAATGGTAATTTCAATAGGTTTGAGGGTTGTATTGGGGTTGTATTGGTTTCTTGGAAAAGAATTTATTAGGGGATTCATTTCAAGATACTTCCTCTTAAAATAAGAATAAGTAACTTGAGTTTTAAGAGGCATGGTTTTATGGTAGGGTTTTTTGGGTATGGGCAAAGGTTTTTGGGGGATTTTATAGGATGTGAAGGGTTCTTAAAGGGGTTTTTTTGATGATTTTGGGTAAATAGATGGTCAAAATTTATGAGAATGTGAATATAAATTATTTGTTTTTGAACCACCGCAACATGGTACCATGTGGTGGGGGAATTAGTGGTGTTTATTATACTAAGGGGAGTTTTATAAACATAAAGACTACAAGGTGTTTAAAATATAAATATCATGGTTTTCATGTTGGAGTCTGGGTAAGGGTTTGACATGTTCTAAACCAAACGGGGCAAACAAGTTTCCATAAAATGGTTAAATATAAATGTATTATCCATGGGAAGAATTATAGAATGGAATAAGTTATTTCTTATAGTGAGGCTAAATTCTACTTGTATAAAAATGGCAATAGAAAAAATGACACATCATGGTTTTAAGTCATGAGGAAAAAATAGTTAGACATGGTTTTATCATTATTCTATTTCATTAGGAATTTTATAAATTAGATTTTATGCATTAACTATATATAAAAAAGAGAATTTCTATTCAACATAGCATGGTTAATGTTGTGGTTAATCGGAATAGAGTAAAGGCTTATCTTAGGGTGTATTTTTTTATCATGGGAAAGATTTATTTTTTTGGGTAATTTTGGGGTATATACTGGATTAAATAACTTCAGCTTCCATTGAATGGCATAAGCTATCCTAGCCATGGTTTTAGTTTGGGGTGGAATATAGATTTGGACTACGACTTGGGTGAGAGGAATTTTGGATTAACTTAGAGAAACTATCCCTATATAAAAATGTAAGACAATATAAACAATTCCATGGTTTATTCTAGTTTGGGAAATTTGGTGGGTAATAAATTGGATTAGAAGTAAGGACGTGGTTTTGAGGTTTGGGTTTTAATATTTTGGGATAGGGAAAACCATGTCCATGGGGAATGATCACCATGCCACAGTTTGGTTCCACTCCAAAATTTATTTATATCATTATCAATTCTAAATCCAATCAATTTATAAAGTCCACAACTCACTTTTTCTATAAATAATGAATCATTATAGAGGGTGAAGGAATCTTAATGTCTTTACATTTATAGTTTCCATAAAAAATACCTAAAATATAAAATTAAAATCCTTTCATGTTTCCTAAAAAATAAAATTGTTTTTTAGTTTTCAATGGAATACATGTATTACCTCTTAGTAAATGATTATTTTAAAGTTTAGATATATAATTAGTGCTTTTTATGTAATTGAACATGTGGGAAAAAATTCACCTAAATTTATAATCATCTATATAAATCATTACCATTAGTATATTTTCCTTAAATGTTGCTTAATCATCTCATTTGATCTTAATAGCTTATTTAGGGTGGAACCATCGAACTATATAGTGTTTAAAACCTTATGATTTAAGTTTACCTAGAAATGGTTTTATATACAAGTTAATAAATAGTACCTTATCTCCATAGTGTAACTCTCTCCTACAAATGTGTCAATCATGACACTTAATTATATTTTCCTTAAATGTCATGTCATTTTCATATGTATCTCTCCTGATTTTGTCAAGCTAAACTAGTTACTACAACCTTTTACTTTAAACTTTATTCTCATTAAAATGATATATTTTTACTACTCATTATGACTTGTGCTCTAACTTGAATAATGAGTGGCATGGATTACTATACATTAACCAGAAATGTCATATATGAATACATGATTTGAATGTTAACCTGTATACCCATAATATATCATCAAACTTCTTGGACATGTTTTTTTACTCAAGTTTATTAATTTATAAAAAATTTACTTGATATCTTAGTTATATAATTTCACTTAACCACTGGTATGTAGGTGATGGTTGGTTTAGTACTTTATTATGGAGTTCCATTTGAGTTTTTATTGGTTTGTATTTATTTTCAACATTAATTTAGAACCATTGGAGGTTTATAAGGTATTGTTTGAATATGTGAAGAATATTCTTGAGATGTTTTAAAATGATCTATAGTGAATTTAATATGTTTTGTGAGTGTTTATAGTTCTCTATAATTCTTATACTGGACGTTGAATATTTAGATGAGTAAAATATTTTATAGAACTCAGAAAAGATATTCTGGTCACCACATATGAAATTTAGTGACCCACATAAGAAAATTGATCTGCACATAATAGGTTTGTGCCATGCATATGTGATTTGTATTAGTCATAAGTCATTTGGATGCATAATATAATTGTGTCATGCATTTGAAGTTCTCTACATATGAAATTTTGGAGTAGTGTGTAAGAAGTTTGAGCCACATAAGAAGATTGAGTTACATAAGAAATATTTGTGTCACATGTATGGAGTTTTCCATATATAAAATTTTGGATCCACATTTAAGAAGTTTGAGCCATGTAAGAAGATTTTTCTATGTCTAAGTGATTTGTGCTATGTTTATGGAATTTCCTCATATGATATTTTCCTTTATGAAAATTCATGTTTATAAAATTTTTATATTTTTAAGAATTTAAACCTGATAATGCTAATGTCGATCTTAAAATATAAAAACATCATATTTAGAATATGAATCAAGTTGATTCATGAGGGGATTTAAAAATATTGATCAATTTATATATCTATGTGAAGTTTTGAATTCTGTTCTACTAAAAACTAATAAGAGTATCAAAGCTATGTTTGTTCATGAATAATATACAGATATTATTTATGGAATTTTAATGGGACAATGTTTTTCTAGTCTTCAGTTCAAAAAACATCTGGTAAATATTACACTGATTCATGTTGAGTTTGTTTTGAAAGTCCTAGTTCTTTAAATTAGAGTTCTTGAGTATGCAGAAGTGAAAGGTGATTTCTATTGAGATTTTTGATGTTCAAAAGAGTTTTTTCTTTGATGAGATCTAATGTGAAATTTTAAGATGATAGTTTGAGAATATGAAGTGTAGAAGGGTACATTAGTTACTCAATGCGGATACACTATCCACATTAGAAATATTTTGGATATAAGTATGCTAAAAAGTGAGCATTACTGAAGTAGTATTTTAATAATAACTATTTTGGCTAGTGGACCAAAAAGGTTTCATCTTTTTCCATTTTAGGATGCTGATTTTGATTGGAGAAATTTAATTTTCTTAAATTAATTACTTTTGGAGGAATTGATGTTGTTGAATATTGGATGTGTGGGAAACATAAAATTTACTCACTGCTGTAGAAAAATATATACACGATACCTAGTGGAAGACAAAGAAAAAGGAAAATAGGTGAGTGTTGTTAACAATAGTGTATTAAAATGTTAAGAGAAGAAGAGTGCTTGAGCCCAAAATTTAGAATTTATCATCTGAACTTGTTTGAGATTCAGATATCCATGAATCAAATCTAATATTGAGTATTGAGGAGTAGATAATAATGTGATTATATATTGAGTGAGTAATCTATTCCTAAATATTCTTGAAGGCTCATAGAGGAAGACCTTTATTTGTTACTATTTTAGAAAATAGACCTTCAAAGTGATCTTTTTCATTCTAGTTCTATTATATTATATTTTTAGTGTGAAGCTACACAATCCAGTGTGAATCAGGAAAGGGATAGTGTAATGTTATTCCAATATATATAATATGAATTCACATGTTCTTATAATGAAGAATGCATGGTTGTAAAGACTAACTAACCATAAAAAAGAGTAGGCCATCTGGGAATGATCTGAACCTTATAAAACTCATCATGTTCATTTATATTTACCTTTTCATGTACGACTAAGGATGAGAATTCATATTTAATTGGAATAAACTTTAACAAATTTTGGAGGTTGATTTAAAGTGAAAATAAATTGTAAAAATTGGCCTCCATTGATTCACCTCCCTTCTCAGTAGAGTAATCCAATACTAGGATCTTCAACCAGTATTAAAGTGAGTTTCCCTCTATCTATCCAATCAATTACTTATGATATATAATATGAATACTCTTAACAGTATGGGTGTTCCAACATTTTATGGAAAAAATTTCATAACTTGAAGAACATGTTGTTTCCATACCTTTTTTCCCTTGGATCAGAGGTTAGAGATGTTGTAGTTGTTGGTTTTCAACCCATTGAATGGAATGATCCAATGAACATTGCAGATAAAAAAATATGGAGGTTGATGGAAAGGCACAAAATTTTATTCTTATGTCTTTGTCCAAAAAACTCTACACTAAAGTGATGGTACTCCAATTAGCTAAAGAAATCTTGGATAAGTGGGAAAGTAGCTATGAAAGGAATGTGAATGTCAAGGATGCAAAATTACATATTTAGAGAACCTTGTTTGAAGACATAAATATTATTTAAGAAGAGAACATTGGTGATTATTTTACAAGGGTCAATGCAATTATAATAAATATCTGAGGATTTGATGAAAAAATTGAAAATTATACTATTTTAAAAAATCTTATGAGAAACTTTTTGTACATGTTTATACCTAAGATCTCATCTCTTAAAGATATTTAATACATATCACTTGATGAGTTTCATAATATCCTTATATTCCATGAGATAAAAAAACTTCCAACCTTCAAGAATAAGGTTAATGATGAAATGGCCTTTAAGGACCCGAGAAAGCTAAAAATCAATGAAAATGATTATGATACACATTAAAGTGAATATTAGAATGAAGAGGATAATATATATTTTCAAATAATCTTTTCACTTATTTCAAATAATTTCAAAAAGTTAAGGAACAAGAACAAAGTAAAGTTTCCACATAAATTCTATAAATATAATGGAATTGGGCATTTTTTACACTAACTATGATAAGAATAAGGGATAAATTTTTTAATCTGAAGAAGGTGAGAAACCTTAGTGAAATAAGTGGTATAAAATTTCAAAAGAATCATCAAAATCTGGAAGAATTAAGAAGATATTTTCCAGTAGTAAGAGAATAAATATTACGAGAAAGGGATGAGATGATCACTCATCTAGTAATGAATCTGGTGAGAAATTTACCAATTTTATAGCTCATGTTGAAAAAGTGTTTGACACTTAAAGTAGTGAAGAAGATGATTTAGAACCAAATAAGATGAAACACATGTTTAAAGATGATATTGAATCTTGTCTTGAGAATAATACTATTATAAAAAAAGAAAATAAAAAGATAGTGATGGAAAAAAAGAAATTGACTAAAGAGAAGAATGAGTTTGAAAAGAAAGAAGCAGTCCTTATTGACGGGATCAAAAAATTTAGGTTGAAATCTACCGAACATGAGAATATGATAAAATAAATCTAAAATAGATTTTCTATGAAAGAAGAAAAATTATGAATGAAAAAGTATAAGTGTCTTAAGGCTAAGAATGAACTATATAAGTTAAAGGAAGATTTTAATTTTTTTTGAATTCAAAGAAAAATCATCTAAGTTAATTGAGAGAATTTTCTAAAAAGATTAGGTTAAAAATATACATATTTAATATTCTTGTATTTTTGTTTTAAATAATAATTCAAGTTAAAATTCGCAATATGGTTAATTATGGACTAATAAAAATGAGGAGAACCATTCACTTATATCAATAGAGAAAAGTAAGACATTAAGAACACCAGTGACTCCCAAAAAAATTAAATTAATACCCAAAGTGTATATCAAGAAAAAAAATTGGAAAAAATTTCCAGAAAAATAACTATGATCCTAGAAGATATATATTCCCAAGAAACTTCTAGTGCCAGGGAGTGTTTTGGTATAAGTACTATACATTCTGGTACAATATGTCACTACCTGGAATGAGGTATAAATTTAGGGATGTCAATTTGAGGAGATGAACTCAGGTTCTTAGAGAAGGCATATCTTAAAGAAAAATACTTCCAATTTTCCTACTTAGAACATATTTGAGTGTATTAAAGAAGTATGTGTTAGGTTTGAGTAACATGGTTATAGTGCATTGAAGTTTATAAAAAATTGCCAAGAAATGTTTCTTATAATAAGAAAGAAAAGGGAATTCATAAGACCAAGTGAGAAAAGGAAAGTCTAGTAGAAATTGCATTAGAGGCTAAAAAAAGAACCAAGTCATGGGTTTTTGATAGTGGGCGCGCATACCATATGAATGGTGATATGAATATTCAGTTTTTTGAGAAACATGAAGAAGCATCAGTCACCTTTGGTAATGATAACCCTTTAAAAATCAAAGGTATTGAATCAAATAAAATTGGATTTAAAAATCTTAAATTAATGATGTTTTGTATGTGGAAGGATTGAGGTAAAATATGTTGAGTGTTAGTTAGCTCTATTTTGATGGGAATGAGGTTATTTTTCAAAAGGACTCATGTATCATTAAAATATTAAAGGATGTAAGGATCATTACCTAAGAAAAGATAAAAAATTATAATTTATTTTTAAATAGTGATCCAAACAATTTTTCTTATTTGGGTGTAAAAGAGGAGATTATGATATGGAAAGGGAGGATTAGTCATCTTGGACAAAGAATCCAAAGAAAAATTAAAAAACCTGGTTTTTAAAGATATCCCCAATCTAAAAATATAAAGTAATGTTCTTTTTGGAACATGTTAGAAAGGAAATATGACTCATAAATCTCACAAAATGGTTGACATTATTTCTACTAGACCAATAGATCTTAGTCATGATGATTTATGTGGTCCCATGAGGAAAAATTCCACAAGGGGTAATTTATGTTTTATCACATTCATTTATGATTATACTCGAATGACCAATGTGATGTTCATAAAGCACAAGTCAGAATCCATTGAGATGTTTAATTTTTTTTGGATACATACTGAAAAAAGTTAGGATTCTTCATTAAGAAATTGAAATCTGGTAATGGTAAAGAATATACACATGATTCATTTGAAAAATATATTTATAAAAATGGAATCAAGCATCAATTAAGAACACCATATAGTCTTTAACATAATAGTGTTTCAAAAAGGTATACAAGAAGCATCGTTGAGGTGGGTAGGACAATGCAAGCTGAAAATAATGTCTCAAAATATTTTTAGGGGGAATATATGTGTACTTATATACACATTCATAACCAATGAATTTTGATACCATAGACACATTCTAATCCTTATTATATGTGGTATAATAAGAATCCATATGCCATTTACTTCAAAGTTTTAAGTATTATATGCTTTATAAAGGCTGAAGGAAGTAAACTTAGAATGTTTAAAGAGAATGTTGATGAAGGGGTCCTTATAAGCTACATATCTTGTGGCAGTGGGTAAAAGTTCTAGAAAAATAGGATACATAAGCTTCTCAAATGTTCAAATGTTAAATTAATTTAAAATAAACATCAATACAAGGTGTTTTTTGAGGATAAAGGTGAGTAATCACAAGCTAGAAACAATCATAATTTTGAAAAATAGATTCCAAAATAAAAAGAATTTGGGAAGAAAGTTGTTGATATTAATTTCTATGAAAATTATGATGATGAAACTATTTTTAACCTAGGTTTAAGATATAAAAGGTTATAAAATCATTTTATATAAATAATATAATAGAAAACTAAGAGGAACCAATCAAAACTAGAAGAAAACTAATAATTGAAAACTATACAACTCTTATATCATAGGTTGAACCAAGAACTATAAATGAAGCTATTGGTCATGAATAATGGATTCAATCCATGAATGATGAGCTAACAAAAATGGAAAAGAACTCCAATTGGGATTTTTTTCCAAGGCCCAAAGATAGAAATGTGATTGGAACAATGTTTGTGTTTAGGAACAAAATTAATAAGAAATTTGTGGTAACAAGGAATAAGCCTAGGTTGGTATGTAAAGGATACACATGAATAAAAGGAATATAATTTAAAGAAACCTTTTCTTCGGTTGTAATACATGAAATAATCAGGATGTTTTTGGAAGTGGTTTCATATAAACACTAAAAAGTTTATAAAATAAATGTGAAATAATCATTTTTGAATGGTGATCTTGAAGAATAAGTATTCATTAATAAACTAGAAGGTTTTATTCCAAATGTTGATGGAAACACAATTTTCATATTGAGAAAATAATTGTATGGCTTGAAATAGGCTCACAGATCTTGATATTCAAAACATGATGGTTGTCTAAAAAATGATGTTTTCAAAAGAGAAAGTTGACAACAATTTGTATTTAAAGGATCTATCTATATGTATACTACTTTTCATAGTGTAGGTTGATGATATAATTTTTTCCAATGATAATGTGTATATTTTTGAGGATTTTTCTGAGTAGATGTAAAATAAATTTGAGATTTCTTTATTGGGAGAGTTAACATACTTTTTTGGATTATAGGTGGAATAGAAATTAGATTACATATTTTTATCTAAATAAAAATATTCCAAATAACTATTGAAAAAGTTTTGAATGAAAGATTTAAGATAATTTTCATCTCCAATTTTAGTTAGAACAAAACTATATAGGGATGTGAATGGTATAAAGGTTGATCGAAAGGAATTTAGAAGTGTCATTAGAAGCTTGTTGTATTTGAAAGCTTCAAGACCTAACATGGACAATGCAGTAATAATTTGTTCTATATTTTAGAGTGACCAAAGGGATTCATACATGATTTCAATGAAGAAAGTTCTGAGATGTGAATGGGACAATAGAATATGTATTGTTATAAAAGTGCATTATAGATTTTCTCTTTCTTGGCTTCACTAATATAGATTGGTCAGGTGATAAAAAATACATAAGATCCAGTTCAGCCATTTTTTTTCATTTTTTGGGCTATGTGATCTGGTACAGTAAGAAATATAACATAGTGACACTTAACACAACTGAATTAGAGTATATAGAAACTACTCATGTATGCACATAGGTTTTATGGATGTGTGTTCAGTTATCATTTTTGAAGGTTGAGAATGATAGTATGTTAAGATATTGTGTGATAATCGTAGTGCAATAAATCTTTCAAAGAAACATGTAAAAAAATCTAGATCAAAACATAGAGACATCAATTATCATTTCAAAAAGTAAAGAGTGGAAAATGGTGGTATCAAGCTGGAATATATTTCTACCTAGAATTAGAATTCATACGCCATCATAAAAGATAAACTAAGAGAGAGGTTATTTGAGTTAAAGCTAAAACTCCATGTTTTTCCCTCTCCTCACACTTGACGAAGTATGGACAATAATACCTCCATAAATATTTGGATTATATTGAAAAAATGGGGGAAATAGTGAAACAACTCTTTATCCAAGAGGTATGGAATTCTTGACCAGTGGGGGAGTGTTTGATATTTTTTGGATTTGAAGTTATGGATAATGTTTTATGGGTTTTTTTTGAATTTTAGGGATTAATGTGAGATATTGATGTATGCATTGGGGGGGGGGGGGTGGATGGGTGGGTTCATTTAAGTCATGTGGCCACAATTTCTTGACATCGAGGGATGAAATTATCTAAAAAAATTAACTTATCTAGTAGTGTGGTGTAATAAAATTCTATTATCAGTGAGGATATGATTTGATGATTCTTAATAGATTTATTGAGTCATAAAATAGATATGAGTTTATTTTGAAGAGATGAATAATTTTTCTAACAAATCCAAAAGGTGGAGATTGCAGTTCCCTTGGAGTCATTATTGGTTTCCATTTGTTGTCAATCTTGATTGAGAATCATTATAGGTTGTTGAGGTATTGTTTGAAGTTATGAAGAATGTTTTGGAGTTGTTTTGAAATAATATAAGGTGAATTTTAGATGCCATCTGAGTGTTTGTTGTGTTTTGGAATTATTGTACTTGAAATTTATTATTTTTCGAAGTAAAATATCTTATGAGAACCACAAAAGTTATTTTGGTCACCGTGTATGAAATTTTTTGAGCCACATAGGAAGATTGATCTATGTGTAAGATATTTGATATATGTATAGTATATTTGTGCTTGTTTTAATACATTTGGTTGTGTAAGGGAATTATGTTTCACATTTGATGTTTTTCACATATGAAATTTTGATGTCATGAATAAGAAGTTGGAGTCATATAAGAAGATTGAGTTATGTGTGAATTATTTGTGCCACACATATGAATTTTTCCACATAAAATTTTTTATATCCATGTGTAAGAAGTTTGAGTAGTGTAAGAATATTTATATACACATGAGATATTTTTACTACGTGTATGAAGTTTTCTCAAATGATATTTTCCTTGGTGAAAAATCATGTTTCCAAAATTTATATATTTTTGAGAAATTTAAACCTAATGATTCTAACACTATATTCAAAGATAAAAACATCATATTTAGAATATGATTCAATCTGATTTAGGAGATAATTCAAAAATAGTCATCACTGTAAATATCTATATGATGTTTTGAATACTGTTCAACTAAAGGTTGAGTAAAATATTGAAGCTATGTTCTTTCCTAAAGAATCTGAAGATATTATTTCTGGAATTTTAATAGGAATATTCTTTGCTAGTCTTAAATTCCAAATTTCATTGGGAAATATTACAACGATTAAAGATGAGATCATTTTGAAAATATGAGTTATTTAAAGCTGAATTCTTCTACATGTAGTAGTGAAAAGTGATTTCTATTGATATTTTTGAAGTCTGAATGAGTTTTATATTTTTTTATGTCATGTTTTAAAGTTTGATAAGTCAATGTTTGTAAGGTTCACTAAAAAATATATTAGTTTTTTCCAATAGGGGCTTCTATGTTGGTAAAAGTACATTTTTTGTGGTAAAACATTTTACCAACATATATGTCCCTGTCACTAAAATATCGGTAAAAACTCTATCACTAAATATTTTTGTGATAGATAAAATCATTCTGTTACAATTATAATAATACCAAAATATAATATATATGTTGATTAAAATTTTTAGCAATAAGTTATAATGACAATTTTTTCTATTGGTAATAATATTACCAACATATAATGTTTATTTATAAATTAAATTTGAATAAAAATTATAAATTTTTATTTCTAATAAAATTTCAAATTATATTTAATAATTTTTTGTATATAATATCTTCACACATGATCAAAACTTGGAAAAAATTAATTATATTAATAATGAAATTTAGTACAAAATGAATCAATACACCATACAAAATCTATCCACCCAACATGATCCATCACACACCCCACTAAACCACAACACCCCTCCCCCATGCCAGTAAGCCAGCAACTTCCCATCCATTTCATCAAGCCAGCAACAGCCCACCCATACCACACTAGGGACCAGAGAACACCCCAGGACCAGAAAGCTAGTAGTAGGCTGTCCATGCTAGCGAGCCTACAACAACCCATCTATTCCCCAGGACCAGCAAGCTAGCTCAAGACTATCCATGCCACCCTAGAGACAAGCGAGCACCAACAACCCATCCATGCCCCGAGACTAGTGAGTTATCTCCAACTCAAATTAGTAAAAAATATCTACATGAACCATGATTATTAGAAAGTTAACAAACCCAAAAATTATTAGGCTATGTTTGGCATAAGAAATCCTTTTCAATAGAAATGTAAAAGACAAATAATAAAGACTTTTCAATATTTTATTTTATATACATAGAAAATGTGTGATGAGATATGTTATTTGAGATGCATAAAAACATATCAAAAAACACACATTGCAACAGACCTATTTGAAATAGTGTGAATTATTCCTAAAAGTCACTAAAATTAAAATTGATAGTGTCTCCATGTGAAATAAAACCCCTCATAAGTATGGACCTACCACCACCCATAGTCATGTCACCTGGAAAGCTGAGTTACATCCACCAACATGAAAAGAAATCTAGGAGAAAAACGCTGTGAAAACCCCCCAAGTATAATATCTCAATGTGCTGAGAATCAAGAACCAATTTAAAGAGAAAAAAAGGAGAAAAGGAGGTTCACATCAACACATATTTCATTAGCTCCATGCATTGAACCATGTTAGTCTGGTTGGAATATTGGAGTTCCTACAGAACCCGTAAAGAAAAATAACACAAAATAAGAGTGATCAAGGAACTTTGAAACATATAAGCCATCATCACATAAAAACTATTTAATTAGTTCTAGATCATGTAGATAGTTGTTATTGCAATGCCTGGAACTAATCAAACTAGATCCTAGAATAAAATTCTGTGAGAAAAAGGCAATACATCAAGATAATAACAAGTGTAGTATTAACATTGGAGTCTCCAGCTAAAAGATCAATATACAACCATTCAAGTACATAAAAATAAGTGAAAAAGAAGCACACAGTCTAAAAAATAGCACTTTGGTCCCCACTTTTCACTGAAGAATCTAGAACTATAGCTGGGAAATAGATTATAGTCAATCATCAAGGATAATTGTGGGAATCATACCCATATAACAAGAGGATACCTGGTAAAAACCAAGTGCGTACAGCCTAAATCAAGCAGAAATCATTGTATTCTTTACTAGAACTGGACAGTAACATCATCTCTCTTAGATTGTAAATAATTCCCATCATACCTAAAATATAAACCATTATAACCATGCACCACAAATTCAAGGAAAAACAACCTCAAATGTAAGGACCATATCAATATCATCATCATATAAAGGACTCTCTACAAATTCTCAAATACAAAAATCCTTCAGAGGAGTCTATTCTTCAACAACTGAGGATCCAAGCACTGATTGACCTACCAAAGTCTAGTGTAATCCATTAAGAACAACAAAAAAGTCAACAAACTTGAAGGTGATAATCAAGGATAAAAATTTCAAGGTGAAGTCATCTAGTAATGAAACATTATGATTTGAGGAAGAAAGTAACCCTTTGAGTGCTACTCAACTGGTTAGTATCAATAAAATAGACAAAAATAACTCAAAAGGCACCTATAATTTATCTACCATATTTCATATAAATCTAATCCATGATTTGATAAAATATATAGTTGTTTACAAGTGACTGAAAATAGACTGATTAGGACATGAAATCACCATGGTAATACCAATTCCAAGTAAACTTGAAAGTAATAAACCTACATCCCATGTAAAAGCATAATTTAACAATTCTTTGGGGACTCATGAGAACAAAAAACTAAATGGACTGAGATAAAAAGACCAAACCACAATGAACTTTGATCTTGTGAAGCAAATAATGATGATATTTTGTGAATTGTTGATGCATGGATTTAATGATCAAACCACTAGAGTGAAAAATATTAAATAGACAATTCAATTTTTATGTGATTGTTAGTACATTGTTGATGTGTGGATTTAATGATCCCCTCAATGAAAAAATCTTTTCTCCATCACATCAACCCATTTTATAAAGGTCTCTATAAGAAACATATATAACATTTAAATTTATTAAAATCATAAAAAAAATACCCATATAAGCTTAGATTTTAACTTGGGATGTTTTTATAGACATATATTACATGTATATGTCCAAAAATCACAAGTAAAAAAACACCCAAATAAGATGGAAACCCACCTTCACATCCTATTTTATAGCACCATCTAACTAGTTTAATTACTTAAACACAACTACATAAATTTTTTTCTTAAAACACAAATAACTAAAAAACATAAAATGAATTTTAAAAATACATATAAAAAATAATAAATAATTATAAAAATATATAAATACATTATGTCTCTAGGTAGTTGATCATACCACGATTCACTATTTTATTTCACCCTTATACCAATGTATTAAACTAGTTTTGTATTGAAAATTAAAAGTATAATAAAAAATTTCACTCCAGGTTTGATTCAATTAATTTGTATTTAACACTATTAAAAAGGTAAATGTTACTTTATTTGATAATTATATTATAGGTGGAGGTGATTTGGAGGGCCCATTATGAAGAGGAAGAAAAATGGGCCAAAATTGCATGGATCCATGAAGATCTGTCCACTATTTTGCCTTTTTAGAAAATTAATTTCACCAAAATGGGCTCATATTTTTTATTCTAGTAGAAAATTTAATTGGATACAACTCTTATAAAAAAACCCAAGCCCAATTCTACTAGAAAGGGGCCCAACCTACTTGATCTGTCCAGAACATCGAATTTATGAGAAGTCAAAAGCGGCGTTCTGTAGTTTATCTATATCTATGGATCCACTTGTCCAATTGATGCTAAAATTTATGTGGAGATAGTCAGGAAGTGGGGATACAACTTTCTAGTTTTTTAAAAAGGGATATTCAATTGTATAATGGCCAAAATGCACGGTACAAGTGGTTTGAAGAAATTTGTGTACCCAAAACCACCTTCCAATTTTCCTATAAAATGGCACCTTGGACTCTCCATTTGGGAGTTCGAACTAGAGGCAAGGTGCTAGAAATTTTGGAGTGTGTGTTTTTAATAAGAATTACTAAAAGAGGGATGGTTTTAAAATAGTTTAAAGAAAATGATTTGATTTAAAGAGTTTAATAGTTGATAAATAAAAGTGGTGTTTTAGAATTTTGAGATAAGAATATCATTTCAAGTTCACTACATATCTTGGTGAGTTCATCATTTTGAAAAATACACATAGTTTAATGGAATCCTTTGGTTAAGAGTTTTCAAGATTTCAACTTCCCTCTTTCCTCTTAAACAATGCTCAAAGAACCACCCCTTGACACAATAATCATGTTGTCAAGGTTTGGGTAGCAAGAATAGAGAACTAAGGCTACCAAAGCAAACTAAAATCTTATTTATGTGTGAGATAAATAGGACTCTTGTCTTGTCCAATCAGAACAACCCAAGATTACCACTTGAAATATCAACCCAATAGGTGTTGAAATAAAAAGTGTTTCACTTAATTTTAACAATAGAAATGCAATCATAGAATAATCATGCCAAGATAAGAAATAAGTGAAATATTTAGCACACAAATCACACAAAACCAGTAGAAAAACAAGTGCTGGAACTCCCTCCCAAGTGTGTGTAGCTCCCTCGAAATTACCATCCACCATTTAGCTCGACATCGGGAGGAGGAGGATGATTTTTTTTGAGAGGTTAAAGGATAAAAAGGTTGGATACCTTGGACTTGTTGATACCAATTCTGCTTGAGGTAGCTTGAGTTTCTTCCTTGTCGGTACTGGGGTTGTTCTTGCCACTTGGGGTTTAGATTTGGCCTGAATGGCTCTTTCTTGAAGAGAGGTGCTTGTTGGAATGGATGCCCTATGAACATGGCTTCACAAGACTCAGGTGAATCTTGAAGTTGTGGGCACTGTTCAGAAAAATGAGTATTTTCAGAACAAATACCACAATGTAATGGAACTGGGGAAGATTGTGAGTTACCTTGTGCTTGAGATAATTGAATTATAAGGGTATGCATCTCATCAATCTTGTTATCTACCTTTTGTTATAGAGATTAATGACTTACCTCATGAACTCCTCGGGTTGGTGAAATAGCCCGTGTACCAAATTTTTGTGCATTTTGAGCCATGTTGGCTATTAAGTCTCGAGCAACAGAATGAGTTTTATCAACTAGGGAACCACCAGCTACAACATCAATCATTCCACAACCTATGGGGATAAGTCCCACATAGAAGTATTGGATTAATAGTTGTTCACTAATCTGGTGGTGGGGGAAGTTTGAGCAAAGTCTTTTGAATCTCTCCCAGTATACATAAAGGGTCTCTCCTTGTGATCACTTAATTCCACAGATTTCTTTCCTAATTGATGCAGTTTGGGATCAGGGAAGAACTTATCTAAAAAGAGTATTTTAAGGTCATTCCAGCCCCCAATAGTGGTAGGAAAATAGTATAGCCAATATTTTTCTACACTATCAAGGGATAAAGAGAAGGCCCTAAACTTAATTAGGTCCTCAGATACATTTTAGGGTTTCATGGTAGAGCATAATATGTGAAACTCCTTAAGGTTTTTATGAGGGTCCTCACCAGGAAGACCATGGAATTTGGGAAGTGGGTGTATGAGTCCTGATCTCAGCTGAAATTTGGCTACTTCCTTAAGATATTGGATGTATATAGGTTGGTACTCCACATCCGGGGTGGTCAGTTCTTTTAAGGTTTGATTATTTACTGCCATGTTTTCTTGGATTTGATTGGGTTCAATTTTTGATTTCTTTATGGACACTTGAGGTTATAAAAGGGGTTCCTTAGTATTACTTGATTGACCTTCTCTATATGACTTGATTTGTGAATGGAGTGAATTTTCAATTTTAGGGTCAAATTTAAGCAGTTTTTCTTTTTCTGATCGGGTCATGAAAATAAGTTGTGAAGTTTGTTTTTTATGATTGAATATGGATAAAATCACTTAAAAATGGTGGAAGGAGAATAGAATTTTATAATAAATAATTATAGAGAGTGATGTAAAAGAAGAAGAAGAGATAGATAGAGAGAGGAAGAACACACAAAAACAACCAAAAATAGAAATAGAAAACCAAAACAAAAAACAATCAAATGGGGGTGGGGTATTTAAAGGAGTACTAATTAAGAAGTAAAATAAATAAATAAAAGTAAATAAAGAAAAGAAATTATCTTGGATCCCCATAAACGGTGAAAAATTTGATCGCATTGTCGAGCGCGTCAAATTAGATGTTTATTTTTAACTAGGGTTGCTGCTATACTGTAGATATTCTAGTTAAAAATAAACATCCAATTTGATGCACTCAACAACGCGATCAGTAGTACGCTCAATGTTGAAGTGAATTAAAAACTCGAGGAACCTCTATATGTCATATTAAATCCCTTGAAACACAAAACCAAATATAATATTAATAATAATTCATAAATCAGAATCATGATAAAACAATATCATTTTAATAAGGCATGTGAAATAAAAACTAAAAAAATAAAACAAAAAATGAGAGTATTGTGTCTCTTCATGAATTTCCAATCCAAATTAATAAAAATTTCAAACATTGGTACGTTTTGGTATCTATAGACTTTTATATATAATTAATAACTAGCCTAAAATCAAATAGAAATAATAATAAGCTAAAATAATATATATTTTACAAAATTGAACATGTCTAAAATAAAACACTTACTCGATCCCCTATAAACTCATGTCGTTGATGGGTCCTATGTTTGGAATTGACATTTAAAATTATTATTATTTAATGATAAAAAATGAGGCCTCAAAATCAAATATTTACATTAATATACACTTGAAATATCAAATGTGAAATTGCTTAAATAAGTAAATTGAGAAAATAAAAAATTGATTTACTAGTTTCATTACCCAAGTGGAGTTTTATTATTTTTATGAAATATTAGTGGAGTCGAATAAGAACTTACAATTGATGTAGATTCCGGTTTGATAATATGGGAAGAAAACACATGTGTTGACCTGAATCATAATAGAATTAATAATAAAATATAAGATAATTGATTATGTAAATTGTATTCTATCATTGAACTGAAGTTGAAGAACATAAATAATGAAATAGATGGTATCTATAATGTATACAAGTATATAATTTTTATAGAATAAATAACCTGGATTTGAACATTTCCATAAATATAGTGTAAGGATTAAACATTAATTTTGTAGAATTCAGGCTTGTAGTAATAATTAATGGATCTATAAGGAAATACATGAAAAAATATAATTGAATAATTATTAAGGTGTATGATATTTCTACTAATAAATGAAACATTGATATTGGTGAAAACTTACCACTATGTCATTTCACATGAACCAATTACGTCACTAAAATAGCATTTGGTTGTGAATATTCATTAAAGAAAAGTGTTCTACTGCCTTTGATTCACGAATCTCAAACAATGATTCAATTCTACAAACAGATGTAATCGAACCAAAAATACAGATATAGTAGACCTATAAGCAAAAACTAGAACCTACAACTTTAAATTAAAATCCACCAAACAATTATTTGATCTAACAGCATGGATAAAACATTCATCGAAGACCCCGAGCAGCACCATTTCCATCGGGTGCCACCGAATGCTGTCAAGCACCGTCGTCCAAACCGGGATCTATTGTTACCAGACCAGCTTCATCGCCACTCAGAATAACCACCAATCCAACTGAAAAGAATGTATTTCACATGAGGAATCTGGTCAGGAACATGGAGGGGGTTTGTGCAATGATGTCCATGGGTGATGCCATTCGAGAAAAGTGAAGGGGTTCCTACAAGGAGGTCCACAAGGAATATCATCCACAGGGAATGCTGAGTGTGGGGAATTCCGGTCGCGAGGAACACCATCCATATGGATCGCTGGCCATGGGGAACACTGGTAGTGGGGAATGTTGGCCATAGTGAAGGGTTGGGTGAGGGAGCTCGTGGGGATTGATAGAGGGGGGGGGGGGGATGGGGGTTGTTCTTTTGGGGAATATTAGGGTTTTTTGTATATTTATTTATTTATTTATATATATATATAATGAAAAATGTTATGAATTTATATAAAAATCTATTTTTTATAAGGATTATGTATATATGTATCAATATATATATATATATATATATATATATTACTAATAAATATGACTAAATTATGGATATTTTAATTAATTATATATATTTTTATTATCAAAATTATATGCTTGTAATGTGTAATATATATATCTATATATTCAATTTTTGGTTAAATATTTGATGTTACTGAATAATTTAGTGGTAATGGAATTTTTTAATGGTAAAAGATTTTTTGGTAATAATAACTAATAACAAGAGATTCATTTATTAGTAAATCAATTGTTTGTATTATTATGATAAGACAATAAATTTAAATGTTGGTCAAAGATTTTTTGGTATTGAAATACTAATATAAACAGATATTTCTATTGGTAAAAATAATTGTTGGTACTTATAGCCAATATCAATGGGATTTAATATCTTTTGGAATTAATCATTTTTACCAAGAGATATATTATCTGTCAGAAATTTTCTGTTGGTAAAGGTCACTTTTTTTGTTGTGGTTACATAAACAAATAAATGTGGATACACTATCCAAATTGGATATATTTTTGATATAAGCATGTATACAAGTGAGTTTTCCTTAATTAATCATTTAATACTCACTATTTTGGATAATGGAACATAAAATTTAAACATTTTACATTTGAGGATGATAATTTTTATGGGAGTAATTTAACACTTATAAATGAGGAACTTTTTGAGGAATTGAGGATTTTAAATATTGGATATAGGGGAAACATTAAATATCCCCAAAATAAAGAAAAAATATATACATTATTGAGTAGAAGGGGAAGATGAATGAAAAGAGGTGAGTGTTACTAAAAACAGAAAATTGAAGCATTTAGAGAAGAAGAGATCCTGATGCCCAAAGATCATAATCCATCATATAAATCTATTTGAGATCAATCTATCAGTAAATCACATATGAGAATGAGTATCTAAGAGCACATCATCATATAATTATACACTGAGTGAGAAATATATTCTTGAATACCCTCGAAGGATTGTGGAGGAATATATTCATATACTATTTCGAAAGAAACTAGAAATTCAAATTGATATTTTTCATTCTGGTTCAATTACGTTTTATCTGTAGTGTAAATTTTCACATTCCAGTGTGACTCTATAAAGGGATAGTGTGATGTTATGCTTTTTCATGTAATATGAATTCAATTGTTCTTGTACTGAAGAATCCGTGGTTAGGGAGAATAACTAACCATATAAATAATTAAGCCTTTAGGGAAGGATCCAAACCTTGTAAAAATGATTGTAGTCATTTCTCTTAGTTTTTTGTATGTATGAGTGATGTTGAGAATTCATATTTGAGTGGATCAAACTTTAATAGGTTGTATATTTTTATTTAAAGTGGAAATAATTTATAAAAAATGATCTCCACCGATTCATCCCCCCTCTTAGTGGAGTAATTCAATCATAGTAACTTCTTATTGACCTCCACATTTCATAATAAACACCTTAACAAGTGATTATTAATGTAGGTTTCTCGATTATTGATAAGTAATAAAGGTAATACAAACTAAGAATGGATATTATTATTAAATATTGTAATCACTACCTTTTCTAGGTTAGTTGAATTTTCCTCAAATTATTTAATTTATAAGAAAAATAAACACACATTGAATCTATATGTTTCAAAATAGAGCATGGAAATGAGATTATGAGGTCAATTTCCTAAACATCAAACAATTTTACTTGATGTATTAGGTATTGATTCATCTCATTCCTTTTTTCCACTTATACCAATCCTTAGAAAATGATTGCATGTTTCTGTCTAATCACTTACATATCAGTGGAGGGTTATCCAAAATAATTTTATTCTGGATATATTATTCCCTATTTAGTCTAGTTTATGGTGTCTTTCAGTAGGTGATGGGTAATTTTTTTTATAAATTATATTCACCTAAAACTTGGGAACACACTAAAAAAAAATCCATAACCATACCTATTGAATAATAAAGGATAATCCCTAAATTATTGGTTTAATTCAGCTAATAATTCCTTCTCTTAATGATATGTGAAGTGAGGTAAATTTACCCATTTTCTAATTGGTTTTCTAAATCAGTATACCATGGTCAAGCTTGTATATCAAAAAATAATAATTTCTAAACTATGAACTCATTATCAATTTCTAGCACTTTTTGAACATCCACATGATTTAATTTAATAATTGATAAATAATAAACCACTACATTATTTGATCCCTTAATACATTTTATTTAGAATTCAAACTCCCACATTATTAGAATCCAACAAACCAATATTTACGTGACATCCATCTTTTTCAAAAAGTGTTTGAGGGTTGTGTGATTTGTGTAGACCACCACTTTTGAGAGAATAAGAAAAGGACTAAACTTATCCAAATTTAATCCACTATCAATACCCCATTTTCAATCATATTGTAATTATATTGAGAATTAGTAATATCCATAGACAATATGTAGTTTTTTTCATATCACATCATTTTTAAGGTGTTTAGCCACTTAGATGTTATAATTATTAGAATGACTATCAAATACTTCTTTAGTATAGTAACCCAAACTCCAGTTACCCATATCCAATGTTCATTTATTACATAAGAAACTTATATAATTAAAAGTTTAAAAATATTGGGAGACTAGATAAATATTAGATTATTTTATGACATTATAAATTAAAGTACATCATAAAAACATATAATCTTTATTATTCATTTGTTTCATATACTTAGATCACATGTATCCTTCTTTATAATTTCATAGGGAAATGGGGAAATACTATAAAGAGTGATATTAGATTATCAGTAAGGTAAAGTTTATAGTTTAATCTAATATTGAATAATCATGACATACATGACATGGAAGGAATAAAAAAATAAATAAATTCTATATAACTGAATACAAAACATACAATATCTATAAAAATGGAAATAGATGTTCACATGGATAATAATAACATATATTAAATTGACGGAATACATAATTCCAAACACCATGTCCAAATTGTTGGTTAGAGTGGATACTCAAGAGGGGGTGAATTGAGTTCCAATAAAAATTTCTGTTTAAGATATCTCTATTAAAATCCCCCAAATCGAATAACAAGATAATCTGTAGTGAATTTGTATTAGAGTAAAGGGTCAGTCAGGTTCTCAAGAGATTGATTAGTTCTCAGTTAATTCAATCTGAAGATTAATTAACTTTTTAAGCTAACCTAATTATTTAAAATATATAAAAACACTTTCTAGATTAACTATCAAAGTAAATTTAAAAAAATTTTATATTTCAAAGTAATTGGCAGCAGAATATTCAATATAGGTTAAAACTAAAAAAAATAAGCACAAAATATTTAAAATAATAGGTTCAGTCTCAAGATGATACTTAGTCCTCTCAAACAATTTATATAAATTTTGATCCACACCCTGGATCGGGGTAAAAAACAGTACAAAGACTATCCAGGTACTAAGACCTCTACCACAATTCTTAGTGGGAAAACAAAAAACAATAGCACATAGGCTATCCAGGTCACACTTGACCTCTACCACAATTCACAGTGGGATATAGTAATGTGTAAGAAGTTTGGATTGAGGATTTAGTATCCTCCAGTTCAGTCCAGGAGTCAGTGTGTAAAAACAACACACTCTGCTCAAAAAGTAAATGCTTGAAACACAATATATATAAACATATAGAGATGAGTTTAGAGTGCTCTATGTGTTGTGAGTGAAGCTCTGGACTCCTTGGATTGATGTAAATGAAGCTCTGGGTCCTTCTTTGGTTTTTTTCAAGAAAACAGAGTGTCGTAGTTCTTGTTTCTTCACTTCCAGTGTAGGTGTTCAACTTGAATGTGAAAGTGTTCTTTGTAATACTTTAGCTTCTTCTTCTTTGAACTTGTATTCATGATGAGTATGAGTGTTCTTCAAGTTCCTCGTGTGTTCTTATTTTTATGTGCATGCATGGAAGAATTCTTTCTCTACGCCTCTTTGCCACACTCTTTTACTACAGCTCGATCTTCCTTATATTCCTTGAGCTCCGGCAATAGGAATGATTACCTTTTCATAGGTACGAGGTACAGTTCCCTGACATGCCAACAACTATCATTAAATATCATTAATTGCATTAAAAACAACAAATATGGCCGTTGGAATTAAATAAGAGTTAATAGAAATTCAAACAGTTTTCATGACTATCGGTGAGTCATGAGATCGGTAGGTCATTTTGAATTTACATCGATATCGGTAGGTCCTTGGATCAGCATCGGCATCGGTAGGTCATGATCAGCATCAATATCGGTAGCTCATGATCAGCATCGGTTTTGGTAGCTTGTGATCAGCATCAGATTCAGTAGCTTGTGATCAACATCGTCTTAGGTAGCTTGTGATCCGCGTTTCCATCGGTGCAATCGTTGACATCGGTGTGACCGTTCATCATCGGTGAGACCATTCATCATCGGTGCGACCATTCATCATCGGTGCGTCCGTTCATCATCGGTGCGTCCGTTCATCATCGGTGCTTCTGTTCATCATCGGTGCGACCGTTCATCATCGGTGCATCCGTTCATCATCGGAGCACCGTTCATCATCGGTGCGGCCGTTCATCATCGGTGCGCCCGTTCATCATCGGTGCGACCATTCATCATCGGTGCGACCGTTCATCATCGGTGAAACCGTTCATCATCGGTGGGACTGTTCATCATCGGTGCGACCGTTCATCATCGGTGTGACCGTTCATCATCGATGTGACTGTTCATCATCGGTGCGACCGTTCATCATCGGTGACTCAAGAAAATAACTAACAGTGAGTCATAAACATGAAATTCACACTAAGTGTCTGTTCAATCCAGAATACTTCCAGGTCAACAGTAAAACATAAATTAACATAGATAAAAATTATGTAGACAAGATGTAAACATATGTAAATATATTTAGAACCAATTATGCAAAAGACTAAATTGTCATAAATAAAACAATGATTTGTGATTATTAAAATAACCATCCCACAGAGAGTTCAACAATCTCTCCCTTTTTGATAATCACAAATCAATTACATAAATTAAGAGAGAAAATAGTATGTCATTCAGTATGCTCCCTCGATGTAAAAAGAAAAAACATTCCAAAAGATAAACAGATCATCAGAGAATGACATCAGAGTATAAACATAACATTAAAAAGTAGTCATTTCTCCCCTTGTATAGATATATATATTCATTTATCCCCATTCATTTCTCCCCCTTTCATTATTTCTCCCCCTCTGGGATTATCAAAAATAAGAGTAGAAGGAAGATAATAAAGAAGAAAATGCCACTTAAAAAATAAGTTTTGAGAAAGAGTACAAGAAACAGATAAAACTGTTAAAAGTACAAGAAATATACACCCTATCAAAAATGACAGGCACGACTACTTCTTTGGGTCCAATGGAGCTTTCCCTTTTGCAAAAGGAGGAATGGATGGTCCAGAGGGTGCTTTGGTGGAAGGTTGATCTAGATGGATGGAGAGAGGAGGTAAGACATCTCTTGTTGGTAGCACAGTGGGTGCTAAGGTCACTTGCTGAGGAGTAGAATATCTTTCTGAAGGTGGATGGTGAAAGACTGGACGTATATCGGATAGAGCTCGAGACACTAAAATCTGACCAGAAGCAACATCTGATGAACTGAGAGGCTCTGTAGTAGGAAGAACAATTGCCTTCTCTTGCACATGAAGATATGGTTTGAGTAGATTGATAAAATATTGAATTACTTCACCACCATATTTCATATCCTTTTAAAAGTCATCCTTGTTTTGCATGAAAATTTCTAGAGTAGGAGTGAAATCCTTCAACTGCTGGACTTGAGCCTTGAAAGATTGAGTGACTGGAGGGAGCCTCAAATTCTTAGCCAAAACCTTAAACTGATGGTTCAACTCATGCTTGGTATAAATATTAGAAAAGTAGCGATCCACTTTCTCTTTAATTTCTTTCTGAGCCTTAGTAGCATCACTTGAATACAACTACACCATTTTGTGGATATGATCACTATTGGATTTCATCTTCTTTAAGGAATCCAAATCAAGGATCTTCCCAAGAGCTGCTAACTCATCTCTTATAATATCCTTTAAGGTATTGATTTCAGGACCAGTGATCTTGGATATTTAGGAGCTGTCCTGAGCAACAATCTGAGTGATCTCAGCTTTCAACTTCATCAAATTAGATTTCTTCAGGTGTTCTACCAAATTTCTTAACACTTCCATCATACCAGAGATGGTTGTTATAAACTCACCTGAAAAAGAGACTAAACCCTGCTTAAATATTTGAGCTTTTGATTCAGAGAGTTAATATGCTTTCCAATCATCTCACCAGTATTGCAGAGGTCTGGTTTGATGATACTTACCACTCTCTGGGTCAGAGCATCCATAGTAGCCTCAGATAAGTTCACAGGAGCAGGAGTAGGAGCATTAGACAATTCCTATTTTATTGTCTCTATAACTGCTTGAAGAAACTTAGATTTAAATCTATCAAGATCATATTGTGCCACTGTAGGATCAGATCTAAATTGAGAAACAGAAGGACCAGGTCTATCTGCTGTCACCTGCATATACTCAATAACCAATCGATCCTTAAGTGAATCGCTTACACTTGCAGTAAGAAATTATTATTCCTCTTCATCTGGATAATCTAAACCCAAAACTGCAAGACCTGGGTGTTCTTCCCATGCAGCTTGTCATGAAGGATACAGAGGTTTCACAAACCTAGATCTTCCAGAATTTTCAGGAGAGACTTCTTCATTCACATCAATCTCTGACTGTACTATTCTTTCAGTCTCAGGAACAGGTTATTTCTCATTTAGTTGGGGTTGATGATCAGTTTGAATCACATTTTGACCATCCACCAGTCGAGTACATACACCATCATCATCACTACTGTCATCTTCACTACTATCACCGTCACTACCATCACCCTCATTACCATCTTCACCATCATTTACCGATTGTTCATTCAAACTGTCTTTACTGCTGGGTTCATACTGTTCAGAATTTGATTCTTCAGTCTCACTTTCTTCTTCATCATCTAAAAGAGGTTCTATCTCTAGTAACTTTAGAGGTGGACTAGATGGTACAAATTCCATTCTTCTTTTCTTCGGACTAACCGTATCAGGATCACTCCTGCCATCAGGAGGTGATTTAGGCTCCTTTTTAGTATTAGATTCAGCTTCAACTTCTTCTTCTTCTGTTCCCTTCTTACTGGACTCACCAGTTTCCTTAGGAACTACTGCTTCTTCTTCTTCATCAGAATAAACCACTTATTCACCAGGTTTTAAACTAGGATCTCTCATCCCCTTTGGTCTCTTAGGATGATCAACAGGATTGAAAGAGTCATACAACATTTCTTCATCAGCAAACCAAGCCTTCTTCCATGGGTTCCAGTTGATTTTCATCCTTTTACAAATATCCTTGTTAATACAGAAGCTACTACTGGATGATATACACTCATCTCTATCATCAACACAACCCAAGAACTTTAGTATGACTGAGATTTTCTTAGAGTAGAACAGGTTTATAGCTTTCTTGGATGGCTTCACCATCTCAGAAATATGGATAGGAAAATATCTACACAGGTTGACCTTTTCACCATTCAACAAAAGAAACAATAGAAAAGCATCTTGATACTTTATAGAAGCAAAATCACCTTTTCTAGGATAGACTTGGTGTTGAATAAACTTAAACAGAATTCTACACTCACCATCTAACTCAGCAGCAGTTATTCTTCTGGATTCAGAATTTCTAGTCAACATATCTAGAGCTAGTTCATAAGAAAATTATTTAGTAGTAGGAGGGATATTACCAGTGTAATCCTCATATCTTCCATTATGAGGTACTCCTAAACATTCATCCCACTGCTTCTATGAAAAAGTTATATTTTTCCCTTTGATTATAGAAGATAGTCTCGTAGCTTTTGCTCCATCCAAAACAATACTTAAATTAAGATAAAATTCATGAAATAACTTTGGGTAATAGACATAGTCATTATCATAGAACCGGTCTTTCCATACTTGTATCTCCAAGACTTTTAAAAGAGAAGACTTGTTGGATAACACCCATTCGGCACTAACTTCCTTTTCTGCAGTAACTACCAGTTTTTCCAACTCTAGGTTTACTGACCTTTGTGACGTGCTGCTAGATTCTCCACGAGCGCGTTTCACAGGAGAGGAACCTTCAGATTCCTTGCTTTGTCTCTTTTGCTTGTCCATTTGGAGGTTTGAGAGGATTGAGCATTTGGAAAGGTTTGAAAGGTTAGGAAGGTTTGGGATTCGAAAAAGAAGAGAGATTTCAGTGGGAGATGGAAGGTCAATAGTCATTTATAAATAGCCACGGGTCATTATTTTTATCATTTAGGGTTATGATAATAATAAACAATAATAACAATTTAGTAAAACAATGTTGTTTTGATAAACACTAACGGTTTCACTAACTGTACAACTCAATCGGTAGCACAGATCGGTTTCACAGATCGGTTTCACAGATTGGTTTCACAGATCTATCATACCTAACTCTTGTTTGATAAAGTCTAACCTTTCAGAGCTTAAGGGATTGGTAAAAATATCATCTAATTGATGTTCAGAGTTAATAAATTCTATAGAAATATCACCCTTTTGATAGTGATATATCAAGAAGTGATGTCTGACATCAATGTGTTTGGTCCTAGAGTGAGACACAGGATTCTTAGAAATGTTAATTGCACTGGTGTTATCAAAATTTATAGAAACATGTCTAAATTGATATCCATAGTCCAACAGAGTGTGTTTCATCCACAGAATCTGTGCACAGCAACTACCAGCAACAATGTATTCTTCTTCAACTGTAGATAATGCAACAAAGTTCTGTTTCTTACTACACCAAGATACTAGGGACTTTCCTAAAAGATGACATGTTCCAGATGTGCTCTTTCTATCCAACTTGCAACCAGTGAAGTCAGCATATGAATAACTCATTAAGTCAAAAGGTTGTCCTTTTGGATAAAATAAACCTAAATTGTTAGTATTTTTTAGATATTTGAAAATCCTTTAACAGCAAGCAAATGAGATTCTTTAGGATTGGCTTGAAATATTGCACACATACACACACTAAACATAATATCTGGTCGACTAGAAGTAAGGTAAAGTAGACTCCCAATCATACCTCTATAATTGATTTGATCAACTGGTTTCCCAGTTTCATCATCATCCAGCTTACAGGCGGTACTCATAGGTGTGTCACTTCCCTTATTACAATCCAAACCAAAACGTTTTAAAAGATCCTTTGTATATTTACTTTGATTTAAAATAATACCATCCTTCTTTTGAAAAATTTGAAATCCAAGAAAATACTTGAGTTCTCCCATTAAACTCATTTCAAATTCATTTTGCATAATCTTTGAAAAATCAGTACATAAAGAATGTTTGGAAGATCCAAAAATAATATCATCAATATAGATTTGGACAATCAAAATGTCTTTCAAAATTCTTTTCATAAAAAGAGTGGGATCAACAATTCCATTAGTAAAACCTTTTGAAATAAGAAAATTTGTAAGTCTATCATACCAAGCTCTTGGAGCCTGTTTTAAACCATATAAAGCTTTAGAATGTTTACAAACATGATTTTGAAAATGGGGGTTTTTAAATCCAGGTTGTTTTTCAACATTTTTTTTTTCAATTATAAACCCATTTAGAAATGCACTTTTGACATCCATTTGATATAACTTGAAATTCAGATGAGCAGCATAGGAAAGTAGAATCCTAATAGCCTCTAATCTAGATACTGGAGAAAAGGTTTCCTCATAGTCTATACCTTCTTCTTGACTATACCCTGGTGCAACTAGCCTTACTTTGTTTCTAACTATATTTCTGGACTCATCAACTTTGTTTCTAAAAACCCATTTAGTGCCAATGGTCAAAGTGTCATTAAATCTTTCTACTAATTCCCAAACTTTGTTTCTTTCAAATTTATTTAACTCTTCTTGCATATCCATTACCAAAAATTCATCATTGATTGCATCATTTATATTTTTAGGTTCTAACTGTGAAAGAAAGGCTTTATGTTCAACCTGATTTCTTAGAGAAGCTCTAGTCTGTGTCCCTCTATCAAGATTACCAACAACAACATCTAAAGGATGATTTTTTAGAATCATAGTTGATCAAGTAAAGATAGGACTAGATATTTCAGGCTCTTCTCTGGGTTCAGTTTCACCAGGAGTGGATTTTGGAATACTCCCAGAACTGGTTTTCTTTACAGCAAGTTTATTGATTTTATCACTTAGGTTCAAAACATACAACTCTTCTTCAAGATTTTCAAGAGGAGGTTTAGGTTCATGTGGATCAGTTTCATCAAATTTGATGTGAACAGATTCTTCCACACACTTGGTTCTCTTATTAAACACTCTATAGGATTTTCTAGAAAGTGAATATCCTAAAAATATTACTTCATCACTCTTGGATGCAAATTTGTCTAGATTATCCTTAGTATTGAGAATGAAAAATTTGCAACCAAAGACTCTAAAGTAGTTAACCTTAGGTTTCCTATTGTTCCAAAGGTCATAAGGGGTTTTCTTAAGAACATGTCTGATTAAAACTCTATTGATAATATAACAAGCTGTATTAACAGTTTCAGCCCAAAAATAAATAGGCAGGTCATATTCATTAAGCAGGGTTCTTTCAATTTCCAGAAGGGTTCTATTCCTTCTTTCTACTACACCATTCTTTTGAGGTGTCCTAGGGGCAGAGAAATTGTGACTATAGCCATTGTGTGAGCAATAAGATTCAAACTCATGATTTTAAAACTCACGACCATGGTCACTTCTTAGGGTCTTAATCTTAAGTCCACTAAGATTTTCTACAGACTTGGAGTATTTAGTAAAGTAGGAACAAGATTCACTTTTGTGATCTAAGAAGTATACCCAAGTATATCTAGAAAAGTCATCTACTAGAACATAGACATATTGCTTCCCATTTAAGCTAGAAACTCTAGAAGGTCCAAACAAGTCCATGTGAACCAACTCAAGAGGTTGAGAAGTTGAAACTTATTTCTTTGATTTGAAAGAAACTTTATGTTGCTTTCCCTTTTGACAGGGATTACAAACTTTTTCTGATGGGAATTCAAGTTTGGGTAGGTCTCTAACTAAGTTCTTCCTAGTTAGTTTTCTAAGTGAATGAATGTTGCAGTGTCCTAATCTTCTATTCCAAAGCCAATATTTCTTATGAAAATAATTAAAACAAGTAATTCTTTTCTTGGCTAAAGAATTTAAATCAACTGAATATACATTTTCATTTCTTAGAGAAGAAAATACTAAAACATTTTTAGAGTTAAAAACATTACAAGAATCATTTTCGAATTTAACATTGAAACCATCATCACATAACTGAGAAATACTTAACAGATTATATTTAAGTCCATCAACAAATAAAACTTTAGAAATTAAAACTGAATCAGTGTTACCAATCTGGACTAGGCCGATGATCTTTCCTTTAGAGTTATCACCAAAGGTAACATGGCCTCCATCAACTTTAATTAAACTCTTAAAGCATGAGTAGTCCCCAGTTATATGCCTTGAACATCAATTGTCCAAGTACCACGTCTTCTTATGAGAACTCTTTAAGTAAGTTTCCTACAAAATAGATTTAGATGGAAAATGATTTTGGTACCTAGATCTTCTTGGGTCTAGATAGGTTAGCAAGCAAAGCTTTAGGTACCCAAATTTGTCTTATGGGTTTCATATAATTTACAAAATCAATAAATTTTGAAAGATAAACTTTATTTTATCTGTAAGTATGTGAGTAACTAGTTGAGGCATATGAATTTCTAGAACTTGAACTAGCACCATTCTGTTCAGATTTAGAAATAAATCTAGTTTTAGTAAATTGTCTCTGTCCAGGCTGATAGCCTAAACCAGTAGTATACTTTGGTGCCACTTGTTTTCCTAGAATTTGAATGAGATTATCTTTTCCATTTGTGAATTTTTCTAAGTCCTTCCTTAATTGCTCATTAGAAAATTTTAGTTCAGTATTTTCCTTAAGTAATTGACCATTCTTTTCCTTTTCAATATCAAGTGAATATTTAATAGAGCTGGTCAAGGCGTGCTATTTTTTAAGGTCATATATTTGTCCTTCAATTCATTACAGGTTTCTTCTATCATATTACAATATTAAAATAACTCTTCACTAGACATATTTTTAGATTCATAATCAGATTCAACTCCAGAATAACATGAATTTAAGGCAGGAGTATCTAATGTTACCTCAGAGGTGTTTGTCATAAAACACATATTAGCCTTTTGAGATTTTTCATCCTGAGTAGAATCAGAGTCACTTGAAGTGTCTTTTGAAACACTCCAAGTTGATTTCATTGCCTTATTATATTTAGTGTCCTTGTATTCATGTTTCTTCTTGAATTTCAACTTTGGACAGTCTGCTTTTACATGGCCTTTCCTTTTTTACTCATAGCAGACAATTTCATCACTCTTATCAGATTTTTTCCAATCCTTCTTCCAATAACCCTTGTTGTCAAACTTTCCTTTGTAATTTGATTTTCTGAAGAATTAATTCTTCTGGTAGAATTTCTTGAATCTCCTGGCTATCTGAGCCATTTTAGAATCACTATCAGAATCTGAACTTTCACTTGTTGAGATCTTAGTAGGTATGTGAAAATTTTCTTTGTCCCTGCTCTTTGAGGCAGTAGACTTAAAAGACACTGAATTACTTTTTGGTTCATCATCCTCTTCCTTATTTACTTTAATCTCTTCTTCATACATCATAAGCTTACCAATAATCTCCTTAAAAGGAAATGTACCAATATCACATGATTCTCTAATTGAGAAAAATGTGCCTCTCCATCAGTCTGGAATACATATTAGTATTCTCATGATTTGCTCCTTTGCAGGAACAACTTTTCCAAGTGAGCTCATAGTGTTGAAAATTTCATTGAACCTGAGATAGATATCAGAAATAGGTTCATCAGGCTTCATTTTAAAATTATCATATTTAATAGTATAGGTGTTCAGTCTAATTTCTTTGACATTGGTTGTACCCTCATGGGAAACACCTAGGGTATCCCAAATTTCATAAGCAGTTGTACAAGAAGATATGCGATTGAATTCTTCATCTCCTAAAGCACATTACAAAGCATTTATTTCTTTACAGTTATTATTGTATGCAGTCTTAGTAGCTTTATCCCAAGTAGTTCTATTAGTTTCTAAAATCTTATATTGATTTTCTATAGTAGTATAGATATCAAATCCCATACTTTCCAAATGAATTTTTATTTTAAGCTTCCACAGAGCATAATTTGTACCGTTAAAGAAGGGTGGCCTATTGGTAGAAGCACCATCAAGTCTATTGTCCATAATTAGATTTTAGAAAATATATTTAAAGAGATAAAATTTAGAACTAACAGAAAATTAAGATCTTTAAGATACAACTAAAATCACAGTTGAAAAATAGAGTATTTTGAAAACTTTTATAAACAAAAAAACCCCTCTGATACCAAATGTTGGTCGGAGTGGATACTCAAGAGGGGGTGAATTGAGTTCCAATAAAAATTGCTGTTTAATATATCTCTATTAAAATCCCCCAAATCGAATAACAAGATTATCTGTAGTGAATTTGAATTAGATTAAAGGGCCAGTCAGGTTCTCAAGAGATTGATTAGTTATCAGTTAATTCAATCTAAAGATTAATTAACTTTTGAAGCTAACCTAATGCTTTAAAATATATAAAAACACTTGCTATATTAACTATCAAAGTAACTTTAAAATAATTTTATATTTCAAAGTAATTGGCAATGGAATATTCAATATAGGTTAAAACTAAAAAAATAAGCCCAAAAGATTTAAAACAAGAGGTTCAGTCTTAAGCCGAGACTTAGTCCTCTCAAACAATTTATATAAATTTTGATCCACAACCTGGATCGAGGTAAAAAATAGTATAGAGACTGTCCAGGTACTAAGACCTCTACCACAGTTCTTCATGAAAAAAAAAACAATAGCACACAGGCTATCCAGGTCACACTTGACCTCTTCTACAATTCACAGTGGGATATAATAATGTGTAAGAAGTTTTGAGTGAGGATTTAGTATCCTCCAGTTCAGTCCAGAAGTCAGTGTGTAAAAACAACACACTCTGCTCAAAAAGTAAATGAATGAAACACAATAAATATAAACAGATATAGATGAGTTTAGAGTGCTCTATGTGTTGTGAGTGAAGATCTGGACTACTTGGATTGATGTAAATTAAGCTCTGAGTCCTTCTCTGATTTTTGTCAAGAAAACAGAGTGTCCTAGTTCTTGTTTCTTCACTTCCAATATAGGTGTTCATCTTGAATGTGAAAGTGTTCTTTGCAATACTTTAGCTTCTTCTTTTTTGAACTTATATTCGTGATGAGTATGAGTGTCCTTCAAGTTCCTCATGTGTTCTTCTTTTTATGTGCGTGCATGGAAGAATTATTTCTCTATGCCTCTTCGCCACACTCTTTTACTATAGCTTAATCTTCCTTATATTCCTTGAGCTTTGGCAATAGGAATTATTACCTTTTCATAGGTACGAGGTACGGTTCCCTGACATGCCAACAACTATCATTAAATATCATTAATTGCATTAAAAACAACCGATATGGACATTGGAATTAAATAAGAGTTAATAGAAATTAATATAGTTTTCATGACTATCAGTGAGTCATGAGATCAGTAGGTCATTTCGAATCCGCATCGGTACCGACAGGTCCTTAGATCAGCATCGGCATCGATAGGTCATGATCAACATCGATATTGGTAGCTCATGATCAGCATCAGTTTTGGTAGCTTGTGATCAGCATCGGCTTAGGTAGCTTGTGATCCGCATTGCCATCGGTGGAACCGTTCATCATCGGTGCGACCGTTCATCATCGATGTGACCGTTCATTATCGGTGCGATTGTTTATCATTGGTGGGACCATTCATCATCGGTGCGACCGTTCATCATCGGTGCGACCGTTCATTATCGGTGCGACCGTTCATCATCGGTGCGACCGTTCATCATTGGTGCGACCGTTCATCATCGGTGCGACCGTTCATCATCGGTGCGACCATTCATCATCGGTGCGACCGTTCATCATCGGTGGGACCGTTCATCATCAGTGGGACCGTTCATCATCGGTGCGACCGTTCATCATCGGTGCGACCGTTCATCATCGGTGCGACCGTTCATCATCGGTGCGACCGTTCATCATTGGTGCCACCGTTCATCATCGGTGCGACCGTTTATCATCGGTGACTCAAGAAAATAACTAATGGTGAGTTATAAACATGAAATTCACACTAAGTGTTTGTTCAATCCAGAATACTTCCAGGTCAACAGTAAAACATAAATTAACATAGATAAACATTATGTAGACAAGATGTAAACATATGTAAATATATTTATAAACAATTATACAAAAGACTAAATTGTCATAAATAAAACAATGATTTTTGATTATTAAAATAACCATCTCACATAGAGTTTAACACACACTATTAAGGACTCATTCAAATACACCATACATAAAAAGGTAGGCATATTCCCAATGCCCAATCTAGTTTGTCTCATAAGACTCACTGATACAACAATGAGATATATATTTCTAGGCCCCACCTAGGATTTATTGATTCCAATGATTTCATCATATGAAAATAATAAATAAACAATACTACTTGTAACTTTACATATGGAACATCTTAAATAAACATGGAAAACTATTCAATAATGATCCATATTGAAATAAGAGGTATATAAATTTTAAATATTTCCCCAGTCAAATACTCTAAAATCTAGATTATAAAATATAGGGTATTCACTTCATATAGAGTAAAGTGTATATAGTAAACTCCACCAAAACAATAGTAAAAAATTTATATAACTCATCCATGAGAGAAGGAACATGAAAATTTAATAAAAACACAAAGTTTTGAGAGAGAGAGATAGAACATAATCATATGATTAGAAAATGAGTGGAAGATACCCCTTACAAACAACGTAAGGTATGAGATATAAATGAACAAGAGAGGTAACCAGATAATAATAACTAAAATTAAATGGTAAATTAGTAATTTATACTTTAAATACATTTTTATAAATGACATATAGGTGGAGATAGACAATAGAGAAATGATTTAAAAAAATTAATGGAATTTGGAAGAGAAACCCTTACCTCAAGTCCCCACTCACTTTGTATATCCTATAAATTCATGAAAAATTAAATTAAATTTATTAATTACTTATTTTTGAACCCTATTAATTTTTATTTAATTATTATTATTCCTTTTTATTCATTTATTAGATTAATTTAATTTCATTGGGCATTTTGATATTTTTTGGTTCATAATTTCAAAAAAGCTTCAGTATAACAATAATGGTGAAAGGTTAATATAAAAAGTTTTTTATAAGCTCCATAAGTTTCATTTTATAATCATTCATTTCATTAAAAAACTTATAATTTTAATAGTTCAATATATTTATAAAAAGAATTTCTAAATCAATAATAATTCTTCATAAACATGTTTTAGATAGTTAAAAATGGTTGCAATTGTTCACTTTTAATATCATTTTTAACATACAAGTTTTATCATATCAAAATCTTGAAAATGATATTATTTTATTATCAATTTCATATTCAGTCATGGAATCTATTTTTTTTATTAAAACCCATAGAAGGAATAAGTGAAAAATAAAACATTGTTGTTCACTTATGAAGCATAAGACCTCCATGAGTGAACCATGTTATCTAAAAGAGTTTGAAAGAAAGGTAAAACTAATAATTATTTCTGTTTTATAAAAAAATTATTCTTTAATTAAATTATAATTTTATATTTAATTTTGATGATTATTTATATTATTGAAGGGGTTATAGGAGAATTGAAATGAGAAGACATGAGTTTTTCAGTATTTACTTTGACATAGAGATGAATTATAAAAAAGGGTTCAATGAGATGGAATGGGTAATATTTCATTAAAAATGGATAAAGAGGTTTTAAAAAAATGGTAATATAATCATGGATGTAATAGAAGCATAGGATTAATGGAATTTTATGATAAAAGAATCTCAAATAAGAAATGAAGAGAGTCTTGGGAACCCTTACCTAGATCCTTGATTTTACTCTTTTGTATTGAGTCTAAAACCTTTTGAGGAGGGAATTTTGGATAAACCATGGAATTTGGAATGTGTTTATGGGAGTTTATATAGGGATTTTGGTAGATAATTGAAAATAAAAAGTGTTTTATAAGTGATGAAAAATATGTGGAGAATGGGTGTTTATATAGGCATGGGGGAGGGGTATCTTTGAATAAATTATTGATTATTTTATTATTTAGGATTAAGACTTTGAATAATGTAGATTATTATAATTTTTATTAGTGTTTGATTAAAAAATATAGGTTTATTTGATGTTGTAAAATAACAAAAACTAAATGGTTCATTGTGTGACATCCTAATCCAGGTGCCACACACCGGTGCCCTGAGTCGGTGGGTCACATGACCTCAAGTGTGCCTCCCCATATGCCAGAGGCTTCTAACTAGAAGTGAGGGTTGAATATTAATCATGGGGAGACTATAAACTCTTTATCAGAGTAATACACTCGTGTAAATAAATAAATAATAGCTAAGTGATATAACCATAACCATAATAATACCATAAATCACATGCTGATAAAAACATGAAATACAATATAAAAAATGAATAATAGATATGTGTTAGCCTAACTAGGTTAAATACACTAAGAGGGGGGGGGTGAATTAGGTTATGATAGATTAAAACAAATCTCCCTTTGGATCTTGTATCGTCATTAAAAAAACACTCTCTCCCTTTTCCGTAGAAATATATGAACAAAAATGAAATCATGCACGGTACTAAACAATTTTACTTGGTTCACCTGCACAGGGCTAAGTCCAAGGATCATACAAAGGCAATATGACTATGTACCAAATCCACTAAAGTGAACTGATGTTAAAAAATTCAGAGTGGACACACCATCCCTCCTGGTTTACAACCAATCACAATATGAAAGCTCACTACTCTCAACTGAAGTGTGATCACTTCTTCTGCAAAAGATCCTCCTTTAATTACTTTAATCAATATGTTTTATAACACATTCATGTATCATTAGGTTCTAATTTTATCCACATGATAAATATCACTTTACCACATATTTACTGAGAAATTCCTTTTAGTTCACACTTTGTCTTTCGTACAACCTCTGGATTGCACTCAACATTTAACTTTGTCACAGAAGTCTAAATTGCATGAAACTTTTATGATTTGTGCACAAATTTACTACCTTTCACACAAGTCTTAAATTATTTAGAGCCCTGATTTTCTCTAAGGGTTGAGATCATGAAATGGGGGGGGGGGTAACTTTCAATTTATATACCATCCGATCATGTGTGCAAGATAGTTACGCACCTTCCTCTATATGCATAATATTTCCTTGGGTGAATAATATCTCAATTTTATGTCAAATTTGGTGTATAAAATCCTTTCACACAAAAGATCAATCTCTATTTCATAGACGCGCACAACTCTATTTTTTCACGCAAACTCTGCTTTCACGCACATTCATATCTTTCACACACTTCTTGCCTTAGCCATAATTTGATGTGATGATCTTAAATCTTGACTTATGTGAAATTTTTAAAATCACCAACACCCTTGCATGCAACACATTTCTTTTAAGAGAAAATAATTCCTTTCCAAAAAAACCTTTTTCTATCCTCCATATTTTGGACCCTAAAAATTTAGAAAACACTGGGAAATAGTGCCACCTTGTATACACATTTTTATGTACCACCACTAGAGAATCCATTCCTTTGTATTTGATCTTTATCAACATACCTTGCCAACAATCTCTATGGAACTCCACAACTGAACATATAAACCTACTTTTTCAAAAAATATAATCAACCCAAAACACTACAATGTTACCTTGAGGGATTTTTTCCCAATAATATGTCATGCCAATGTATGTGTTAAGTGTCAATTTAAAAAACACAAAAAATTAGAAAACTCCCAAGTGGTCCTTGAATCCAATTTCTGTTCCCTTATTTAAGCACCATCCCATATCAACCAATTGAAACTGGGCCCTTACCCTTAACCTATCCTACAACCATGAAATCTATTTGATTACCAATTAGGCAGACCAAGTAGGGTGTGAGTAAAACTCATTAGGTCACCAAAAATGATGTCTAAAAAAATCCAATCAATAAAATTTTATGTAGTTTTATAAAATATAAAGTAAAAGCAATAAATTAAAAAATTTACATTTATTCAAATACTCTTTATTTAACCACATAACTCCCAAGTTCCCAATAACACCTGAACTCTCAATAATTGCTTCATCCCATGTTGGATTCTGAACCATATCACATATTCAATTCACAATTCATTATAACACATGGAAATTCATTATCCATTTCATCTCAATTCATTATCATGACCAATTGTAACCACAGTTCAATGCCAATCTCATGGGAATAGAACATCGTGTCTAGCACCCCGTGGGTATTTGCAGCATCATTCCCTATCCCACACCCCATGGGTATTTGGAGAATCAGTCCTTTTCCCATACAATAATATTTTTATTCATGCAATTGACTCTCTATAGATATTTGGAGCATCATTCCATGTCCCACACTCATATATCAGTCAATCACATATGGATATTTGGAGCATCAATCTATGGCCCACACTCATATATCAATCAATAACATATATAACATGTATTAAAATATCACATCACTCAATATTAATCAACATTAATCCTCTTATCACATTTCACCTTCACAATATTCCATTAATTAATTCCTAAATTAATTAATCCAACTCTATCAATTCCATAATCATAACAATTGAACAATTAATTAATTCAATAATTGACCAATCCAATTCAATCAATTACAATGTTCCATTAATTAATCCACCAATTAAATAATCAAATTTCACAATCCTAACAAACAATTAGTTAATTAAAAAATTTATCAATTCAATTATAAATTCCCAACAATCCATTAATTAATCCAATTAAATTATTCCAATATCTCATTAATTAATTCAATAATTAATTAATCTAATTCAATAATTTTTCAATTTCACAAACCCATTGATTTACTAATTCAATAACCCCATTATTCAATCAATTCCAAAATCCATAAATTAATTAATTCAATTGCCAAATGTTCAATAGAAATTATGAAATTATATACATGTAATTGAAATAAAGACTATGAGATTTGAATAATAGACCTTCTACCTAAAAATCAATGATAAACACTTGTCAAGGTAAATCCACAATTTGAGAGGAACAACCCTAATCATGATGGAGAATGATATCTTGATTCAAATACTAGATCCAAGATTAAAAAAACTAGACCCATAAAACCTAGATCTATATATAATCCCAACAAGGAAAAAATCCATCTAAAAAATTAGAGAATAATAGGATAGTGATGGGAAACCAATCGAGATGAGATTAACTTTCCAGGAGAGGTGTAGATCTTCAACCCATGATCTAATTGCGAATAACGGAGGTCAAGAACCCTAGGAATTCATCCGAGAGCCTCAAAAAACGAGAGATAATGTTTAGGGTTAAGATAGGGATTATTAGGGGTTAATACAGGGGGTTTGAGAATTTTAAAACAATGTTTGGGTTAATTAAAACCGTGTACATGATTTCTTTGGTAGGAGAACACAGGTTGAAAAATCATGCACCTTAATAGTGTTCCTATTCTGGGGGGTGCACGGTTTAAAAAACCATTCACCAGCCATGAGAATCTGCTATGTTTGGTTCAAAAAGTTTTCTAGACTGGGAACATGGTTTAGACAAATCACACACCAATCACGCACAACCTCTTCTCCTTCCAATTTTCTCCAATTTCACCAAAAAAATCCATAAGGTAAATCCCATATAAAATATAATAAAAACAAGGAAAAATAAATATCTGAAAACAATCTTGAGACAACTCTATAAAAGGTTAGGATCTTAAAATCTCCCCACCTTATAATAGCTCGTCCTCAAGATATACTTCCAAGAATCTCTGAGTCAAAAAGATCAAGCCACTAATCCCACACATATGCTTCTCTCTCCCATGTTTCCTCTTGCACATAGCCATGTTTCCACAACACATGATCTAACAACATGGAATTTACCCACAACACTTTCTCTCTGTGATATAATATATGTATCAGTTGCTCCTCAAAGGATAAATTAGTCTCAAGTTCAACATTATACACATTGATCACATGAGAAGGTTCAGGGTGATATCATCGAAGTTGTGACACATGGAAAACATCATGCATAACACTGCATATATATGGAAGATCCAATTAGTATGCCACCGTCTTGATTCTCTCCATAACCTCAAATGTTTTAACAAACCTGGGTTCCAACTTTCCATGCATTCTTATCCTATGGTGACCCAATCTAGGTGACACCTGAATGAATACATGATCACTCTTTGCAAACTCTAGGGGTTGTTTTCATCTATCAGTATACGTCTTCTGTCTACTCTGAGCTGTAGTCATGCAATTCTAAATAATATGAACCTGATTTGTTGTATCTAGAATAAGACTCAGTCCCAATAACTCTAACTCACCTACCTTCATCTAACATACAGTTGATCTGCATGACCTACCATAAAGAGCCTCATATGGTTCCATCTGTATAGTTTCCTAATAACTATTGTTATTGGAAAATTCCACCAAAGCTAGATTCTTCTCCAAAGACCCAAAAAATTACAGTACACACACTCAAAGCATATCCTCAAGCACCTATATATCACATTCCTAATTCCCATCTATCTTTGGGTGAAAATCCGTACTCAATAAAACCTATGTTCCAAGCACCTTCTACAAACCCTATTAGAAGCACAAAGTAAATCGTGAGTCATTTTCTGAAACAATACTCCATGGAACTTCATGAATATAGACTATCTCGTGAATGTGCATGTCTCCCAACTGATCCATCGAGAAAGTATCTCGTACCGGAAATAAATGTGATATCTTTATCAAATGGTCCACAATCGCCCAAATAGAATCATTTTTCTAAGGAACCATCAAGAGACCCACCAAAAAGTCCATGGTCATGTCATACCACTTCCATTTTGGAATGGGAAAGAGCTGTAGTAAACCCCCAAGTCATTGATGCTCAGAATTCACTTGTTGACAGGTGTATTATTACGTCATGAACCCTACAATCATCTTTTTCATGCCCGACCACCAAAACTGTCGACATAGTTCATGGTATATTTTTGTCACACCTAGATGCACCACCCACTTCAAGGCATGAAATTCACACATCATCTCCTCCCACATGCTCATAGGCACAATAACATGATTCCTAACATAGATGATCTCATACTAATCTATGTTCTAATCAAAAGGTGACTCTCCACCTTCAAGTATTTCTCTCATGGATAAACATTCCATATCCTCATAATGCATGTCTCTGATCTATCTCAAAATTTTATACACCACTAAAAATGATAGGAGATTCATCTTCTCCTCACTCTTCTAAACCACAACATGCAGCTCAGCTAGTAAAGTCATCATTCTCTACTCAAAACTATACTCCTAAACTACTTGAGTATATGTTTTCTAGCTCAAAGCATCAGCAAAACTATTTCCATTTCTGGGAATATATGCTATCTCAAAATCAAAAGAATGCATATACTTGATCCAGCTCCACTGGCGGAGATTCAAATCTCACTGTGAAAAGATATACCTTAATCTATGGCTATCAGTATACATAGTAAACTTCTCACCCAAAAAATAATAATGCCAACACATCAAGGCATAAACAACCACTATCAACTTGAGGTCATGTTTAGGGTATTTTTGTTCATGTGGCTTCAACTTCCAAGACCCATATGCCACAAAACGATCTCCCTACACTAACATTGCTCTAAGAATTATCACATAAGTGTAACAAAACACCACATACTCCTCACCTGGATCGATTAGGATCAAGATTTGTGCTATTTTCATGCACTTATTAAACTCCTAGAAAGCATACTCACATGCTCCAAACCATTGAAACTTTATCCCCTTATTGTTCAGGCTCAAAAGAGGTGATTTCAAATAGTAAAAGTCCTTAATAAACCTCTGATAATATCCCAATAGCCCCAAAAAACTATGCATATCAAAAAAATTCTTGGGATGTTCCTAAGAAACAACTTCTTGAACCTTATCTAGGTCCACTAACACACCTTCTTTTGAGATGACGTGACCCAAGAATTGTACCTAATCAATTCAGAACTGACACATAGATATCTTGGAGTATAGATGATTCTATATTAGTGTACTCAGGATTATGTCAAGATGTTGGGAATGATCATAATGAGTCTTAGAGTACACCAATATGTCATCCAAAAATACAACAACAAAATGATCTGGGTATGGGTGGAAGATTTTGTTCATCAAGACTATAAACACTACTGGTGCATTTGTCAACCCAAAAAAAATTATGAAGAACTCTTAAAGGCAATACCTACTTTTGAAATTAGTCCTTAGTATATCAGAAGGTCGAAATCTCAACTAATGATACCCTGATGTCAAGTTCATATTGAAGAAAACACAAGCTCTCCTTAACTAGTCAAAAAGATAATCAATTCATGGAAGAGGATATTAGTTTTTCACTATCATCTAGTTCAACTTCCTATAATTGAAACAAAAGTGTAGAGTCCCTTCAGCCATCTTAGCACAAAAAAACTAGAGAAACCCAAGGTGACACACTTGGAAAGATAAATCCCTTATCCATAAAATCATCCAGTTGATCCATAATCTCATGAAGCTCTATTGGAGCCATTCTATATAGTGGAATAGAAACTAGCTCATCCCTTGACATGATCTCAATTATAAATTCCACATATCTCTTAGGTGGTATCCCTAAGAAGTATTCAGGAAACACATCCTAAAACCTGTTCACTATGGGTGGAAATAAATCATATTTCATACCCCCATCATCCAACAATAGACTAGCAACCTCGGTGGTAAGCTCTCCCAATTTCTAATGAACTATCCCTGTATGGCCTTCCTGGATATCCCACTCTCCACGATGAACATAATTATCACCCTTATGAGACATAAAAATCACTCTCCTATGTTAAAAATATATGTGGGATCAGTATGCTACCAACCAACCCATACCAAAAATTAGGTCAGTGCCTGACATGTCAAGGATGTAAAGATCCCACAGTCTAAGATACTCTCCAACCTAGAGAGAACACCCCTTGCACAAATAGATGTCTCACAACTGTACTCTCAAATGTGAATCTATCATCATAACCCTACTCATGAATTCCACTACTAGGCTCAAACCATTCACAAGTTTTTCAGATATAAAAGAATAAGAGACACTGGTATGAAATAAGGAACTAGCTAGCATAGATTCTATAAGAATAGTACCTCTCACCATCAATGGTCCAACATCGCTATCCATAAGTGTAGGATGAAAAACATGAAAATGTCCTACCCCTATTCCCTATGATGTAGTCTGAATCCATTAAGTTGCACCATTTTGCTGATACAAGAGCTCTTTCCTGGAAGCTATTTATACACTACCTCGACCTCTATGGCTAGTACAACTCCAACTGCTATACTGGTATGGTGTAGAAGACACCCTTCCCATAATATAGTTCTAACTAACTCCTCCATCATTCCCCATCTTTCACAGGTTCCTGTAGAACCTCTACAGTTGACCCATCCTGCAGTAGGCTCATAACTCTACCAGTGGTTGGGGAAATGTTTACGGAAGTGGCTCAACCTACCACACTGGTGGCATAGTACTTGGGAATGATCATATGTAATTGACCCATTTTTCTGGCCACTATTCTTTCCACTGATCTGAATAACATTCCCATAATGATGCTTCCTTATCTCAAAGGTTATACCTCCATATTGTCCAATATAAAATACCTATCCCTCAATGGATGCCTCCTTCATGTTCCCCTTTGATATGAGAGACTAATTCACTTATTCTGAAAAATTATTTAGCCTGATGTTATTCACCTAGGACTTAATTTCAAATTTATTCCCATATTGAAACCTCTTTTCCATAGTAGCCTCATATATTTCCAATGATGGAACAAAGTTTTGCGAATCTATAAAACATATAGAATAAATCATCATAGAAATGCTCCCCTGAGCCAGTCTCATGAACTCAACTTCTCTCTCTTGTCTGAGCATCTTAGGGTAAAATTTATCCTTGAAATTCTACTAAAAGTACTTCCACTCTATAGTCTCTAGCTATCCATACTGAGTCTGTATGTCTCACCAACACTTTTCTTGACCACGTAAAATATAAGCACCTGACTTTACTCTCTTCTCATAAGGTTTCCCTAATTGGTCAAGTATTGTCTGGATAGACTCAATCTAGTCTTCTATTACCTTAGGTTCACCCTATCTAGTAAAAGTCAGAGGGTATTGTGACTAAAACTCCCATTTAAGGTTAGACATACTATTCAAAACCCTGTCTATCTCTCTTTACCTAAACTATATGAAATAAGAAAAGTACTCCCAAAACTTCTCTCCAACATCCTCACTTGATACTACTGGTGCCTTAGGTTCCACCACTGGAGGATCATCCCTAGTCACACCCTCCTGTCATCCTCTCAACAAGCGTCATCATGGAGTCATACCTATATAATGACAGAAACACATCTTAAGAAACATTTCACAACTTTAATACATTTATATAAGAGGTATTTAAAATAATACATGAAAATTCATCCATCAAATCCCACCACACGGTCAAAACCAAGGAGCTATCACTACCGTTAACCATCCTACATCCAGGTCATGGTTAACAAGGGTAAACACATTCTCATTGTCCAAGTTTCTCATTATAAACCCATTTATTCACATCTTGTCTCATTTTAAAACTTTAAATTTCATATTAGGAACCTTTTCATTTCAATTTCATATGATGATAAAAAAAAATTCAAGTTCAATAAACTTCCCACAATTTTATTTTCTATGCATTCCTAAAATGATGCATGTCACAAAATAATATTGAGTACCTAGAATGATTCATGAATACTCAAATCTCATACCATACATGTCCATGAGTCAAATCTAAGAATATCTCAAAATTCAATAACCACATCACACAACAAGTGCATCACCTAAGGTGAAATAACATCCAACTATAACAAAAAACACCAATAGCAATAATCCCACCATGGGTACTTGGGGTCTCCCCCATACACAGGTTAGATACTCCCATGTAGAAGCTCACAAATAAGGCCCAAATCTCCCTAATCTCTGATCTGTCTTTATCAAATAGTAATACAAAATAAAAGAACAAAAAACTGGGATCTGATACCACTTTATGACGTCCCGATCCAGGTGACACACACTGGTGACCCTTGCTAGTGAGTCACATGACCTCAGGCATTCCTCCCCATATGCTAGAGGCTGCCAACTACCAGCAAGGGTCGAATGTCAATCATGAGGAGACTACACCCTCTTTATCAAATCAATACCCCAATGGAAATAAATACACAATAATCTAGTGATATAACCATAACCATAATAATACCAATATCACATGCTGACCAAAACATGAAATAAAATATCAAAATTAAATAGTATATATGCCATGGCAATGTACGTGTCAACTGTAAATATGTAAAACACAAAATAAATAGACACTAAAAACTCTCATGCGGGTCCCAAAACCAAGTCTGGTTACCTCATTTAAGCTTCATCCCATATCATCCATTTAACATAGGTATCTTTCCCCTAAATTGTCTTGCAACCATGAAATCTATTCAGGTACCGATCAGGAAACCCAAGTAGGATGTGAGTACAACTTAGTGTGCCACTAACAATGGCATATAAAACAATATCCAGTCAATAACATTGTATACAATTGTATAAAGGATAAAGTATAATAAATAAAGTAAAAATTTACATTTATTGAATTACTCTTTATTTAACCACATAAATCCCAGGTGTGAAGGTGTAGGGTTTGAGGCGCGATGAGAGCTCGGGTAGTCACCTCCGATAGCATCATGGTAGGATAGGGTTTCAAACCTAGATTCAAGATGGTTTCCTTCTTCCTAGGCCATAAGCAGGTATCGAGATCCTCGGATGGGGCATGGGTTGAGACATGAATTGGAGAGCTAGCGACTATGGAAGAGGTTTCACCCGAACTTGTGTCAGCCACGAGGTGTATTTCTCCATGCTCCAATGTCGGGATGACCAGATCTAGCGAAAGGCTGGTCAGGAGGGGTAGTGAGGGTCCTCCGATGAAGGCTTCTTGACCTCTGCAACCGGTGGCTACACCGCGGACGAGTCTTGGGGTAGAAGAGGCATTTTCTTCTACGCCTATTTTGGCCGTGTGGAGTGGTATTCCAGATGGGATGCTCAGATCTAAAGACAGGATGGTTGGGAGGGGTGGTGAGGGTAATACGGTGAAAGCATCTCGACCTTTTCAGCCAGTGCTTGTGTCATGGTCGACTTTGGTGGTAGTGTTGGGCACCATTCATGATCCTGCTCCTAGGATCAGGATCCAGATGAGTCACGATGCTGCTGATGAGATAACTTCAACTGATCATTCTTTTGTTTTATTGAAAGGAATGACTAATTCTTTCATTCGAAAAAAAGGAAGTATTTCACACATCAAGTCTGATCCTGTTGTGGTGTTAGAGCGCCTCAAAATGGATGAGTTTTCCATCATTGCTTGATTATTTCTGCCTAAAGGCTCTCAGCCTCTGAAAATTGAGGAACTCAGAAAGCGAATTTCATTGATTTGTGGTTTTTGATCATGGAAGTGTCTCTATCTTAGAAGAGGATACTTCCATATGCTCTTCCCCATGGAAGAATTTATTGTTCGAGCATGGAGTTTTGGTTCCATTGTGCTCAAACCTGGGATCATTCACTTGCGAGAATGGGATTATAAATTTAACCCTTTTGAGGTTGGTAATTCCAATACTCAAATTTGGGTAAGGGTTTATGGACTGAATTGGATACTCTGGCACCCCAAAATATTTTATGATATTGCTTTGTCCATCGGCATCCCGATCAAAATTGACAAGGAAACAGAAGCAGCTCATTTTGGGCACTTTTCCAGATTCTTAGTTGAGGTTAAAATGGGAGTAACTCTTGTTGACAAGGTAATTCTTAACACTAATTATTACATTATTGAGATAAAGATCACTTATGAAAAAATGCCTAAATTTTGTAATGAATGCAATGTTATTGGTCATGAATCATCTTCTTGTAGACGCTCCATAGTTTGCAGCTTCTGTACTTTGCGTGGGCATGACGTGGGAAACTGTCTCAAAAAGAATAAAAATACTCCTTGGAAAACTGATGTTCCTCAATCGAATCAGCACAATGATAGAAAAAATCTTTGAAAGCATGATGATGAGCTGGAAATTGCTTATGATAATGTTAATCAGAGGAATGAGGTGCATGGTGTTGTGACAAAAGTTGATGGGAATGATGATCATCGCCTTGCCTCTGAGAGTAAGAAGTCTTGGGCGGAAATATTTTCTGAGGAGGTGAATGATCATAATGCTGATTCCTCTAACAAGGATAAAAGTGTTGTTCTACAACAACCTCAATCATGTACCACCCCTAAAAGTTGTGATGAATTATTTATAGTTGAATAATTTACTGAAGAGGATGCTTATCTCTCACAGGAAAGGATGATCACTTCAGGTGACTGCAAGGGTAAGAAAATTTTAGAACTTGACTCTCCAGTCATTTCTAAAAATATCCAGGCTTCTTCAAAGTCTATTGTGGATAATGAGGGATTTCAACTTGTCTCTTACAAAAAAGTCAAAGTCCCCAATTTTCACCCCAGTGGTGGTAGCACAATCAATTACAGGGAATGATTAAACTATTGATAGTGATAATTTGGATCCGAATAAATAAATGAAGGTTGAGGGAATGATGGTGTCAACAAGAGGCACCTCTCCTATCAAAGGCAAGGAACGAAAAGAGGATAGCTCTGATTCTAAAAGCACTGATGCTGAGCGTATTTATGAAAGGATTCAATCTCTCCCTAGGGAGAGATCGAGAGGTCGGGGGTGAGCTTGTAAAAGGGCCCATTGGGATGCAATTCGAGAAGAAGAAAGGAGGCTGAGTGCAAGATTGATGAAAAAGATAAACAAGTAGATTTCTCTTTGGGTTTTACCTTTGTTTTCTCATACTCTTTTGGGTTTATTTCTTTTTTTTCTTATAATAAAAGGGGCTCATTCTCTATCTTTTAAAAAAACATAACTCCCAGGTTCTTGAGGATACTCAAACTCTCACTACCTACATCAACCCGTGCCAAATTCTGAACCATATCACATATTCAATTAAAAATTAATTTAACACATGATCTTTCATTATTCATTTCATCTCAATTCATTACCACAACCAATTGGAACCATCGTCCAATGCAAATCTCATGGGTGTAGAATGCTGTGTATACCACCCCATGTGTATTTGAAGTACTGGTCCCTATCCCACAACCCATGGGTATTTGAGGCATTAGTCCTTGTCCCATATAATAATATTTTCATACATGCAATTGCAACTCTATGGGTATTTGGAGCATCAGTCTATGTCCCACACTCATATATCAGTCAATCACATTTGGGTATTTGGAGCATCAACCCATGTCCCACACTCATATATCAATCAGTCACATATATCACATGTATCATAATATCACATGACTGAAGATTAATTAAAATTAACACTCTTATCATATTTCATCCTCACAATATTCCATTAATTAATTCATAAATTAATTAATCCAACTCCATCAATTCCATAATCACAACAATTAACCAATTAATTAATTCAACATTAATTAATCCAATTCAATCAATTCCAATGTTCCATTAATTAATCCACCAATTAATTAATCCAATTTCACAGTCACAACAAAAAATTAATTAATTCAACAATTAATTAATTCAATTCCACATTCTCAACAATTCATTAGTTAATTAAATAATTAGTTAATTCAATTCCACAAATTTCACAATCACTTGTTTCATTAATTAATTCAACAATTAATTAATCAAATTATATAATACCAATATCCCATTAATTAATTCAATGATTAATTGATCCAATTCAATAATTGTGTAATTTCGCAAACCTATTGATTTACCAATTCTATAACCCCATTATTAAATCAATTCCACAATCCCTAAATTAATTAATTCAACAAATTAATTAATTTAATTTTAAGAAATTAAATTACCAAACATTCAATATAAATTATAAAATTATATAAACATAATTAAAATCAACAATATTTTATTTGAATAAAAGACGACCTACCTTGAAATCGGTGATGAACGCCCGCCAATGGAAATTACCAGTTTGAGCGGAACAACCCTAATCACAACGAAGAATGAGATATTGATTCAAATCCTAGATCCAAGATCAAACAAAAAAAATTCCAATAAAACCTAGATCTAGATCTAATCCCAATAGGAGAAAACATCCCTCAAAAGAATGGAAGATGAATGGGAGAGAGGAGGGAAACTAATCACGATGATATTCACTTACCGAGAGAGGTTTAGATCTTCAACCCAGGCTTCAAATCGCGAAGAAATGTGGTTGAGAGAACTATAAATTTGTTTGGGAGCCTCAAAAAATTATAGATAATGTTTAGGTTCAACCTAGGGTGGATTAGGGGTTAATAAGGGGGGTTCATGAATTTAAAAACAATTTTCGGGTTAATTAAAACCACGCACTTGGTTTACTGGCCAGGGGCATATGGTTTGAAAAACCATGCACCTTAACCATGTGCCTCTTCTATGGGGGGTGGGTGGGTGGGTGAAAGTTTTATCCTAAAAGGAGGAACAGTTTGATAAACCATGTTTCAGTCATGCGAATCCCATGTATTTGGGTTCACACAGTTTTTTAACTGGGAACATGGTTTGGGAAAACTATGCACCAACTGTGCACAACATATCCTCCCAATTTTCTCAAATTTCACCAAAAAACTCCCCAAGGTAAAACCCATAAAAGATATACTAAAAACAAGGTAAAATAAACACCTAAAAACAATCTCGAGACAACTCCAGAAAAGGTCAGTATCTTACACCTTGGGAATATTTTATACAAAGTAAAGAATAAATTAGAGTTTTTATTTGAATAAAATATAACCTATGTTTTGAAAATTGATTTGTAGGATTGGAAATTACATTTATTATTTTTAAGTGAATTATTTTTCTCATTAAACACATTTCAATTTATGAAAAATGTTTTATAAATTTATTAGTCATATTTATATCTTGGTGATGTTATAAAATTTATGATATATATAAATATATTGTTCACAATTAACCAAAAAATATATTTTTTAAAACAATAACTAAATATTTACAATAATAAAATTTCATCATGATTATTCCAAAAATGAATTCCATTTTATAAATTTTAAATTCTAAATATTATAAAGTTAAATTTTAAATAAAACCATATAACTCATAGAAAAACAACTTAATCTAGAATAAAAACATTTTATTTTATTATGAATGACTATATTTCTATTTGTTATTATTCATTAATCATTATATGCTCTATAATTATTTATTTTTACATTATAAAAACAATATTAATATTATATAATATATATTTTAAACACAATAAATTTCTAAACTTGGTAATTATTTTATTTAAATATTAATATAAAAATAAATATTTTACTAAATATGTTAAAACAAACCTTATTAAAAATATACCCTTGTACATGATTTAATAAATCATTTTATGATATTAAAAATTTATATTTATTTATCTATTCATGGTAAATATTAATTATTAGTTATTTTACTAATCTTAATGGTCATGTTACTTTTTCAATGGTCAATTATTTTTCCAATGGTCTATTATAATTTAAATGATCATATAATAAATATACCTCCTTTAAATACCTCTTATTTCTTTCATTAATCATTCACTAAAATTTACCTCAAGGTTCTCTATTTTTCATTTATAAAATTCCAATCACATTTTATAATTTTTTTATTTATATAGTATTGTTCATGAAAATGATATTCCTAGGAGAGCATAACCATATATATTTTCAAAATTTAATTATGTTATTTTTTATTATCCTATTGTTTTATTTTTAATTTTATAGATTGAATTTATAAAGTTTCCTTTGGTTGATTTTTTAATTTTTTGTAAAATATTTTTCAACATAATTATGGAAATAAAAAGAGTACTAAATATAAAGTTTATAGAAAAAGGATGAAGAAACATCCATAGAATAACTAGATATATAAATATAAGTGAGAATCCCACATAGCCATTGATTTTTTGAGTTGATTTTAAAGTATATGACTGGTGATGAAATTTATGGTAACACTATGTATAATATGTTTGTGATGGATGATAATTAAGAGTGAAATTAGATATATGTGGATATTGAAGATCTAATTTTTAAAAAGGAAATACTAGCTGAAGTTTTATGAGAAACCATCCAAGATGTACTACATTTAAAGGCTATTGATTATTGATGTAAATGACACTTGGATTAAGTTTTAAGTAATTTAAAAAGTCCATTAAGTGATACTAAGTGAATGCAAGATTAGTTAATAAAATCTAGGTTTTGGAGTTTGAAGCTGCAATTTGTCTATGTACATTACGCGTAAAGTCCATTCTCAGAATATAGATAAAAAAATTGGTTAAGGCGCGTGGTCTATGTATGATTCATTTTTTAAGAAAATGAAATTTGTGTAAACATCATTGGATTTTAATAAATTCCATTTTAAGCTATATAAACATCAATGGAGCCTATATAAACATATTCCTACATGTGCATAAGCATCATATGTGTACTCATTATATATTTAAGGAACCTTCACAATTTATGTAACCATAAACCTTGATCTACATAAAAATAATTCTTTATCTATGTAAGAATAATCTATCTGTATAAACATTATTATGATTCACATAAGGATAACTTGAAGAGATCAATTTAAAGGTAATCTATCCAAGCTATGTAATGGTATATTCTATGAAGAAGTAATATTATAAAGGTCATTCACATGTAAAGATAACTATAATTATATGTAAAGGACATCTATCCATCCATGTAAGTGAAGTTCCAAGTGTTAATAGAGTTTCCTAAGGGTACACTAAGCCTCACAGACCAATTTAAGGGAAATCAAGAAGTCACATAAGGGTAACCAATGTTTCAAGATTTTATGTAAGGGAGACTCATGAGTTTTCTAGAATTTTTCATTTTGAAGTAGAATCAATTGTGATGATGCAAGATATTTTCTATTATGTTTTAAAAAATTATAAATATATTATTATCCAAAATTTATTCCAAAATTTGAAGAAGATAAAGTGAATGAGTTTCTTTAGAAATAAAAATAAAAATTATTAGTTTTGAAGAATAATGAAGTTATAAATGAGTAGATTATTGTGTTATACATAAAAGTTTAAAATATTGTGAATTGAGATATTTTGAGTGAGAAAAAGATCTGTAATCCACTGGGAAAGATATCAGGTATGGATATAGTTTAGAGAATATTATTTTTCCTAAATTTAGGAACTTCCATAATTTATTAAATCTTGGAAGTTTACTACAAGAATGTGTAATATGTAGGAGGATCAAGTTGTAATGTTAAAAAAAAATTGGGAAGAAATATTGAGTTCACTTAAGGATGAGAACTTTACTGTCAATATAAAATTTCAAGTTTCATAAGTAAAATTAAAAAATCTAAAAGCTACACAATCTAGTTCTTTCCAATTTTTCAAGAAGAGAAGTACTACCAAAAAAATACTTAAGAGATTTAGGCCTCAAATAAGACTCTTTTTGTTTCCAAGAATAGTTGGGAATCATCTCAAGGACATCCAACAACTATATCATACAAACAATTAAAGTATTATCTAGTTAATTCATATCGCACTGAATTTAATTTGATGAAGAGTACAAGAAAAAAGTCAAAAATTATAGAAATATGGAAGATTTTTTTTAATAAATTCACCACCACATCAAGAGTGAATTTAGGAATCTCCATGAGAATTAACCCCCCAAATTAACCCTAAAAAGGTGGAATTATAGCCCAAAATTATCAAGGTAAACAATCTCACCAATCCAAACGTAAAGATAAAAGAAATAGGTTTATTATAAACTATTGGTGATTTAAATTGTTTAGTCACATGTTCATTTAATGATGGAATAATATATCAATATTTGGAAAGAGTAAAAGGCCCAAATCCAGGTTTAGTAGAAATTTAGTTAAGGAGGATGAGCCCATAAGGGGCCCTGCGGTGCTAGGTTTCCCACCCGACGCCATCTTCTTCTTCCCCATTGGCTGACCTTCCCTTGGCTCTCAGCTCGGCGCATTTGCGACGTCGCCTCTCGTCGCACGGGCTCATCAACATCCTCGGCATCTTCCATCATTGCTTTCTCCTCGCTCTAGCTTCAGATCTGGCTAGTTTTTTGAGGAAGTGTGATGATGGTCCACAGTGCGGGTTATTGGTGCTACAATTTGGGGTTTTCGTTGCATTACGAGTCGGCTGTTCGGGTTTTTGGGTAGATCTGGTCTTCGGGTGCGGTTTTGAAGGTAGTGACAGGTTTTGCTCCAAGTCTCTGTTGTCTTGTGTTGGTTGTGCTGATGAATCCGTTCAGGTATGTGGAATGTTTTTTTGTTTCTTCTGGAGGCGGAGAGCTTGGTGATTTGGTCCAGATCTCGTCGAGGGTTTTCCGACGAGGATTGGTTGCATTTGATTGTTGTGTGGTGCTGAATCTGGTGTTTTTGTGGTTTCTCACTCTCTGTTTATCTCGATGGGTGTTCATCTTGTTTTTACTCATGGTGTGCCAGCGATGCTTCGTGATGTGCTGAGGGTTTCTGCCTCGTTCGATGAAGTGGGTGTTGGCGTGATGGCAAAGGGATGACGAACTGTTTTCCGGTGACGGGTCTCACCGATGATTTGGTTTGGTGGCGTTGGGAGATGCATCTGGTTTTCGTGATTTTGGCCTCAACGGCGAGGGCCGGTGGTTGATCTCCGGTGATTCAGACGTCTTTGCGGTGATGCCGGGGGCATGGATCAAGGTGGTTCACTGATCGAGACACCTTGGTCATCATGTCTGTGATGATGAGTTTGGTTTTTTATTTTGAAATTTGAATCTGCTGTTGTGATTTTCTTTCTGGTTGGCGGGTTCCACAACTACCGTTTAATGCTGGATCAGTGTTTCTGTTGGATCAGTGTCTATTTGGTTACCGGTAATCCATAAACCGACTTTGAGAAAATGAAAAAAAAGTATTTCAGGCAGGTTTAATAGAGACGTGGAAATGAGAATACATGATTAACTAAAGAATATTTTACAAAGAAAGAAAAATATATCTATTAAGAATATATTTGGGTATTAAGAGATTTTTTTTTGATTTTTTGCAACACGTATGACTATTCTTATGAAGAGTTTTAGTGTAAAAAAACAACTTGTGTCAGCCCACAATGTCACTTGAATTTGGCTCACCACGAGGCCTAAATCCCATTCCTGATCCCCATGGGCTAGCAACAAGTAGCGGGGTATCATACAAAGAAACATGGAAATGATTTAAACCTCAATAGACATATGATAAGATAGAAATAACTAGAGTATCTAAGTGGATATCCAAACTATATCATATTTCAAAACAATAAAACCATAAATGCAACAACCAAAAAACTAGTAACAAGGTATAAAAGAATAAATGAAAGAACATAAACATGGAACCCATTGAAACCCTTGGGTCAATCACCTCATAACCATATGTCACCACTATCCCAATCCATCATAAGGCAACATGATCTAGGAGAGATTTACTCTATATGGATCTATTCCCTTTACCTGTATCATGAAAGACTAATACTACATATTACCAAAGGAAAGAGTAATATGTGTAGACTAAATCTCAGTAGGATACCACCAAATAATTTATATAATGTCTATATATGTGAATCTATTAGTTATTGCATGAAACATATTTCAAAACATTTCAAGAGAAATCATTTTCCATATAAAATAATCTTTTTATTTTCTTTTATAAATCATTCTATATTTAAATAAAAAAAGAAGCATGACATAACAAATATCCATGTGGAATAATTAGTTAAATAAACTAGGTTTTCATGCATGTATATCCATATAAAGTGTGAAAATAATCATATCAAATAAATATACACATAATTTATCTGCAAATCTCAAAAGGGAAATCCCAAACACAAGGGCACACACAACTAAAACACATAAAAAACACTAGCTAGTATAAACAATTCCTAAATTCATTAGACTTTGTTCCCTAGTAAAATATTCCCATCTAAAATCCCCACCCAACCTACTAGATTGGGGTAGGATGGAGGTGCTACTAACTATAGGTGATGTCCCTAGGAAACCAAATTATAGTAACATGTTCCAAGGTTATACTAGATCATTTTTGGGATGATTTTACTAAAAACATGATCAAAATTATTAAGATGAAACAAAAGAAAGAAACACTATATTATGTATGTAAAGTAATAACATAAAACTCATACAAGAATGTCACATCATAGTAAAAGAAAGAATAAAAAGGAACAATTCTGACACAACAAAGGAAAGTAGAAATAAATGACACCAAAGTTGCATCAAAATAAGAATCACCCAAAATATTCTCCAAGAATTAACTCTAAATCATAATCCTATTGCATCATAAAGCTTCATTAGAGAAGTACAAAACTTCTCTTTTACTTGTATCTTACAACACAACATTTGAAAATGTACCAAAGTTCCCAAGAAGGGGGTGAGTATAAAACATAGTATTTAATCCCCAAATTATTACCAAAACATGCCACTAGTAATAAGAAAAATATATACCAAATTTATATTTATATAAAAAATAATTTAACTATTTTCAAACATTTACACAACAAAGTAATTAATAAAGTTTCCAAAACCATAGCTGCTTGGCATAATCATTCCACAACTCACACACCCATGCATTTCCAATGATATTCCCAATACTCATGGGAAGGGATTCATCCATTCACCAAGTCATCACTTGATGGCATCTACCATATACCACTTTGGCACCAACTCCATGTCTGGACCAGCAAGGCACCATAATGGAATTTCATGAACTCACTCCAACCATACATTCCAAATTATCAACAAAACCATTTCTTTTTAAAAACATTTTCTTTCATGAAATTTATCAAACCTCTATGTGAATCATTTCAAAATCAATGATTTAAAGACTAAAACATATATATTTTTTTCTAATAAAGCAAGATAGAGTGATTCAAACATTAAGACATCATTTTTTAGAACAAGTAGAGTGGGAGAGATTCCACCTACCTCATAATGGTTAATGAAAATGAGAAATGACACATGAAACCACTAGATACATCCTTGAATATTATTCCCTTAAATATAATTCAATAAGATATCATCAAAATAACCACCATAGGACATAGATATATCTATAAAATATTAGATCTAGGTCTAAATGGAAGAACATATGAGTAGATATTGAGAGAATAAGAAATAATGAGGAGTTACTATTGATTTTGGATAACTAATGTACCTTGATTTTATAAAATCATCTTTTAGATCAAAAGTAATTTTTAAGAATGTCTAGGAGAGGAGTGGAGTTTGAGATCCTAAGAGGAGAAGGAAAAAATGAGGGTTTCTAGGTGAAAAACTGAGTTAAAATCTAATTCATAGATAATTTAATGCATGTCACATGGTTATTATACACAATTTGTGAAACAATGTGCTAACCATATAAAATCTATAGTCTCTAAACCACCCCTTCACATGGTTGGCTCACATGATTTAACAAACTGTGCACCAACTGCGCATCTCCCCACTATCTATACTTGAAATGTTTCACCCAACTTTCACATGGGTTTGTAAAACTGTGTTCCAACCATAATTTATTCTTGAAACTCCCAGAATCTATTACATGGTTTCTATGAGAAGTTGAATGGTTTCTCATAACCATGATCAAATCATGCACTTCCCTAAATGCTTATAGAATACTTCCAAACCATAAAAAAACTCCTGAAATTCAACCCAAGTATTATATAACTTCAAAATACATAATAAAAGGGAAAATTTAGTGGAATAAAGGGTGTCACATTATCCCTAACATTTGTATTTCCATCCTTGAAAATATAGATATTTCCAATGCTTTTGAAAATTTTAGGCCATTTATCATATATAAAGTGTTCCCATTCCCACATTCCTCCCTAAATTTGACCATGATTCCTTAAGAATCAAACCAAATAGATACTTTTACCATGTACCATTTTCTTCTTTATATCCACAATATATATCAACACATGAATCAATGTATCATATGGATCTATATTAACATGGTCCCATCAAATAATATGGCAAGTGTAGTACCCCTGGTTTCGGGTACATAACCCCTTTCCTCATGTTTTTTTAATTTGGTGTGTATAAAATAGAGTGTTTCCATAATATAGAGATTTTACATTAATTTGGGTGTTTCCATAATGTTGGTTTTTCCATAAATTGGGGGGTTTCCATAAAGTGGGTTGTTTCTATAAAGTGGGGTGTTTCCATAAAGTGGGTTGTTTCCATAAAGTGGGATGTTTCTATAAAAAATGTGTTTCTATAAAAATGGTAAAGGTGAAGGATGGGAGAGTTTGGGGGTTTTATAAGGAGTGTTGGGACAAGAATTAAGGTCTCACGATCCATACATGGCTGGCCCAAACCGTGTGGTCAAACCTTGCGCATAGGTCAAATCTAGATCCTATTTTCTAGAAGCTTACTAGTTTTTTCTCTATATATTTTGGTTTGGCTTCAAAACGCCCCTATTTCGATATTACTCTCCCTAGAAGGCCGGAGAACCCTCCCCACACGATTTGGATCCATCCCAGAGCCTTCCCTTGGTGATTTCGAGTCCGATTCTTGAGGTATGTCACCATTCTTTCTGGATTTGTCATGTTTTCTTAGATCTGCTTATATCTACTTCTCTGATGTCCATTATTTCTCAGATCTGAACCTATAGTGGGTAGATCTAAGTTTTTTGATGCCAAATAATTTCATTTTGAGTTGTGATCTTTCTAGGATAAGAGAACTAAGACCGTTCTTGGAGAATTGACCCGCTTTCTTATGCGTTCTTCGTCTATTGTCAAAGTTTCGTCAAAACCTTCGAGGTAGGAGGACTCTCTCTCATATAATCTCTATATAATTGATTGTATTAGATTAAAATTGGTTTATTTATTTTAAAATTCATGAAAAAATATTCATTTGTGATGATTTATGGTTTTTGTGAAATTGCGTGATCTTGGTGAATAGTTGTGCAAAAGGGGGTTTAGTTTCATGAATTTAAAATGATGATTTTAAATTATGGATTTTTTGGAATTTCTAAATGGTTGATGAAAAATATATTTTCAATAGAAAAGGTTTTCAATAAAAATGGAGTTTTATTGAAATGGTTTGTAATTGAAATGGTTTGGAATTGAAATGGTTTTGACAGAAATGATTTTCAATAAAAAGTGTTTTTATTGAAAGGGTTGTTTTGGCATGATCATTGGGAATATGTGGTGTGTGTTCATGTTGCATATATAGGTCTTGGTTGAAATATGGCCTTGTGCTCAGTGCAAAAGGTTTAATGGAACATGGGAATTTCATACACGAGGCTTAGTTGAAATATGACCTTGGGCTCGGTGCCAAAGGGTTAATGATACATGGGAAACAATTACCTTGTGATAACTTGGTAGATCGACGAGAAACCGCTCATGAGTATAGAATTTCCATAATGTATCATGCATGGTTGGTTGAATGGGTTTGAGGAATGGTTGGGTATGTCAATAAAGGGATATTGTGAAATGGTTGTATATATTGTTTAGTTATTCTTCTGGAAAAATAACTTGCTGGGAAAATTGGTTTCAATTGCACTTGTATGATTTTGGTGATGAATGGTTTTGTAAGATTGTTTATATTTAGTTATAAACTATTTTTGAGAATTTTTTTATATAAAATGTTTTATATAATTGTTTCTAACTCTTCAATCCTAGTGGCGTGAGTAGGAAAGTCATTGGGGAAAACCTACTGAGTTTTATACTCACCCCTGATTTGGCACTTTAGTGCTTTTGAAGATGCTATCTTTTGGGACAAGGGAAAAGGTAATGTTTCACACGTGTTTAGCACTACCTCGTGATTTATGGGATGTTCAAAGATTTTGGAGCTTGGATCTTGTGAAGCATGGAGTCTTGAGGTCTTCAGAGAGTCCTATGTGGTTTATCTGCTGTGTACTTTTATTCGTAGTTATTCTTCCGCTGTTTCTTACTTTGATGTGGTTGTGAGATACATGAAGTTTTTGAGTTGTCTTCTATTTGTTCATGCATCTTATATTGAATGTTTGGTTATGGTTGGTAGGTTTATTGGTTTATTTCATAATGGTTAAATCATCCCCCACTTGTATTTGAAACCCTTCAGCATTTATTTTCAGCCTTGGGCATCTTGGGGATGTCGCTTAAGGCCCAGTAATGACTTGTTGTACTCTTAAGACAATGAGAATTGGCGGGTCATTACAAATGGTATCATCTTGTTCGGTCCTTTCCTAACAAGTAGTCATCAATGTTTTTATTTTTGGAGATGAAATCCCTTCTTGTCTATTCCTTGGGTGGGAATCTTAGAAAGGAGTATGATCGTTGGAACTTGAAATATATAGCATAAAAGGACGTAGCTAACGCTTTTATTTTTAACTTCATGTTACTAGGGAGTTGGGTAAATAAGTGTTTGGAGACACTTCTAGAATTTTAAAATCTCATTATCATGGGTTTAGCCAATGAGACAAGCATGACATGCATTATAGAGGAATGACTTCCCACTAGGAGTGCATACATCATTTCATGGAATGATTCATGTTGTGAAAAAAGTGTTAAATTTTGAAAAATAATGGAATTGGTTTTCAAATGAAATATTTTGAAAAAGCTAATGCTTATCGTATTTTGAAAATTGTTTAATTTTTAAAAGTGTTTGATGTGTTTTCAAAAATGGTTGAACATGGGAAAAGGTTGTTTTTTAAAACAATGTTGTGATAGTTAATGTGATATAATTTAAAATTATAAGCCAATAATTGCTAGAGAGTGAGATTAATGGAGTTTGTTGTTAGGCTTAGAAAATGGCACCTGGTAGGCATCATCGAAACCAACCTGAAGAAGCTGCGGAGAACGTGGTTGCACCTGAACCACGTGTGAACCAAGAGCTAGTTCAGAGTATTGTCCAATATTTTCAAGCTGTGGACACAAGGAACCGAAGGAATGAGCCATGACATGTGGATCATACCATCCAGTTCATGAAGCAGAATCCACCTAATTTCTGGGGTGATTCCGAACCTGAGAAGGCGGAGGTGTGGCTATGTAGGATTAATCACATCTTCGACTTCATTTGCACACTGGTAGAGTTAAAGGTAAAACTGACGACATATATACTCGAGGATCTTGCACGTCAGTGGTGGGATTTAGTGGTGCAGGCTAAATTGGATGAAGGAATTACATGAGAGGATTTTGAGTAATTGTTCAACAAACAATTCTATCCTCACACATTCAAGATCCAAAAAATGATGGACTTCTTCAACCCGAAATAAGAGACTCTCTCTGTAACAGAGTATGTGGCTAAGTTCATGAACTTAGTACACTTTGTACCAGAAGTTGCGGAAAGTGCCTCTTTGAAGGCACACATCTTCTAATCAGGGCTACGACAAGAGATTCAATCAAAGATTGCAGTACTTTGTATTATAGATTATACAAAGATGGTGAACATAGCGACTGTGGATGAATGTGATATCTTTGGATCTATGGGAGGAGGAATGATGATACCTACAAGAAACAGTGGGAACTCAACCACTGGGAACAAGTGGAAAAGGGACACCTATTTCCAAGGCACAAGTGGAAATCATAACCAGACAGCTGGATCAGTAAACCTTCCTCCACGACCCCAGAGCAAAGTGAGTTGTTTTCAATGTGGTTCGCTTGACCAAATAAAGAGAGATTTTATGGAACAACCTAGATCATGTCATAATTGCACCAAGATAGGACATCTTCAGTGCTATTGTCACAGTGCTCCAAGGTCAGGTGTTCGAGACACTTCTCAGGTGTCGCAAGCATCATATGATTCGACTGGACGAGGACAACAGAATCCGTCTCATCAGCAGAGAATGTCTAGCCATGGTGATTCTAGAAATACCATGACTCCTCAACCAGGGAAACCTTAGTAAGGAAATAAGGAGAACAGTGTAGTGAAGAAACAATTGTATGGAGCTGATCAGATGATTGTTGATGATCAGGCTGGACCATCTATAGTGATAGGTACGATTCTTTTGAATTCTACCTTTGTGCAAGTGTTGTTTGATACTGGTGCATCAAATTCCTTCATTACTTCTCATACTGTTGACTTGCTATGTTTAAAATTAGAAATGATGTCTTCTGTTTTGAAACTAAAAACTCCTCTTGGTGAAAGAGAATTTCAAGCCTTTGTGTGTAGAGCATGTGCTATAACCGTTGATGGAGATGAGCTAAAATGGGACTTCTCGATGTTGGATATGTATGTCTATGATGTAATCCTGGGTATGGATTGGCTGACAATGTTCAAGGCTCAAATGGACTGTTATAGGAGAACAATTAGTTTCATAACTGAGGAAAGAATCGAGCATCTCTTTAGAGGAGAGACGATTGTAAATAAGGGCGTTAAGATCTTGTTGGCACCAATGGTGGGAATGATCTCATACCAATTGGTAGCATTGAATTTGGAAACCAATGGAAGAGATTGAGGAAAATAGTTTTCCAACTATTGTGGATCAATTTCTAGATGTCTTTCCTAAGAACTTATCAGGGTTACCACCTCTAAGGGAAGTGGAGTTTATGATTGATCTCCTTACAGGGACCATTCTTATTTCCCTTCCATCTTATAGGATGACACCAACAGAATTACAGGAATTGAAAGTACAGTTAGAGGAGTTAGAAATCAAGGGTTTCATTCAACCACATACGTCTCCATGGGCAACACCAGTTTTGTTCGTGAAGAATGTAAATAGAACTCTTCAATTGTGTGTTGATTATTGTAAGCTTAACCAAGTTACGATAAATAACATATATCCACTTCCACACATTGATGATCTGTTCGATCAATTAAGGGTATCTCAGTGGTTCTACAAGATTGACTTGCGATCATGATATCACCAATTGAGAGTTTGGAAAGAGGATATTCCAAAGATAGATTTTAGAAGTAGATATGGACACTATGAATATATAGTAATGCCTTTAGGTCTAAAAAATGCACCATATGTCTTCATGGAATTGATGAATCAGATATTTCAATAATATCTGGATTCTTTTGTTGTGGTGTTTGTGGATGACATTTTGGTCTATTCAAAGACAAGGGCTGATCATGAGGTGCACTTGGGAATAATGTTACAAATCCTGAGATATCATCATTTGTATGCCAAATTATCAAAGTGTGATTTTTGGATACAAGAAGTATGTTTTCTTGGCCATGTAATTTCTGAGAAAGGCGTTTTTTGTTGATCCTGAAAAGATAGAAGCTGTTATCTCTTGGTAACCACTGAAGAATGTTTTTGAGATATGAAGTTTTCTTGGTCTAGCTAGTTACTACCGATGATTTGTGCATGATTTATCATGACTAGATTCACCAATGACAGCCTTGAAAAAGAAGAATTATCCATTCCAATGGACGGAGGAATGTCAGAAGTCTTTCCAGGAACAGAAAGTTCAGCTTAAATCGGCACCTATCTTGATCTTTCCATAATTAGGATAGGGGTATGTGCTGTATTGTGATGCTTCAGGATTAGGGTTTGGATGTGTTCTCATGAAAGGAGATCATGTGGTTGCTTATGGTTCAAGGCAGTTGAGGGTGCATGAGAAGAATTACCCTTCACATGATTTGGAGTTAGCTGTAGTCTTCCATGCTTTGAAAACATAGAGACATTATCTCTTTGGTGAGAAATTTACTGTGTTTACAGATCACAAAAGCTTGAAACATATTTTCTCACAGTGAGATTTAAATCTGAGGCAAATGAGATGGATGGCATATCTCCAAATGTTTGACTTTGACTTGATGTACACACTAGGGAAAGGAAATTTGGTGGCAGATGCATTGAGTAGAAAGTCATATGCTCAGTTGGCGAAAGAAGCTTTATATGAATGGCAGTTGATGTCGGTATTAGCCGATATGCATGTGGAATATGAAGACCAAGGTGATGTTGCAGTTTTCTTTTTAGCTACGCTACTTCCTGATTTAGTAAAAATGATCAAAGATGCACAAACATATGATGAAAAATGTATGGTTATAAGTTCAAAACTCAATGGTGGGGAGACCATTGAGGGTTGGAAACTTGATGGGGGTTCAGTTTTGTGTTTCATAGATCGGATGGTTGTACCTATGGTTTTTCAGGAACAACTCCATCATTCTTACCACTATTAAAGATGGGATGTAAATCCAGGTACATAGAATATGTATAATGTGTTGAAGGCGCAATTTTGGTGGAGCATCATGAAAAGGAAGGTGTCCAAGTTCATCTCACGGTGCTTAACTTGTCAGCAGGTTAAAGCAGAGCATCAGAGACCAGCTGTTATGTTACATTCTTTTCCCATACCAGTGTGGAAATGGGATCATATAGTAATGTATTTTGATACAGGTCTTCCAAGAATGGTCCATAAACATGATTCCATTTGGGTGATAGTGGATCATCTAACCAAGTTAGACCATTTCATCCCTATTTGTGAAACTCATACTGTCATGACCCATCCCCCGTGGCCTGTTCCGTGACTACCCCAAGCCTGCCTTCCATAGGCTAGGGGCTAGCGACTAGTACTGAAGGCGTATTCCCTAAAACTGGGAAGGAATTGCCTTTATAACTTGTAAGCACACACAACCAAGCACACAATAAGATACGAACTCAAGTAAACTGAATAGTAAATAGAGTGAGTGTAGTAAGTAAAAGGGGCCAGAATACAAGCTCAGCTAGAAAGTACAAGAAACTGAATGTACAAGTAAACTAGAACAGCTCCTGTGAACACCCTCCAAGTATCCTACCTGAAGGGTAGGTACAGATCTCGATCGATCGTCTCTGTGATATGCCTCGTCTAAGGTCCACCTCCGAGCTACCACTAGTCCAAGTACTCTCGTCCTTAGTCAGCGCTGTCCGTAATCTGAACCAAACACAATGAAGTGCGTGCATAGCCCAAGCAGGGGTGAGTATAATGACACTCAGTAGGGACCCTGAGACCCTTAAGGCCTCACAAAATCCAGAAAGGATAAACCACAAATCATGAAATCAACTGAAAACCCTACTTAGGTACATGACCATACATATACCTAAGTTATCAAGTATACCCATCTCAATCATGAGGAAACACAGATTCCAACTCAAAATCCCAAACCTCAACCGTTCCACAAAGGAAGGAGTACCATGATGGTAAGTAACACTCAGGTACGCCACCCGGATGAATACCACCAAGGTATTACCACAAAGGAAAGTACCGCTCAGGTACGAACTCAGCTCAGACCATGTATAACTTAGGTACAGTAGTGGAGATGATTAGATGTAACTACTGAATCACCTTACTCTGTTATGAGTCACTGCTGCTGACCCACATAGGATCGCTCGGTGCTGACCCATAGAGGATCTCTAGGTGCTGACCCACACAGGATCGCTCGGTGTTGACCCACACAGGGTCGCTTGGTACTGACCCACAAAGGATCACTTGGTGCTGACCCACACAGGATCGCTAGGTGCTAACCCACACAGGATCGCTATTCATTCTTCACGTCACAGCCAGATACTGGGTTCCATCACTAAGCTTTCTCGTCTCTGGTAGGGTCCGCTACTCAATCCGCTGGTTGATACTCCAACTGACATGAAGTCCTAGAAAGAAGTATCGCAAAGGACCACCATGTCATAGAGGTCTCAATGCAATAGACGGTACGTCAATTAGACGCCCGGTATATAAGTTAGTATCCTTTTAGTCCTGAGGGCCCGGTTGGATTCGTGCTCGATCCAAACCGATCGTATCCCAACTTTACCCAAAACTCTAGTGGGGGTATACCAAAAGGACTGTCTTGCTCCAAGGTTTACAATGCCATTGACGGTTTGTCAAACAGATTCATGGTGCCAAAGTTTTGACCGATAGAGCGAAAAGCTCGTAGCTAGTCCGGGTCCGGTCCGACCCGGTTGGACAAACCCGGACGGACCCGGCCTGGGCTGTACCGACCTGGTTTGGTTCGAACTGGCCCGATGGGTTTGGCTCGACCTGCTGGGTTCGGCCCACGCTGGGCGGCACGGGGGCCGAAGAGTGGCGCGAGGCCGCTAGGGCGGCGTGGAGGCTGCGAGGGCAGCGAAGGCCGCGGGGGCCACGAAGGGCCGCAGAGGGCCACAAAGGCCACAAAGGGCTACAAAGGCCGCGAAGGGCTGCGGAGGGCCATGGAGGCTACGGGGGCAGTGCGAGGCTGCGGGGGCGGTGCAAGGCTGCGTGGGTGGTGCGAGGCCGTGGGGGCCGTGAAGGCCGTAGATTAGTGAGGCCACGGGGCAGCGTGGAGGGCAGTGGGGTGGCGAGGCCGCAGGGCAGTGTAGAGGGCCATGGGGCGGTGAGGCCACGGGGTGCCGCGGAGGGCTTGGGGAAATGAGGAGTCGCGAGGCCGTCGCCTTCGTTGCGGCCGACGATGTGCTAGCTGCCGCATCCGTTCGTCGCTATGGCACAAAGCCGCCTTCTTCCATTGTGAAGAAAAAACCATTCAAGAAAAAAAATGGAGGGGTCCGACCATGTTTGTTTGGCCCACACCCTCCATGTTAGAGCGGTAGCAAACAGCTCAACAAAAACTTGAATGAAGAACATCAAACCCCTAAACCTCCCGCAATTGATTATTCCCAAACCCGCAAAAGAAATCATCCACGGATAAAATAGTTAGAGATTTGATCCGCATTCTTTGATTTAGAATGGAAGAACATGGGAAACAATAATCACACATAATTAAACACCTACCTCAGAGATTTGTCGACGGAGGCCGCGAGGAAAGAGAAGAAGTCGTTGGGATAGACGGACTCCTGTGACGTTGGTGTTTACTCGATCGTCGGTTCATTTTCATTGAATACTCTCCTCACCGGCATGAGAATTCTTCATTGGAGGATGAGTTTATCCACGATTATCCAAAGCTTCTCCCTTTGCCAGCTATTTCCCCAATTCCACCAAAATGAGAAAATAACCAAATTATTAATTTAAATTAAGAAGATTAATAATGTTGGCATAATTAAAAACGCAGACACATTTAATTAATTGTTGGTTGGATCTAAAAATTAAATGGGGTGTTGGCATATTTAATTGTATCAATTTAATTGGCACAAATTAATGGAGGAAAAGAATTAATGGGGAGTCGAGAGTTTTCTCCCCTATTAAGAGGGGTTGGGTGGTCCCCGTCCCTAAATTCAAAATGGGGGTTAGTGCAGGTGGTCCCCACCTCTAAACATCCACATGGGAGGTTTAGGCTCGGGTGGTTCCCATCATCATAACCCATGTTGTGGGGTTTCAAAAAATAAAATAAAAATGTTAACATTTTTATTTATTTCATTCTTTCATGAAAAATAAAAAATCTATCTTTCACTCTCGACCCACTACAGTTGAGGTGAGGTCTCTTTAAAAGAATACTGGCGCTGTGAGTTCAACGGTGCCCTCGGATTTTAATTCCAAGCATCAGTTCAAAAGTTAAAAAAAGCTCACTCGCACGTTTACTAAACGTACCCGAAAAAAAGTTCAGAAATTCATTCCAGGAACTCTGGGCCTCAGAATCACGTGCCGTCAATTTTCACAGACTCGTAAAATTCCCATTTAATTAAAAAAAATTACATGGAAATTTTGAGTCTTTACATTATCCCCACCTTAGGGATTTTCATCCTCGAAATCCACATCACAAAACTAGGAAAACAAGTGGGGGTATTGAGCATGAATCTGAGCCTCCCGCTCCCATGTGATCTTCAGGAGGTTCCCGTGCTGTCAGTGAATGCACACCATAGGTATAGACAAACCACGAAGGAACCAATCTTTTTGATCCTCAATATCTACTGGAACCTCCGTAAAAGTCACCCCATCATCGACGTCCAACTCACCATGGTCAATTATGTGAGAAGGGCTGTGCACATATCTCCTCAGCTGGGATACATGGTATACGTCGTGCACCCGGTGTAACTAAGGTGGAAGAGCTAGGCGGTAAGCCACCTCGCCAACTCTAATGATGACCTGGAAGGGTCCAATGAACCTCATAGATAACTTTATACCTCGACCAAATATCGGTAATCCTCATTGGGGTGAGAACCGTAGAAAGACGTGGTCCCCATCCTCGAACTCCAGAGGTCTCTGTCTCCTATCAGCATAAGACTTATACCTACTTTGTGCTATCTTCATCCACTCCTGGAAGATCTGCACTTTCTCTATGGTAGCCCGTACTATCTCTGGTCCCACTAGTGCTGACTCCCCTGGGTCAGTCCAACACAAAGGTGATCTACAAGGTCGCCTGTACAACGCCTCAAAATGTGCCATCCCAATAGTGGAGTGATAGCTGTTGTTGTATGAAAACTCCACCAAAGTCAAGTGATCCTCCCAACTGTGACCAAAGTTGAGGACTCAAGCACGTAGCATGTCCTCGAGGGTATGAATGATCCACTCATTCTGACAATCCGTCTAAGGATGGAAGGCGGTGCTCAAATGAAGCTGCATCCCGAAAGCCTCCTACAACCCCTTCCATAGCTGGGAGGTAAAACGTGTATCACGATCGAAGACAATCGTTGAGGGTACTCCATGTAGCTGCATAATCTTCTGCACATAGAGGAGTCCCAAGATCTCTACTGAACCCTACTCTTTGATTGGTAGGAAGTGGGCTGACTTGGTGAGTCGGTCGGTGATCACTCAAATAGAATCATGACCTCTGGATGTATGTGGAAGTCTTTTCCTGAAGTCCATGGATATTCCATCCCACTTCCACTCTGAAACCTCTAAAGGCTGAACCAAGCCTGCTGGTACCTGATGCTCCACCTTCACTTGATGACAAGTGAGACACTGAGAGACAAACTCCGCTACTACTTTCTTCATTCCTGACCACCATTGTTGTCGTCGGAGATCCTGGTACATCTTTTCCACTTATAGATGTACCACTAGAGGGGATGTGTGGAACTCCCTCAACACTTCCTCCCGAACTGACACTGGTACCATGGTACATCCTCTAAAGAGGATGATGTGCTCCCCAACTTCAGAAAATCCATCAGGTGCCTGTCCTATGGATATCTGAGCATGTCGAGCCTTGCAGTCAATGTCCCCACACTATGCCTCCCTGACTCACTACAGAAGTGGGGGAGTGACTGTAAGAGACTGAAGGAAAGATGATCTATCTCGATCCACAAAGGATATCTGCAAAGAGGCCAGTTGCTCCGTCAGCTCACCTAGAAGTTGTATACCAGATCTCCTTCCGAGTGCATATAATACAACATTCCCTTTCCTAGGAGTATAGACTATCTCGAAGTCATAGTCTTGGAGGAACTCAATCCAACGTTGTTGTCTCAGGTTTAGGTTTTTCTGAGAGAAGATATACATGAGAATATTATGATCATAGTACACTGTAAAATTTTTTCCCATAAAGTAAGGTCACCACATCTTCAAGGTGAAGACCACTGCTGCTAAATCCAGGTCATGGGTAGCGTAGTTCTTCTCATGCTGTCTCAAATATCGAGAACCATATGTGATCACTGCTCGCTCCAACATCAGGACACATCTGAGCTCGGTCCCTGATGCGTCGCAGTAGACTACATACCCTACGCCCTCCTCCAGAAGCCTCAAGATGGGGGCACTAGTCATCCTCTGCCTCAGCTCCTGAAAACTCTGTTAGAATCTCTCTGACCACACGAAGGGTTGCCCCTTTTTCATAAAATCTGAAAGTGGTGCTGCAACTTTGGAGAAATTTGGAACAAATCTCCGGTAGTATCCAGCCAATCCCAGGAAACTTCGTACCTTCGTCATACTCTTGGGTGGCTCCGAAGCAAGTATCACCTCAATCTTCACTGGATATACTGCAACTCCAGCCTTCGATATGACATGTCCTAGAAAGTGAACCTCTTGGATCCAGAACTAGCACTTTGAGAGCTTATCATAAAGCCGGTTCTCTCAGAGTGTGTCTAGTACTACCTAAAAATGATAGGCATGCTCCTCCTCAGTAGTCGAGTAGATCGGAATGTTGTCGATGAAGACTACTACAAAGCGATCAAGGTATGATTGAAAGATCTTGTTCATGAGTCTCATGAACACTGTTGGGGAGTTGGTTATTCCGAACGACATATCCAAAAACTCGTAATGGCCATACTGACAACTGAAAGTCGTCTTCTATACATCCTCGTCTCGTACTCTGAGATGGTGATAGCCTGATCTAAGGTCTATCTTCAAGAACCACCATGCTCCCTTCAGCTGATCAAAGAGATCGTCAATCCTTGGGAGTGGGTACTTGTTCTTCACGATCACCTGGTTCAGGCACCGATAGTCAACACAAAGCCTCAAGCTCCCATCTGCCTTCTTGGAGAACAAAATTGGGACTACCCAAGGAGATACACTGGGCTAAATGAATCCCTTCCCCTGCAAGTCCTCTAGCTGTACCCACAGCTCACGAAGCTCCACAGGAGCCATACGATATGCTGGTGTAGATATCGATGCCGTCTCGGGGTACAAGTCAATGTAAAAGTCCACCTCTCTAGGAGGAGGTAGACCTGGAACATCATCAGGGAAGACATCCGTGTACTGTTCCACCACTACAGGATAGCTCGAACTCTCCACATCAATCGATCTGAGTGTAAGGCTGGCCAACTAATGAGTGATTAGCTGCAACTTCCTCCGGTTAAGTCCATACAGTGCTGCAAAGGCTCCTTTCTCGCCAGTGAAGGTAAACCTGGTCCCATCTGTGTGGACACACCACACTTTGTGCCTAATACAGTCAATCTGAGAATGGAATGTAGATAACCAGTCCATACCCAAGATGATGTCGTAAGGCCTCGACGCCACTACTAAGAGATCCCAGCCGAAGCTCTTGACTCATAGAGTAAGCTTGCACTACCGAAACCAGTGCGTAATCATTGAATCTACTCCTGTTAGTTTCTCTATCCATAATAATCGAGCCAAAGCCTCCGCTGAAATCTATGAGATCCGAACGAGGGTAGTGGAAATAAAATAATGACTATCACCTGTGTCTATAAGTATTGCAACTAAGGTGGAGTAGACACATATCGTACCTTGTCTCATCTCTGGAGTACCGTGATCGTAGGCCTCAGCTACCTGGAACTGAGCTCGCCCCTGTCCTCCTGCTTCTTGTGGTTGGGGTGGACCACCTGGTGGTGGTGGAGGTAATATCTTGAATCATCGCCCACCACCAGCTACACAGCCAGCTCCTCTACCACATCCACCTGCTCCCTGCGGACTTCCTCGGTCGAACCTCTGTCTCTTACTGGGTGGTCCCTCGACCGTCTTCTGATCATCCATATGACGGGTCGGGAAGTTACGAGCCATATGACCCTTCCCACCACATACGTAACACTACCCTCTCCTGGCATGACTAGCTCTACCTCGGGTACCTTGCACAACTGACCCTGAATCCTGCGGTCATCCACCTGTAGGTCTGGTCCTCTTGGAAATCTACGACATCTGTCTACTGCCAGCTATGGAAGACACTACTACGCGACGTTCAGTGGTGGGTCTCATTACTGGTGACTACTCAGCAAGAAAACTCTCCACTAAGAGGGCTCACTCTAACACCCACGCCTGCGTCGGGATGCTAAGAGAAATCATCAAAGCTCTGATCTCTCGCCTGAGCCCCTACTTGAAGGTCCAGGGCCTGAAGAATGGGTCCCGCACCATATCAGTGGAGTATAATGAGAGGTCAATGAACCTCACTGAGTATTGAGCCACAATCATGCAACCCTGCTACATATGAAGTAACTCCTGTATTCGCTCTGCGTGAAGAGTCGCTGGAACAAACTCTGCCCGAAATAGGCTCTCGTAGTCTACCCAGAGAAGCTTCACCTCATCGTGAATCTAGAGCATCATGCTCCACCATCTGCCTATTACTGCATATACAAGACTGGCGACAAGGATCACCATGAGATCAGCTGGTGTCCCTACTAGTCGAAAGACTCTCACCATGAACTCCATCCAATCCTCAGCCGTCTGTGGGTCTGTATCTCCCCTGAACCTGGGTGGCCTCTAGCGCTAGAACTCATGCAACGTGCTCAAGTTGTGTGCACTCTCTGCTGCTAGGTCTGGTGTCATCGGTGTCCTAACAGGTAATGACACCACTGGTGCCTCTACTGGTAGAGGGCCCAACACCGAGGCATCATCGCTCGGTGGTCTATCAGTGCGTACTATATCCGGAACCCTAGCTGGCTGTCTATGTGGAGGCATCCTAAAAAGAAACAGGTGCGCCATGGTCAAAAATTTATACCTGGTGAGCTGACTCAAACAGATCACAAAGAAAACTCTTGAAAACACACATGCAATCAGTGTTTTCATAAACTGCGTCAGAAATTAGAAGTCAGGGTCCTGGTGTATGGATACGTCGGCCACTACACCAACACTGGATTCCCTAAACTGATAACCACACTCACTACACTTAACACTATTACCGTTAAAAAGATCAGAGTCCTATGTTCTATGGTAGAACTGACTCCTCTGATACCAATTTGTCATGACCCATCCCCTGGGGCCTGTGTCGTGACTACCCCAAGCCCGCCTTCCATAGGCTATGGGATGACGACTAGCACCGAAGGAGTATTCCCTAAAACTAGGAAGAAATTGCCTTTATAACCCGTAAGCACATGCAACCAAGCACACAACAAGATACGAACTCAAGTAAACTGAATAGTAAACAGAGTGAGTGCAGTAAGTAAAAGGGTACATAATACAAGCCCAACTGGAAAGTACAAGAAACTGAAAGTACAAGTAAACTAGAACAGCTCCTGTGAGCACCCTCCAAGGATCCTACCTGAAGGGTAGGTATAGATTTTGATCAGTCGTCTCTGCGATGCGCCTCATCTAATGTCCACCTCCAAGCTACCTCCAGTCCTGGTACTCTCGTCCTCAGTCAGTGATGTCCGTCATCTGCACCAAACACAATGATGTGCGGGCATAACCTGTGCAGGGGTGAGTATAATGATACTCAGTAGGGGCCCCAAGAACCTCAAGGTCTCACAAAATCCACAAAAGATAAACCACAAAGCATGAAATCAACTGAAAACCCTACTTAGGTATATTACCATACATATACCTAAGTTATGATGTATACCCATCTCAATCATGAGGAAACACAGAGTCTAACGCAAAATCCCAAAGCTCAACCGTTCCACAAAGGAAGGAGTACCACGATGGTAAGAACCACTCAAGTACACCACACAGATGAATACCACCAAGGTATTACCACAAAGTAAAGTACCGCTCAGGTACGAACTCATCTCACACCAGGTATAACTTAGGTATAGTAGTAGAGATGATTAGATGTAACTACTGAATCATCTTACTCTGCTATGAGGAACTGCTACTGACCCACATAGGATCGCTCGGTGCTGACCCACATAGGATCTCTAGGTGCTGACCCACACAGGATCGCTCGGTGCTGACCCACATAGGATCGATCGGTGATGACACACACAGGATCGCTCGGTGCTGACTCACACATGATCGCTAGGTGCTGACCCACACAGGAACGCTATTCATTCTTCACATCACAGCTAGCTACTGGGTTCCCGCACTAAGATTTCTCATCTCCAAGGGGGTCCTCTCCTCAAGCTATTGGTCGATACTCCAACTTCCATGAATTCCCACGAAGAAGTATCTCAATGGACCTCCACATCATAGGGGTCTCAACGCAACATACGGTACGCCAATCGGATGCCTGGTCAATAAGTTATTAGCCTTTTAGTCCCGAGGGCCTGGTTGGATTCGTGCTTGATCCAACCCGACTGTATCCCAAATTTACCCAAAACTCCAGTGGGGGTATACCAAAGGAACTATCTCTCTAAAATGTTTACAGTTCCATTGACGGTTTGTCAAACAGATGCCTCGTGCCAAAGTTATGGCCGATAGAGCGAAATGCTCGTAGCTGGTCCGATTCCGGTCTGACCCGGCCCGATCGGGCCTGAGCCGACCCAACCTGGTTTGGGTCGACCCGACCCGTTGGGTCCGGCCTGGCCTGCGCTGGGCGGCGCGGGTGCCACAGAGTGGCGCGAGGCCGCGAGGGCAGTGTGGAGGCCGCGAGGGCGGCGAAGGCCACGAGGGCCACGAAGGGCCGCAGAGGGCCGCGGAGGCCGCGAAGGGCCACAGAGGGTCATGGAGGCCGCGAGGTCCATAGAGGCCATGGGGATAGCACGAGGCTGCGGGGGCTATGGAGGCCGCAGGTCAGTGAGGCCACGGGGCGGCGTGGAGGGCCGCGGGGTGGCGTGGATGGCCACAGGGCGGCAGGGAGGGCCGCTAGGCGGTGAGGACGTGGGGTGGCGTGGAGGGCCATGGGGCGGCGAGGCCTCAGTGCACCATAGAGGCCGCAGGGCAGCGAGGAGTCATGGGGCCGTTGCCTTCGTTTCGGCTGGTGGTGTGTCGGCCGCCGCATCCGTTTGTTGTCGTGGCACAAAGCCACATTCTTCTATTGTGAAGAACACACCATTCAAGAAGAAAGGCTGAGGGGTCAGGCCATGTTTGTTTGACCCACACCCTCCGTGTTAGTGCGGTAGCAAGAGGCTCAAGAAAAACTTGAATGTATAACATCAAACCCCTAAACCTCCCGCAATTGATTATTCCCAAACCCACAAAAGAAATCATCCATGGATCAACTAGTTAGAGAGTTGATCCACATTCTTTGTTTTATAAGGAAAGAACATGGGAAACAATAATCACACATAATTAAACCCCTACCTCAGAGATTTGTCGATGGAGGTCACGAGGAAAGAGACAAAGTCGTTGGGGATAGATAGACGTTTGTGATGTCATCATTTCCTCGATCATTGGTTCATTGTTGTTGAATATGTTCCTCACCGGCATGAGCGTTCTTCATTGGAGGATGAGTTTCTCCACGATTCTCCAAAGATTCTCCCTTTGCCAACCGTTTCCCCAATTCCACCAAAATGAGGAAATAGCCAACTTATTAATTTAAATTAAGAAGATTAATAACATTGGCACAATTAAAAATGATGACACATTTCTTTAATTGTTGGTTGGATCTAACAATTAAATGGGGTGTTGGCATATTTAATTATATCAATTTAATTGTCCCAAATTAATGGAGGAAAAGAATTAATGGGGAGTTGAGAGGTTTCTCCCCCATTAAGAGGGGTCAGGTGGTCCCCGCCCCTAAATTCCAAATGGAGGTTAGTTCAGGTGGTCCCCACCTCTAAACATCCACATGGGAGGTTTAGGATCAGGTGGTCCCCACCATCATAACCCATGTTGTGGGGTTTCAAAAAATAAAATAAAAATTTAACATTTTTATTTATTTCATTCTTTCACAAAAAACACAAAATCTATATTTAACTCTTGACCCAATATGGTCTAGGTGAAGATCTCTTTAAGTGAATATCGGTGCTGCGAGTTCAACGGTACCCTCAGATTCCAATTCCTAGCATCAGTTCAAAAGTTACAAAAACCAGATCGCGCGTTTACTGAACGTACCTGAAAAAAAGTTCATAAATTCATTTTGGGTACTCTGGGCCTTGGAATCACATGCCTTTAATCTTCATGGACTCATAAAATTCCCATTTAATTAAAAAAAAATTACATGGAAGTTCCAGGTCTTTACACATACAAAGGAGGATCTTTCAAAAATCTATATCCGAGAAGTGGTAAAGAGGCATGGTGTACCAGTGTCAATATTATCATATAGAGATCCAAGGTTCACGTCTCATTTCTGGAAATCCTTACAGAAAACCCTGGGGACCTAGTTGACTATGAGCACAACGTATCATCCTCAGATGGATGGGCAATCCGAGCGAACGATACAAACTTTGGAAGACATGTTGGGGCTTGTGTAATGGATTTTGGTGGCTCATTGGAGGAGAATATACCCTTAGTGGAGTTCTCATACAATAACAACTATCAAGCCTCGATACACATGGCTCTATTTGAAGCATTTTATGAGCGTCCTTATTGTTCTCCACTATGCTGGGTGGAAATGGAAAAAACATCACTAGTCGGGCTAAGCCTTGTCCAAGAAACAACAGAGAAGATCTAGTTGATTAGAAATAGGATAGAGATGGCTCAGAGTCATCATAAATCTTATGAAGATCACCGTCAAAGAACTTTGTTGTTTGCTATGGGTGATCATGTCTTCTTAAGGATCTCTCCAAGGCTTGGACATCATCGCTTCGGGAAGTAGGGCAAGTTATCTCCTAGATACATTGGCCCTTTTGAGATAATAGAATGGGTTGGAGAGGTGACATATCGGTTGGCATTAAAAACATGGTTTAGTTCAGTGCATAATGTGTTCTATGTATCCCAGTTAAAAAAGTATCACCCTGATCCTGACCATGTGATCAGATGGGATCACGTTGATCTAGAACCAGATGCATCACTAATACATATCCTAGTGCGGATCAGGGATAGACAAGAGAAATTCTTGCATGGGAAAAGCATTGGACTAGTGCGGGTTTTGTGGAAACATGGTCGGATTCAGGAAGAGACTTGGGAACGTGAGAAGGAAATGAAAGAGCAGTGACCGAAACTCTTTTTGGCCAGTAAGGGTTTTCTACTTTCTGAGGATGGAAAGACCAATGGTGGGGAGAATGTAGTACCTCCAGTTTCAAGTACATAACCCCTTTACTCATGTTTTTTTTATTTGGTGTGTATAAAAAAGAGAGTTTCCATAATATAGAGAGTTTCCATTAAGTTGGTTTTTTCCATAATGTTGGTTGTTTCTATAAATTGGGTTGTTTCCATAAAGCGGGTTGTTTCCATAAAGTGGGATATTTCCATAAAGTGGGTTGTTTCCATAAAGTGGGATGTTCCCTTAAAAAAATGTGTTTCCATAAAAAGGGTAAAGGTGAAGTATGGGAGAGTTTGGGGGTTTTATAAGGAGTTTTTGGAAAATAAGGAAGGTCACACAATCCATACACGGCTGGACCAAACAGTGTGGTCAAACCTCGCGCAGAGGTCAAATCTAGATCATATTTTCTAGGAGCTTACTCGTTTTGCTCCATATATTTCAGTTTGGATTATAAACGCCCCTATTTCAAAATTACTCTCCCTATAAGGCTAGATAACCCCCCACATGATTTAGAGCCATCCCAAAGCCTTCCCTTGGTGATTTCGAGTCTAATTCTTGAGGTATGTCACCATTCTTTCCAGATTTGTCATGTTTTCTTAGATATTCTTAGACCTACTTCTCTTATCTCCATTATTTCTCATATATGAACCTATAGTGGGTATATCCACATTTTTTGATTCCAAATAATTCTATTTTGAGTATTTATCTTTCTAGGATAAGATAAATAAGGTCGTTCTTGGAGAATCAACCCGCTTTCTTGTGCGTTCTTCGTCTGTTGTCAAAGTTTCATAAAAAACTTCAAGGTATGAGGCTTCTATCTCATCTACTCTTTCTATAATTTATTGTATTAGATTCAAATTGGTTTATTTATTGTGAAATGCATGGAAAAATATTCATTTGTGATGATTTATGGTTTTGGTGAAATTGCGTGATCTTGGTGAATAGTTGTGCAAAAGGGGGTTTAGTTTCATGAATTTAAAATGATGATTTTAAATTATGGATTTTCTGGAATTGCTAAATAGTTGATTAAAAATATATTTTCAATAAAAATGGTTTTCAGTAAAAATGGAGTTTTATTGAAATGGTTTGGAATTGAAATGGTTTGGCATTGAAATGGTTTTGATGGAAATGGTTTTCAATAAAAAGGTGTTTTTATTGAAAGGGTTATTTTTTCATGGTCATTGGGAATATGTGGTGTGTGTTCATGTTGCATATACATGTATTTTTTGAAATATGACCTTGTGCTTAGTGCCAAAGGTTTAATGGCACATGGGAATTTCATACATGAGGCTTGGTTGAATTATGACCTTGTGCTTGGTGCCAAAGGGTTAATGGAAAATGAGAAAAAATTACCTTGTGATGACTTGGTAGATCGACGAGAAACCACTCATGAGTATGGAACAATCATAATGTAGCATGTATGGTTGGTTATATGGGTTTGAGGAATGGTTGGGTATGCCGATAAAGGGTTTTTGTAAAATGGTTGTAAAGATTGTTTAGTTATTCTTCTGGAAAAATAACTTGCTGGGAAAATTGGTTTCAATTGCACTTGTATGCTTTTGGTAATGAATGGTTTTGGAAACTTGTTTATATTTAGTTATAAACTGTTTTTGAGAATTTGTTTTATATAAAATGTTTTATATAATTGTTTCTAACTCTTCTATCCTAGTGGCGTGAGTAGGGAAGTCATTAGGGAAAACCTACTGAGTTTTATACTCACCCCTGATTTGGCACTTTGAAGCTTTTGCAGATGCTATCTTCCGGGACATGGGTAAAGGTAATGTTTCAAATGTGTTTAGCACTACCTCATGATGTATGGGATGTTTAGAGATTTTGGAGTTTGGAGCTTGTGGAGCATGGAGTCTTGAGGTCTTCAGAGAGTCCTGTGTGCTTTATCTACTGTGTAATTTTATTCATGGTTATTCTTCCGCTGTTGCTTACTTTAATGTGGTTGTGAGATACATGAAGTTTTTGAGTTGTCTTCCATTTGTTTATGCATTATATAGTGAATGTTTAGTTATGGTTTATAGGTTTATTGGTTTATTTCATAAAGGGTAAATCATTCCCCACTTGTATTTGAAACCCTTCGGCATTTATTTCCAGCCTTGGGCATCTTGGGGATGTCGCTTAAGGCCTAGTAATGACTCATTGTACCCTCAAGACAATGAGAATTGGCAGGTCATTACAGCAAGGATTAGGCTGGCACTTCTTCAATTTAGATACATGAAATACATTATACAAATAGCTGAATCTTGGGGGTAAATATAACCAATAAGGAAGATCCCAAATTTATTTTAGTATCTCAAAAGGGAAAATTCACTGAGGATATAGTTTACATTCCTTACCCAAATGATGATACCCTATCTATGAGGGAATCTCAAGAAAAAAATATCACCCACATAAAATGATAATTCCCAAAGATGATGTAAGAGTTGGTGTCCTAGAAACAACTGGTTTTACTTTGATTATAGGGATATTTAATGTATTATTACATATTGTTCATTTTTCTTCATGACTATGATGTAATAATGTCCTAGAGTATTTGTTGCATTTATAAGGTCATGGAAGTTCCTCGCTATGATGAGAACCTTTAAATTCTATAACAATATTCTTAAATATAGTTATGTGGTTATATGACATGCTATGATGGGACACATAACATGCATACCATCAGGTGCGAGTAATCATAAGCAGATGAGACTTCCTCTCATGAAGTTCGCACTTGGTAATCTCCAAGATAGGAGATTATGAGAACAAACCCACTAGTAGGAATTCCACATGTTTTGGTGTCATAAGATATTTCTATCTATGAGTATGTGTAATGATCCTTAGACTTTAATATTATCATTAATACATGTCACGACTTACGCACATTGATTTACTGATGAAAACCATCACGTAGATAATTGGCGGGAAGTAGGGTACGTTGGGTGCATCACAAGCGACATGTTATTAATGGATAAGTCGAGGAAGGATTTGTCCCTTCCATTTATGGAAGTTGATATCTCAACCCTTTGATTGAAATAGAACCGTCACGCAAAATTTCATGGCCATGGTGTAACAACGAGTTTATTTTAGGTAGTCAATGAACGATGTATCAAGCATAAAAGTTGATGACACAGTCATGAAACTTGCTTGATGAGATATTGTGATAAAGGGATTATATTACATAGTGAGCGTTCGTATGTGGATGTCATTGTTGTGACTTTACGTTCTTTCTATTGGGTGCCTTGATCCATTGCTAGATAGTACTCTTGGACTTTAGGCAAGCCCACCTAATGCCAATGAGAAAGAATCCTAAAGGGTCACACACTATGTGTTTTTGGTGGTCTCGGTTAAATTCTATTTGAATTTAATTAATGAGATAAATATTATTCTCAAGACTGTGGAATAATTTTATTGAAGTTAAAATGATCTCATAAATTAAATTAAATATATTTATTTATTTTATTGAACATTTAATAAATATTTATTTACTAGTTTGTAAATAAAATATTTATTTAAGAGAAAAAAATTATTTATTTATTTATTTGGTTATTCAATAAACGGAAGTGGAGTTTGAGCAGACCAAGGTCGGTCCGGTAGTAAAATAATTATTTAAAAGACGGTAAATAATTATTTATCTAGTTGGCACAAATTAAAATAATGTTATTATTATTTTATGATGCATAATTTTATTTATAATTCTATCTTGTGCAAGTTGGCGCACCATAAATAATGACGCGGTATTGTTATTAAATGCATGAGTTTTCTCTAAGTTCATAAATGTATTTAATTGTAGCTATGCAATTAAATATTGTAACTGAAATTCCATGTATATAAATAGGCAAGTACGCCTATTGTGTCAGACACCACACCACATGCCTGGTGAATTGAGATTTGTTGATCCAAATAATTTCTCTCTTGAATCCTCTTCTCTCCCATATCAAGAACGAGAGACATTCTTCAAGTCCGAAGAACAAGCGATCAAGAACGACCGACACAAGACACTCGCTTCACCGTGCTAGCACCCGAAGAACGAGCGGTGTCGATCGGAGGCCATCAGAGCACATGTGGATCATCACTAGAGGGATTCTAGTTTGGATCCTTACAAGAACAATGAGATAATATGGAAGGGTCATTCCAGATGATCAAAATCATCAACGAAGAAAAATACCAAAGATACAGGTATTATTTTTCTTTATAAAATTAATTAAATTAATTATAAACATAATGTGCAAGATCCTCTATAAGGTTTTAGGCCTGTTTCTTCTTTATCTAAATCTTTGGTTATATTCTGTAGAGACTGGCATTCATCATCGTATTGATCTTGGAATAATCATTGATCATGGTAAAAATCAAAGTTGGGTACCTTCCCAACCACGATTCCACTACGCCCGGAACCTTCAAGTGGTATCGGAGGGGTTACATCATAGTTTATAATTATTTAAATATTTCATTGATGAATTACACATTTAATAATTTAGGTGTTTCAATTCAAGTTAATCGTTATACAAATCTGAATTTGGAGATCTATTCCTCCTATTTCATTTCTCGTTCACCTTACAGAAATGATATTTTCTTTTAATTTTTATTAAAATAAAATATAGGATCTCATCCGGAGGTGCCAAAGCTTCCTGGATGTACAACACCAGAACACAAGATGTGTATTTGGTAGTACATGCCGTGTAGTCAAGATTCAATGCATCAGACTGGTCCGCCAAAGCAAGCCATGTGTTGGAGTCTTTCTATGTCTTAAATGACTCTGTGTGTTGACCAGGAATAGGTGACACACAGTTTCCAGATTACACACCTTATGGCCCAATGGACATGGCGTGTAGTCCCTTCGGGTTAGGGTTAGATCGTGTACCCCGTACATGACTTTCCTGACTGGAGATCGTGTAATGAGGAACTACACGACGTGTGGCCCACTAGACATACCGTGTTCTCCAAATATTTCTGAAGTATACTCACACTCGTTTCCATGGGCATGTACTTTGGATAGATAGTGAAAAATAATACACACCGTGTAGTTGGAAATACATGTCATGTACTCATCCAAATTACACAGATTTATTAAAATTTATTATTATATTATACAAACCCTTGATATGTGTACCATCATGCAGAAATAAAGGTGAGGCACAACACGTGATAAGTATTTTATATATATGTATTTAATTTAACATCTGTGTAGTGTTCATTTCTAATCATTGGGTAGTTATGAATAGGAATTCATCAGGTTGCCTCCAAGGTACAATTTACACACAAATATAATTTTAAATGAATTTATTTGTTTAAAATTATGATGGATGAGAATCTCAAGGAAATTCATAAAAGCTTTTAAGATAAAAGGATTGATTAATTAAAGATGATAATTAATTGACTCAACCGTGATTTATCTTAAACAAGAATGATTAAAGGATTGATTGCTAGTTTTATTTATTCATAAATATCGTTGAACATATGGATGATCATGAGCTAGACCAAGACCTTTGTATGTGGATGGTTTCTGTAACATCCCCAAATGATAAAGGGTTAAATGACTAAATGATATATCTCATGTCAACAAGGTGCACCTTCCTTTTCGGGAGCATGTCTGATTAGAACTCCACAGTTAAGCGTGATTGGCCTGGAGTAGTGATTAGGATGGGTGACCCTCTGGGAAGTTTCCCAGGGTGTGTGTGAGTGAGGAAAAAGCACACTAGAAAGGACATGTGTTGGCCTGTGGGGAATGTCATTAGTCAGCTGACCCGTTCAGGCATGTGGGTGGACCCTGGGGTGGGCCCCACGTGTCTGCGGGGCAATTGGTGGTACCTGGTAGGCCAGGACCCGACGACCATGTTAAGGCGGGGTGTTTGTGCTGTCATCGGGACCCGGTTGTCACATTTGGTATCAGAGGTGGTACCCAGCCTTAAGTGCGGTGCACTGCCTGGGTTGAGATGTAGGGCCCACAACGAGGGCATTGTGCCCTAAAAGGGGGGTGATTGTAACATCCCCAAATGATAAAGGGTTAAATGACTAAATGATACGACTCATGTCAACAAAGTGCACCTTCCTTTTCGGGAGCATGTCTGATTAGAACTCCACAGTTGAGCGTGCTTGGCCTAGAGTAGTGATCAGGATGGGAGACCCTCTGGGAAGTTTCCTAGGGTGTGTGTGAGTGAGGACAAAGCACACTGGAAAGGACATGTGTTGGCCTGTGGGGAATTCCATTAGTCAAATGACCCATTCAGGCATGTGAGTGGACCCTAGGGTGGGCCCCATTTGTCTGCGGGGCAACTGGTGGTACCTGGTAGGCCAGGACCTGACGACCATGTTAAGGCGGGGTGTCTGTGCTGTCATTGGGACCCGGTTGTCACAGTTTCTTTTAATTTATTTATTTGAATTAAATTTGTTGGTCAGTGAGCCTTCTCCTCATTAATATGTAGGGCCTGCATGCCCAAGGTTTCTTTTATGTAAAACCCCCTTTTACCCCTCACCTACATGTGTGTTAAAAAAAGTCTTATGTAATGGATGAAACTCTCAAGCTAGTGGATGCAGTTCAAGTTGGATCTGAGACGAAGCCAATCCTAGGAGATACAGAGGTGGACAAGTGGAAGTTTTAAACACAAACCCAAAAGGTTGAAGGTGTTTCTCCCCTAGGTCAGGGTTAGTTTATCAACCGCTAGATAAACTAACCATTAGAAAAGCTCATGATCATTCCATTTACTTTATTTTATTTCTATCAGTTTCATGGTTTATCATTATAATATGTAGGGCCTGCGTGCCCAAGGTTTCTTTTATGTAAAACCCCCTTTTACCCCTCACCTACATGTGTGTTAAAAAAAGGCTTATGTAATGGATGGAACTCTCAAGCTAGTGGATGCAGTTCAAGTTGGATCTGAGACGAAGCCAATCCTAGGAGATACAGAGGTGGACAAGTGGAAGTTGTAAACACAAACCCAAAAGGTTGAAGGTGTTTCTCCCCTAGGTCAGGGTTAGTTTATCAACCGCTAGATAAACTAACCATTAGAAAAGATCATGATCATTCCATTTACTTTATTTTATTTCTGTCAGTTTCATGGTTTATCATTATAGATGTGTTATCATGATCACATAATTAATGAATTAAACAAGCATGCAAGATGGAACTAAAATAAACTATACTTATACGTAAATATTATCAAGAAATGGTTAATCACTTAAGTAAGTTCCACTTAATATTAATAAGTGTGTGATAATGATAATAAGAAATTCAGGCATAAGAGATAAAAAATCCCGTAAATAAAATATTAATTCAGAATAAGCCTTATATTACTTGATTAAGGAAAAAACTCAATAAAACTATGTGTTTGAACAAACCTTATTGGGACACTTACTTTTATACAGGAATCCTTTATGAAAGGTTTCTAGTTGACTTAACCATATTTCATCAAGAGGATTAGCCCGTTCTAGACTTGGTGTAATATTGGAGGCAAGAGTTGAGGAAATCCAAATTCATGATTTCAAGATTGGGGAGTCCACTCAACATATCAAGGAGCTGTAAGCCTATAGTTAGAAAATACCTACCTACCTAAATACCTTCTAATAGCTTGAAAAACCCTTGTTGGGGTTATGAGAAGGGGAATATGGATCCTTGACACTAGAATGTCATGGAAACTGGACATTCTGAGTTCAATGGTGAGGGATATTGGGACTTGTTAAAATAGTGAGAGACTTAATAAAAGTTATTATTTCTTACAAAATGTTATCAAGAAAGTACTAATGATCTGATCTTCTAAATTTTAGAATAAATATGAAAAACTCATCAACCACACTATCCCTATGATCAATTCTATATAAAGACAACATCCTCACCGACAGTAAATTCTAGGAATGATTTAGACGCCTTTAGGTTATCCTACGTCATGAACGGAAGTCTTATGTGCTGGAGTCATCATTAACTGATCTACCTTCCAAAGAGGTGAGTGATGAGGATTTCCTGGTCTATGAGAAACATATGAATGATGTAGTTGACGTTCAATGTTTGATGCTATCATCAATGTCTAGTGAGCTCATGAAGTCTCATGAAAACATGGATACTTATAGCATGCTCAATCACCTCCGTGGTCTTTACCAAGAGAGTGAAAAATAGGAAATTTTTGAGATCTATAAGGCGCTCTTTCAGAGTAAGCTTGGAGAAGGTGCCCCAGCTGGGCCTCATGTAGTCAAGATCATTGGCTACATTGAGCACCTATAGGTTCTAGGGTTTAAATTGCCCGAATAACTGGGCACCGATCTCATTCTCTCATCACTCCCTCAGAGATTCTCTAACTTTGTTGTCAACTTCAATATGAATAACATTGAGAAGTCTCTATCTGATATTCTCATCCTCATTTGCCAAGTGGAAAAATATATGAAGAGATAAAATCCTTCTGTCCTTATGGTGAATAAGAGGAAAGGGAAGGTGAAGATCTTTAAGCCCAAAGCTTCTTCACGACCTTCCATGAAATAGAAGATCAAAGGGGAGGCAAGGGAACATGAGGTTGTTTGTTTCACATGTGTCAAGAAGGGCCACTGGAAGAAGAAATTCACCTAGCCTAAGAAGAAAGGGGCAGCTTTAGGTGCGTTTTTTATTGAATTCAATCTATCTATTTCTACAAATTGGGTATTAGATATAGCTTGTGGTTCTCACATATGTATTCAAATATAGGAACCAAGTAGATTTAGGAAGATTGATCAAGGGGAGGTAGATCTAAGAGTATCCAACTGAGCCAGACTTGCTGCTGTAGCTGTCGGGGACTACCACCTCACGTTACCAACTGGGATGATCTTGGTGTTAAAGGACTTTATTATGTGCCATTTGTTACTAAAAACATTATTTCTATATCTAGATTAGATACAGATGGATTTTTTTTCAAGTTTTGAAATGAATGTTGCTTCTTTTACAAAGATAGCATTTGTTATGGTAGGGCACATTTATACAACGAACTTTACATGTTGGATTACACAAACCAAGTAATGGAAATCGATAACAAAGATACTTCACATGACTCATACCACACTCAACTTTGGAATCACCGGCTAGGTTATGTAAATGAGAAACGCTTGACAAAGTTACATCAAGATGGATATTTAGATTCTTTCGAACTAAAACCACTTGGCATATGTCATGAATGTTTATAAAGAAAAATGACCAAATCCCCATTTAGTGGGAAAGGTGAAAGGGCTAAAGAAATTCTTGAATTGGTTCATACCGATGTGTGTGGACCATTTCCAGTTGAAGCAAGGGCAGGGTACTCATACTTCATAACTTTTACTGATGATTTTAGTAGATATGGATATATCTACTTAATGAGGTATAAGTTGGATTCTTTTGATAAGTTCAAAGAATAAAATAATGAAGTTGAGAACTAGCTTGGTAAGAATATTAAGAAACTCTATTTAGATCGAGGTGGAGAATATCTTAATCAAGACTTCATTGATTACTTACATGAGTTTGGGATCCTATCCCAACTCACTCCTCCAAACACGCCCTAGTGGAATGGTTTGAGAGAACAAAGGAACCACACCCTATTGGACATGGAAAGATCAATGATGAGTCATGTGAGTCTTCCATTATCCTTTTGGGGATATGCGTTACAAACATCGACACACATACTAAACCAAGTACCAACTAAATCGATAAATGGTATTTCATATGAGTTCTGGAGTGGAAGAAAATCCATGTTATTGAATTTACATGTGTGGGGTAGTGAAGAATTTGTTAAGGCCTCTTCAGGTAACAAACTCTCACCCCGAGGCACAAAGTGTACCTTTATAGGATACCCCAAGGAAACAAGGGGATATTACCTATACAACCCCTCAGACAAAAAGGTTATATTGGAAAGACATTCCATATTCCTTGAGAGGGAGCACATCTCCAAAAGAGATAGTAGGAGCAAGATAGACTTAGATGAAGTCGAGGCTCAAGGCACATGAGAGTTGGTACATGAACGGATTCCACAAAGCCCCGTGGAAGAAGAATCTGTTCCAGAGACACAAGTTCTGTGTAGGAGTACAAGAGAGGTTAGAGAACCAGAATGTCATTATTTTCTAGTTATTGAGGATGTTGACTCATTATTAGTTGATAATAATGATCCTCTAACCTACAAGGAAGCAGTAAGTGTCACAGACGTTGCCAAGTGTCAAGAAGCCATGAATTATGAATGGATTCCATGTACCAAAACCAAGTCTGAATTTTGGTAGATCCTCCAGTTGATGTAAATCCTGTTGGTTGCAAATGGGTATTCAAGAAGAAACTGGACATGGAAGGAAAAGTTAGTACCTATAAGGCACGACTAGTTGCAAAAAGTTTTAAACAGCATCAAGGAATTGACTATGATGAAACCTTCTCACCAGTTTTAATGTTGAAATCCGTCATAATTATACTTTCCATTACGGCTTACTATGACTATGAGATTTGGAAAATGGATGTCAAAACAACATTCCTTAATGGGAACCTTCAGAAAGATGTCTACATAACACAACCTGAAGGGTTTGTGACTCCAAAGTATGCCAATAAGGTATGCAAGTTTTAGAAATCCATTTATGGATTAAAGAAAGCATCCAAGTAATTGAACATTCATTTTTATGAAGCCATAAAGGAATTGGTTTTATCAAGAATGAATGTGAGCCTTGTGTCTACAAACGGTTTAGTGGGAGTGCAATCATTTTCTTAATAGTATATGTTGATGACATATTACTTATTGGAAATGAGATAACAGTCTTACATTCTGTTAAGGAATGGTTGAATCAATGCTTCTCCATGAAATACTTGGGCGAGGCAACATATATTCTTGGGATCAAGATACATCATGATAGATCCAAGAGATTTCTTGGCCTAAGTCAAAGTACATACATTGATAAGATACTGAAGAGATTTAGTATGGACCAATCTAAGAGGGGATTGTTTCCAGTGTCATATGGCATTCATCTTTCCAAGAAAATGTGTCTTCGGACACATGAGGAAAGAAAGATAATGGCAAGGACTCCATATGAATTAATGATTGGGTCAGTCATGTATTCTATGCTATGTACTAGGCTAGATGTCGCCTACGCATTGAGTACAGTAGGCAGATATCAAGCTGACCCAGGTGATTGCCATTGGATGGCAGTCAAGACTATCCTAAAGTATCTGAGGCATACTAAGAATATGTTCTTGGTTTATGGAGGATATCAGCAACTAGTCATCAAAGTATATGTATATGCTAGTTTCTAGACTGATCAAGATGACATGAAGTCCCAAACAGGAAACATCTTCACTTTTAATGGAGGTTCAGTGAGCTGGAAGAGCTCAAAGTAGAGTATGGTCATAGATCCTATAACTAAGTCCAAGTATATCGTAGCTTCTAAGATAGCTACAGAAGCAGTTTGTTTGTGAAACTTCATCCAGGAGCTAGATGTGATACCTAGTAGTAAAGATCACATCACATTATACTATGATAATACTGTAGTGGTGGATCTCGCAAAATATCCAAGGTCACATCAACGGAAAAATCACATACTTCAGAAGTATAATCTATTAAGGGATTATTCTTAGAGAGGTGAAGTTGCAGTGAGCAGTATTTCCATAGAAGACAACGTGGTGGACCCCTTGACTAAAGCCTTGACTCAGCCGAAACATGATCATCATGTGAGGTCTAGTGGACTGAAAGTCATAGGCAGTTGGCTCTAGTTCAAGTGGGAGTTTGTAAGAGTTGGTGTCCTAGAACCAACTAGTTTTACTTTGATTACATGGATATTTAATGTATTATTACATATTGTTCATTGTTCTACATGAATATGATGTAATAATGTCCACGAGTATTTTTTTCATTGATAAGGTCATGGAAGTTCCCCGCTATGATGAGAACCTTTAAATGCTATAACAATATTCTTAAATATAGTTCTGTGGTTGGATGCCATGATATGATGGGATGCATAGCATGCAGACCGTCAGGTGTGAGTACTCAGAAGCAGATGAGACTTCATCTCATGAAGTTTGGACTTGGTAATCTCCAAGATAGGAGATTTTGAGAACATAAATACTAGTAGAAATTCCGCATGTTTTGGTGTCATCAGATATTTCTATCTGCAAGCATGTGTAATGATCCTTAGACTTTAAGATTATCATTAATACATGTCACGAATTATGCACTTTGATTTACTGATGAAGACCATCACACAGATAGTTTGTGGGAAGTAGGGAACGTTGGGTGCATCATGAGTGGCATTTTATTAATGGATAAGTCAAGGAACGATTTTCCCTTCCATTTATGGAAGTTGATATCTCGACCCTTTGATTGAAATATAACTATTGCGCGAAATTACATGGACATGGTGTAATGACGAGTTTATTTAAGGTAGTCAAAGAATGACCTATCAAGAATAAAATTTGATGACACAGTCATGAAACCTACTTGATGAGATGTTGTGACAAAGAGATTATATTACACAGTGAGCGTTCGTATGTGGATGTCATTGTTGTGACTTTACGTTCTTTCCCTTGGGTGCCTTGAACCGTTTCTAGACAGCACTCTTAAACTTTAGGCAAACCCGCCTAATTCCAACGAGAAAGAATCCTAGAGGGTCACACACTAAGTATTTTTGGTGGTCTCAGTTAAATTCTATTTGAATTTAATTAATGAAATAACTATTATTCTCAAGGTCGTAGAATAATTTTATTCAAGTTAAAATGATTGTATAAATTAAATAAAAAATATATATTTATTTTATTGAACATTTAATAAATATTTATTTACTAGTTTGTAAATAAAATATTTATTTAAGATAATAAATTATTTATATATTTATTCACGTGTTCAATAAATGGAATTGGAGTTCAAGCGGACCAAGGTCGGTCCAGTAGTAAAATAATTATTTGCAAGATGGTAAATAATTATTTAACTAGTTGGCACAAATTAAAATAATGTTGTTATTATTTTATGACGCAAAATTTTATTTATAATTTTGTCTTGTGCAAGTTAGCGCACCATAAATAATGACGTGGTATTATTATTAAATGTATAGGTTTTCTCTAAGTTCATGAATGTATTTACTTTTTTCTATGAAATTAAATATTGTAACTTAAACTCCATGTATTAAATAGGAAAGTACGCCTATTGTGCAAGACACCACACCACACGCCTGGTGAATTGAGAATTGTTGAGCCAAACAATTTCTCTCTCGAATCCTATTCTCTCCTCTCTCAAGAATGAGAGACGTTCTTCAAGGCCGAAGAACACGCAATCAAGAACGACCGACACAAGACACTCGCTTTGCTGTGCTAGCACCCAGAGAATGAGTGGTGTCGATCGGAGGCCATCAGATCACATGTGGATCCCCACTAGATAGATTCTAGTTTGGATCCTTACAAGCACAACAAGATAATCTAGAAGGGTCATTCCAAATGATCAACATCATCAACTAAGAAAAATACCAAATACCCAGGTATTATTTTTCTTTATGAAATTAATTAAATTAATTATAAACCTGATGTGAAAGATCCTCTCTAAGGTTTCAGGCCTCTTTATTATTTATCTAAATCTTTTATTATATTTCATGGAGGCTGGTGTTCATCGTCATATTGATCCCAAAATAATCATTGATCATGGTAAAAATAAAAGTTGGGTACCATCCCAACCATGCTTCCACTGTACCCAAAACCTTCAGATGATGTCTTTCATATGATTTCTAATGGATCTGGACTGTTTCCTTCATCTTCCTGATCATATGTATCTTCTCAATCATCTCATGCACAAGTCTTGGTCTGTCAAATGAAGTCTCATCCATTTCCACCAAAAAAATTATAGAACAACAAGGAATACCATAAAAATCATTGAAAGGATCCATATGTATTGAGTCTTGAAATATTTTATTGTATGAGAAGTTTACTAATGGTATATGATCCTCCCATGAGCCTCCAAAATCCATAACACAAAACAATAATCATGTATTATAATGTTTGGATCATCTGTTTGGACTATCCATCCATTTGATAATGATAATCTATGGTCATGGTCGCCTAATTTTCAAGGCCTTACTGTAAGGATTTTCAAAATCAATATGTAAACCTAGGGTCACAGTTAGACAAAATTGAAATTTTCATGCCATGAAACATTAAAAATTCCTAAATATAGAGTTTTTATAAGTATTCCATCATATTGGATTCACGAATAGTGATGAAGTGAGATAACTTTTTTTGACGATCCAAAATAACCCTATAAAATCATGCTTTTAAACCATTATTGGTAGAACTATGACAAAATACATTGCTATATGTTCTTATTTACACATGAGTATAGGTAAATATTGTAACATAACAAATGATAGTTAATGATATTTCTTAAATTATTGACAAGTTATGCATCTCAATACATATTATTCCACCCTTCATTTTATGCCATCCCACTAGAACTATGGCCTCGTCACCTTTATGATAATATTTCAAAGTTTTATTTTTGGATAAAAGAGGCATCATTCCTTGGAAACATTATTTTTGAAAGAGGAGTCTCAATAGTTCCATAAAATATAGTGGGTGTTATCAATTGGAAACTATTAAAAAATGTCTTTGAGATACATAGTTTCCTTGTATTATCAAGGTATTACAAATGCTTTCTTTATAAATTTTCATGAATTGATTCTCTGATTAAATCTTTAATAAGGAAAGGAATTACTTTCCAATAGAGTGACGAGCACCAAAAATATTTTCAAGAGATTAAGGTTCATCTTATATAAGAAAAAATCCTTATATTTCCAGAGTTAGGACAAGGCTATGTGGTATATCTTGATGCTTTTAGATCTACTTTGTGATGTATTCTCATGAAGGGAGATCATGTTGTACTTTATGGGTCACGATATTTACAGGTGCATGAGAATAATTACCAGACACATGATTTGGAGTAAGATGCTATAGTCAATGCCTTGAAAACTTGGAATCATTATCTCGTTAATGAGAATCTCATAGTGTTAATGGATCATAAAATCTTGAAACACATATTCTCATAGAGATATTCGAAGATAATTAAATGAAAATAGATGGAATACCTTTATAATTTTGACTTTGACTTGATGTATACATAGGGTAAATGGAATTCTATTTGTAACATCCCTAGACAACCCATAGGATTGGGTTTGGTTAGAGGTTTTACTAACCTTAAGTGACATGCCCAGAACATCAAATGCTATTAAAAGTTCCAAGGGAATAATAGATCATTTGGGGATGATTTTACAAGAAACATGAACAACCATATTAATATGAAACAAAGAAAAACAATTATATATAATTCATGTAATGTAATACAATATGAATAGAACTATAATGTAACATCACCGTAGTGTACATAATAAAAATTTACAACATTGACACAACAATGAAAAGAAAAACTCAATGAAACCAAAGTGGCATCAACCCAAGCATCACAAAAAACAATATCCAGGATCTAACTCTAATTCCATTAACCAATTCATCATGATGCATAAATAGAGAAGTAAGATACCTTGAATTTACATATATCTTGGTACACAACTTTTGGGAACACACTTAAGTTCCTAAGTATGGGGTGAGTATTAAAATAAGTATGTAATACCCAAATACATCCCAATACATGCCACTAGGAATAAGAAAAAGTTATCTCACATTTATATTAATATAAAAAATATTTAGAGGTAGTTTTAAAAATTTCAATAATAAATAAACTAAATAAGTTATCAAAACTATAACCCCTTAGAATCATCCTTCTATAACTCACACAACCATTAATTCCCAATGATAGTCCCAATACTCTTGAGTGGTGACCTATACCATCACCAATTCATCACCCAATAAAATATACCATGTGCCACTTTGGCACCATACCTATGTCCAAACTAATAGACACAATGTAGTTTCATGAAATCATTCCAACCACACATGAAAATTTCTCAGCAATAACTATTTCCTTTGAAAACCATATTCTTTCAAGAAATTTATCAACACCTTAAGTATATCATTTAAAAACCAATGGTTTAGGTGCTAAATTTGAGATCTTTTTTTAAAAGTAAATAGAGAGTAATCCAAACATCAATCCTTTAAGTTATAGAACATGCAATGTGAAAGAGAATCCACCTACCTCACAATTATTAAAGAAAATTAGGAATGGAACATGAAAACTCTAGATTATGACTTGAAATTAATTCCCTTCAATCAATGTCAACAAAATATCATGAAAATTAACATTATATGATACATATCTGTCTATAACAGACTATATATATAACTCCATGAGAGAGAATATGTGTAGATCTATAGATAACAAGTAAGGAAAATGACTAACCATTGATTCTAGATATCCAATGCACATTGATTCACAAAAACCATCTTATGAATCAAAAGGAATCTCTAAGAACACCTAGTATATGATATATTTTTAAGAGACTAAGAGGAGATTTAAAAAATGATGGTTTTATGCTGAAAAAACATAGTTAAACTGTAATTTTCTAAGAATTTAATGCATGGTATATAGTTAGTTCACATGGTTTGGGAACCTGTGCACTAACCATACAAATGCTACTATCACCAAACTAACTCCTCACACAGTTGGATCATATATTTTGATGAAATATGGACTAATAATGATTTTCCCCACTGTCTCCACTCACATAGTTTTATCTATCACTTGTACGGTTTGGGAAAACCATGTTCCCAAAATTCCTCTACCTAGAAACTCGTAGAATCTCTTACATGATTTCTTATATTTTTTTCATGTTTTCCCCTAACCATGCTCAAACCATGGAGACCCTGAAGTGATAAAAAAAACCGTATGGAAACATCTATAAATCAACCAAAGTATTATATAACTTAAAAATACATAATAAAAGGGTAAATTAACTAAAATATGGGGGTGATATAACCCAAAATATACATGTCATCACGAGCACTTAACTTAGTGATAACTTACTCTAGTAAGGTTAATTTATGTTTAGTTTTCCCCATACCCCAAGGTCTCCCAATGTCTTATATATCATCATTACATTTTTCAATAAAACCAATCCTGTATTTCATAAAAAAATTACCAAGGATAAGATATTCCATTTACAAGAATTAAAAACCAATATCAAATCAATTATTCATTGAGGGATTCAATCAATTACAATTATATGTTAAAAATCATTTTTCAATGAAATTACTATTTGAAAACAATTTTATTACCTTAAAAGGTCAAATTCACCACTCATGGATTTCATAACATCATTTTTATAAATAAAAAACAAAGTATAATCATAAGAATAAAAGGCATTCCAAGGGATATACCATAGGATAGAGACACCTACCACAAGAAAAAGAAAACCTTATTTCCTCTAAGAGTGGTGATGGGAAAAATAGATTTATTCTTTATGAGCCTAGATATGTAAAAACAAATCCCAAAGAGACAATCTTATACAAAACCTGATGAAGGTATAATTCCCCAAACCACTTCTTAGAATATGCTCAATCTAGAAAATCAATCCAAAGGGAGGATAATGACTAGTTTAAAATAGGGGAACGAGTTAAGAGATGTATTAAATCCCCCTTTAAGGTTACACGTAGTCTAAGTAACCACCTTTGGAAGATAAAAACTCTATTCAGGTAGTTCAAAAATCTAAAACAACCATAACCACACCATGGTGGCATCTACCATGGTTATAGTATCATCACTGAATAGATAGACCATGGGCACTGACTGTGGCCTAATATAAAATCATAATCCTTTTTAGGCTTACCAAAATGTACCCCAAAACATAGTGAGGCCCCTCTAGTTGTGGTAGATGAGAAGATTCCCAAAAAATTACACTTGAGGCCACACCCAACCACTGATCATTTTGGTTCTATCCATTTTACACAGGAGACCCACTGGTACAACAAGGCCTCCACTACAACTATTGTATTGCCCGTTTTGAACCAAAATTATGAAAAACCATTTTTAAGACACCATGCACCTCCAGAACTTCCGAATCTAAAAATATAAGGATAAAAGAGTCTCTTTGTAACAACTAAATATTTTTATGAAATATTTCTCTTTAAATAGTGTGTTTTCTTCAATAGTTTTCATTGCACACAATGACGAGCTTAAATAAACCACATAACATTATTAAAATAATATGTGTCCATTATTTCATAGACATTAGCTTGATGATCATAAATAGTAATAAATGAATAATGAAAAATATATGGTCTATAAATTTATAAAATAAATTCCTTAGTTATCAAATTATTGTAATTAAAAACAAAAATTATTTTAAAATAAAAGTGATGTTTTTTTCTGGAAACATTATTTTATACGTACAATGAATTTTATATCAATTTATCCTTATTAGTGAATAATTTTAAGGAAATGTATATATTATTTACTTTATACAAATATTTATACATTTCCAAATATTTTTCTAAGTATAGGATAATAATAAATCCAGTTTTATGCTTAAAAATGTATTTTTTCTTAAAAGTGGGGTTTGTCACTTTTTTCACACTTACTTTAAAATTAATTTCTGTCATTTACATGAATTGAATTAGATAAAATGAATTAACTATTTATAATTATGAGGTTAAAATTTGGTAATTAATCTCCTTTTTTTAGTCAAAATGAATAGTAACTGTGGTAAAATTTATCACCTCGGTAAAGGGTAAATTGAGTAATTAAAGATAAAAATAATATGATAAGGAATATAAAGTGACCCTAAAACTTATTCTAATTTTATTGGATGATTAATTTTCATCCATAATAATTAATGGTTCGAATATATGGTCTTTTGGTTCCATTTGGAAGTGATTATGACATTTATAATATTTTATTTAAAGAAAGTCAAACATGTCACCATCATTTTTTAATAACAATAAAATTTTTAATATGAAGTTATCAAAAGGATATGTTATAATATAAATATAATTTTAAAATATAATATTTAAATTTATCATGCTAATTTATTTTTAATTTTTAGTGAATAAATAATTATCTTAAATGCTTGCACAAAGCTGATACAGTAAATATTTAATTAATGGAAAAATAAAATAAATTATATTCAAAATTATATAAGTATTATAATTTTAGATAATTAATTTCATACATAAATTTTATAGACTAACATAACCTGTTGAAGATGTTTTATTTTTTTTCAAATTCTAAATGTTTTACTGATTTTATTAAAGTCAAAGTAATGAATAGTGTCAAAATTGACACTGATGATATTTTATAAATATAATATTTCATTAAATTATTTAAAAATAATAAAAATATTAAATAAGAAAAAATAAGATAATATATGGTAAAAAATATAATCCATTATCCATTTATTAGTAAATAGTTACCTTATATGTAAAATTCTGTCCTTTTAAGGGTGAAAAATATGCTACTAGAGTTAATGTTAAAATAGGTTATTTAAGGGGTTAAACCAAAGGATAAGGTATAAAATAGAAAATAAACATATAAAATTTTTATTTTTTGATGATATTTCAACCACATCATACCTGATCTTCTAATTCATGATCATTTTTAAGTATTCATCTCTATAATAGTCATATTATATTTTATTTTATTATGAAATTTCAAAAGTGCCTCTCACCTCAATTATAAAAGGAAACCTCCTTCCTCACTTAATTTCACAATATTGAGCCTTCTATCTCAAAAATACTCTACAAAATTATATCATCCAATTACATATACACATTTTATAGGTTCTGGTCTTTCTAAAATACCAACCCTAGATCTCTTTAGAGGAGATCTAAAGGAGTCGTTTGAAAGAGGTAATCGCTCTAACCGATCACTTTATTTTTCTACTCTTCTTTAAATCCTCTAAATATATGATATATATCATAAAATAATAAATTAAATATCCTAAATATAATAAAATTTTATTATGATTATGAAAACACCATTATACACCTTCTTTCCCATCAAATAAGAAGTGAAATTATTGCTCATGCGTACGTATGGATTACCATCTACACATAGCGATATGATTAATTTTTCATCAACTCATTTTATGGATGGGTATTTTTATGGGTTTAAAATTTATATATTAAATTTATTACATAATTATATTTTTTAATGATAATATAATACTTACCTTCTTATCATCCAATCTTTTTCCAAACAATAACGTCTCTTGCACGTACGTGTGGACTACTATTTTTATGATGCAATGTGATTAATTTTTCATTTTTATTTAACATGGATGGTAACAAGGATAGATTTTATGAATATATATGATGTATATTATATAATAAATATTCTATAAATATTAATTATTATTTACCTTTCTTTCATTCCATCAGTCAAAAAATGGAAATAACTTTCATGCGTACGTACGATAAACCATCTCAATGAATGGTGGAATTTATTTATCTATTTATAATTTTGATTAATGATTATAAATATGTAAAAAATTAATATCTATTATATTTATACCATTATGAAAATTCTATAAATTATTGTACCATGATGAAAGTATAAGGAATGATACTACCGAAGCAAAACATGCTAGGAAAACGAAGTGGTGATCACTGAGAGCAATGATTTTAATAACAGATTATTAATAAATGACTGATAATATGTTATAGATAAATCATAAATTTTATTATAGATATATGGTTATTTAATAAATGTTTATTAAAAACATATTTATTATACAGGAGGTTTTAATGTGAAAAAGTAAAGGTGATACTTGGGGTAAGGGTTTATTTAAAAATCTCATCATTATTCGGGATTATTTATGTTTAAATATCAATTGAAGAATATTTCTCTTCTATGTACTTGTTTTATAAAAATGTTTTAAATTTTTTTTTTCACTATTCTAATAAAATTATTTTAAATCATTTTTACCCATTTTGACTTTTTTACAAAATGTTTTGATATGAATATTTTTTTCATTTTCTAAATGAGGTTCTTTATGACTTTTCAGACAAAAATATTGAAGTAATGTTTTTTAATGTATAACACATGATAAGATTTACCCCTGTCATGTCACCTCAATTATTTCAAGATTCCTTTAAAATTTTACAATTTTATTTTCAAATTCATTTAAAAGGGATAATTTTTATTAAGTAGACATGATTTTAAAATGGAAAAGTAATTTTCCTCAAAAAAATTTCTAAGTGATATTTAAAAATAATTTTACATATAAGATGACATAATTTTATGTTACTTATACTTTAATGGGGTTATGATTCAAGGAATATATCCTTATTCTTTCTATGGATGTTTTATATTTATATTTAAAAGATAAAACATTTATGAAACCCATTTCTTTTCTTAGGTTATGATAAAATGAATGTTTGATAATACCATGGAACATATTTGTATGGTTTTCATTATGTAATGGATAAGGCTTATATATCCCTCTAAATAATTAGAAAAAGTATTATATATCATTATATAATTATAAGAAACAATTCTATGTGCTTTATTTGTTATGGGAAACAAGTTGATGGGATTGATCCATTATGGGAAACAAGTCGATGTTCTTGATCAACTAAGGGAAACAAGTGTTGATGCCTAATACAATGTTCTTGGTAGTTAACCTTGACATATGAAATTGTTTCTATAAATATGATGATTACACACACATTTATGACATGAACTTATGGTTCATGATTGAGTTATGATGAATTCTCATTCTTATGATTCTTGCCTTTTGAAATGTTAATGTTTTATGCTATAACTAATGATTATGATCTTTGTTAGATGGAAATGAACATTTTAAGTTATGGTCAAGATACCATTTCTTTATTATTATATTATAATTTTATATTATCATCAATTGACATCTCCCATGTTTACGCTTATCGAGCATTTGAGCTCACCCTTTTCTTATATTTCCTTTCCCCAAGATATGAAGAAAGGTATTAAGTATGATATGACAAAAAGTGTGATAATTATGAATAAAAAAGTCGGAGATGATGTAAATATTTTATGAACCAATTTTTTATATTTCCAAGTTTTATATGCACTATAACTTTATAATCCTTATGCATGTGTTGCTGTAATGTAATGAATATTCATCAAAAGAGAGGTAATATCTATGTATGAAAAGCTTGTGATGTTATAATTAGTATTGAAGGATTAGTTTAGTTAACCTTTGGAAATTAGGATGAGAAAAATTTAGGGATAAGACTATGTATAGGATAAAATCCTAACATTTTGATAATGATCATGAATGACCAATCTTAAACCAAAGGTTTCATAGAATAAGGTGTCATGATTCAGACATTCTATAAATAATTTGTTAGAATTATGTGTTTTTCTACTCTGGTTATTGTTTCTAACACTATGATTTTTGGTTTTAGTAAATGGTTGGGAATCAAATGAATCATGTTAATTATTAATGTGATGGAAAATGCAATGATTTTACACCCAAGAAAATAGAATTTATTGGAGATAGAATGCAGAATCCTACTATTATGCTCACACAACTTACTCAAGATATGAATCATTTTGAGTTCCCCATGAGGAAAATCCAACCTTTTTTAGTGTATCTTCTTATACACTAATAGATAATTGATGGATCAACAATATTGAGAAAATATTTTTAGTTCTTCAATGCCCAGGACATGGAAAATATGTCCTAGCTATTTATCATATGGAAAGATAAGAAGATCAATTGTAGAATCTTATCAAGAATATTAGGAAAGTGGGAGAAATTAAATCCATGGAATGGGATGAGTTTAAGGGTAAATTCATTATTAAGTACTTTCCTCATATTCTATGTGAAAATATGGAGAATAAACTTTTTGAGTTGATAATGATGAATCCATTAGCACCAATGAATAAAATTTTACAAGGTGTGCAAGGTATGTGTAGGCGCAAAAATATTGAACGCAAAGGGAAGAAGGAAAAGAAGCCCGCATGCTGCCTCATGAAGCTCCGACGCGAAACTACCCCCGAACAACGCGACTGCCACAAAGCAAAGGAGGCGGTACCGCTCCGTGAATTCCCTGACATTCGTGAGCCCTCCACGAAGCAAAGGAGGCGGTACCGCTCCGCAAACGCTCTGACGTTCGCGACTCACCGTAAAGCACCCGCCGCCCCTTCGCGCCGCGTGAGCTCTAATTCACGGCACCCCTTGCCTATAAATACTGGGATCCCCCTGAGTCCAAAGGATGGACAATCCGAACTTTCAGCTTCTCAACCCCCGAATTGCGAAGCACCCTTTGCCCCGGGAATCACGAGCTCCGTGAGGTATTTTTGCTTCGCGAGAGGCCTTCTCCTTGTCTCATTTTGAGCCCTCTTCCGATAGGGATTCCCTTCACGAAGCCTAAGGGCATTCATGAAGGAAGGGGACTCATAAGGGAACCCGGGTAGCCGCAGAGTGTTTATGCTTCGCGAAACACCCATCTTGTGCTAGTGATCCACATGCCAAGGCAGGGTCACTGCACATCACGAAGCACACTGCTTCGCAGCACCTTGCTTCGCGAGGCACCTCTTCTTCGTGAGGCAGTTCTCCATGAATACTATTCCACTTCGCGAAGCACCTCCCATTCACACCCCTACCCCATGCTAAGGCCAAGGCACTCCACTTCGCGAAGCACACTCCTTTGCTTGGCAATTCCTCTTCCCATGCGACCCTCCAGGTCTACACGATGTGATTTCAAAGTCCCATGGATAACACCACTCGTAGCGTTGCTTCGCCTAATGATTCTTCGCATAGGCACGCTAACGGATATTGCTTCTTCGCATATCCATGCTAACGTGGACCCCTCGATGGTTCGCTCTACGACCCCCTTGACCATGGCCTTGCCAGTACCTTCCCTCCACAAAGAGCAAAGGGTACCGGTCATGTAAGTCCTAGGGGTGTGGAGTAAACCCACCTCATCCGAGCTGCAGGACTTTAAACTGCCAAGAACCTCGTCCTCAACACATGACGTTAAACTGTGATCCGACCCCGAGCTTCGCACGTAGGGTCCCCACGTCTCGAACATTATTTACGCCACTCGTCTCCACGGGAATGGAATAACCCTCACATGGGATGATATCCTCCTTCTCGGAGTAGCGTATGTCTACGGGAGAAGGGCAACCACCTTGGTATAAGCCCCCAAGCCTCTCTTGCGGAAGGTATCACCCATGCACCTCCGTACTTCCCCACTGCCAAGGCCAGTGGAGGGCGCGATAGGGAACGAGACACCTTCCATCTTTGGTCCCAAATCCCTCTCCCTCCGCACTTTTCCGCACTTTGGGCCTCCATCCTGGAGTAATTCCCAGTACCACGGGCCGCCTAACGCATAAGCCCCTCTTCGTTTACCACGAATGAATCCTTCCCGACGTGATCATCAGGTCCCTGCAACCTCTTGTTTCTCACACCGAGCATGGATCACCTGAGCTTAGAGTGAGCACCAACCCTGACCCCCACCTTTAGCAAACTACGAGGACTTTGATCCATGCCAAGGAATGGTACATAGAAAGCCTCCATGAGGTTCAAGACCACCACTTGGTCATTTCTTCATGTCTAGTTCCACCCTCGTCCAGCATGACATTAAACTGTATGCCCCCGTCCAACATGACATTAAACTGCACATCCATCTAAACTACGAGGTCTTTGATCCATGTCAAGGCATGGTATGTAGGAAGCCTCAATGAGGTTCAAGCCCACCGCCCGTCATTTATTCACGTCAGGTTCCACCCTCATCCAACATGACGTTAAACTGCATTCCAGTCCGATGGCAAGCCATTGTGACCAACCCAAACTATGAGGACTTTGATCAATGTCAAGGAACAGTACGTAGGAAACCTCCCTGAGGTTCAAGCCCATCTCCCATCGGACCAAGGTCCTTCCTTCACATCAGTTCGCCGATACCCACCATTTTTTCCTGAACTATGAGGTCTTTGATCCATGTTAAGGCATGATACGTAGGAAGCCTCCATGAGGTTCAAGCCCATCACCCGGTTGTTCTGACCTCATTCGCGTCGGTTCACCCCCATCCCACATGACGTTAAACTGTATTCCACATCTCATTTGAACTACGAGGACTTTGATCCATGTTAAGGAATGGCACGTAGGAAGCCTTCCTGAGGATCAATCCCACCACCCGTTGGTCATTCCGACTTCATTCACGTTGGTCCACCAACAACTGGGCAACCTAGTGTGTAAGCCCCGCCCCATCGGACCAAGGTCCACATTCACATCGGTTCACTGACGACACCCATCAGACCAAGTTCCAAATTCACATCGGTTCGCTGACGACACCCATCAGACCAAGGTCCACATTCATGTTAGTTCGCTGATGACACCCATCGGGCCAAGGTCCACATTCACGTCGGTTCGCTGACGACACCCATCGGGCCAAGGTCCACCTCCACGTCGGTTCACCAGCATCATCCCAAACTATGCGGACTTTGATTCCCTGCCATGGGGATACGTAGGAGGTCTCTTCGAGGCTCAAGACCAATTTTACTTTCGCCCTTGCGATGGTCCCGTTTCATTCCCCCTCCACTTCATCCATCCATCCATCATCCACCCTGATTCTTACCCGGGCCGTCACATCCCGGCGAGATCATCCCACTCCACTCCCCTCCATAGCATCCAGGAGGCCACCCACGAGCTGACCCCGATATCGGCACCCCTTTAAGGGGGATTCCTCAATCTGATCCACTCCAGCTAGTGTTCTGATCAGGCTGATCCGTCTCCGCTGGACGTTAAACCTACGGCATACCCTGTGTTAAACATAGGAAGCTGAGGAAAACCTCAGATACATGCCTATGAAATATGATTATTCGCGCTCGATGTGGGATGCCTCGGGCTTCCACGCCCTCGAGAAGACCTATGACAAGGCACAAAAGACAGACACGCCAATTCCACAGTGTTCAGACACGCTACTGATGCCTCGACATGACTACTCCCCCGACTGAATTTTGCTTCCCTGACCAGACCCTTTGGAATGTCCTGACAGAAGCAGTGTAATTAACCAGCGTCCATGGAAACATGGAACTGGGAAGAGTTTCATGAACAATGTATTAAATCTATGAGGGAGACCCGGACTAGGTGACGAGTTCCGAGGAGGAATCCACAGAAGGAAGAACCAACATCCCATCATCCCAGTTTCGATTAAGGAGAAGACGTCCCTGAATAAGGAGCGAATGACGCCCGCCTTTGGAAAGCGGGAATGCGGGGAAACAGCGGCGCGTCTTCACAGATGGATGCGCGCACCCCGAAGAAAGCGTTAGAAATAGAAATGGTGAAATCGATGTGAAATTTTTCTCCTCAATGTGGAGATTAGTAGCATTCGAGACACCAATATATTGACATGTCACCGGATCCATATATCCGGCGTCGGGTCCCGCCAAGAAAATAGCGGTCCTAGCGTGAAACTCACCGGAAGTTGGGGAAGTAGAACGTGGGGCATTCCATTCTGAAACGTGTTGGCGTGGATCCCTCTTACCGACCACGGAGGATGGAATGACGCTGGGGCACTGGTTGTTGATCCTTTTCCTCGCAGTGCTGATGAGTTTATCTCCCTATTTCCCAAGAACCAGGTTGCTGCTATGGAGACACGATCACCGCCCACTCACCTACGCAGGGGTGGGGGAAATACCAGCACAGCCGCTCCGCGTGGCTCCACTACCACCATGAAAGCATCTACATCCGTGAATTCAGGACGCCACTTCCCCTCTCCCCATCAGAGATCATCCAATGAAGGGTGATCAACAACCTTGCACGCAGGTACGAGGAGGAAGGGGTCATCCTGACTCAGGACATGGCCCGCCTAGACCTGGAGGCATCCAGGCCCCGCCGTCAATGCTGCCCTCAAAGGCCGCGCAGGGAGCCCCTGCTCCCCGCCCCAACGTTCAATCATTTTAGGAGCCTATCCCCAGAACGCCTCGACGACTCCTCGCCTTACACTGATGAGGCGGGTGATGTCCGGCTCGGCCCGGTCAGAGTCCCAATCCAAGGGCTCCAGACAAGGGCTCCCATCCGGCCGCGTCAGCACCGCCGTCTGGATTCACCAGAGGAGCAGGTAGGTTATGCCCCTGCACCACCTGCGCCAGCTCATCTGACCCGGCGTCGGCGTCGGGCCTGAGCCGAGGACGATCGTCAAGGGGCGTCGATGTCAACAACTACTGTGGCCCGATCCACCACCTACATGCATCATGGAGTCCTTGCATACACTAAGCAGGGGTACTCCTTTACCTGACCAGGACTGAGGCCCCAACCGCCCCATGGGAAGTCGGGTTGGCTCTCGGGGTCGCAGGCCCGAGCGGTGATCGTCGCAAACCAATCCGCGGTGACGTCACTCCGTACGGAGTTCCTCCCCGTACCACCATTCCAAAGAGCGTGGGCCTTCCCCGCTTCGAAGCTCTTCATGGGGGTATGCCTCGTTCTACTCTCATCCCGAATGAAGACCTGCCCCGTGGCAGTGATGCTCAGCGCGGAAACCTCTCCCGTGCCCACCATACAGGGAATCGAGTTCCTCCCCCTGCCCCCGACCGTCGATGTGAAGGCACTGCCCATCCAGTCCCTCTCCAACGTGGGGGTCCCCCCTACGTCCTCTCTACAACTGGCGAATGTCCTCCTCACCCCGGTAATCCGAGGAGTAAAGGTCAGCCTCGCTCTACCCGCACCGACCATGGAGGTCCTCCCCATGATCCTGCCAGTTCTAGCAGAGGTTCCGCCCACATGGGTGTTGTCCATGGAGGTCCTCCCCATGTACCCTTTGACATTTTCCCTGGTGCCCCTTGCACCCCAGCTATCTCAAGTGGGAGTCCTCTCCGCCATGGCGCCAGCGCCGCTCCGAGACTACATGTTGAGGATCAACCTTGTCCTGAAGAGCCATCTAGGGGCAGGAGAGCGGGTCGTTACCGCCACAAGAAGAGTCCTGGGAAGGCCCGAGTGGAGGTCAAACCAGCCCGTTTCTCGGATTCTGAAGCGGAATGCGACTCAGCGATGGAACCTTCTCCCCGCTCCTCTGTGTCAAGGACTGGGACAGGAACGAGGCGCGTCAGCCTCGTTCTCCCAGAATGCGAAGTCCACTGGATTCCCGCATCTCTCCATAGGTACATCCAGGAGGAAGAAATTGTGGAAATTCCATAGGTTCTGACCATGAAATCACCACCATCGTCACCAGAAGCACCCTCTACCTCTACTAGAGATCACAGGGAGCTATTTTGGGGACCAACGACGGTAGAGAAACGGCATGACCCATCGCCAGTGACCGCAATTCATGCGCTATAAGTTGTGGCTATCAAGCCATCATATCGTGATATCGTGGTCAGGTCACCTCACTCTTCAGAGGATGGCCCAGAATTCGGCGGCCAGTCAGCTCGTTCACCGTATTATCCTCCGCCAAGTTTTCTATCCCAGCGGTATGCCTCGGTACCGCTACCGGTCCCTCAGACGACTCTGGTTGACGAGTGGGGAAATATGGGGCCAGACCCTGAGTCCGAGCCCATGGGATTTTGGAACATTCTCACAGCGGATCACTTCTCGGAGAAGTTCTGGCCGACGACAGCGTTGAACTTTTGCGCACCGGAGTCCCTTACCCCAGAGGAAGTAGGGTGCTTCCACCGAACCCTATGGGTGACACACTTCTGCCTTCGTTATGAGCAAGTAGTTTACCGCAGGAGCCGAGAGCACCTTGAGGAAGTCGGCGAGCAATGCCGCCTGATCGATTTGGCCGCACTCCCTGTGGCCCAGCGCCCTGAGTCACCAGGCCGCCAGAGCACCCTTCAACGAAAATGCGTTCAGAGTCTCAAAGTACTCCGCAGAATCATCAGGGAAGCTACCGCCCATGTGTAAGTCTGTGGCTGGGGATAGTATGCCGCCCTCCTCTTCAGTCCTATCCGATGGAAGCCCGATCCGTTAGGCGACATTGAGGACATTCCCCCAATGAGGGTCGCGGTACGCATGGCTGACGTAGTGGACAAGGATGATCTTGAATTTCTCGATGGAGACTTACCCCCTGAGGGTGTAATGCCACTGATGGACCCATAAGGGAGGGTTACCCGTCAGCAGAGGAACCTTCTAGGCCTCCCTATACCCACCGAGTCGCTGGTACTCAGTCGAAATGCCAGTAAGGGTAAGGAGCATGTCGGAACCGTCAAGCACTCTGACCCGTCCACCTCTATACAGAAGATGGATGAAGATCCCGAGAAAGCCGCGTTACACCAGTAGCTTGCTGAACAGAAGAGGTTGGTTGACAAACTCCTGGCCGAGCGCACTGCAGAGTGGCGACCCGACTACGGTAATCCCAAGCCGAGGAAGCAGGGGCAGGAACAATTTCTCCCTAGCGAGATGCCTATGGGAAACTCTGATCATGCAGCTTCTGCAGACAGGGCAGAAGTCGAAACTCATGGAAAGAGGGCGCGATACATCTCGCCAAACCCTCCTGAACGACGGGGCACTCTGAGGAATCCATCCCGGGTTCCCCCAGCCGCCCCACAGGCCGTTCCGCCAGTCGCTCCACGAGCTACTGAAGCCATCTACCGTGTCGAAGAACCCGACAAGGAACTTGTGATTAGGGATCCCCGTCAAGAAATAGACCCCCACCCGGATGATCTTATAGTGGCACTCATCGCCCGCCTCAAAGCGTTAGAAATGCGTCAGGTGGCAGTCCCACCGGATGGCAAGCCATATCCCGCGTGGGTGGATGATATGCCCGCACCCCCGGGTTTTGGGAACCCCACTTTCTCACCCTTCAACGGGACAGGGGACCCACCGCAGCACTTGGCCCACTTTTCTTCCAGGTGTGGCCCCATGCTGGGGACCTCGGGCCAGCAAGAAGCCGCCAAGCTCCGATGTTTCGTGCAGACATTAGAGGGCCCCACATTCGTCTGGTACAGCCAGCTCCCTATCGGATCAGTGACTGGCTGGGAGGATCTCCACCGGCAGTTCCTATACCAGTTCAGCTCCACCACGCGAAATACAAGAATCACAGACCTCTTCAAGTGCAAACAAAGGCCTGATGAGCGAGTCATAGACTTCATCGCCCGGTGGAAGGGACTTACATACTCCATAGACATGCCACTAACTCAGGAGAAATTACTGACGATGTGTGTAGGTAACGTTAAAACGGAGCTGGTAGCTTACATGATCACCCAGAACTACCCTGGAGGGTTCTAGGATTTCTCAGATGAGGCTCAGCACCTCGAGGAGGCTCTGCAATAGGCTAGTCAGGCACGTTTGCTACCCCCTCTGATCTCAGTCAGGAGGGATTCCAGAGCCGAACCCGCCTCGGTGGCCCAAATAGAAGCCCCCAGGCAGCTGGAATTACTGCCAGTGGCACCAGCCCCGCAAACCCGTAGAGGTCCTCCCCCTCAAGCACAGGCTCCTTCCCAGCAGCGACCGCCTCAGAATCAACACGTTCCCCCGCGCAATGTGCCACCACCACCTAGGCGAGACAATCAGGCACCGCCTCCTTGGCAGGCCCCTCCGGCCCCTCGTTAGGGCCAGGATCCCAGAGCCCCCTATCAGAAAGAAGGCACCATACTTACTCGTTTAACAAGAATCAGGTCCCTGGTTACTTTCGAAGTGCTCTAGAGCAAGGGATTGTGTGCTTACCCGAGTGCAGAAGGCCGGAAGAGGAGAACCTCACCGATCAACCCAACTACTGTCCCTATCATCAGATTCTGGGGTACACCCTCAAGAAATGATATGTGTTTAAAGACTGGCTTCAGGACCAGGTCGACAACAACATAATCAGGTTGGGCCCAGCACCGACACAAGTAGTGGGTGTCTTTGTAGGGTCAGAGATCGGTAGCGACATCGAAGGCGAGTGGAAGCAGGTTCCCAGCCATGGGTCCTAGAAATACGATGACTAGATGGCTCAAAAAACCATCACCCGTGCCCATGGTATCATTCGGGCATGCCTGAATCAGCCAGAGCCTTTGGAGGAAGTAGCCAGTACCTTTGCATCGTCGTCACAGCCGACCTCTTCCCAAAGAGGAAAGCAGCGACGACGCAAGAAGAAGCAACGTGCTCCACCTCTTCCATCATCATCCCGCACTCTTGGAAACTTTATGCCCCCTGAAATGGGGATTCCTCCCAGAATCCACCCGGTGGTGGATGAATTGTCGAGCGACAGCCAGGGGTACGCTTTGGTTAACACCGTGGAGCTGGTAAAGCCCTATATGGCTCCTGATGAGGGGGAACGCCAGGAGAACCTCCCCAACGTCCCCAACCGATGCCAACGTCAGCGGAACCGCAACCACATAGGTCGTCGAGGCACATCGGCAGGAGCTTCCAGTCAAGCCGTTCACGCTACTGAAACCAGACAGCAGGCTCAGCGCAGAGCCCAGCATGCACAACCTCATCTGATGCCCTCAGCTTTACCTCCACCGCTGTTTGTGCTACTAGATCAGGCAGAGCTTCCTCATCCGTATCACAGTCAGTATTTCCCGGATAAAGGCCAATATTCGTTGTCTGATCCTAATCTGGAAGCTACTATCTAGGTTTCAACTAGTAGGCAGCAGGATGTACCCAGTACTAGCCAGCTGCCGGTTCAACCGGTAGGACCCGATATGCCTCCAACTACAGAACGACCTCCTGTAAGTAGAGGCTCGCGCTTGGCATGAAAGTATGATGTCCTGAAGCACCTGGAAGACATTCCATCAAGGCTTTCTATCCTTGAGGCCCTTCGCCTATCATCTGAAATGCGCGAAGCACTTTCCGAGGCCCTAAGGAGACCCCTTCAGTTTGAGACGGAGGTAGCAGCTGCGGAAGCCTTCCATGCTGAGGCAATAGAGAACGCCGAGTTCCAGGAAGTTATCTCGTTCTCCGGTGAAGATGAAGACCCTCCCATACAGGGGTATATTCTCCCACTGTATGTCATTGTCCAGTTCAATGGCGTGGAAGTCCGTTACTGCCTCATTGACACGGGTTCTGGGATCAACCTGATCCCGACTTGAACACTGAGAAAGATGGGTTTGTCAGAAGATGATTTAACTCCCTCCGACCTCAGAATCCAGGGATATGACAAGACCAAGCAATCCCCAGTCAGCAAGATTCACCTAAAGACCTAGTTCAGTGGCCTAATTTCCAGCACCGAGTTCATGGTTGTCTCCCAGGACACCGCCTACAATGCATTGATTGGCAGGCCATGGCTCCATATGCATGCAGTGGTCCCTTCTTCATATCACCAATGCCTCAAATACTCCTTCAATGGTCGAGTAGGCATGCTCCAAGGAGATGCGTCTCCTTTCGCCTCTTGTGAAGCCCGCTATCTGAATGCCGATTATTACAAGAGCAAGGATAATCAAATCCTAGAAAGTGAGGATGAACCTGCCCCGGTCACAAGTGATCCATGGGAAGGCCTAGATGACACCTACATCTTCCCAATCCATCGATTGGAGGCCACGAACCCCGACATGGGGTAGTGTTTTATTGTTTCAGGTACGAAAGGAAGGTGTGTTCCCATGTACAAGCGACGAAGGAAAATCACCTTGTACTCCTACACCAACTAGGCTCAGGTGTTCCCGAAGCCTCCTACCCCTATGCGGTATCGGAATGTCAAGCTTATGAAAACGACAGTACATCATACGTGTCTCCTCTGCTGGGATGGAATCAACCGACTCAGGCCGACGCGTCACCACTGCTTTGATGTCATCAAACATGGCCCCTTAGGCCGAAGGCCAGATGGGATAGGATCAACTGCCTTCATTTCTATGGTCTCAGTGGTGCATGGGTCTCCTGATATGATGACCACTACTGCCCAAGCCAGTACCAGCTGCCCATCAGGGTTTGATAGCTCAGAAGTAGCTCCCCTTACGGGAAATCCCTCCACGGGTGGAGAGGAAGATCTGGAGGATGCTCCCCCTGCCTTTGAGGAAGGTGTCTCTACCACGGTTGATGATCTGGTACAGGTGAACCTTGGTAGCAAGGCAGATTCAAGACCCACATTGATCAGTGCAGCCATGTCTCCCGAGGAGCAGTAGCGGTACGTAGACTTTCTCAAACAACACCGTGATGTGTTTTCCTGGAGTTACGACGAGATGCCAGGACTAGATCCTTAGGTAGCCGTTCACCGCCTGGGCCTCCTGTCAAACCATCGTGGGTTTAAGAAGCCTCCCAGAAAGATGCACCCTTCTCACGATGCCATGGTTGAGGCCAAAGTTGACAAGATTATCAAAGACAACTTCTTCAAGGAAGTCCAGTACCCCAAGTGGATTTCCAACATTGTGCCAGTCAGGAAGAAGAACGTGCAGATCAGAGTCTGCATCGACTTCCGTGACCTCAATCTCCACTTCCCAAAGGATGACTTTCCCCTCCCAGTGACCGAGTTATTGATTGATTCCACGGCCGGGTTCCAAGCCCTCTCTTTCATGGATGGGTATTCCGGGTACAACCAGATCCGGATGGCCCCCGAGGACGAGGAGTCCACTGCCTTCAGGGCTCCCCAAGGTATGTTTTGTTACCAGGTTATGCCCTTCGGCCTGAAAAATGCAGGTGCCACTTATCAGTGGGCCATGCATCGCATATTCAGACCGATTCTCAGGATGCTAGTGGAATACTACGTGGATGATCTAGTGGTCAAATCTCACCAGCTCTAGGACCATCTCAAAGAACTTGAGAAAGTGTTCGGTTTCCTCCGTTCCTGCCACCTGAAGATGAACCCGTTGAAGTGTGCCTTCGGGGTCACCTCTGGGAAGTTTCTTGGATTTGTTGTTAGATACCGGGGCATTGATATCGACCCAGAGAAGATCAAGGCTATCAGCCAAATGCCTCCCCCGAGCAATATCCGGGAACTTAGAGGTCTCCAAGGCCACTTAGCCTATATACGCTGATTCATCACGAATCTGGCCAGAAAGTGTAAGCCCTTTTCCTGGCTCATGAAGAAAGGCGCCACCTACGAATGGGATGAAGAGTGTCGGACCGCCTTCGAGGAAATAAAGCAGTATCCACTCCAACCTCCGGTTTTGATGCCACCCATCTATAGAAAGCCGCTGGTCCTTTACGTGACCGCCCTGGAACGGTCCCTCGGCGCACTTCTCACCCAGAAGAATAACGAGGGTACGGAGAACAGTCTCTACTATCTCAGCCGCATGCTTCTCGATACGGAGATCAGATACTCCCCTATCGAAAAGAGCTGCCTTACACTTGTTTTTTCCATACAGAAGTTACGACATTACCTGTAGCATCATGAGGTACAATTGGTCTCTCGGGTAGACCCACTGAAGTACATCCTGAACCACCCCATGTTGACTGGCTGACTAGCGCAGTGGGTGGTGATCCTCCAGGAGTTTGACATCAGGTTCATGCCTCAGAAGGCCATCAAGGGACATGCATTGGAAAACTTTTTAGCTGCCCATCCAACCTCTGCAGATCAATCCCTGGACCTGGATTTTCCTGATGAGACAATCCTCTCAGTCGATCATGCCATCTCATGTTGCCAAATGCACTTCGACGGTGCCTCCCGGAGCCCCACTGGTAGGAGGCTCAACGATCCTAAGCTCAACAGAGTGGGTATGGGTATCGTCTTTATCACCCCGGCACAAGCCGTCCTGCCATACTCGTTCCTGTTGTCAGAAGGCTGTACCAAAAACGAGGCAGAGTACCAGGCTCTCATCACCGGACTCGAGTTGGCCCTCAAGATCGATGTTCCCCATCTACATGTGAAAGGATATTCCAAGCTGGTAATCAAGAAGGTTAATGGCGACTATGTCATCAGGAAGCCGGATCTTGTACCATTGCTGGAGTGAACCCTCTACCTAATGGCCAAGTTCTCTTCTCGACCAGAGGTTACCCATGTCCCTCAGTCACAGAACGGTCGAGAAGACACTTTGGATGGCTTAGCTGCGTCACTCGCAGAACCCGAGAAAGATGATTTGATCATACATGTGGCACACCAGAGGGTCATTGCCCCCGTCACCCCAGAGGACAATGACGACCTGCAGGTAAGTCATCTCACCACCGGACCTTCTATGTCAGGGGTCCTGGGTTCGTCAGACACAGTGGTTGAGGCCACTCCAGACTGGAGGGCACCTTTTGTCGAGTATCTCCAAAATGGTTGCCTCCCGGACGACCGGGCCGAGTGCGAGCGAATCCGACACCGCGCACTACAATTTACCCTCCAGAGTGGTCCCAGTCTTGAGAAGATCCTTTATAAGCGGAGCTTCGATGGAATTCTCCTCCGTTGCATTCAAGGAGTCGAGATTTCTCAGGTTATGCAAGAGGTTCACACCGGTTCCTGTGGTGCCCACCAAGCTGGGCCAAAGATGTCCCATCAAATCTGGAGGTTGGGGTACTTCTGGCCCTCTATGATCCATGATTGTATCAAGTTTTCCAAGAGATTCCATGCGTTCCAAGTTCATGCCAACTTCCTGCATCGACCACCGGAGCCCCTCCACTCCACCAAGTACTCTTGTCCATTTGCGGTATGGGGACTCGATATAGTGGGACCATATCCACCGGCGACAACTTGCCAGTGTAGGTTCATCCTAACTACTACAGATTTCTTCTCCAAGTGGGCAGAGGCAGTTCCGCTCAAAGAGGTCAAGGCCCGTTCCATCGTCGACTTTGTGAGCTCCAACATCATCCACCGGTTTGGGGTCCCTCACGCTGTCCTCACCGATAATGGCACCAACTTTCGAGCAGCCGAGCTGAAGAAATTGTACGCCAAGTACAATATCCGTTCGAACCATAACTCTCACTATCATGCACAGGCAAATGGACAGATCGAGGAATTCAAAAAAACCCTCTCTAACATTCTGCATAAAATGGTTGGTCAGAACAAGAAAAGTTGGCCAGACAAGCTCCCCAACGCCCTCTGGGCTTATCGGACGACGAATCGCAATTCCACCCAGGTGACCCCCATATTCCCTAGTGTATGGGGATGAGGCCATCCTACCCATTGAGATCCAGCTGCCATCATTACGCACTGCAGTCTATGACCAGAAGGTGCCAGATAAGGTGGCTGAAATCCGTCTAGCTGAATTGGAAGCACTGGACGAGAACAGGCTTTGTGCCCTGCACAATCTGGAAAGGCATCAGAATAAGATAGCCAGAGCCTTCAAAAATAAGGTTCTCCTTCTCTCTTTTCTGCAGGGAGACTTAGTATTGGCCCTTCAAGCACCAATGATGCCCAGTAGGAAACCGCCCAAGCTAGAGCCCAAATGGGAAGGACCTTACGTCATCCATAAGGTTTACCCCAATGGAGCATACTCCTTGGTGACCCCGAATGGTGAGCGCATAACTACTCCCACCAACACCAAGTTCCTCAAGTGGTACTTTTCCTAAGCATCTTTGGTCCTTCATGACCATAAACTTTACGGTCCCGCATGACCCTAAACTGCATGTTACGGTCCCACATGACCCTAAACTGCATGTTACGGTCCTGCATGACCCTAAACTTCACGTTACATTCCCGAACGACCCTAAAATTCACATTACGGTCCCACACGACCCTAAATTGCACGTTATGGTCCCACACGACCCTAAACTACGCCATCTTCCTAAAAGACGATAAACTGCAAAATGGTCCAAGCTCTATGACCTTAAACTAAGATCTCCCCCGTCCTTACTATAGATGTTAAGCCGCAAGCCGGTCAGGCCTCCCTAATCGAGGCTCAGCCTCAGGCCCCTTGGCTTTCGTCGACTCAGGATCTCTTATGGGATTGTACGGTGTGGTATGAGATACGTTCTCATTCATGTCAGGTTGCCATCCGTATCGTACATATCCCAAAATGAGACACATCTCTCGTCCAACACGACATTAAACTGTGCTTCAAGAACTACGTATGGCTTGATTCCCATCCTAATGGGATATGTAGGAACGCTCAGATGTCTCGTCTTGAGCCCAGCCCCGAGCTCTTCTCTTTCACTGTCCCCCCGGGGTATAGTTTCTTTGGAGGATCCTTGCATGATGAGGAGTAGGATTTCTTAGCCCCGCTCATACAAGTATTATAAGGGTCGCACCGTGTGCCCACTCCCGTTTTTCTATTCTCCCACATCCTTACCGCACGACGTTAAACTGCATGGCCTTCAAGAACTACGTATGGCTTGATTCCCATCCTAATGAGATACGTAAGAACGCTTAGACATTTCATCTGTTGGCCCTGCCAAAAAGCCAAAATCTTCCCCTCAGGTCAAGACATATGGAGGGGTGCACACTTTTCCCCCAAATCACGTCGAGCAAGCCTCGATCTGGCTGTACGTCCCCCTAGAGATGTTTGCCTCTTTCGTGGACGGGTACAACTATACTTCACCCACTCCTTGACTAGGATTCCATCACATTCCTCACCCATAGGGACCCCCAAGAACGGCCTAGATACCACGCCCAAGGTCTCTCATACCGATACAGGCCAATGCCCCCAGGGGTTTTTGAGCAACAAGCCGATACAAGACCCGCGTTGCGAATTTGGTCAATGGTCGATGCTCATTTATTGCTCCCATATCAGGTCACCATAGGGAAACTGTGTTTCGAACATGGTCAATAGTGTCCTGGATCTTTGGGTCCACCCCAAGATGTCCCAAACATCGAGTGTAGTGATTCGTTCTGCCCCATCCCGAAGCGACAAACTTCCCTCCGAGTGGTGCCAGCGGTCGGGCCCATGGTCCCGATTCTCTTATAAGGGATGTACGGCGTAGTGTAGGATTACGTTCTCTTCCACGTCGGGTTACTTTCCATGCCATACACATCCCCAGACAAGATGCAATTATCCTTTTTCCCCATCCTCATTGCAAGACGTTAAATTGCAAATTGGTCAGACCTCCCTGACCGATGCATAATCTCAGCCCCCTCGGCCTTTTCGGGCCCATGACCCCCATCCTTGCTACAAGAAATTAAACTACAAGTTGGTTAGCCCACCCTGACCGAGGTCCAGCCTCAGGCCTCCCTCACCGAGGCCTACCCTCAGGCCTCTCGGCCTTTTCAGGCCCCCTGGTCCATATTCTTTCCTACAGAACTGTGCGGTATGGTGTGTGATTATGTCCTCATTACCCGTCGCGCCGTACACCTCCTTGTTAGGATATTCTGCCCCCTAGGTATCCCCTTCAGAACTACATGTGGCTTGATTCCCATCCTTATGGGATACGTAGGACCACCCGAATGTCTAAGCTTCGGGTCCATCCCCATCTATTGAAAACCTCCATCCCACCATGGCCCCTTGGCCTACTCTTCCTTCACGAGGGGGTTATATGGTGTGGTGTGGGATTATGTCCTCATTCATGTCGGTCTTGTAATGAACACGCCATGTACCTCCCCTTCTCGAGCTGTTTCATCGACCCTTTCCGAAGGTTCATCAATGTGCCTAAGGGTACTCTGGTTTATTACCTGGAATGTCAGACTTTACTCGGACACGTCTGCACCCGCTTTCCAGGCTTTGTGTATCCATTCATCAGGGCTTCCATCATCTTTCACACCTAGAGGGACCCCCAAGAACTGCCTAAATACCACGCCCAAGGGCTCTCCTACCGTTATGGGCCAACGCACCCAAAGGTTTCAGACAACAAATCGATAAAAATCATGCATTACGAATATGGTCAGCGGTTAATGCTCGTTTGTTGTTCCCACCTCAGGATAACGTGATATGGAGACTATTTTTCCGCCATGGTTAATAGTTTTCCTCTATCACCACGCCAACCCCATTAAGCCCAGAATGTCGGTTACATGATTCACATCCTTCTCCAGTCTCATTATGTCTGAGTAGAGTTTCGGAACTCTTGGTACTATTCCTCCATGCATGACTGCGCTTTGGGGGAAAAAAGCCGTGTTAAAGGTGTCCTTCGGGTATCTTCACCAACTTCCCCTCGATGGATGTTTCAGGTATTGCGATTAGGATCTTCCCCCCTTGTTTCCCACACTGAGTTTAACTCACGTGGGCTTAGGGATCGGGTTGAGGTCTGCGCTTACCTGGAAAGTTGTCATCCACTCATGGTCCGAGCTCTAAGACCATAAACTAAGATCTTCTAGAACTACGTCTGGCTGGATTCCTGTCCTCATGGGATATGTAGGGACGCCCAGACCTCCTATCTTTAGGTCCAGCTTGAGTTCAGCATCCTGCCTTCGGGACCCTGACTACAGGACTGCGTGGTGTGATGAGGGATCATGTCCTCATTCACGTCGATTATGTCGCACGACACCATACACATTCCCCTCCTAGAATCGTCTCTGCTATGTCTGCGCTGCATGACATTAAAATGCATGCTTGGTCCTATCATACGACCCTAAACTGTGAAATTATCGTCCTGGCCGCACGACGAAAAACGACACTGCATTGTGATGACCTCGTTGTAGAGGACATCACGTTGGGTATTGGTAAAGTTCCATGCCATTTGTCAACGCCTATCACGGCTTGATTCTTGTGGCGACACCAGGGCCTGCTACCCTATGCCTGTCGCTTCACAAAAAAAACCCACTCACCTTAAAGGACAAACAAGATTTATCAAATTCTGCTTATTTTAGTGCAAGGGCCATGCCCGCACTCCCCGTTTTCCCTGGCACTGGTACCTTACCATGACACCCTTAAGAACTACGTATGGATTTATTCTCATCCTCATGAGATACGTAGGAGCGCTCAGGCACTTCCCCGCGGGCCCAGCCTAACCTTCATGTTCGGTCCCTCGACTCAAGCATTTCCCCAAAGAACACATGGTAAGTAGGGCTTAGGTCCTCATTCATGTCAGGTTTTGTAACCGCCTTTCCGTGTGTCCCATGCTCCCCTTACCCATTCATGGTCCGAGTTTTAAGACGTTAAACTAAGACTCTCTCAAGAACTATGTGCAGCTTGATCCCCATCCCCATGGGGTACGTAGGAATGCCTTTGAATTTTTATTTAGGCCCAACTCAACTCTCTTTTATGGTCCCTCGACCTAAAACTGTCCAAGAAGCACATGGTGGTCAAAACCCCTGGTTCCCATTCACGTCAGGTGTCTGAGTTACCCCGCCATGTGCCTCATGTGTTTCATCCCGCCCTTTGATGCGTTTTGACAAAGAGCCCGAAGTGTGGGATTTTCATAGGGACATTCCCCTCGTCCCATGACCAAGCTTCGTGATCTCGCTATTTGGATCCTCACCCTCTTCCACATCCAAAAGGACCCTCGGACGACATGGATACTAGGCTTAAAGGCTATCCATGGATGCTGGACCTAAGGGCCCTCCAATTGTTTCGGCCCAACGTCCCTACGGATCTCTGACAACATTTTTGACATGGTCCCGTGTTTTGAACATGGTCAACGGTCGACCCTCATTTGTCTGTCCCCATTCTAGGATAACGTGATATGGATGCTGCATTTCCGCCACAATTAACAGTTATCCTCTATCGTCACGTCGCCGTCATTGTGATCTAAATCCTGAGCATCATGATTCACACATTTCCACTTCCTCATGTTCAGTGGGATTCCAACATACTCATCTCTATCTCTTTGCACGTCTGGGTGCGCCACATGGTCGTGTTAGTATTAAGGGGCTGTTATTCACCGAGCGTCCCCTCACCCTAACCTTCCCCCTTTCTGTGTCGGGAAAGTTCCACCACTACTTCTTGTTTCCCACATCGAGCATGACTCACATGGGCTTAGTAGTTTTGGCAGGATGTGTACCAACACGGTCGGGCTTCTCATCATCCCGCATGACATTAAACTGCACTTTCAGAACTACGTATGGCTTGATTCCCATCCTCATGGGATACATAGAGACACCCTAGTATTTTTCCTAGGGTCCATCCCATAGGAATCATTAATCCTATCCTTCCCCTTTCCGGCCCCCTGGCTGGACCCCTCGCTGGAGAGGCCCTGTCCCAAAGAAGAAAGGATCCATAACCAAACCGATGCACCCATCTGGCGTACTCCCACCACGATGGTGTAATTACATGAGTGTTGGATTCTGTTCGGACAAACCATCACTCCATATTCCATGATTTACGTGCCGCTTATTCGGACCCTCGTCTCCTTTCATGTCTGAAGGGACCCCCTAATGGCCTGGTCCCATGCCGCATCGTCTCACCTACTATCTTGGTCCAATGTTCCGGAAGACTGGTCATGTTTGGAAGGACCCCCTAACAGTATGGATGCTCGACCTAGGGTCCGCCTACTGTCCTGGGCCAACATCCCAAAGGATTGATCGACAACATTTGTGACCTGGTCCCGTGTTTCGAACATGGTCAACGATCGACCCTCATTTGTTGCCCCCATTTCAGGCTAACGTGATATGGAGACTTTTTTCTGCCAAGGTTAATGGTTGTCCTTTATTGTCACGCCACCCCCACAGTGTTCCGAATCTTGGGTATCATGATTCACACTTACCATTTCCATCTGTTTGGACCGATTTCAGCGCCCCTGGCATTTCACCATTCGTGCACAAGAGCACGCTGAAGAAACGGTAATTCGGCTATTTTGAGAACTTCCTTCTCTGGCCAGGCCTCTCCCATCTTTCAGAAATCCGGACTGGTTATCCAAACCCTGGGTGCCCGAAGCTTGGTTTCGACTCCTATGTTGGGTGGGACGATGAGGCAACTATCTCCTGTTTCTCACATCGGGCTTGACCCACGTGAGCTTGGGGAATTGTTGCCGGACGTCCCAAAAACATTGTAGGGATGTAGTGAAACGATGAAAACAGTGGAAATCGTGCATTCTATGACATTCAAAAGAAGAAAAATTAAAGCAAAAAAGTACCATTAAAAGGTTTGTAATTTGTTACAGTACCCGGGGGTCTACTTCCCCCATGGACGGGTTGACCCCGTCAAAAGAGCATTGTAGCTCCGTCACCCTTCGGCTTGTGGCATCCAAGAATTGATGCTGCTGACTCAGCTCCCGCTCTTCCTCAGCAGCGGTGGTGCACAATTCATCAGCCTTGGCCCTGGCCCTCTCTATGCCAGCCTGAATGGCAGCCATCTTTCCAGAAATCTGCCTCATATGCTCTTCTGCCTCTGCCAGCTAGGCCTTAAACCATGAGATCAGCTCAGATTGTGTATTAAGAGAGGCTGAGTGCTCATCCTCCTGGGCCTACAGCTGTTGAACCTCACTTTCAGCCTCCTGGAGCTTCTTGATGTTTGTCTCCTTCCTTCGCTACCAGCCCACGCTGAGCCCACGATCATACTACCAGATCTTCTCGGCCATGAGATCTCAGATTAGCGCATGAGGACGTTGGGCATCCACTCCCCCAGTGCACAGTTCACACAGCTGTGAGTGAATTCTGTCCATTTCGTTCAGCCATAGCACTTGGGGGTGTCCTTGATGAAGCGCGTGATTAGATTCCACGATCAGCGGCAGGCTATGCTGTTGTCTTCTTCGTCGGAGGCCGTTTCATCCCAGTCTGCGTGATTGGAAGGCTCGTACGCAGGATACACCCGCAAGAAGTCCTCGGCAGAATCTGCATCTGGCGTTGAATCCGGCACGACATCTGGAGCCGGAGCAGACGTGACGGGACTTGGGCCGTCTGATTGATCCTCTTCGTCGGACTCCACCTCAATAACCTCGGGCACGATCCTGCTGGTGGTCCCACCAATGATAGTGTGTGCTGTAGCTCGGGTAGGTGGGGGGACTATCTACACCATCACCGGCATGCCCCTAGGAGGGATGCCACCAGACATCCCGACCAGCCTTGCCGCAGCATCCCACGCCAGTCGGAGAACTGTACGACAGAGAGAGACATAAATGTTAGTTGGCACAATCTACATATGACAGTAATGAATCCAGTAGAGGAAACTTACGGAGATCAAACTCATGGTGTTGCTCTTGAGTCAATGCTGACGGGACCCCGAGGCTTGGCCTTCCGTATACTGTTGGAAGGTCTGGAGATTCTGGAGGATCCACCTCGGGTACTCTGGCCCCACCAGACGCAGAACTGGACGCAGCCGTAGGCGCGGGTTTTGAAGGTCCTGCATCATCACCCACCAAGGGGCGAGGGCGAGGCCTGCGTACAAGTTCCTCCTGCATGGTTCAAACATTGGTAAGAAATCCATGATGGCCTGAGAGCAGGCCCTGAGGAAAGAAATTTGGAGTGCTACCTCGAGAACCTCCGCGAAATCATCAGAATCTGAGTCTTGATCTCCGACTTCGCCCTCCTCCAATGGGCTCCCTCCACTAGCCTCATCCTCTCGAGAGGAGTCCTCTGATTCTTCCAGAAGGGGGAAACGCTCCCTCAGATCAGCGGCTGACAGCTGTGGCAGAACCGTCCGATTCAGCAGTACCCTCACCCGGTCTGTCATTGGGTGTGGGACACCACTGGAGTGAACGTAGTCCTCCAGCTCGACCAAATATTGCTCCACCTCCGCCGGAGACACCGTGAAACCAGCCCGGACTGGGCCTATACCTGGAAGAACCATCCCGCGATGGTTCAAGAGTTCCCACATCTCAGGCAGACTGAGGTGTTTCCGGTTGACATCCCAAATGTCCCAGGCCTCCGGGAAGACAACATCCTCTGGCATGTCAATATGACGCAACTGCTTCCCTGGAGCCTGAGCGGATATCCTGTGGAATCCCCTCGGCGGCCACCCCTTCGGATGGCCCTGCTCTTCTGGAATCACTAGATCCACCGCTGCTGCCACACCCTCGGCCGGTGCGGGTCTCGCCGCCACGACAACCCCGCCACCACGAGAGGCCCTTGCTGCCCTCCGACCCCAACCTCAGGATAGGGGAGGCCCGCCGTCACCAACCCGAACAGTTGGATGCCTCAGTATCTCCCCCAGATAAGCGGCCTCCCAGATGATGGCATACTCCATCACCAATCCGAAAGCGGCGGTGGATGGAGGCAATTCAATTCGCATCTTCCCGTCTTCCCGTGTGAACATGAGCCACGACTTCCTCATCACACACGGGTGCTCCTTGTGATGCACCTCCCAGTAAACCTGCGGGGTCAGCCGCTGGAGGCACCCGAACTGCCTCGCAAACCAATGCGGGGTGTACGGTTCACAGAGTAGCTCACGATCCACTCGTGCCACCAAAAATCCACCTCGAAAGGCCAGGAGATAAGCCCGGTGCTCTTCCGTTCCCCGCCCGTTATCAGTGAGTACCCCCGTCGGCAATGGAAATGGGTGGAAGTTAAACTCATCTGCCCTTGTAACACCCTGGGATTTTATGAAAAATATTCTTTTAATTTCATTAATGTCTTGTGTTGTATTCTACACCAAGATTACCTTGTGCTATACGCAACACCGTATTAGCTTGCAGTATACGCAACACTATTCTTGGATCGTGTTACACACAATTTTGATAATAGTTATTTTACGCAACATTGAGTATATATATATATATTCACTGTATAAATGAAATATTGTTGGATTATTTTATATGAAACAACGAAGGATTCTTGCATAAAACGCAACCCTGACTTGGCTTGCATTACACGTAATCGCGACCTTCCTCGATAGCGTGTGTTGTACACAATACCGGGTTTTACTAAACAACGATATATTATTATAATATTATTATGAACTAGCCGTTATGAATAGTATTAACTAAAATTTGAATTTTATAACATTATTATTCATCTTAAACATTTTCTAGAACATGGTATAAGAACAAAATAATTTTTTCAGGTAAAATAAGTATTTTTCAAAAAATGCAGTTTTGCCGCCTTTTGATGGCACGCCCACTTTAAATCTAGTTTTTGAAATGTTTATAAGTTCAATTTGATAAAATAAAATTCTTCTTTGGAATCAAGAAATAAAAATTTACTTTGGATAAATTTTTCATATTATTCTGGTAACTTTCATATTTTGATGAATAGTAAAAACACGCTATATTTTAATTAAAAACAATTGTTTTCATCGCTATAATTTATATGGTTAAATTATAATATTGAATGGTTTTAAAGTATAAATAGAATATATTTTTACCATTTAATATAATTTATGTCATTACCATTGATTTTACATTAAATTCGTAGGTTAAATCAATTCAATCTTTTGCAATGTTTTAAAGAAAAACCCGTTTTCTTTCGACAACGAGATTAATTTTAATTTAATTTCTGAAACTTTTGTGTATTGAATTTGGAAAAATTGATTCCATATTTGGAATCAGTGGGTCCAAATTATGTTAATAAGATACTCTTTATTTTTGAGAATTATGAATAGTAACTATGGTAAATTTATTTACCATAGTTAAAGGTAAATCGGGTAATTAAGGGTAAATATAATATTATGAAATTACCCTAAAACATGCCAAAATTATATTGTATGGATAAAAGTAGACCCATATAACCTAAGGGTCGGATTAGATTCATTTTATGGACTTTTTACCATGAAAATAATTTAATTATTATTAAAACCAAAGAAAGTGACAACATGTCACTCTCTTAAATCTTATAAGTATAATAATTTTAATTTAGTGATAAACATCATAAAACTTCGAACATGAATAGTCTCCAGAAAGATAATAAAATTATCTACATCATGATAATTTATTTAGAATTTTTTGGGATTAAATAATTATCATTAATGGTGATACATTAATGATACAGAAATTATTTATTAAGTAGAAAATAAGTAATATAGTTTTTATTTAAATAATAATACCCATTAAAAGGCCCACAAACCTGACCAAAAATTATTGGTAGTGTATATGTACACCTTAATCATCCAAGGACCTAATATATAACCGTTTGGAGCCTTATAAAAGTGATTATGACACTTATATTATTTTATTTTAAATGATGCCAAAGTTGTCACCTTCATAATTTAATAAATATAACAATTTAAATATTGTGATTTTAAGATGATAAATTCGATTAAAAGTATTATTCTGAAAGGTAATAGATTTATCTTTATCATAGGATTTTATTTTTAATTTTTATGCAAAAATAAGTATATTAAATAATTATACAAAAATGTTGTAGTAATTATTTTATTAAGAGATAAACCAAATAAATGGTTTTAAAAATAATAAAATAAATATTATATGAACTATTTAATGTGATCCACTAATTATATAGATACATATGACCTTTTATGAATCTATTAAAGCTTTTAGTTCAAACATATCTTCTGTATATATTTTATTTAAATTCAAATAAATGAATAGTGTCAAAATTGACACTATTGTTATTTTATAAAAATAACATATTATAAAATTTTTTAAAAATCACAAAAAATATTTAAAAATTATAAATTTAAATTTATATGGTCTATAATGTTATAAAGTAAACAATTATGGAAAATTAACAACAAATAAGTAATTATTTGTTATAATTTAAAATTTAGAATTTTATTACCACAAATAAACTTAAATAGATTAAATAAGGATAAATCAAAATGATAAGGTTTAAAATAAGATCCAAACATGTCTAAATTTTATTGGTTGATGATATTACAACCCTATATCATATAATCTTCAAAGGTTTTTAAGTGGGGTTAGATTTATTATAAATTAATATTTTTAAGAATTCCAAAGGTGCCCCTCTCCTCCCTTATAAAAGGGCACCTCCTCCCTCTCTTACACACACCACTTTGAGCCTTCAAGCTCGGCCAACCCCTACCCAATTCTCTTCTCCACTTCCCTAGAAACATCCTAGAGGTCCTGGTCTTCTTCAAAGACCAATTTTAGTGCCCTAAGAGGAGGTCTCAAAGAGGTGCTTCAAAGAAGAGGAGGTTCAGATACGTACGAAGCATATCGGACCTAAGGTAAGGGATAATTTTGCAAATCTCATTTTTATCCGAGATTTCTTATTCATAAGTATTTACTGGGGTTATTTCTATCATCCATGTCCATGTTTTATAAAAGAGTTTTCATGTATGTTTAAAGTCCTTTTTACCCATTCTTGAATTTTACTACATGGTATGTAAGGAATCTTTCTTTTGTTTATGTTATGAGGTACTTTTTGAATTTTCCGGTGAAAGTACGAGAAGAATTTTTTTTAACTTATACGGAACGAACGGATTTTTTAAGATTTTATAAAGCCTTATTTTCATGAAGCTTCCTCCAAAATATTTCATGACTATTTTCAACAAAATCCCCTTCTTTTAAAATTGCATGACGTTTTGTCAAAAGAAATTGATTTTGAAGAAGAAAGGATATTTTCTTCAAGAATTCATTTCAAATGTTTTATCAAAACCATTTTCCATCTAAGATGACATTATTTCATATGTTTATGTTTCAAGTATCACGTCTCTATGATTTACATGGCTTCACGTTTCTTCTTATGAAATGATATCCATTTCTTTTATATGGAATATGTGATGATGGGATGATGTTTATGAAACCCATTTTATTTATTGGGTTATTATGAATGATGTATGTTTATTTTATGGAAAAAGTAAGAATGATTTCATTATGAGATGGGTGGGACCTATTTCTCCCTCCAATGCATTGGGTAAAGATTTATATCTCATGAGATAGACATGGCTGGAATGGAAAGTTAAACCAGTTCAGTAATACAGGACTGGAACGAGGAGTGAACTCGATTCAGAAAGGGACTTTGTCCACTAAGATGGTCTTGGAAGCAATGACTTGGCTACTATGGAAATCATTTCATGTGCTTAATGGTTGCCACAATTAAATGTTTTATTCCCATGCTATTTTATCATTCTTAATGTTTCTTTATGATCTATGCCTTACGTACTTCCATGTTTTATGTCATTTTTCAAGATTTTGATGTTTAAACATTATGTTCATGTTTTTAAGTTCAAATGTATATGGTATGTTTTATTTTATCCATGCTTACCCTTACTGAGCATTTGAGCTCAGCCTTTTTATGTTTTCTTTTCCCCAGGATATAAAGAAAGGTTTTAGTTAAGAAAAAAAGGGGAAGATTTTTATGGGAGATGTTGAAGATCTTTCACCACGATTAGAAGATTACTATAAGGCCCCAGCCTTAAACTTACTTAATCTTGAGTCAATACAAGATTACACATTGAGGATCTTTTCAGGTTTATATTTTTAGATAATTAGATCATAAAACTCACATTACGTTCCACATTTAAACAAAGTGGTTACATAAAAGACAATATTAATTCTTCCCATCAACGGAAACATATTTAAAATAAAACATGGATTCTTTCTTGACACATCCTTGACACTATCATCACATCATGTACCTTTCCCTTGACCTGTGAAAAACATTTCAAAAACTTGGGATGAGCATAAAAAGCTCAGTAAGGGTTATAAAAAATATGGAAAGGAAACATGAGTTCATATATACATAAGAATGAAATCATACTTTACCCATAAAACATAGGCACTTTAACATACCTCATCAAATCATGAATAAATCATATAAATCATAAGACATAAAAGGTAACTTGAGGCATTCATAACATTCTTACGTAGGGAGTAACCCTCTTGGTTACGTTTGGAATACCCACCATAGTATATTCCCTAAATCTCTTCAGAGAAACCTTAACGTTTCACTCCTTCGCGTTACCCAATGCATTGGAGAGCTATATCGGGCTCACCCGCCCTTAGTTTATCACGGAACCACCCGTTTTCATAATAATTCCCAAGAACCATAACATAATCATAACACATAACTTAAGCATAAAGGAAAGATAACATTACCACATTGCAAAAACAATATAACATTTTAAGACATTGAAATAATGAATCCATTCTAAAAACCATTTTCAAAACCATTTAAAACATTTAATAAAGAGATTTTTGAATCAAAGTGTCCCATACCACCTTGAAGATTTTAACATTTTAAACCATTAATATCCATATAAATAAATTCTTAAAACCATTTTGAAAACATTGATATTAATAATAACAAATCATTAAAACATTTAAAGTGATATTTTGGTTAAAGGGTTTTTACCAAAATCAGAGACACTTGAATACAATAATTGAGGAATAACATTTAATCAGAACTTTATAATATCATGAGAATAAATGGATTCATGATATAATATTCCAAAGGACAGTATATACACCATATAAGAGTGAATTGGTGCATAACAACAATGAAGTCTCAATAGAAATGTAAAATGAGATGAAATCCATTATAAAGAAGGTATCCTTAAATTAAGGATAAATCAATCTCATAATTATGTGTGAAAAATATAAAAACACCCAATATAAGTGGATATTAAGTGTAAAAAAATCAAAGTTCATTCACACATATTCAAAGGATGACATATTCAATAACTACATGTTGAACCCAAAGAAATCGAAATTGGGTTAAGAAGTTCTCTTGGTAAAATTCGACAGCCTAACGGCGTCACATAAAATTTTACAAAAAGGGTTGATGAGAGAGATAAAGGGGATATCATCAATTGGACATAAAATTTAAATCAATAAGTATATATAATAACATATCCCAACATAATATTATGTGAATTAAAAGACATAACAAAATAAGTCTTTTACAAAAAGAGGAGGGTGAAAGGTCCCCTTACCGAGTTGGGTAAATTTTGAAACATACACCCCATGGAAGAAGGGTAATACAATGAAGATGTGAATACCCATAAATGAAATTATACTACACAAAGTGTATAATAATGTGAATTACATACACCACTCAAAGGAAATTGTGGAAAATGTAGCATAAATCTCACGGGAATAAAAGTGAGGTGAAAAATCCCTGACGAAAACTCGGCAGCCTAACGACGCCACATAAAACTTACAAAAATGGATTGATGAGATAAAATAGGGTCTCTCATCATATTAACATAAAGTTTACAGAAATAGGAATATAAAATAACATCCCCCAACATAACAAATAGGAGCTTAAAAGAAGTGACATAAAGGAGAGTACTTTAAAAGAAAGAGAGAGGTTAGATCTCTTATGAAAATTCGGCAGCCTAACGGCGCCACTCAAAACTTCCAAAATGGATTGATGAGAGAGAATAGGGTCTCTAATCATATTAAAATAAAACTTACAGTAAGATTAATATAAAATAACATCCCAATAACAAGAAATATGAGCTTTAAAAGGAATGACATAAAAGAGTGTACTTAAAAAGAAAGAGAGGAGTAGGATCCCTTACCTCGTGTCCGACATGACTCGATCGTTCTTTAATCTCCTGAATAATAAAATTTGGTCAATTTATAATTTCTTAAGGACCTCCTTTAAATATTATTATTCAGTTCATATCACATATTATAATGTTATAATAATTGGTTAATAAAGTGAGTTCGTATCAGACGTTTTTGTCGATGTTCAGTACATGAGTAAAAATTGAACTTGTTGGAAAATAATTTTCCATGTAGTTATAAGTACATCATATCCAGAATATTATTGATGTTTTAAATATCATATATATCCAGTATATATTCATTTTATACTATTCCATATCATTTGGAGATAAAAATTAAAAGCACCGTTCATGGAGACGGTAGACCGTACGTACGCATGAACGCTACTTTCATTTTTTTTCCATATTAATGGAATTAAAAAAAAATGAGAGATATATATATTTTAATTCAAAAATGATACCCATAATTTAGATGTAATATATTACATATATATCCATTATATATATGTACTTATAATAGTACATAACATTTGGAGATAAGAAATGAAATGTACCGTTCATGGAGACGGTAAGCCGTATGTACGCATGAACGCTGCCTTCATTTCTATCTCATAATTTAATGGAAAGAAAATAATAATGATATAAAGGTATATTATAATTCCAGTATAAAATCATATATAATAACTTTAAATTTATCCTTTATACATCCCACATATGGCATTAACGAATCAAATCACTTTGAGGGGGCGGTAGTCCGCACATCCTAAAATGAAGATATCGCGTTTACCCATAATGGAAACCATAAAGGTATGCCATAAATGAAAAATACAGAAGCTTAAGTAAAACATAAACATATTATATACCATATATAAATATAGTGACATCTTAATGGCCACCTTTGAAGGTGTTAAAAGAATGCTGAACAATCATCGTTTCGGGAGGTAGAAATTCGCCATCCACAGAAACAGTATGTTCTTTAACCATTATATGTAGGTGTGGGTAAGTGTAGCTCGAATAATTCTTATAAAAACATCCTAGTATATTTAATATACTGGATTTGTTACAAAATAAATTAATAAAAAGAGTTTAGGGGGTTGGAGAAGCAAAATAAAACAAAAGGACACTAGTGAAGACATTACCTTTAAATCAGGTAACTTCCTTTGATTTGAGCTCAAAGGCTTCCTTGGAAAGGATTCTTCCCAAAGTGAGGCTTCAAGGAGTTATAGAGGTATGTGGGGAGATGAAATGGGTATGGGTTGGCCGAGCCAAAGGCTTTGGAAGTGTGGGTAAATAGGTAGAGGTGGGGGCCTTTTATAAGAGGAGAGGAGGGGCACTCTTGGAAAGGTATAAAAGGTAACTTTATTTCCAAATGAGTTTCGGATTTTAATGGTCCCACATTGATGTGTTTCGAGGATAAGGTGATAAGGGTTGTAAATCCACCCATCCAATAGGTTTTGGATATGTTTAGGTCTTAGATTTTACATTATCTTTCCATTTTATTTAAATCGTTAAATAATGAGGTCATCGCTGCATCATCATGATGTCATAAATAATTTAATTTATTTAATTTCTAAAAATTATAAAAAAATACTATGATGTAGGAAATCTTTTTATATTTACAATGAATATTTATAGTCTAAAATATCATTTATTTAGACAAAATTAAAAATATTTTACTTAGGTGATACATTCTTTGTTACATTTAACATTCTTTAAAAATAAATTGATAAAAAGTCACTTTCTCACAAAAGTGATTCCATGGGGCCCCCAAGTTTGGCACAAGGCATCAAATGGTCGGCCATGAGACAACCAGTAGCCTTAGGACACATGTTGTGGTCATTTTTTATTATTATGATATTATCTTATTATCTTTAACTACCCGATTACTCATTAATCAAGATAATTAAAGATAATTACCGTCGTTACTATTCATAATGTCCAAAAACAAAAGAGTCTTAATTAAATATTTTTGACCTTATGATTCCAAATATGTAATCCATTTTACCAAATTTCAAACACATAAATTGCAATAATTAATTTAAAAAAACTTCCCGTTGTCAAAACAAATAGCGGGTTTTTAGAAACAATATTTATGAAAAGTTTGGCACTTGTTTATGCCTAATTACAAAGTGAAATTAATACCAATGACCATAATTGAGTTACATGGTAAAAATATATTCTAATTACACTTTAAAACAAATTAAAAAGATAATATAACCATATAATTAAATTATATGAAAAAGCAGTTTTGATGTAAAATGCAGTATTTTTCACTATTCATTGAAAAATGAACATTGTCAGAAAAATACCAAAAATTAACCCAAGGTAAATTTCAATGTCCCAATAATAAATAATATGTTTATTTTGAAAAATAGAGCTTATAAAATGTCAAAAGTTTGATTTAAAAATGTTTTTCCATCAAAAGATAGTAAAACAATCTTTTAAAAATATTAGTGTATTCAATGCTTAAGATTGGATTCATTTGTATTTTAAGCCTCTAATTTTTTTTGGATAAAAGTAAAAACATTTAACAAACATATATAATCATATTTTAGTTATTTATATTCATTCCTATCAATACAACGACTAGGCGTTAACTACCATTTAAAATAATATTATTTTATTATTAGAGTGCAACGTATGATTTCAAAGGAACTCATTGTTGCATATTGGGTAAGCCATCGAGCATAGCATTACCTTTAAAGTAATATTAATATTTTATTCAAAAATATGGATAAATGTTAAAAGGTAATACTCTTTATTTACTTGGGGTGTTACAATTACGTTCCAAGTTTCCAAAGACACTAAACTATTATGGTCCTTGTGTGTCTGTTTTTGTTATGTATTAAGTATTCCACTAAAGTAATGTAATTTCCATGTACGTCAAGCTTTGGGTCTCTACAGTTGGTATCAGAGGAAAGGTTTAGTCAACCTTTGGAAACTAGGATGCGAAAATGTTAGTGAGATCCCTAGAGATATTTCTAAGGTATGTCTATGGATGTCCCTAAGGATAAGTATACATATAGGATACAGTCCTAGAACTACGGTAACGATCATAGAATTTAACCTAAGATGTTAGATATTGAGGATACTCCCCCTTTACTATGTTATTTTCCCTGGTACGATTTTTGCCTCTCACACTATTCTTTTTGGGTTTTAGAAAATGGATGTAAATAGGAAGATTCACGATAATGGAGGATATCATAGACAATGGAATGATTTTCTTCATGAGAAACCAAATGAAACGGGATCTGGAAGTCCAAACATTATTATTATTCCTAATCATCAATCTCATAATATGATCAATAATATCAACTTTGGTAAGTTTCCCGACTCAGATAATAAGAGAAAGATGGAGTTTCATGATGATCATAAAGGAAAGAAAGTTCAATTTCCCTCATGCAAATCATGTGGGAAGAGGCATCAGGGAGATTGTTTCAAAGGAACTGGAAGATGCTTTGGGTGTGGAAAAGAAGGAAACAAAGCCAGTAAGTGCAAAGGAAAAGGTTCAGTTAACACCATGGACAAGGATAATGGTATTGCTACGACATCAACAATGATTAGATGTTTTAAATGTGGAATGTACGGGCATTATGCAAACCAATTCCCTAATGGAAAATCTAATGAAGAGAATCAACATGGTCATATGGGTAGTATTTATGTGGATAATGATGAGGATACTACAAATGATATATGAGCTGAAAGAAGTGTTGAAGCTCAGTCGATTTTTTTAGAAGGTAGTGGAATGATTGTATGTTTATCAAGAGTTATGTTGTATAGTTAATGGTACTATGGAATAACGAATCATATAAGGATTGTTACACTATTGTTTTTCCTAAAAGTATTTGAAAGTATATGTTGAATGGTACCGGTAACCATGGAAGGTTATTCAGATATTTTTGTAAAGTAGATGATATGCGCATAATGAAGGAATAAGAAGATAATGAGATGTTTGATTGTATTCATGAGCTCATGATTGATATAAGGACTAAGTGATATCATGGTTTGAGTATATAGAATTTTGAGGATTTTATTATGTGGAAAGTGTTAACTTTTAACTGCATTCATGTTTTCACTAAGGTTCTATGGGTATTCATTTTTCAATAGAATACATGATTAAGGCCTTCGAATGTTTGGAATGTGACCAACAAGACATATCTTATGATATATGGGGATCAACGATGGTATTAAATCTCTGGTAATCGTTTTCACTATATTATGAGAGTGGACTGCAGTATTATGGATAATCCTAAAGATTGGAATGGATTATGTTGGACATAAGTTAGTATTGTTTAAGGATATAAGTTTTTTCGATATTATTGATGGGATGTTATAGTAATATAGTTTTAGAAAAAGGAAAACCTGCAGGACGGGCGACATCCCATCGCGTCGGACAAGGCTGTGGGAATCAAACCCACAACCGAAGTGCGACTGGCCTTTATCGCCTACCACTGGCCTACAGGAAGTCCCTGGTTAGTAGAAACTAGTTTTATTTTATTAAGTAGTATGATATATGAAGTATAAGTTCATTTTTGGAACCATATACGATTAATCTAAACATAAGATGGACTTATAACTTTTTCTAACCTTTTGTTTGAAAGAGATGGAATGACCCATCATTCTATCACATGATCTGCTAACACATCACGAATAAAAAATTCAACTTCATTTCTTTAAGGGATGAAGTGTAAATTGTTCAATTCACGAACAACAGTGATATTGTACCAAAATCATGCAAGTATTTCTTTTAATTCATCAAATTTAGGGAAATGATCTTGAAAACCAAAAATGTTGTCCTAGTTCCCTTATATCCGATGAATTAGATGGTACCTTAGATCATCACAAATCAATCGCTTTGTGATTGTTGGATTTTTCATAGCCATGTTCTCTACCACTCTCCATCAGAACTTGATGGTTAGATTTTTCTTCCATATCCATATTTTCACCTATGTTCTCCTACGTGGAAACCCAATGATGAGTTAATTTGGGTAACCATTACATTTCATACTTTATTTTTTAAAAGCCATGTTTTGGTATTCCTTTTTACGATGTGGGTTTCTATTAAACAAACTTTCGAGTCATAAACCATTTATAACCCCGACGAATTTCGAGGGCGAAATTCATTTTAAGGGGGGTAGAATGTAACACCCCGAGATTTTATGAAAAATATTATTTTAATTTCATTAATGTATTGTGTTGTATGCTACACCAAGATTACCTTGTGCTATACACAACACCGTATTAGCTTGCAGTATACGCAATACTATTCTTGGATCGTGTTACACACAATTTTGATAATAGTTATTCTACGCAACATTGAGTATGTATATATATATATATATATTCAATGTATAAATGAAATATGGTTGGATTCTGTTATTAGAAACAACGAAGGATTCTTGCACAACACGCAACCCTGACTTGGCTTGCATTACACGCAATCGCGACCTTCCTCGATAGCGTGTGTTGTACGCAATACCAGGTTTTACTAAACAATGATATATTATTATAATATTATTATGAACTAGCCGTTATGAATAGTGTTAACTAAATTTTTAATTTTATAACATTATTATTCATCTTACACATTTTCTAGAACATGGTATAAGAACAAAATAATTTTTTCGGGTAAAATAAGTATTTTCCAAAAAAATGCAGTTTTACCGCCTTTTGATGGCGCACCCACTTTAAATCTAGTTTTTGACATTTTTATAAGTTCAATTTGACAAAATAAAATTCTTCTTTGGAATCAAGAAATAAAAATTTACTTTGGATAAAATTTTCATATTATTCTGGTAACTTTCATATTTTGATGAATAGTAAAAACACGCTATATTTTAATTAAAAACAACTTTTTTCATCGCAATAATTTATATGGTTAAATTATAATACTGAATGGTTTTAAAGTATAAATAGAATATATTTTTACCATTTAATATAATGTATGTCATTAGCATTGATTCTACATTAAATTCGTAGGTTAAATCAATTCAATCTTTTGCAATGTTTTAAAGAAAAACCCGTTTTCTTTCGACAACGGGATTAATTTTAATTTAATTTCTGCAACTTTTGTGTATTGAATTTGGAAAAATGGATTCCATATTTGGAATCAGTGGGTTCAAATTATGTTAATAAGCTACTTTTTATTTTTGGGAATTATAAATAGTAACTACGGTAAATTTTATTTACCATAGTTAAAGGTAAATCGGGTAATTAAGGGTAAATATAATATTATAAAATTACCCTAACACATGCCAAAATTATATTGGATGGATAAAAGTAGACCCATATAACCTAAGGGTCGGATTATATTCATTTTATGGACTTTTTACCATGAAAATAATTTAATTATTATTAAAACCAAAGAAAGTGACAACATGTCACTCTCTTAAATCTGATAAGTATAATAATTTTAATTTAGTGATAAACATCATAAAACTTCGAACATGAATAGTTTACAGAAATATAATAAAATTATATACATCATTATAATTTATTTAGAATTTTTAGGGATTAAATAATTGTCATTAATGGTGATACATTAATGATACAGAAATTAGTTATTAAGTGGAAAATAAGTAATATAGTTTTTATTGAAATAATAATACCCATTAAAAGGCCCAAAAACCTGACAAAAACTTATTGGTAGTTTATATCTACACCTTAATCATCCAATTACCTAATATATAACCGTTTGGAGCCTTATGAAAGTGATTATGACACTTAAACTATTTTATTTTAAATGATGGCAAAGTTGCCACCTTCATAATTTAATAAATATAACAATTTAAATATTGTGATTTTAAGATGATAAATTCGAGTAAAAGTATTATTGTGAAATGTAATAGATTTATCTTCATCATAGGATTTTATTTTTAATTTTTATGCAACAAATCAGTATATTAAATAATTATACAAAAATGTTGCAGTAATTATTTTATTAAGAGATAAACCAAATAAATGGTATTAAAAATAATAAAATAAACATTATATGAACTATTTAATGTGAACCAATAATTTTATAGATACATATGACCTTTTATGAATCTATTAAATCTTTTATTTAGAACATTTATTCTGTATATATTTTATTTAATTTCAAATAAATGAATAGTGTCAAAATTGACACTATTGTTATTTTATAAAAATAACATATTATAAAATTGTTTAAAAAGCACAAAAATATTTAAAAATTATAAATTTAAATTTATATGGTCTATAATGTTATAAAGTAAACAATTATGAAAAATTCACAACAAATAAGTAATTATTTGTTATAATTTAAAATTTAGAATTTTATTACCACAAATAAACTTAAATAGATTAAATAAGGATAAATCAAAATGATAAGGTTTAAAATAAGATCAAAACATGTCTAAATTTGATTGGTTGATGAGATTACAACCCTATATCATATAATCTTCGAATATGAATCAATTTTGGAGGTTTTTAAGTGGGGTTAGATTTATTATAAATTAATATTTTTAAGAATTCTAAAGGTGCCCCTCTCCTCCCTTATAAAAGGGAACCTCCTCCCTCTCTTCCACACACCACTTTGAGCCTTCAAGATCGGCCAACCCCTGCTCAATTCTCTTCTCCACTTCCCTAGAAACATCCTAGAGGTCCTGGTCTTCTTCAAAGACTAATTTTAGTTCCCTAAGAGGAGGTCTCAAAGAGGCACTTCAAAGAAGAGGAGGTTCGGATATGTACGAAGCATATCAGACCTAAGGTAAGGGATAATTTTGCAAATATCATTTTTATCCGAGATTTCTTATTCGTAAGTATTTACTGGGGTTATTTCTATCATCCATGTCCATGTTTTATAAAAGAGTTTTCATGTATGTTTAAAGTCCTTTTTACCCATTCTTGAATTTTACTACATGGTATGTAAGGAATCTTTCTTTTGTTTACGTTACGAGGTACTTTTTTACTTTTCCAGTGAAAGTATGAGAAGAATGTTTTTTTAACTTATACGGTATGAACAGATTTTTTACGGTTTTATAAAGCCTTATTTTCATGAAGCTTACTCCAAAAGATTTCATGACTATTTTCAACAAAATCCATTTCTTTTAAAATTGCATGACGTTTTGTCAAAATAAATTGATTTTGAAGAAGAAAGGATATTTTCCTCAAGAATTCATTTCAAATGTTTTATCAAAACCATTTTCCATCTAAGATGACATTATTTCATATGTGTATGTTTCAAGTATCATGTCTCTATGATTTACATGTCTTCACTTTCCTTATTATGAAATGATATCCATTTCTTTTATATGGAATATGTGATGATGGGATGATATTTATGAAACCCATTCTATTTATTGGGTTATTATGAATGATGTATGTTTATTTTGTGGCACAAGTAAGAATGATTTCATTATGAGATGGGTGGGACCTATATCTCCCTCCAATGCATTGGGTAAATATTTATATCTCATGAGATAGACATGGCTGGAACGACAAGTTAAACCGGTTCAGTAATACAGGACTGGAACGAGGAGTGAACTCGATTCAGAAAGGGACTTTGTCCACTAAGATGGTCTTGGTAGCAATTCCTTGGCTACTATGGAAATAATTTCATGTGCTTAATGGTTTCCACAATTACATGTTTTATTCCCATGATATTTTATCATTCTTAATGTTTCTTTATGATCTATGCCTTACGTACTTCCATGTTTTATGTCATTTTTCAAGATTTTGATGTTTAAACATTATGTTCATGTTTTTAAGTTCAAATGTATATGGTATGTTTTATTTTATCCATTCTTACCCTTACTGAGAATTTGAGCTCACCCTTTTTATGTTTTCTTTTCCCCAGGATATAAAGAATGGTTTTAGGTAAGAAAAAAAGGGGAAGATATTTATGGGAGTTGTTGAAGATCTTTCACCACGATTAGAAGATTACGTTCCAAGTTTCCAAAGACACTAAACTATTACGGTCCTTGTGTATCTGTTTTTGTTATGTATTAATTATTCCACTAAAGTAATGTAATGTCCATGTACGTCAATATTTGGGTCTCTACAGTCCTCCACACCCGGTTCAGCACCATCGGTATAGTTAATTTGAATGGGAAGCTCCCGACCGCATTCAGAATGGAGGGGCGGAAGTTTGATCCCGGTGGCGAGATAGGGTTTGGATACTCATAAATCCCCCTGATGTGCGCCGCAATACACCCATACAGAAGGTGGAAGGGCCCGCATATCCTTGGCGGCTTCTTTCCCTCGCTAACGTGCCGCAACATCCTGTACAGCTTGACGAGCATTGGAATCCCCAGATTGAGCCACTGCCCCATAGCCAGCATAGACGCCATGATGAATGAGCTAGGCCACACCCCCATGCTGGTATCCCTCACTGGTAGGATCCAACCGCAGATAAGGGCCGTGATGAACGCCGCCAGCCTGACTATCGGCTGCTGTTCAGTGATGACACTGAAACCCCAAGTCTTCCATTGGCTGTCCTCCATGACCCGCCAATACGAGTGCTCCTTGCCCCATTGAGCCGCCTTGGGACAAGTTCAAGGCCTCAGAGGGAACTCTTGATTCTCCGGAAAGTTCAGGAACCGCTCGAACCACTTCTTAAAGTGGACATCTCTCACTGCCTCCTTGTCCTCTCCAGGGACCAGTGCCATCAGTACCGATGCCAGTCGCGGAATCTGCTCCGTATCCTCCCACGTGCTCATGACGGGGAGGAACTCATCATACATGGCCCCCAAGATCGGGACCCCCGAAATCTGATGGACATCCCACAGACTGATGCCCACCTCCCCATAGTGAAGGTGGAAAGTATTGGTCCTAGACGACCACCTGCTCAGCAGCTCCGACATCAGTTGTTTCAGTTGGTAAATGTGGAATTAGGAGGCCCATGCCGCCTCATACAAACCAACCCTCCTCAGCTCGGCCCCAAACTCCTCGCATGAGGTGCCAACCCAGTAGGCCCATGCCCCATCATTGGTGAAGTTTCCGCCCTGGTGCAGGTCCCACTCATCAGAACACCCCTTCTTCGAATCCTGCAAAGCCGCCTTCAGCATGGTGCAGTACAGAGGAGGGGAAATCTCCGGTTGCAGTCGCTTCCTGTCAATATTGTTCAAATGGTTGTAGAGACAGTCGGCAGTGACGGATGTGAAGTCCTCCCGCGCATGACCATAGGACTCCCTAAACCACTGGCGCTGGCATGGCATGCTCCTGAACTAGAAAGCTGGTTCATCCCTACTTTCCTCAGGAATGAAAACATCATCCCTCAGCCCGAAGCCATACAAGGGTAGCTTCTTCCACTGAGGATAGTTATTCTGGCTCTCTGATAGCAGTGCTGTCAAAGAATCATGGTCCGAGTGACTTCAGACCATCTCTCCAAGGCCCAGACAGTTAGCCATCTCATCCCTCCGGGCAGCATCTGCAAGCACCCCCAATATAGCTTCTTTATGGGCCATTTCGGTTTCGGAACTCCAAAAAATTTCGGGTCGGGTCACAAAGGTTGATCGCGAAGAGCTCTAGCGAAGCTCGGGCACAAAATCAATCTGCGGAGCCTGGACTAGGCCGGAAAACAGAAGTTCGCTCGGCGCGGTCGCGGAGTCGGAGACTCGCGATGCGCCGTGAAGCTTGATTTGCGGAGAGCAGACGCGGAGTACGCGGAGCTTCGTGAAGTGGAGAGCGCAAAAGGACAAAATTCGCGAAAGGAAAAAAGATAGGTCAGCCCCCTATTTATAGGCGGTGACCTCAGAGCTTTGCGGTGCGTCCCGCCTGTGCGGAGTATCGCGGTGCGTCCGGACCGCGCGGCCGCTGTTAGCCCCGCGCGCCCCTTCGCGAGGCCGCATCACGAACTGCTGATAATTTTGGAGATTTTCCCTTAGACTTAGACCCGCCTTCCCTCCATGGATCAAAGTCTAAGGGGGGGAATTTGTAGGCGCCAAAATATTGAATGCAAAGGGAAGAAGGAAAAGAAGCCGGCATGCTGCCTCACGAAGCTCTGACGTGGAACTCCCCCCGAGCAATGCGGCCGCCGTGAAGCAAAGGAGGAAGTACCACTATAAGAACACCCTATCGTTCGCGATCCCGCCACGAAGAAAAGGAGGTGGCACCGCTCCGCGAACTCCATGACGTTCGCGAGCCCGCTGCGAAGCAAAGGAGGCAGTACCTCTCTGCGAATGCTCTGACATTCGTGACCCGCCGCAAAGCACCCACCGCACCTTCGTACCGCGTGAGCTCTACTTCATGGTGCCCCTTGCCTATAAATACTGGGCTCCCCCTAAGTCCAGAGGATGGACTATCCGAACTTTCGGCTTCTCAAACCCCAAATCGTGAAGCACCCTTCGCCCTGAGAATCATGAGCTCCGTGAGGTATTTTTGCTTCACGAGAGGCCTTCACCTTGTCTCGTTTTGAGCCCCTCTTCTAAGAGGGATTCCCTTCGCGAAGCCTAAGGGAATTCGCGAAGGAAGGGGATTCCCAAGGGAACCCGGGAAGCTACGGAGCGTTTATGCTTCGCGAAACACCCATCCTGTGCTAGTGATCTACAGGACAAGGCAGGGTCGCTGCACATCGCAAAGCAAACTGCTTCGCAGCACCTTACTTCGCGAGGCACCTCTACTTCGCAAGGCAGTGCTCCGTGAATACTATTCCACTTCGCGAAGCACCTCCCATTCACACCCCTGCCCCATGCTAAGTCCAAGGCACTCCACTTCACGAAGCACACTCCTTTGCTTGGAAATTCCTTTTCCCATGCGACCCTCCAGGTTTGCACGATGTGATTTCAAAGTCCCATGGACAACACCACTCGTAGCGTTGCTTCACCTAATGCTTCTTTGCATAGGCACGCTAACGTCTATTGCTTCTTCGCATAGCCACGCTAACATGGACCCCTCGATGGTTCGCTCTTCGACCCCCCTTGACCATGGCCTTTCCAGTACCTTCCCTCCCCCAAGGAGTAGAGGGTACTGGTCATGTAAGTCCTAGGGGTGTGGAGTAAACCCACCTCGTCCGAGCTGCAAGACATTAAACTTCCAAGCACCTTGTCCTCAACACATTACGTTAAACTGTGATCTGACCCCGAGCTTCGCATGCAGGGTCCCCACGTCTCGGACATTCTTTACGCCACTCATCTCCATGGGAATGTAATCACCCTCACATGGGATGATATCCTCCTTCTCGGAGTAGCGTATATCCATGGGAGAAGGGAAACCACCTTGGTATAATCCCCCAAGCCTCTCTTGCGGAAGGTAGCACCCATGCACCTCCGTACTTCCCCAATTCCAAGGCAAGTGGAGGGTGTGATAGGGAACGAGGCACCTTCCATATTTGGTCCCAAATCCCTCTCCCGCCGCACTTTGCCGCACTTCGGGTCTCTATCCTGGAGTAAGTCCCAGCACCATGGGTCGCCTAACGCATAAGCCCCTCTTCGTTTCCCACGGACGCATCCTTCACGACGTGATCGTCAGGTCTCTGCAACCTCTTGTTTCTCACACCGAGCATGACTCATGTGATCTTAGAGTGAGCACCGACCCTGACCCCCACCTTAAGCGAACTACGGGGACTTTGATCCATGCCAAGGCATGGTACATAGGAAGCCTCCATGAGGTTCAAGACCACCACTCGGTCGTTTCTTCACGTCAAGTTCCACCCTCGTCCAGAACGACATTAAACTGTATGCCCCCGTCCAACATGACGTTAAACTGCACATCCATCTGAACTATGAGGTCTTTGATCCATGTCAAGGCATGGTACGTAGGAAGCCTCCACGAGGTTCAAGACCACCGCCCGTCATTTATTCACGTCAGGTTCCACCCTCATCCAGCATGACGTTAAACTGCATTCCAGTCCGACGGCAAGCCATTGTGACCAACCCGAACTACGAGGACTCTGATCCATGTCAAGGCATGGTACGTAGGAAACCTCCTTGAGGTTCAAGCCCATCTCCCATCGAACCAAGGTCCTTCCTTAACGTCGGTTCGCCGATACCCACCATTTTCTCCTGAACTATGAGGTCTTTGATCCATGTTAAGGCATGGTACGTAGGAAGCCTCCATGAGGTTCAAGCCCATCACCCGGTCGTTCCGACCTCATTCGCGTCGGTTCACCCCCATCCCGCATGACGTTAAACCGTATTCCACATCTCATTTAAACTACGAGGACTTTGATCCATGTTAAGGCATGGTATGTAGGAAGACTTCCTGAGGATCAAGCCCACCACCCGTTGGGAATTCCGACTTCATTGACGTTGGTCCACCAACAACTGGGCAGCCTATTGTGTAAGCCCCGCCCCATCGGACCAAGGTCCACATTCACGTCGGTTCGCTGATGAGACACATCGGACCAAGGTCCACATTCACATCGGTTCACTGACAACACACATCGGACCAAGGTCCACATTCACGTCAGTTTGCTGACGACACCCATTGGGCCAAGGTCCACATTCACATCGGTTCGCTGATGACACCCATCGGGCCAAGGTCCACCTCCACGTCGGTTCACCGGCACCATCCCGAACTATGCGGACTTTGATTCCCTACCACAGAGATACGTAGGATGTCTCTTCGAGGCTCAAGCCCAATTTTACTATCGCCCTTGAGATGGTCCCATTTCATTCCCCCTCCACTTCATCCATCTATACATCATCCACCCTGATTCTTACCTAGGCCATCACATCCCTGCGAGATCATGCCACTTGAATCCCCTTCAAAGCATCCGGGAGGCCGCCCACGAGCTGACCCCGATATCGACATCCCTTCAAGGGGGATTCCTCAATATGATCCACTCCAGCTAGTGTTCTGATCAGGACGATCCGTCTCCGCTGGATGTTAAACCTGTGGCATACCCTATGTTAAACATAGGAAGTTGAGGAAAACCTCAGATACATGCCTATGGCATATGATTCCTCGCGCTCTATGTGGGATTCCTCAGGCTTCCATGCCCTCGATAAGCCCTATGACAGGGGACAAAAGACAGACACGCCAATTCCCCAGCGTTCATACATGATACTGATGCCTCGACGTGACTACTCCTCTGACTGAAGGTTGCTGCCCTGACCGGAACCTTTGGAATGTCCTGACAGAAGCAGTGTAATTAACTGGCGTCCATGGAAACATGGCACTAGGAAGAGTTTCATGAACAACTTATTAAATCTACTAGGGAGACCCAAACTAGGTGACGAGTTCCGAGGAGGAATCTACGGAAGGAAGAACAGACATCCCATTATCCCAGTTTCAATCAAGGAGCAGACGTCCCTGAATAAGGAGCGAATGCCGCCCACCTTTGGAAAGTGGGAATGCGGGGCAACAACGACACGTCCTCCCAGATGGATGCGCATGCCCCCACGAAAGCGTTGGAAACAGTATGCCTCTGTTTTAATTATCATCCCTAAAAGTAAAATTGATCGATTCTTTAGTGGTCTAAAACCAAATATTTGAAATTAATTATCTATAAGATACATCAGTATCTATGAAGGAATAGTTTTATGTGCACTCAAATTAGAAATGAAAATTGTATATTCCCACCATTCCTATGGTTTTGATAGGAAAAGAAAGATAGAGTATCAAACAAATTCAGATAAGTCACATGGTGGAAATAAATTCTAGCCATATACATGCCATAAATGTGGGAAGAAACATTAAGGTATGTGTTTGAATGGAATTGGTAGGTGATTTAAATGTGTAAATGTGGTTTATAAATCCCATAAATTTTGAAAGGTGATGAATAGGTCACTTAATGCAATTGATGAAAAGAATACATTAATTGATGTACCACCCATGCTCCAATTATTTTAATGCAAAGAGAATGGTAATTATGCCAACAATTTCCTAAATCAGAAGGTTTTTTATTATCATTGTCAAAAACCACTTACTAGGAATGTCGGGGGAAAGACCCTTTATTAAAAAAAGAGAAAAAACAAACAAACCCCTTTTGTGGGATAAGGGAGAACCCAACAGAAATCTGAGAACCCAGAGGCACATAGGCCTTAAAATATAATGTCCTGAAATCCTAATGGTACAAAAAAATTATAAATCCTATATACCAAAGTCCCATAAACTAAAGCATAAGGCTAAACAGAGGCCTAAGGCCTAGTAGATGACCCATATTATGCCTATAACCACACACTCCATAGGACCCCACCATGACTAGATCTGTACACTGCCCACCATTGTCCAATCACTGACTCTAGACCCACCACCACATGAAGCCTGAATCTGACTGATGCCACAGCTAGATCCCATCCTCCCAGATCCAACTGCACTGTAAACAGAATCACCACCTCACAGATCACTTCCACAACCAAATCCCTACAAACCCACACCCCAAGCCCCACCACACTAAGAGCCGAAAGATCTCCCCAAGAAGATATGCCACAACCAACTCACAGACCACCACCCGCCACATCGCACCACTAGGAAACCTGCACCCTCACTAAAATGAAATCTAGTGATGCTTTGGAATCATATTTGGAACATATATAGATGCAAGATTCTAGATCCATCCATATCCTGAGTCGCTAAATCTTGAATCCACTAATTATTTCCAAGAGTTGAACCACGAAACCATGGAGTTTTTGTCAATAGTTAGAAACTTCCATGCCATGGGGAGTCACCTCCAAGAGCCAAAATGAAATAGGGAGTCAATACTGAGGAATCTATGGAATATGGGGATGAAACCCAAGAGAGAGATCTCGACCAAAGTCAAGATCCCTTCAAAAGACAAAGGGAAATATCATGCGGTCATGATTTTCTAAGTGGGTTACGAGAATGATGTGGTGAAAGGTACAAATATCATCCACTCTAGAATAACTAAAGAAAAAAGGAAATATAATGTGGTCATGATTTTCAAAGTGGGTCATGAGAATGATTTGGTGAAAGGTACAATTATCATCTACTCTAGAATAACTAATGTCTTATTTTATTCCAGATCTATTCATTTATTTATTTCTAATTAAATTTCTAAGGGTATCACTATAGCAACTAAATAATTAGATGTTGAGTTTTCTATGAAAAATCCTAATAAAAAAATAATAAAATCTCAAGTTTATAGTTTTTCTTTTATTTAATATTGTGGGAAAGTAATTTATGAAAATATTGTGATTCTACCTTTAGTTGGATTTTATTTTATTCTTGGAATGGATGTGATTTCTCTATATAAAGCCCATATTAATTATCATGGAAGAAAATTTACATTTCATATTTCAAATGAACCTATAATAATTTATCAATGAAAGGATGAATATGAACTTCAAAGGGAAATTTCTTCCATCTTGTGGGTCTTAATTTCTATACATAAAGGTTATCAATCTCAGATGGTTGGGAAAAAACTCAACATTAAGGATAAAACTATTTTTATGGGATTTTATTTTTATCATTCCAAAAATAATTTACAGGTATTATATCAAATTATGAAGTCTATTTTTTAATAAAACTCATACATATTGATATGAATATTTAAAATAATCCTTATAGAATTTCCCTAATTGAGTTTTAGGAATTGAAGAAGAAAATCTAGGAGAATATTGATAAGGGATTCATACACCATAGTGAATCACCTTGGGGGTAACTTTTTCTATTTTTTAATAATAAATATGGATCAATGTGGATATGAATTGATTATTGAGAACTTAAATAGACCACTATCAAGAACAAGTATCCTACTCCATATATTTATGACTTATTTGATAAATTACACAAGGCTCAATATTTTTCAAATATTGATCTTCATTCTGAATATCATTAATTGAGAGTTAATAAGGAGGATATACCCAAGATGGTATTCTATACAAGGTATAGAAATTTTGAATTTATAGGGATGCCTTATGGTCTTACTAATTCACCCACTGTCTTTATGGACTTGATGAATAGATTCTTTAGAGACTATATTTGTCAGTTTGTAATAGTAATTATAGATGATATTAATGTATATTCAAAGGGAAAGGAAGAGTATGAAATGCACTTGAGGTTTTTTCTAAATACTCGAAGAAAAAATAATATTTATGAAAAATTTACCAAGTTTTAATTTTGGCATCCAAAAGAATCATTTTTAGTTTATATAATCACAAGTGAGGGTATATCAGAAAATCCTTCAAAGAAAAAGTTATTAAGAAATGGAATAGACCCACCATAGTGACTAAAATCCATATTTTTCATGGTTTGGATGGATATTATCAACATTTTTAGAAATAATTCTCATGATTATAAAATACACTCACCAAGTTGACTTATAAAGGAGTTAATTTCATATGGATAGAGGAATGTGAAGAGGATTTCAAAGAGATGAAAAGAAGAATGGACAGTGAACCTATGTTCCAACTACCCACCGGTGGAGAAATGTTTGTGATTTATAGATATTCATAAAATAAGGTACAATGATGCATTATCCTAAAAAATGATATGGTAATAGCTTATTCCTTATTTTAATTAAATATCCATGAGTAGAATTACCCAATTCATGATTTGGAGTTAACTGTGGTAATTTTTTCATTGAAGATATGAAGTTATTATCTCTACGGGGAAATTTGAAACATATATACTAATCAAAAAAGTTTAAATTATATTTTCACTCAAAAATATTTGAAAAATTTCCAAATAATATGGTTGGAGATGATTAAATATCATGACTGCTCAATACATTATCACCCTAGGAAAGTGAACAAGGGGGAAGATGATTTAAGATGAAAGGATCATGCTAGATTATCTATGATACATATCAAAAAAGATCCAATATTTACTTATTTACAAATTATGGGCCTAGAAATCTTAATGGAATGGGAGAAATATTATCTGGATCAAATGAATATTCAACCATCTATCCAAGTGAACATTTATGAGGCATAGTAGGAAGATGTTGAGTTCAAAAATAAGGTGAGAAGTGTTCCTGAGTTAAAACTTGATGGTGATGGAATAATAAGGTTTAAGAATCATGTATGTGTCCTTAACATACTATATTTGAATAATTAGATTTGGGAAGAGACTCATAGTTCATCATTCTCTATTCATATTGGAAGTATACAGATGTATAGAGACTTGAAAGATTATTTTTGATGGGATGTCATGAAGAGAGATATTGCATAGTATGTTTCTCGGTTCTTATTTTTTCATCAATTTAAGGCTAAAATAAAAAATTATGAAGAGATTTTATAACCATTAACCATACCTAAATGTAAATGGGATAACATCACTATGTATTTTTTCATCAGAATCCCCAAAACATTTAAAGTCCATACTACTATATGGGTTATATTCAATATTATTAAAAATTAAGAACACGTAATTATTATCATATAAAATTTATCTCTTGAACATATTTCAAGAATATATATTAAGGAAGTGTAAATATTTCATGGAGTACCAATTTCTATTGTATCTGACTAGGATCTGAGGTTTATCTCGAAGTTTTTGTAAAGTCTTCAGTTGTCTCTTCATACAGAATTATGTTTCATCATTTCTTATCATCCTCACACAAATGGTTAGTCTAAGAGGACTATTAAAACTCTAGAATAAAATTTGAGATCTTTATCTATTTATTTCAAAGGTATTTGTGATCAACACCTTCCTTTGATAGAATTTTCTTATAACAATATTTTTCACTCTAGTATTCAAATGGTTCTTTATGAAGCCCTCTATGGTAATAAGTGAAAAACTTCAACATGTTGGAATGAAGTTGGAGTAAGAAATATATTGATACCTGATCTAGTTAAGGAAATGTAAGAGAAGATTATATCCATTCAGTATCACATATGATCATCTCATAATATATAAAAAAGTTATATTGATAATCATTGTAAAGAACTAGAGTTTAAAGTGGGTGATAAGGAATTCCTATGAATATCTATCTGGAAGAGATAGATTAGATCTAGAAATAAGGTAAAGATAATCCCTAGGTTTATAGGTCCTTTTGAAATTCTTGATAGCATTGGGATGATATCTTATCGATTAGAGCTTGCACTGAATCTCTCACAAGTTCATGATGCGTTCCATGTATCTCTCCTGAGGAAGTACATACCCGATTCTTCACATGTACTAAATTTATTGGTCATACCACTGGATAAAGATATATTTTATGAATAATAAATAATAAAAATTATATATAAAAGAGATAAATTTCTACAAAACAACACCACTCATCTAGTTAATGTTTTATGGAGAATCCACCAATTTTAGGAACCTACGTGATTTTCATTACGGTTTTCACTTTCTTTGTCCTTTGAGTGTGTTTGTCCTAATTCCATGAAGTCCTTTGTGTTTCACCCTTCTTCCCTTAAAAGGTGGATTTATCAATAATAAAAATATTTTAAGGCCTTCAGGCCGTTGGATGAAAGGAACATGCATGAGAACTTAAGGACGTGATGAGGTTGAGGTATCCTCATCTGCTTATATTTGAGTGATAAATTTCAATGGAGAAATTAATTTTAATGGGGGTATAATGTAACACCTCAATATTTTTATGAAATATTTTTCTTTAAATAATTTTATTTCTTCGATAGCTTGCGTTACATTCAACAACAGGTTTAGACGAACCACATAACATTATTAAAATAATATGTGCCTCTTACTGCATAACCATTAGATTGGTGGGTATGAATATTAATAACTAAATCATGAAAAATATATGTTCTATAAATTTATAAAATAAATTAATTAGATATCAAATTATTTGAATTAAAAACAAAAACAATTTCAAAATAAAAGTGACATTTTTCCTAAAAACATTATTTTATGCATATAATAAATTTTATATCAATTTATCTATATTGGTGAATTATTTTAATGAATTGTATGTATTATTTATTTTATTAAATGTTTTAAAAAGTTTAAAAAATATTTTTATAAGTATAGGATAAAAAAATCTAGTTTTTTACTTAAAAATGTATTTTCCCAAAAAAGTTGGTTTTGTCACATTTTACGCACATACCTTAAAATTAATTTATTCTATTTATAGGAAATGGAATAGATAAAATTAAATACCTATTTAGATCCAGGAGGTTAAAATTTTATAATTAATACCCTTTTATTTTTAGTCAATATGAATAATAACAGTGGTAAAATTTATTACCTCAGTAAAGGGTAAATCGAGTAATTAAGGATAAAAATAATATGACAAGGAATATAAAATGACCCTAAAACTTGATAAAATTTTATTTTATGAGTAATTTTCATCCATATTCATTCAAAATTTTAATATATGGCCTTTTTTCCATTTGTAAGTGATTATGATTTTTATAATATTTTATTTAAAGAAAATTCAAATATGTCACACTCAAGTTTTAAATCAACATAACATTTTTAATATGGGGTTATCTAGAGTAAATTTTATAATATCAATATTATTTTTAAATATAAAATATTTATATTCATCATGGTAATCTATTTTTAATTTTTAAGGAATAAATAATTACCTTAAATGCTTGCACAACGCTGATGTAGTAATTATTTAATTAATGGAAAAATCAAATAAATTATATTAAAAATATTAAAAGTATTATAATTTGAGATAATTAAGGTCATACATGAATTTTATATATTAAAATGACATTTTGGAGATGTTTTAAAATAATTGGTTTAAATTCTATGAGTTTTATTGATTTCATTAAAGTCAAATTAATGATTAATGTCAAAATTGACAATAATGATATTTTATGAATATAATATTTTTTTTATAAATAATAAAAATATTAAATATGGTTAAATGGAATAATATACACTCTAATATATCACCCCTTATCCATTTATGGGTTAATAGTTACCTTATATTTAAAATTATAACCTTTTAAGGATGAAAAATATTTTAATAGGGTTAATGTTAAAATAGGTTAATTAAAGGGTCAAACCAAAAGATAATATTTAAAATAGCACTTAAAACTATCCAAATTTTAATTTTTTATTATATTTAAAACATATAATATATTATTTTATAATTTATTATCATTTGGAATAATTTTTCTCTAGAATAGTCTTATTATATTTTATTTTTTAGATAATTTCAAAAGTGCCTCTCACATCAATTATAAAAAGAAACCTCTTACGTCACTTTATTTAACAAATTTTAGCTTTCTATATAAAACATAATATACCAAATTATATTCTTAAATTCCATAGAAACATTATAGAGGTGATAATCTTCCCAAAATACCAACCCTAGATCCCTTTAGAGGAGATCTAAAGGAGTCGTTTCGAAGAAGAGGTAATCACTCTAACTGATCACTTTATGTTTGTACTCATTTAAAACTCCTAGAAAAATGTAATATTAATAATAAAATAATAAATTCAGTATCCTAAATATGATGAAATTTTATTATTATTATTAAAACACCATTATACACATTATTCCCCATCAAATAAGAAGTGAAAGTATCACTCGTGCGTACGTACGACTTACCATCTCCATGTAGTGATACAATAAATTTTTCATAACCATATTTTATGGATGTTTATTATAATGTTTTTAATATTTATATATGATATTTATTATATAATTAAACTTTTTTATGGCAATATCATATCAACCTTATTATCATCCAATATTTTGGGAAATGATAACGTCGTTCATGCATACGTGTGGACTACCTTCTCCATGATGTGATGTGATTATTTTTTCATTTATGTTTAACATGGATGGTAATAAGGATTAATTTTATAAATATATATGATATATATGATATAATAATTATTTTTTGAAGATTAATTATTATTTAACTTTATTTCATTCTATCATCTGATAAATGGAGAACGGCGTTCTTGCGTACGTACGACCTACCGTCTCCATGAACGGTGTAATTAAATTCTCTATGTATATTTTTTATAAATTTTTATAAATATGTATATACTAAATATATATTATTTTTATACCATGATAAACATTCTGGAAATTATGGGACCATGATAAAAGTATATGAACCATGACTACTGAACCAAAACATGCTTGGAAAACAATGTAGTTATCACCAAGAGCTGTGATTTTAATAAAAAACTATTAATAAATGCATGATAAGATGTTATAAATAAATCATAAAAGGTATGATAGATATATGGTTATGTGATACATGTTAGTAAATATATTTTTACTTTATAGTATGTTTGAATGTGAACAAGGAAAACCAAGACTTAAAGTAAGAGTTTATTTCAAAATATCATCATTATTTAGGATTGTTTATGTTTAAGTATCTATTAGGGAATATTTATCTTACATGTCCATATTTTATAAAAATGTTTTATTTTTTTTTAAAATTCTATTACAATCATTTAAAATAATTTTTACCAATATTTTAGTTTTTTACAAAATGATTTTAAAGAAATATTTTTGACATTTTCTAAACGAGGTTCTTTAAGAATTTTCTGATAAAAATACAAAAGAAATGGTTTTTAACCTATACATCATGATTGGATTTTCCCACCATCATGTCACCTCAATTATATGAAGATTAATTTAAAATTTTAAAAGTTTATTTTCAAATAAAATGTTTTCATTTAAAAGTGATCAGTTTTATTAAATAGATGTTATTTTAAAATTGAAAAGTTATTTTCCTCTAGAATTTTTCTAAGTGGAATTTAAAAATAATATTACATATAATATTACATCCTTTTATTTTAATTTAACTTTATTGGGGTTATGATTCAAGGATACTATCCTTATTATTTATCTTGATGGTTTATGTTTATGATAAAAAGATGAAATGTTTATGAAACCCATTTTCATGGGTTATGATATGTCGAATGTTTTATGATCCTATGGAATATATATGCATGGTTTTCATTATGTGATGGTTGGGACATAAATATACCTATAATTAATTAGGAAATGATTTAGTTATGGTAAACAAGTTAATATTCTTGATCCATTATGGGAAACAAGTCGAAGTTCTTGATCTGTTATGAGAAACAAGTTGATTTTCTTGATACATTAAGGGAAATAGTTATTGATACCTAATCCAATGGTTTTTATTTAACCTTAAAATATTGAATGGTTTATATACTTATGTTTATTTCACACAAATTTATGAAATGAACTTATGGTTTATGAATATGTTATGATTAATTATCATTCTTACGATTTGTTTATTTTAAAATGTTAATTTTTTATGACATAACTCATGATTATGATATTTATCAGATTAGGAATGAAAATTTTAAGTTATGTTCATGATCTCATTTCCTTATGATTATCTTATGATTTTATATGATCATCAATTGAAATCTACTTTGTTTACTCTTACTGAGCAATTGAGCTCATCTGTTTCTTTTGTTTCCATTTCCCATGATATGAAGAACAATATTAAGTATTATATGTCAAAAAGGGTGATAATTATGAAGAAACAAGTGGGAAAAAATTTAGCTATTTTATGAACTAGTTGTTTATTATTCCATGTTCCCAAAGGCAATATATATTTAGGATCCTCAAGCATGTGTCCGTGTAATTTAATGAATATTCATATAAAAATATGTAATATCTATGTATGAAAATATTGGGTTGTTAGAATCCGTACCGGATTCCACATATTGGGGTGTGAAAAATAACCCCATGATAAAATATTTTTGTCCCTAAAATGGATCAGTATCAAAAAATTGGAAAGTGATATGGATATTAATGCATCATCAATGTCTCATTATCCAATGTCTCATGGATATCCATAGCACACTTCTATATCACTCAAACTAATGAGATCATCTTTCCATAAACCACCTTATCCTTTCATTACACTATTTGAATATGCCTTTCAACTAATTAGGTTTTGGGTTCAATATCAATATACTCTAACTCAATCTTGTGGGAAGGATTTGGATGACACATCTTTAGTTTGGAAACATGGGACCAAATATGTATAGAAGTCAAATGAGTATGTAAGTATAATTGATAAGACACTTTCCCAAGTCACTCTACAATCTCAAACAAGATGACATAACAAAGTAACACTTACCCTGCTACCCCAAATGTTTATGTACCAACCAAGGAGAAACACTAAGGAAAACCATATCACCTACCTTAAACTCTAAAAGATGATGAATCCAATAAGTATATGATTTTTGGATACTCTCATATGAATGTATCTTGATCATATACACTATATCTGTCATCTCAAGAATGATTATTGGTCCAACCATGGTCCTTTATCAAACCTCTTCCCAACAAATATGTTATCTTTAAGGCCTCCAATATAAACCCTAAAATATATCCATATTTATCAAATATTAATAACTATTGTTATTGTAAAAATACACTAAGGGTAGATGTTTCTCCTAAGATCCATTGAATTCAAGCATGCATTCCTGAAGAATATCTTCCAAAATTAGGATGGATCACTTAATTTAGCCATCAATTTTATAATTATATGATATGATTAACTTCAATTGAGAACCCATCACTATTTATAATTCACTCAAAAATTGGGATGTGAAGTGAGGGTCCCTATCCAAAACAATATTTGATAGGACACCATGAATTATGAAAATATATCATATATACAAGTTCATAAAGTCCTCTATCTTCATTGACTCCTTGATAGGTAGAAAATGCGCTTAATTTATGATTCTAACAATAATTAACCATATCAGATATTTAAAAATAAGAGTTATAGGTCTCTTAATCATGAAATCTATGACTATCTCATCTGATTTCCATACTAGAATGGGTAAAGGTTACAACAAACTAGAAGGACTATAATTTTTTGCCTTAATTCTCTGACAAGTAAGGCATTGAGACACAAAACTCACAATCAATAATCTCATTCCCCACCAAAAATAAGTATTACTTAGGACATGATAAATATTTGTATCTCTTGGTTGTATATACCATTTAGATTAGTGTCCATTATCCATCAATTCATATCTCAGATTCACTAGAACAACTATCCTACCTTGGTAGAGCAACACTCCATCGGGCAACCAAGACCATTCACCCAAGGATTCCCACCATAATTATTTCTACTAAAGTAATATCACTTAGTATCCACAGTGTATACAAGTTTAAGATGATCATTTATAAATGATCTAGCATGATCACAAGCAAGTAATACCTATTATAGAGCCTTCCCTTCATCCAATAACATTCAATGAACAATCACATCAAGAACCACTCTTCCTTTAATTCCTTCACTACCCGAGTTGGTAATTTTATGATCGAAGTGTCAGTGACCACATCACCTATTCTGATGGTGTACATAATATCAAAATAAAAAGTTTTAAGGTACATCACAAAGCATCTCTATCTCAAGTTCAGATATCTCTAAGTGAATATATAATTCAAAGTCTTATGGTATGAATACACTATAAACCACTCTCCAAAGAGGTAGTGGAACCAAGTCTTAAGAGTGTGAATCACAAACACCAAATTAAGTTCATGAATGGGGTTGTTCTTATAAATAGGGAATAATTTATGATAGCCATAATTTTCCACCAATATTACCTACATAAGAAGACAACCCAAACCCAGACTCTAAGAATCATTATGGACATCATATCCCAAACATGGATCAAGAAGAATTGAGAATGGATTAGAATTAAAATTCACTTTCAACTCCATGAGAGATCTCTGGTATAGATCACTCCAAACCAAATTCACAACATTACAAGTTAACTCTGTCATAAGAGATGATATTTTAGATAAGTCTAAAAAAAACAACCTTCAATAGCTAGTTAATACTGAGAAACTATATATCTCAAAAACATTTTTGGGATGCTCCCAAGACATCACCACCCAAAGATTATCATGATCCACTAAGAAACACTTCTCAAAAATCATATGAACCATAAATTTTGCCTCTTGAATCAAAAATTGAAATTTGGATATCTTCCCACAACGAATATGATCTTTCAATATTTTTAGGAAAATAGTAAAATAATTAGTATGATCCTATTCTAATCTAGAATAAACAAGGATATAATCTATAAAAACTACCATGAATGAATCAAAGAACTAATGGAATATTTGATTCATTAAATCCATAAATAGTCTAAGAGATTTAGTAAGGACAAATGACATAATTAGATACTCATAATTCACATACATGTTTCTGGATGCTGTCTTTGGAAAATATTCCTATTGGACCATCAGATTATGGTACCCCAATCACAAATTGATCTTTGAAAAACACCTTGTCCCCTTGAGATAATTTAAAAGTTCATTAATCTTAAGAAAGGGATATTTATTCTTAAATGTCACTTAGTTGATTTTCTACTAATCAAAACAAAGTCAGAGACTCCCATTCACATTCTTTTCAAAGATCACTAGATATTCCCAATGTGAAACATTAGGATGAATAAATCTATTTTCCTTAAGATACTCAATATGAATATTTAATTCTTTTAATTTAGTGGGTTCCATACATTATGAATATAATGAAATCAAAAATTTCTCCAGAAGCAAGTCTATTAAAAATATACTTCCCTCTAGGGAAGAATCCTTGAGAAACATTTAGAAAAACTATTGGATATCCACTCACCAACATAGAAAGAGGTCCACTAATACATGGATCAAAAACATCAAGGAACATCTCTGAAAACTGGCACAAGTTCATCTCAATACTCAGTGCAATGAGACCTACTCTCCCAAACCTAGGATCCTTCTCACTCTGAAAGATATAAGTGAATCCATTAGAAGAATAAAACTGTACTCGATGATGATAAAACTCAATATGGGCTTTATAGATAATCATACAATCCTTTCCCATGATGATATCAAAGGTTTCAAGATCATGAACTAGAAAACTCCATATGGTTTCATGGTTTGTGATCATAACCTGACACTGGGGATATTTGAAACCCTTCTCTGAACACTTTCCAAAAGGAGTGTAAAGAGTCCAAAGGAAAGGTATAAGCACTGAAATCAATCCCAATAAATCAATTATATTATTAGAGATAGAGAAATTAGTTACACCAGTATCGAACAATTCCATCACCATATAAAATGTGATAAATACCATACCTATAATGATATTTAGTCCTGCCTCCAACTCCTATGATGCACACTCCATTTCATGTATACATTAATCCTATACTACCCTTTATTTGAAACCTAAGCATTACCCTTTTCATGAGGTTGATATCCTACCCCTTTTTATGTGTGAAATATAAATTGAGTGCCAAAAAAAAACCAACTTGGGTCAACTAGGAAAGTCACCCAAGAAGGTCTTACATAAGGTGATGTGAAAAAACAACATAAATATCTTGTATAAATAAAGAATGAACATAGTAAAAATTGGAAGAATAAGTATACATCCATGGGACATTCAATGCCAAACCAAAAAGGCTAATATAGAATGTAAAACTAGACAAACCATAAGACGAAAACTCCATACGACCATCCATAACCTCCAAACCATCTCACTAAGAAAGTAGCGATACTCAAGATAATTCAGTGAACTACAAGATTCCATTACCTTTACTTGTGTCCTACAAAACAACATCTACAAATGAATGTAGAAAAAAGTGGGCTGTGATAACAAAACTGTAACAACCCGAGATTTTATGAAAAATATTCTTTTTAATTTTATTAATGTCTTGTGTTGTACGCTACACCAAAAGGAGCTTGCACAACACGCATCTTTGACTTTCCTTGCATTACACGCAATCGCAACCTTCCTCGATAGCGTGTGTAGTACGCAATACAGAGTTTCACTAAACAACGATATGTTATTAAAATATTATTAAAACTAGCCGTTATGAATAGTAATAACCACTTTTTAAATTTTAGAAATTTTAACTCTCAAAATGGACTTCATTTTTGGATTCGGAGTATCGAATTTAGCCTAAGATGAAATTTTGGTACTTTTCGGATAACTTTCATATTCTGATGAATAGTGAAAATTACTAAATTATAATTAAAAACAACTTTTTTAATCGAAATAATTAATAGTGATAAATCATTAATTTGAGTGGTTTTAAAGTATATTTAGAATATATTTTTACAATTTAATACAATGTTGGTCATTGGATGTAATTTCACATTTAAACTAGACATAAACAAGTGTCAATCTTTTGATAGATATTGTTTCTTAAAAACACGCTATTTGTTTTAACAGCGGGATTTAATTATAAAATTAATTAATGAAACTTTTATGTTATGAATTTGGTAAAATAGACTTCATTTTTGAATTTGGAATATGAAATATAGCTTGGGATGAAATTTTGGCATTGTTCTGAAAAACATCAATTTTTGATGAATAGTGAAACTACTAAGTGGTAGTTAAAAAAACTGAATTTTTCATAAAACATAATTTTACCGCTTCTGTGAATGGAATTTCAAAAATCCGAGAGACACGGTTGATGTCAGTAAGTAAAATGTGGTTCAATGAGATGAAAATAATTTTTGGTGAATAGTAACTTTTTACTTTTTTTTACCGCGGTTAATAGTAAATAGGGTAACTAAGGGTAAATATGATATTAATATTACCCTAACACATGTCCTAATTCTATTGGACAAGTGTAATTCGACCAAAAACAAACTTAGGAATAAAATATGACCATTTAGGCCCACTTGGATTAGATTAGGACATTTATTATTAATTTATTTAAAGAAGGGTTAAAATAGTTAAAATCAAAGTTTAATAAGTAAATAATTTTTAATATGGGGTTATACATAAGATAAATTCGATTGTAAATATTCATTAGAAAGCTAAAACGATTTCCTACATGATGGTATTTTATTTGTAATTTTTAGACATCAAATAATTTAATTTATATATGACACAAAGATGATGCAGTAATTATCTTATTAATGAAATATTGACATAATTGATAGTATAAATACCAAAATAAATGTAATTTAAGCCTTTTTATGAATTACACTAATTTTCTAGGTTACTATGATATATTAGTGTTGATTTAATCAACTTGGTTCGAACATATAATTCTGTTATGACTTTCACAAAAATCATATATCAAATAGTGTCAAAATTGACACAAAGTAGTTTTTAAATCAAATATTATATTATTAATTGTTATTTTATTCCTAAAAATCTAAGGTTCGGCCAAATGACTTAGATAAGGATATATATATTAATAATAAACAATTTAGGGTTCGTTTGGCATGTTATAGTAAGTGTATTAACCATATAGTGAAAGAAAACAAAAAGACACGGTAAAAGTTAAATTATTTAACTTAGAGTTAAATCTAATTGATAAGGTTAAAATAATACCCTAAACTTGTCTAAATCTTATTGGTTGATAGGATTTCGACCCTTCCCCACTTTATCTTCGAAATAAAACCCTTTGGAACCATTATAAACCGATTTTGACTTTAATATAAAATAATATTTTGAGATATTCCTAAGGTGCCCCTCTCCTCCCCTATAAAAGGACACCTCCTCCCCCTCCTCCTCACACCAATTTGAGCACTCAAGCTCGGCAAAACCCTGACAAAATCTCTTCTCAACTTCCCTAGAAACATCTTAGAGGTTTTGGTATTCCTCAAAGACCAATTTTAGTGCCCTAAGAGGAGGTCTCAAAGAGGCGCTTCAAAGAAGAGGTAATTACCGTTACCAATTCTTTCATCTTTATTTCTTCTTCCACTTCTTCTTCTTAGGTTGTTTCATTATGAAGTAATAACATCAGTATCACTCATATACTGATATGTTATTATAAGTATTAAACAACCCTATTTCAACATCTATCCATCCTACGGAAAAAGAAATCACCGCGCGTGCGTACGTACGGAATACCGTCTCCACACCGTGGTGTAATCTATTTTCCACCACCACCTTACATGGATGGGTATAATGGTGTAAAGAATAACTATACATAGTTATTACAACATCATATTTATTCTGATATATTGTATAATCCACTCCAATTCAGTTCAATATTTATGGAAATGATATCATCGCTCGTGCGTACGTACGGAATACCGTCTCCACGACGCGATGAGATTCATTCTCCATGTTAACCATTTAAGAATGATTATAAAGTATATATAAGAAATAATAATGAAATATATGACATTATAAAGCTACTGGATTTATGTATATATATATATGTATGTCATCTACTTACTTCCATTCAAGACAATAAGAAAAATGAAAACAACGTTCATGCGTACGTACGGACTACCGTCTCCATGAACGGTGTTTTTCATTTCATTTATCTATCTATTATATATATATATATACTGAATATATATGATATATAAATCATATTTTATATTCTGGAAGTAAGTAAATCATGATATAAGTAATAATAATGTCAAGAACAACAAGTCAAAACACCTACGATAAATGAAACGATTTTACCCAAAACGCTTCTTTAACATGGAATTTACAAAAGAACGGGTAATATAATGTCATAAGTGAACCATATATGATATCATAACAATGAATATGATTCTGTAATAAGTCAATGACATTATTTAAATCATTATACAGGAGGTTCGGACACATACAAAGCAAATCGGACCTAAGGTAAGGTAAATATCACAATCTCATTTTTATCCGAGATTGTTTATTCGTAAGTATTTACTGGGGTGTATTTTATCATCCACATCCATGTTCCCTCAATATTTAATATTGTTTCCATCCACTTAAAATAGTTTAAATCCAATTTGACCCTTCGGTGAGTTTTTAAAGAATATTAAAGGAATCTTTTGTCATTTTTTTTGTATGAGGTACTTTTTTTGACTTTTCCGACAAAAGTACGAAGAATGTTTTTTTTAACTTATACGGCATGAATGGATTTTTAAAACATTATTTCCAAGAAGCTTCCTTTACAAGTTATCAATTTTATTTTTAATCAACTTCTTTTATTTTAAAGTCGTATGACATGTTATGAAAGGAAAAATGTTTTTGAAGTAGAAAGGATATTTTCCTCAAGAATGGAGTTCAAGTATTTTATCAAAATTATTTTCCATCTAAGATAATAAAAGGGTTCTGTTTTTATCCCTATTATTACATGGATTTGATTATGTTGTGATGGAAATATTTTTATGAATTCCTTTATCTTATATGAATTGTTTTATGATGTCATGATGTTTCAAGAATCCCATTTTTGTTACATGTGTTATACGATGATGTATGATTTATGATTATGTGGCACACATAAGAAAGGATTCATTATAAGATGGGTGGGACCTATATCTCCCTCCAATGCATTGGGTAAAGATTTTATATCTCATGAGATAGACAGGGCTGGAACGGTAGGTTATACCGGTTCAGTGAAACAGGACTGAAACGAGGGTTACTCGATTCAGAAAGGGACTTTGTCCACTAAGATAGTCTTGGCAATGAGTCATGACTAACAAGAAATGATTTTCCATGATTATGTGTGCATGCCACAAAGTTTCAAGTTTCATGTTATGATTATGGTGATCTCATTTTCACTTCTATGATTTGTTCCATGTTAAGATATTATGATCTCTTTTGCAGGTTATGATTTTCAAAAAGATATGATATGATTTTTATTTCTTTTGTATACCCTTACTGAGCATTTGAGCTCACCCTTTTATGTTTTCTTTTCCCCAGGATATAAAGAAAGGTTTTAGGTAAAAAAAAGGAAGATCTTAATGGGAGATTTTGAAGATCTTTCATCACGATTAGAAGATTATATTCCGAGTTTCCAAAGACACTAAACTATTACGATCCTTGTGTGTGTGTTTTTGTTATGTACTAAGTATTCCGCAAAAGTAATGTAATGTCCATGTACGTCAAGCTTCGGGTCTCTACAGTTGGTATCAGAGGAAAGGTTTAGTCAACCTTTGGAAACTAGGATGCGAGAACTTTAGTGAGATCCCTAGATATATTTATAAGGTATGTCTAGGGATATCCTTAACGATAAGTATACGTATAGGATACAGTCCTAGAACTACGGTAATGATCATAGAATTTAACCTAAGATGATAGATATTGTTGTTTTCCCAAGCATGATTTTTGCCTCTCACACTATTCTTTTTGGGTTTTAGACGATGGCTGGAACCCGAAGGAACCGTGTTGATCAATGCAATGGACAATGCAATGATTTCCCTCATGAACAAACAAATGTTATGGGAGATGGAGTGCAAAATCTTATTTCTATACTTACACAATCTATGAATCATTTTGGACTTCCAAATGAGCAGAGAAGGGAACAATATTCTATTGAGTCCTTCATGAGGCAACGTCCACCTTCTTTCAGTGGGACTTCCGATCCACTTGTTGCTGAACAATGGATCAATACTACTGAAAAGATATTTTCAGTTCTTCAATGTTCTGAACATGATAAAGTCATCTTAGCAGTGTATCGTTTGGAAGGTGATGCTGATCAATGGTGGAATCTTATCAAGAATACGAGGCCAAGAGATGAAATTGAGTCCATGGAATGGGACGAGTTCAAGAACTTGTTTTTCAGTAAGTACTTCCCTCGTATTCTTCGAACAAAGATGGAAAAGGAATTTCTTGAGCTGAAGAAGAAGGATGAGGAATCTGTTGGTATATACGAAGCAAATTTTACAAGACTTGCAAGGTATGCATCTGGCATTATCATCCAACCTGAAAGTAAAGTTGATCGATTTTTCAGTGGCTTAAAACCAAGTCTTCGAAGGGCATTAGCTATAAGAGACTTCAGTAGCTATGAAGAAATTTTGCGTTGTGCTATCAAGGTAGAAATGGAAGTTGGTGTTACATATCCATCTCATGGTTTTGAAAAGAAACGAAAGATGGAGTTCAAGGAGAAATCTCAAAATAATGGTGAAAAGAAGATGAATGTTTCCTTATGCACAAAGTGTGGAAAGAAGCATGGTGGAGATTGTCTTAAAGGGACTAGAAAATGTTTTAAGTGTGGAAAAGAAGGTCATCGAGCAGCTGAGTGTCGAAGTAATGGAAAAAGGGATTCTAATGAAGTGAATAAAGCAAACACTGCAGAGAACACACAACCAACACTTCAATGCTTCAAGTGCAAGGAGATGGGACATTATGCCAATAAATTCCCTAATCCAAGGGTTAGTGATGATCGACATGAGCAACCGCTTAAGGCAAAGGACAAAGGGAAGTCACATGCGATCACTATTGGCAATGTTGAATATGACAACGATGTGGTGGAATGATTAAGTTTTTATGTAATGGGATTCCAAAATAATGTTGTATCATGGAATATTGGAATATTTATGTATTGGTATAATGTGGTATTCAAAGTGATTGAGATATTATGCGCATAATGAAGGGAAAACGAGAAAATGAAATGTTTAACAGTATTCATGAGCTCATGATTGATATAAGGACTAAGTGATATCATGGTTTGAGTATATAGAATTTTGAGGATTTTGGTATGTGAAAAGTGTTAGATTTTAACTGCATTCATGTTTTCACTAAGGTATTCAATAGAATACATGATTAAGGACTTTGAATGTTTGGAATGTGACCAACAAAACATATCTTATGATATATGGGGATCGACGATGGTGTTAAATCTCTGGTAATCATTTTCACTATGTTATGAGAGTGGACTGCAGTATTATGGATAAGCCTAAAGAATTGGAATGGATTATCTTGTACATAAGTTATTATTGATTAAGGATAGAAGTTCTCTCGATATTATTGATGGGATGTTATAGTAATATAGTTTTAGAAAAAGGACAACCTGCAGGATGGGCGACAGCCCATCGCTTCGGACAAGGCTGTGGGAATCGAACCCACAACCGAAGTGCGACTGACCTTTATCGCCTACCACTGGCCTACAGGAAGTCCCTGTTTAGTAGAAACTAGTTTTATTTTATTAAGCGGTATGATATATGAAGTATAAGTTCATTTTTGGAACCATATACGATTAATGTCACTATAAGATGGACTTATAACTTTTGCTAACCTTTTGTTTGAAATAGATGGAATGACCCATCCTTCTATCACATGATCTGCTAATGCTTCACGAATAACAAATTCAACTTTATTTCTTTATGATATGAAGTGGAAATTGTTCAATTCACGAACAACAGTGAGATTGTAACAAAATCATGTAAGTATTTCTTTTAATTCATCAACTTTAGGGAAATGATCTTGAAAATCAAAAATGTTGTCCTAGTGCTCTTATATCTGATTAATCAGATGGTACCTTAGATCGTCACAAATTTATGGCTTTGTGATTGCTAGATTTTCCATAGCCATGTTCTCTACCACTCTCCATCAGAACATGATGGTTATATTTCTCTTCCATATCCATATTTTCACCTATGTGGAAACCCAGTGACTAGTTTATTTGGGTAATCGTTACATTTCATACTTTAGTTTTTAAAGCCAAGTTTTGGTATTCCTTTTTACGATGTGGGTTTCTATTAAAGAAACTTTCGAATAGTAAACCATTTATAATCCCGACGAATTTCGAGGGCGAAATTCATTTTAAGGGGGGTAGAATGTAACAACCCGAGATTTTATGAAAAATATTCTTTTTAATTTTATTAATGTCTTGTGTTGTACGCTACACCAAAAGGAGCTTGCACAACACGCATCTTTGACTTTCCTTGCATTACACGCAATCGCAACCTTCCTCGATAGCGTGTGTAGTACGCAATACCGAGTTTCACTAAACAACGATATGTTATTAAAATATTATTAAAACTAGCCGTTATGAATAGTAATAACCACTTTTTAAATTTTAGAAATTTTAACTCTCAAAATGGACTTCATTTTTGGATTCGGAGTATCGAATTTAGCCTAAGATGAAATTTTGGTACTTTTCAGATAACTTTCATATTCTGATGAATAGTGAAAATTACTAAATTATAATTAAAAACAACTTTTTTAATCGAAATAATTAATAGTGATAAATCATTAATTTGAGTGGTTTTAAAGTATATTTAGAATATATTTTTACAATTTAATACAATGTTGGTCATTGGATGTAATTTCACATTTAAACTAGACATAAACAAGTGTCAATCTTTTGATAGATATTGTTTCTTAAAAACACGCTATTTGTTTTAACAGCGGGATTTAATTATAAAATTAATTAATGCAACTTTTATGTTATGAATTTGGTAAAATAGACTTCATTTTTGAATTTGGATTATGAAATATAGCTTGGGATGAAATTTTGGCATTGTTCTGAAAAACATCAATTTTTGATGAATAGTGAAACTACTAAGTGGTAGTTAAAAAAACTGAATTTTTCATAAAACATAATTTTACCGCTTCTGTGAATGGAATTTCAAAAATCCGAGAGACACGGTTGATGTCAGTAAGTAAAATGTGGTTCAATGAGATGAAAATAATTTTTGGTGAATAGTAACTTTTTACTTTTTTTTACCGCGGTTAATAGTAAATAGGGTAACTAAGGGTAAATATGATATTAATATTACCCTAAAACATGTGCTAATTCTATTGGACAAGTGTAATTCGACCAAAAACAAACTTAGGAATAAAATATGACCATTTAGGCCCACTTGGATTAGATTAGGACATTTATTATTAATTTATTTAAAGAAGGGTTAAAATAGTTAAAATCAAAGTTTAATAAGTAAATAATTTTTAATATGGGGTTATACATACGATAAATTCGATTGTAAATATTCATTAGAAAGCTAAAAAGATTTCCTACATGATGGTATTTTATTTGTAATTTTTAGACATCAAATAATTTAATTTATATTTGACACAAAGATGATGCAATAATTATCTTATTAATGAAATATTGACATAATTGATAGTATAAATAACAAAATAAATGTAATTTAAGCTTTTTTATGAATTACACTAATTTTCTAGGTTACTATGATATATTAGTGTTGATTTAATCAACTTGGTTCGAACATATAATTCTGTTATGACTTTCACAAAAATCATATATCAAATAGTGTCAAAATTGACACAAAGTAGTTTTTAAATCAAATATTATATTATTAATTGTTATTTTATTCCTAAAAATCTAAGGTTCGGCCAAATGACTTAGATAAGGATATATATATTAATAATAAACAATTTAGGGTTCGTTTGGCATGTTATAGTAAGTGTATTAACCATATAGTGAAAGAAAACAAAAAGACACGGTAAAAGTTAAATTATTTAACTTAGAGTTAAATCTAATTGATAAGGTTAAAATAATACCCTAAACTTGTCTAAATCTTATTGGTTGATAGGATTTCGACCCTTCCCCACTTTATCTTCGAAATAAAACCCTTTGGAACCATTATAAACCGATTTTGACTTTAATATAAAATAATATTTTGAGATATTCCTAAGGTGCCCCTCTCCTCCCCTATAAAAGGACACCTCCTCCCCCTCCTCCTCACACCAATTTGAGCACTCAAGCTCGGCCAACCCCTGCCAAAATCTCTTCTCCACTTCCCTAGAAACATCTTAGAGGTTCTGGTCTTCCTCAAAGACCAATTTTAGTGCCCTAAGAGGAGGTCTCAAAGAGGCTCTTCAAAGAAGAGGTAATTACCGTTACCAATTCTTTCATCTTTATTTCTTCTTCCACTTCTTCTTCTTAGGTTGTTTAATTATGAAGTAATAACATCAGTATCACTCATATACTTATATGTTATTATAAGTATGAAACAACCCTATTTCAACATCTATCCATCCTACGGAAAAAGAAATCACCGCGCGTGCGTACGTACGGAATACCGTCTCCACGCCGTGGTGTAATCTATTTTCCACCACCACCTTACATGGATGGGTATAATGGTGTAAAGAATAACTATACATAGTTATTACAACATAATATTTATTCTGATATATTGTATAATCCACTCCAATTCAGTTCAAAATTTATGGAAATGATATCATCGCTCGTGCGTACGTACGGAATACCGTCTCCACGACGCGATGAGATTCATTCTCCATGTTAACCATTTAAGAATGATTATAAAGTATATATAAGAAATAATAATGAAATATATGACATTATAAAGCTACTGGATTTATGTATATATATATATATATGTATGTCATCTACTTACTTCCATTCAAGACAATAAGAAAAATGAAAACAGCGTTCATGCGTACGTACGGACTACCGTCTCCATGAACGGTGTTTTTCATTTCATTTATCTATCTATTATATATATATATATACTGAATATATATGATATATAAATCATATTTTATATTCTGGAAGTAAGTAAATCATGATATAAGTAATAATAATGTCAAGAACAACAAGTCAAAACACCTACGATAAATGAAACGATTTTACCCAAAACGCTTCTTTAACATGGAATTTACAAAAGAACGGGTAATATAATGTCATAAGTGAACCATATATGATATCATAACAATGAATATGATTCTGTAATAAGTCAATGACATTATTTAAATCATTATACAGGAGGTTCGGACACATACAAAGCAAATCGGACCTAAGGTAAGGGAAATATCACAATCTTATTTTTATCCGAGATTGTTTATTCGTAAGTATTTACTGGGGTGTATTTTATCATCCACATCCATGTTCCCTCAATATTTAATATTGTTTCCATCAACTTAAAATAGTTTAAATCCAATTTGACCCTTCGGTGAGTTTTTAAAGAATATGAAAGGAATCTTTTGTCATTTTTTTTGTACGAGGTACTTTTTTTGACTTTTCCGACAAAAGTACGAAGAATGTTTTTTTTAACTTATACGACATGAATGGATTTTTAAAACATTATTTCCAAGAAGCTTCCTTTACAAGTTATCAATTTTATTTTTAATCAACTTCTTTTATTTTAAAGTCGTATGACATGTTATGAAAGGAAAAATGTTTTTGAAGTAGAAAGGATATTTTCCTCAAGAATGGAGTTCAAGTATTTTATCAAAATTATTTTCCATCTAAGATAATAAAAGGGTTCTGTTTTTATCCCTATTATTACATGGATTTGATTATGTTGTGATGGAAATATTTTTATGAATTCCTTTATATTATATGAATTGTTTTATGATGTCATGATGTTTCAAGAATCCCATTTTTGTTACATGTGTTATACGATGATGTATGATTTATGATTATGTGGCACACATAAGAAAGGATTCATTATAAGATGGGTGGGACCTATATCTCCCTCCAATGCATTGGGTAAAGATTTTATATCTCATGAGATAGACAGGGCTGGAACGGTAGGTTATACCGGTTCAGTGAAACAGGACTGAAACGAGGGTTACTCGATTCAGAAAGGGACTTTGTCCACTAAGATAGTCTTGGCAATGAGTCATGACTAACAAGAAATGATTTTCCATGATTATGTGTGCATGCCACAAAGTTTCAAGTTTCATGTTATGATTATGGTGATCTCATTTTCACTTCTATGATTTGTTCCATGTTAAGATATTATGATCTCTTTTGCAGGTTATGATTTTCAAAAAGATATGATATGATTTTTATTTCTTTTGTATACCCTTACTGAGCATTTGAGCTCACCCTTTTATGTTTTCTTTTCCCCAGGATATAAAGAAAGGTTTTAGGTAAAAAAAGGAAGATCTTAATGGGAGATTTTGAAGATCTTTCATCACGATTAGAAGATTATATTCCGAGTTTCCAAAGACACTAAACTATTACGATCCTTGTGTGTGTGTTTTTGTTATGTACTAAGTATTCCGCAAAAGTAATGTAATGTCCATGTACGTCAAGCTTCGGGTCTCTACAAAAACCCAGTAGGATTTCACCAAAGAATCTATAGAAATTATAATATTATGAAAATGTTAGATATGGATTTAAAAAAAATATAGTTTATAGATCATCCCTGAAAATAAATTTTTTGTAAAAAATCATTTTTTTTGTAAAAAAAACCCTTTCATATTCTCATAAATAGAGAATATGGAAAGTAAAAGTGAGAAATCAAGAGTGTATATGTACTATCAAACATTGATAGACTATAAGATAAGGAAGTGGTGAAATAACCATGAAATATACCATCATTTGTAAAACAAACCCACCAAAAATATTTTTATTTTATTATAATAAAAATATAGGAACAACAGGACAAAAGGAATGGGGAAGGGAGGTCATGGGGGTCTAAAATAGTGGAGTCCAAGGGAGTCCCTAATCACCAAATCCATGCTTTCAAAGGTAAGGGAGCCTAAGCTAGAGTAACAAGGGATCCTGTCGGAATGACCATCCATGGATGCAAAAAAATCAGCAACCCTATTTCCCTCCAGCCACATGTGAAGAACTTCCATGTGATTGGAAATTAGATTGTGGAACTTATGGATGATGTAGGAAATGAACCATAGTGTTTTTTCATAACCTTGTAAAGCACGGTGAATAGAAATGGAGTCAATTTCAATGGTTGAGAGGGTAATGTTCTTTTCTCAGTAGAGCATAAAACCTATGGGAATAGCTTTTTCCTCTTCTTAGAGAGAGATTCCATTTCCAAATAATCCTGTAAAGGCCAGAATAGTAGAACCAGAGGGGTCCCTGACAATACTGCCACCGCGCATGATACCCATCCCACAGGCATCGTCTGTGTTGATTTTGAGGCCGGTACGAGGTTGGATCCAATACACCCAATGGCCCTGCGAGGCTCTAGATGGAGAAACTATGCACACTAAAAGGCATCTGAAGGAAGGGGTGTTGTCCCTAATTTTCATGAGATGATATAGATCAATAATCATGGATTAGGATCTAAAGATAACCACTGTTCGTGAACTGGTGATACCCTCATGGCGCACGTAGTTCCGAGCATTCCAAATTCACCAACACCCATCCAGGAGAATAAGAGCTTGTGCCTTTGTTTCAGTGGTGTTATTTTCTACCTGGAACCAAGAGTCAAGAAAATCTATGCCATTATTCACCTGCAGAGAAAAAATATACACATCCCTGAAGAACACCCAAACTGATCGGGACCAAGCTCCTTCAAAAAAGAGGTGGTCCGCAGAGTCTTCATGGGGATCAGAACAACAAGTGCATATTGACACTAGGGAGATTCCTTTGTATTTAAAATTTTAATCTGTGGAGATGGACTAGTTTCTTATACTCCACAAGAGAAAATTAATCTTGGAGGGAGCTTCCTTACACCAAAGTAGTTCACCCCACTTGTCCTAACCTGAACCAGTCACCAAGAGATGAAATTACCCTTTAATGGAGAATTCATCTGCTGGAGAAGCATTGAAAACATAGTAGTCTGGGTCAAAATTCAGAGTAATAGTTTCAAAGAGTTCCCACTATATGTTATTCAGAATAGCGTTAATAAACTGAGGATAAGTGCTGGCTTTCATGAAAGTGATATCGAGGACCGGACATTGATAGGTATGAGCCATGTGGGTCATTTATTTAAGCACATGTGCACCATATTATAAATTCATATGTATCACAAAATTTAATAACTACTAGGATGTAGTATAGTATAAGTTTAGGGTCGATCCCATAAGGAGGATGTTGTTCTATGGGGAGAAGAAATCTGGTCTTGAATCCTTTACAGGAGTCCTTACTAGTTTGACTAATTTTTGTGATTTTTCTAACTATTTTTGGGTTTTACTTCAATTTATTAAAGAGGGGTCAGGTTCAAGTTCGAGTATCTAGATAAAGGTGATCCTAATTCTAATCTTGGCAAGGTCTAACTTCTTAGTATGTGAAGCAAGCGGTAGTCACTAGTTAACCTCTGTCCTATCTTCTATTTCTACCTTGGATGTAACTATTCCATGATTAGGAGGCTAGTTACAGTCCTAGATGCATTAAGTTCAGATTCTATTGTATAAATTTTCCAAAGTTAATGGTCATAGTCTTAGTTTAATTCAATTAGGATTGGGTTTTTTGGTTGATTGTTCGATGGTCATGGTACAATTGAACATATGGGGTTTGACCATTGGTTTATATCCAAATTACTAATCCATTTAGGTTTTCCAAGTTAAGAACCAGAGGTCTAATTAAGCATGTGGATACACCGAATCTTGATCCCTACCCCTAACGCATTTAGCTACTTATGATGGAAATTAAAGCAATAAAGGGAATAAAAGAAACCATAATAACTATGCTAATGGAATTTAATTGAATAAACATGTAACGATATGAAATAAACATGAAAGAATAATTTAAATAAAACCTTACATAAAAGGAATGAAATGGAAATAAAACAATGTGGGAATTTAAGGCATTGAAGAAAATGAATCCATGACTCTTTTATTGAAAACTTAAGGGAATTACAAAGAACTAAAGTGTTTTAATAGTGAAAATAGAAGGAAATTTTGAAGGGAGTCAAAAATGGAGAGAGTGCTAATCCCCATCTCCCAAATGTGCTATTGAGCTGCTCCTTGAATAGACGAAAATGGTCACGATGTGTACCTAATCATCCCGTCGTGACCCCTTGATCCACATTACTTTGACCAGGATCTCTAGCATGGAATGTCGATCTTCCGCAGATTAATGGAGTTTGACCATGGTCACGTCTTTTATAGGTGGTTCACGACGTGTACCCCATGGCCAGTTGGATTTTTGCGTTGAGTCATCATGGATTTCTTAGATTCTAGTCTGACTTGAGTCACGATATGTAGGAGGGATTCACGATGTGAACTAATAATTTCTCTAGTATTCATGGTTGGTCATGACTTGGCTTCACGACTTGATACATGCTATGATCATCGAGTACACAATGTGAATGTGGACATCACAATGTGTACTTTACCATTTTTGTATCTTTTCTTCCTTTCTTCCTTGGAATCTTGTGAATCTCTATTTCCTAAAATATTGGACATCTACCATGTGCATTATCTATTCAATGAATGAAAAAAATGGAAAAGTGATAGAAATATATATATAAAATTTAGTCTTATCAAACCACCCCAAACTTGAATCATTATTTTTCCTTAAGAAAAATATCTCAAAAAATATTTAAAAAGGAAAAGAAATTTGTAAAGAAAAAAATGTACGTTATTTCTATGAAATTAAATTAAGTATAAGAAGAAAAGTAGTGAAGTTATAGTTTTAATCCTACATAGTAAATTAGTCATTCCTCATAGTTCAGATTTTCAAAAAAAATTCTATTCTTTTAATTATAATCTTTTAAATGTTCCTTAAGCTATATGCCCAATTTTAATTTACCTCACCATGATTTTCTCTCACCACTTAGGGTAAAATGTAAGTAAGGTATGCTCATACCCTGAGTCCATGTTCCAAACCATAGGCTTGCACTGGTTCTATCATCTCCACTGTGTAAAGACAAGTATAAAAATAATCTTGAGGACTTTTAGAAACAAGGTTTTGATGACTTTGAGGTTATAGGTAGGTAGGTAAAATGTGAAAATCAAGCTCAAAAGGAGGGTAAGCTCTAAATTACAATGAAAATTCAACAATAAAAGTGTGAAAAAATTCCTCAATATGGAGAATCAGGTCCATACTCTATCAGATCAGGTTGGATCCATAGGTATAACAACTAAGTAGATAAAGAAATGATTCTATTCCTTTCCTTTTTTCTTTTGCATTTTTATTTTTCGAAAGTTATTCCCAGGATAGATCTCACATCCATCACCTAACCGCATATGATACTTTGAGGGATTCATTAGACTAGGAAATGGTGATTTTGACCCTCCTAGTACACAACCCATATCCATTTTTTTATTTTATTTTAATTTTTTTAAAGGAAAAAAATATGAATGAGATATAGAAAAAATGTATATGGATCGCAACCAAGTAGTCGAGTGAGTGCACCATACATATCTGAAAGTGAAATCATCCCATGTTGTCTGAATGTCTCCCCAACACTTCTTCAAAAATAATCTTCAAGCATTGTACAAGGAGTAGGGTAGGAAGGGAAATATTCTTGAAATAGATTTTCTTCTAACAAGTAATTCATGGAAACTATGGTCTATATGAAGGATATATGTTAGGTGGGTATCAAGTAAAATGGATATCAAAGGATACCTCAATAATTTTAAAATTACACTTGTTCAGTCATTATTTTGATAAAATCTCAGTGCAAGTTCTAGTAGGTTTACATGTCCCAGGTATCTCTCAAGAAATATGCTCAGAAAATAAAATGAGATTGAAGACATAGAATCCTCTTGGTTAATGAGAATAAAATAAAAATTGGCAATTAAAAAGGGGATAAATCCTAAGTAGTGAGTCAATTAATCATAATTTCAAAGATTTTAAATTTGAATTAAACTTCTAAACTTAGAAATCATTCTAAAATTCTAATCATGGGTGAAACATGTTTCTTAACATTTTTCTTTTTAAATTTATCTTTAATTTACATGGTCATAATGGTTTTTAAATTTTTAGCATGCTTATAAATTTGAAAAATGTCTCATAGAATAGTGAGAACAGGAAAAAATCAAGTGTATCACTAGCGAAATCATGAGAACCCCCCCAAACATAAAAGGAGGCAGTGTCATCACTTGCTATTAAATAATGGGTGGGAGTGGTGTGGCAGTGAATTTATGTAATTTAATTGACATGGAAGTGATGATATAATTTAAAAAGAGGTAATCAAGAGCTCCCTAAGATGGAGTGGTATGCTATGGGTGTGTTTGAGCTATCTTAGAATTGATGTTTTATGCACTAGAAAAATATGTTAGTAGAAAAATCTTGCACTATCGAACAAATTTTAATTCACAGGTGTAAATATTTGAATAGCTGAAAAATAGGCAGGTGAAAAAGTAAGGGATAATGATAACCATGTTATTTATTGATTTAAAGTCTGTATAAAGTACTGCAATGAAATAATGAACAATATAAGACTCAAACAAAACTAAAAAACAAATATGGGTTGCCTCCCATAAAGTTCTAACTTATCATTGTCAGCCAGATGGGTGGACAAAAAATTCAAAGAGTGATCCCACTAGCTTAGTTTCTCCTTTTGTTCATGCATTTACTGGTCTCCATGTCCTTGAGTTCACATGGTCACTTAACTAGATTCAAAACATTAGGTGCAACATGACCAAACATTAAATGCAGTAGAAATGGATTCATTGGTTGAGGTGGTTGTTGCTGCTGGTGGATTTCCAATTATATGTCCTAAAGTTTATTTTCGATGTCTGTGATACGCTGGGTTACTCATTTCAGAAGAATGGATAGTGGAATGGGTCTATCGATAACATTAGATGACTTAGAGGAGGTATACATTTCTATTGAAAAAGAAAAAGGAATTAAAAATAAACCCACATGTAAGAGTGAAATAAACCAAAGATTGTATATAAAAATATCCATGTAGAGTACAAGAACGTGAATAACAGACCACGCCCTACAAAAAGTGTCCCTAATCTCAAAAAGTATGAAAATAAAAATCAGTGCTTTGGGCCAAAAATCTCCTCCATGGTCAGACCAACATTAGAAGATGAAATGAACTAGTCAGCTAAATCACCATCAATAGAAGCAACAATAGTTATAGGTGGGGATGAGGTAGATGGTGGTGTGGTGGATATGGTAAGGTGGGATGGAGTGGGTGGTGGGGAATCCATGATTCGTATCATGGTTGATTTTCTGGCAGTAGGATCAAAGAAAGGGATGTCGGGGGTAGGCGTAGTGGCTGGTCCCTTTCCCTTCCAGGCTTGCTCTGCAAGATAGTTATACTAAGTAGTAGGGTCAGTGACATCTGAATGTAGGTCGTAGGGTAGATAGGGTGATAATGGAATGGTGGATGATGAAGGTCTAGTGGGAGTAGGGGGGGGGGGTAAAGGATGTAAGCTCAATTAATGGGAGGTGGAGGTGGGAAGTGATCTAGAAATGATTCGCCAGGATGCACTGGTGGAGTACCCAAGAGTCAAATGGAGTGGGTTGGGAAAGTGTAAGTAGGGTGGATGGGGTGGTGGTTGGGGTTGTGGGTGGAAAAGGGTGGGTAGATGGGTTTACTGCTACTACCGCTGGCTGTTCCTATGGATTAGCCTCCTGAGGTGCAGCTGATTGGGGCATAGGCTCTTGGACGCCAGGTGCCCATAAATAGAGATTATCCTCCTTCACTAGTATCTACATCTTATTCAAGAGCATAAGATCAATCAGCTCTATCGGGCCTGTTGAGGTGAGGGAATATGAGGCGTCAAAGACGTGGAGGTACCTGGAAAACCTAGTGATGAATGATCCACCCATAAGTGTGCCCCACCTTCTCTGTGTCAGTACTCTATAGCAGGAGGAAAATTGGGTGGCCATATTGATGGGTGGTCCACCCATAGAAGTAGCAAGGATAAGAATGTCATGCTGGTAGATGTTGCCATGAGTCTTTCCTTGTGAAAACCACCCATGCTCCATGACCAGGTGTAAAATATGAAGAGATCGACTCCTCAACTAGGTAGACTTCACCATCCCGGGTTCATAATAGGAATAGGGATCACAAGCGATGAGATTACAAAGACTAGGAACATCCTCACGAGATATCCTCATCTGTAGGGTAGGTTAGATATTTGAGATAACAAACTCCTCAATGTAGATACCGAGTCCTATACCAAACTTGTCCATGGTTAGATGGTGTGGTATGCCACCTATCTAGAAGTGAAGGGAGTCCAATGTGATGTCAAAGGTGGCTAAGAACTCCAAGAACATCTCCTTATATGGCTCCTCCCAGACATCAATGATTTTGTTGATGTGAAGCGTCTCTAATAAGATCAGGGCATCGTCTATGACGTTCAAATTCTTAAGAATAGCCATTTCCAGAGTCTTGTTGGTCCTTGTGGGTTTTTCTTAGATCTGAATGAGATTAAACCGGTACTAAGGGTTTGTAAATCATAACACCTGGTGGAAATTATGATTATCATTTGTAGACGGGGAGAAGCTCCTATCTTGCGAGATAGATGGAGCGAGAGAGTGCTTAGCATAAGGCTATTGGCTCCTGGAGGTAGAGGAAAAACTTGATGAAGAAGGATAAGGGTTGGGAAGCGGCCTCTTGGTGCATGCCATTAGGGAAGGAGGATTGGTGGGTGTGCACAACTTATATAAGGGTAGAAGGAGGATGGTTTTTTTGGAAGAAGAGAGTAAGGGAGTCATCTCATCATGAGGTTTGAAGGGGAGGGGCCACACATGGGAGGGAGCGGGTTAGGAGGAGAGGGGCTTAGGTCTGAGGGGGGTTTAAGGGTTGTGACTCTTTAGTTTTCTAAAAAATGACTTGAGCCAGGTCACAATGTGTACCTTAGGGTCATTTTGTGAACCTTGAGAAAAAACCGATTTCAAAGTGACAAAGGGTCACATCGTGACCTGTGGGTTCACAACCTTTACTTCATTAGTTTTCTCTATTTTTTCCTCTTTTCTTTCCCCGCCTTTTTATTCAAATGAATAGAAGACTCTCAAAAGAATTTTACTATTCTAACTTAACTAACTCATAACCTGGGTTGCCTCCCAGTCCGTACTTCATTTATAGTCAATAGATTGAATCAATTAAAGATTATTTGATGACATAGTTCTTTTGGAATGGTTCATGAAACATCTTTAATCCATAATCATGTGTTTTTGATGGTGATCTATCCATGTATAATTCAGGTTTTAAAATAATGGGTAAGGAGGAAGATTCCCCTAGAAATGATTTTTTTAAAGTACTGGGCTGAATGATGGATGAGATCAATGAAGGAACAACCTATCTGGTGGGTGGTTCAATAAAGTTGACTTCCTTGAAGTCAGAACATCCTTATTTTTATGTAAAAGAGTCACCACTTTCTTCCTTTTTAGCCATGGAATCTTCTTTATTATGGGTAAGAGATATGACATTACAATCCTTGTTGTCATCTGAGTATTTTTCAACTCTAATAAGGTTGAACACTTGTTTTTCTCCCACTCTGAAGATGATACTTCCTTGGTTCACATTGATCAGTGACTTTCCTATTGCTAAGAAAGGTCTTCCAAGGATAATAGGAACATCTCCATCTTCTTCCATTTCCAATACCAGGAAATCAGCTGGGAATATAAACTTTCTGAATTTTACCAGAACATCTTCCAGTATGCCTCTAGGGTGCTTAATTGAGTGATCAAGTAATTGTAAAGCTACTCTTGTCTCCTTGAGTTATTTGATTCTGAGCTTATGAAAGATACTCATTGGCATAAGTTTAACTCTTGCTCCAAGATCACTGAGGGATCTATCAAAATTGCAGTTTCCTATCTCACATGGGATTGAGAAGCTTCCAAGATCTCTCATATTTGATTGAATTTTCTTCTATATAACAGCATATTATTCTTCATTTAAGGAGATGAATCATAGGTATTCTATTTTTCTTTTCTTTTTGATAAAATGCCTTTGAGGAACTTGGAATACATAAGAATATGAGAAATAGCATTGGAAAGCGGGATTTTGATTTGTAATTGCTTGAACATATCTAGGAACTTCTTGTATTCTGTCTCATGCCTACCTTGTATTTATCTCTCCGAATAGGGAAGATGTGGATTGTGGGAAACCATAAATAGGTTCCTTATGATTCTATGGTATATTATATTTATTAGCTAGTATATCTTCATGATGTAAGGTGGGAGTGACTTCATCAGCTTTTACATAAAGTACTGGTTGTTTTGTTAGCTCTTCTTCTTGCGGCCTTGCCTCTTTGGTTTGTTAGAAGTCTATAATCTTTTTGATCCTTAACACTGCTGCCTTAGCTTCCTCTCATGGATATGTATCAGTGTTACTAAGTAGAGTATCTATTAATATCTTAGATTTGGTCTTTGAGATTTGACCCATTTTCACTTCAAGGTTCCTCATATAAGCTCTTTGGTTTTGCATATTTGTCTCATGGGTTTCCATTATTTGATCAGACTTTTTCACAAATAATGCTAGGAGGTTTTCCAGATTGCTTTGCATAGGTGTTTTCTTAGGTCTTGGATGAGGTGGATGAAATTATTGTGCTCTTTGAGGGAAGGTTTTTTTTGATCTCGTGGTCTTGGTAAAGGGTTCATTATAGGATACCCTGGTGGTCCTTGAGCTCTGAATTGGTTATGCACACCTCTCGGTTGAAAATACCCCTAATTGTTCTGATGTTGCTGCTGAGAAGGCCTCTGGTGATAATACTATTTTTACTAGAATGGAAGGTTCTTCTGATTGTAATTGATGTAATTACAATCTTGTTGTGGTTCTTCATATCCATCTTTTCAGTCTTGATATAGATGTAGGCCACCACACATCTCACATGATTGCAATTCCATTATAGGGGTAGGAGGGGGTTGAGTAGTTGGTATCTGAAATGCTTCTAAATTTTTAATGAGTGATTTCACTTGAACTGATAGACTTGTGTTCTCATCAATATTATGGATTACATACTGTGGTGGTCCATGATCACTCTTCCACATACTGGAATTTTGAGAGACTTCATTAAGAATGGCTCTTCCAACTTCGGGTGTCTTGAAAATGAGACCTCCATCAACAGATGCATCGAGAACACTACGTACCACTGAATGGAGTCATTAATAGAATATTTCAAGTTGTATCCACATATCAAGTACATGATGTGGACACTTCCTCATTAATTATTTAAAGCGGTCCCACACTTCCCATGTAGACTCTCTATCAATTTTGTTGAAATTTTAAATGTCTATTCAGAGCTTCCAATCCCGGATTGGTGGGAAGTACTTGTCTAGAAACTTCTTGGCCAGTTCTTCCCAAGTCATAATTGACTCAGGAGCTTGAATTTTTCGACAGTCCTTGGCTCTGTCTCGTAAGGATAATGGAAAGACGTAGAGTCTTATTACATCAAAATAAACTCCCTAGTTGCGAAATATATCACAGAACTCCACAAAGTTGGAAATATGTTCATGTGGATCTTAACTTTTAATACTACTGAATTTCCCCATGTTTTGGATCATATCAATGAGTACATGTTTTATTGCGAAAGTATGATCTTGGATAGGGGGTCAAACAATGCTAGGGATCATACCATGGATTTATGGAAAGACATAATCCATGATCGTCTTCTCCTAGTTAATTATTCGGTGTTCTCCCAGAATGACTTGATGGTTGGAGTTGGATGAGTTTGGTCCGGTAGGGTGGAATTTCTCAACCATCGCTGACCGATGAAGAGAAAAGAGATGCCTTTCGATCTCAGGATCGAAGGCCAAAGAGGAATGTGATTCAAGATTCCTTGAACGAGTCAAGGGACCTTGGTACATGCATGAGAAAAGGAGAAGAGACACAAGTGCGTCTAAGAATGAAGGTACTGGGGTGAGGGAAAGGTAATCCTAGATCTAGAATAGAGTCCTAACACAAAGAAATAGCACTGCCTTCTCTAAAACGGTGCCAAAATTTGACATTAGTGAGCCTCACATGTCATTTGTTTCTGCACGGGAGTGTCAGATTAGAAATTTATATGTGTCCCAAACATTACTAACTACTAGGGCATAGTATAGTATAATTCTAGGGTTGATCCCATGAGGAGGATGCTGTTCTGTGGGGAAAAGAAATCTGGTCTTGAATCCTTTACAGGAGTCCTTACTAGTTTGACTAATGTTTGGGAGTTTTCTAACTATTTTTGGGTTTTACTTTAATTGATTAAAGAGGGTTCGAGATCAAGTCTGAGTATCTAGATAAAGGTGATCCTAATTCTAGTCCTGGAATGGTCTAACTGCTTATTCTATTAAGCAAATGGTAGTCTCTAGTTAACCTTAGTCCAGTCTTCTAGTTCTACCTAGGATGTAACTAATCCATGTCTAGGAGGCTAGTTACAGTTCTATATGCATTATGTTCAGCTTCTATTGCAGAAATTTTCCTAAGATAATGGTCATAGTCTTAGTTTACTTCAATTAGGATAGGGTCATTTGATTGACTGTTCGATGGTCATGATACAGTCGTACAAATGGGGTTTGACCGTTGGTTTATATCCTAATTACTAATCCAATTAAGTTTTCCAAGTTTAGTATTGGAGGTCTAATTAAGCATGTAGATACACCAAATCTTGATCCCTACCCCCAATGATTTTAGCTACTTATTATGGTAATTAAAGAAATAAAGGGAATAAAAGAAATCATAATAACTATGCTAATGGAATTTAATTGAATAAACATGAAATGATATGAAATAAACATGAAATAATACTTTAAATAAAACCTTACTTGAAAGGAATGAAATGGAAATGAAATGATGCAGGAATTGAAGGTGTTGAAGAAAATGAATCCACATAACTTTAATTGAAAACTTAAGGTAATTACAAAGAACTAAAGTGTTTTAAGAGGAAAAAGAGAAGGAAATTTCAAAGGGATTGTAAATGGGAGAGATAGATAATCCCTGTCTCCCAAATGTGCTACTGATTTTCTCCTTAAATAAGAAAAAATGGTCACGATGTGTACTTAATCATCATGTTGTGAACCCTTAATCCGCATTACTTTGACTAGTATCTACAACATGGCATGTGGATCTTCCATGGATTAATGAATTTTGACTATGGTCACGTCATGTACAGGTGGTTCAGGATGTGTACCTAATGGCCAGCTAGTTTTTTGCATTGAATCCTCATGACTTTCTAATATTCTAGTTTGACTTGAGTCACAACATGTAGGTGGGATTCACAACATGAACTGAAAATTTCTCCAGTATTTGTGGTTGGTCACGACTTGGATTCACGTCTTGATGCAGGATGTGATCATCGAGTACACAGCATGAACTTGGCCATCACGATGTGTACTCGACCATTTTTATAGCTTTTTTGCCTTTCTTCCTTGGATTCTTGTGAAGCTCTATTTCCTATAATATTGGACATCTACCTTGTGGATTATCTATTCAATGAATGAAAAACAATGGAAAAGTCATAGAAAAATATATATAACATTTAGTCTTATCAGACATCCATGAAATCCCAACTTGGAACTGGCCCAATTGTGGTGCCATAAACTAATGTCACCTCTCCCTATGATCCATCTACAATTATCCTGAAGGGTTGAAACATGTGGATGGATAACATTCCAAAGGGAAGAGGAAGATAAAATCAAAAAGAAAAAGACAAATCTAGATAGAAATCATGTGAATTCAACTGATATCGAGTCCTAACACAGTCCGTCAGTATCAAAAACATATAGTGGAATGACACACACTAAAGTGAGAAGTCCATTTCCTGATGAAACCAAGGTTCCCAATGTGAAAAGTTGTTTAAAAACCATTTAGAAACATTTATCACTATTTTATAGAATATTTTCAAATTAAAGAATTACCACTTCAATTCTTGAAAATCCATTCTATAATCAAAACCACCTTTAAGTAATTTCATCGAAGTACATGGTGTGAAAAAATATTTTTTTAAAGAAAAACGCATTTAAAAACACATATTTCATAAATAAATTCCATGTTGATATCAGATCAAGAATTTTTATTGAAAAACTCCAAGGAATTATATAATTCTATTAAGAAATTGATGACTTAGAACCTTTTTATATATACACCTACCTCATGAATGGAGAGAGAACCACCAAGAATTAATCTCCCAATGTTGGTGTTGATTTATGATCAAATGAGGTTGGGAGAAATCTTTGGGATACACTTGGGTCACCCATGAACCAAGATAAAATATAGAATAATGATTGGATTTTAAGGGATTTTGGTTTTTATACCCAATCTAGAAAACATAAGAGCACAACACATCCCACACCACTATGGAACAAGACCTCCAGACCATGGCATCAAACCCCTATCCATGCCGAAGTCATTAGGTTTTTACCTATGACTAAGGCGCTACAAAATATACTACACTATAATCACCCCAATCCAACTATCCATCAGAAACCATAGGGTAGACCCCACCCATATTCTATTCTCCTAGGGTAAGGCTACAATATAGCCCACACACCCCACCACATCTACCCCTATAAAAGGTAGAACCACCAAACTCACCCCTACATAACTCCATAGTGTAGCCTATGCTTCCACACTGTAGATCTCTACTAAACATAGGGGCTATAATGCACCCTCTACTCTATTAAAAAATCATGTTGAAAAGGTGGTATCCCCAAAAAAACCACATCCTAGACTACATGTTATAGCCGATTTTTCTATGCTACAATCACTCCCTTCCATGCCACCATCACTCACTTCCACATCGTAACCCCCTGTAAAACTCCAGATTACCTCAAAAAAACTCCTTAATCAAGACTCTACCAAGGGATGATTAAAAAAAAGGGTTATAATTACTTGAACGATGATAATAGGGAGTTATAATTTCCCCATAATAAATTCTTTCTTCCAACAAAAAATGCTCAAGATTTTGATCTCAAAAAAAGTGAAGGTCACCATTACATCAATAATAATTCTATCTACCAAGTCTCATGCTTGTACTATTCACACTACCATAGTACACATACCAAAGGAATTATTTTACCACATAATAAATTTTCTTGGTGATCAATAATTTGAATCATTTTCTCAAAAATATTGGTTTCATGCTAAAGATCAATATCCTACCATCAAATCACATGGGAAGGTCCCGTTTTATACCACCTCAACTAGGAAACTAGAAACACATCATAAATTCATGTCAAATGAGATGGAAATTATAACTGATATTCCACATTTCCAAGTCATTCCATGATCTCAAAGGGGCCAACAAACCTTAGTTCCAATTAACCCTTCTTGATGGTGTCCCAAATGAGGTGAAACTCTGAGAAAGACCCAATCATGAACCTCAAACTCTAGATATTGATGGTGATGGTCCTCATAGGATTTTTGATGAATATATGTCATGAAAAATATCTTCTATATAAACTACACCATTTTCTCCACCTCTTGAACAAGGTTCATCCCATCCAAGGACCATTATCCTAACTCATCCCAACATAAGGGTGATCAACATAGCCGCCCCATATAACTCTTTGAAGGGATCTACCTTAATTGAATCATAATACATTTTTTATACACAAATTTTACTATAGTTATATTTTTTCCTTAAAACACCAAAATAAAAAAATAAAGCTAAAATTATAACCTCAAGAACCTAGATAGATCACTTGATTTATCTATCGTTTTACAGATAATATGTTTTGATTAATTTCAACTAGGAACCAATCGCCTCTCATTTTTTTCAAAAAATATGATTTGAATTGTAATTCCATGTCAAAAATTATCATTGAGTGAGCCCCATGAAGTCTCACAACCTCCCATACATATAAGTTTACAAGATGTTCTAGCTTCGTTATCTCCTTGCTGGGGAGGAAATGAGTTGATTTTATAAGCTGATCAATGATCACCCTAATTTCATTCTTCCCACATGGAGTTTATGGAGAAAAATAAAAATGTTCATGGAAATATCATCCCAATTCCATACCGGGATGGGAAAGGTTTTCAACAAACCAACAAGTCTCTAGTGTTTCTCTTTAATCACATACAAATAATGCACCATGACACAAGGTCTACAATTGTTCGTCTCATCCCCAACCACCAATACTGAAATCTTAAATCATGATACATGTTGGTAGTCCCGTGGTGTATGTTTTAACTAGATCAGTGTCCATAGTACATCAAATCCTGCATTAGAGATATATAAACAACCAAACTGGTTCAAAGACACAATGTGCCAATGGGAGACTAAGACCACTGACCCGAGGTCTCCCAACCATTTTGGATTTTAATAAAGCACTATAATTCTACATCTGAAAAATGATTGAGCTGAACCCACTCATTAAATGATGATTCATACTTTGCTGAGGCTAAGAACACCTACCCACTGGCCTCTTCCACTCCCAATATCATCTCAGGAAAAATAATAATTAGAGACCACTCCACCACTGATTCCTTCAAGGATTGTGTAAGTAATTTCGTGCTTATAGTTTTGGACAATATACTTCATTTCTTGGATGTGTAAGAAATTTCAAAATCAAATGTCTAAAGATACTCAACCCAACATATCCATCACATGTTTAGATCCCTCTGATTAAAAATATAATTCAGGATCTTATGATATGAATATAACATAAATCATTCCCCAAAGAGATAGTGATTACACATTTTGTGTGCATTCATAACCACTGCCAACTCAAGATCTTGTTTAAGGTAGTTCTTATCATTAGGAAATAACTAGAGAGATCAATAGGCCACCACCTACTTCCCCTATATCAACACACACCCCAAAACTATACCTAAAGGATTAAAATAAACATCATAACTTGAACCTAGTTCTATAAGACTCAAAATGAGAGATTAATTCAACCTCACCTTTAGTTCCTCAAAATACACCTATCATTTTTCATTCAATTCAAATTTAAAACCCTTGTGGGTTAACGATTTCATTAGAGAAGAAATCTAAGAGAAGTATTGAAAAAAACACCCATAATAACCAGCCAAAACCAAGAATCCCCAAATCTCAAAAAAATTATAGGTTGTTCCTAGGAAATTAAAAACTACATTTATTATGGATCTACTGAGATTCCCCTCTCAGATATGACATGTCCCAAAATCACACCTCCTATATCTAGAATCCACACATAGAAATATCACCATATAAGTGACATTATCTCAAGGTTCTATATCCAAATGATCCATGTGTTCCTCCTCTGACTTAGAGGACACTAACATATCATCTATGAATACAAATAAAAAAGAGTATAATAAATGATTAAAGATCTAGTTCCTAAAATCCATGAATATAACATGAGAATTAGTGATATTGAATAGAATAAACATAAACTTGAAATATCTATAATAACTCCTAAATATAGTCTTTAGTATATATTCCTTTCAGACTCTTAACTGGTGGTACCCCGATCGAAGGAAAATATTTGAAAACCAATGATCCCAAATGAGTTAATCAAAATGATAATAAATCATTGGAAAATGATATTTATTCTTAATATTCACTTGATTTTACTTGAGATAATCCACATAGATTCTAAGGTTCCCATATGCCTTCTTGGAAAAGAGGGTAAGTGAATCCCAAGGTGACATGCTAGTATAAATAAATATCTTGATCTCAATGTCCACAAGATGAGCCTTAATTTCCTCTAATTTAGTAGGTTCTACACCATAAGATGGAAAAGAAATTGATATCATACCAAGAAGTAGGTCAATAATGAAATCGGCCTCTATCTATGATGGTAACCTAGAAAAATCATCTATAAATACATAGGGATATATTCTCTCCACTATAAGAAGTGGATTACCAAGGGAGATCTAACAAAATCAAATAATATATTCGATAACTAACTTGAGATTATTCTGGTAAAAGGGACAATAAGTCCCACCCTCCCAGAAATAGAATACCACTATCCTTGAAAAGCACGAGAGACTTCATCAGAAGATAGAAACCGAATATAGTGATAATAAAATTTGATCTGGTTCTTAACATTGATCATCCAATCCTTTCTAATAATCAGGTTGAAGATATCATGATCAAGAACCAAGAAATCTCACAAAACTTCAAATTCAAATATCATCACCTGACACATGGGACATTTGAAACCTTGTTCGGACCTCTTTCCCAAGGTCATGGAAAATTCTAACAATAACGACATATGTTCTGAATGAAATATAAAAAAAATCAATTATCTTTGAAAATATAGAATAATGGGTAGCACCTATAATAAATAAATCTACCACTATAGATGATGAAATAAAAACCATAACTTTAATAGTGGATGACCCTACCTTAGATTACTCTAGTACATACTCCACTATATAAAGACATTCAGTATTAGCTCCTCCCAAATATTTATTAGCCACATGAACATCCTCCATATCATGAGGATAAGAACCACAACCCTTAGAATCATCATAATGTACCAAATAACCATTGGTGAAAGTGGATCCATCCTTACTAAATTTTGATATACTTTATAAAAAACATCTGAGATGGCCAAATAAACAACAATAATGAAATGTTATGGGTGCTTATGTATAGTAAGGCTTGGTATGACCAAGTCTTCCAAACTAATGAAAAAATCCTACTACTATCTTATCAAAGCGCCTGAAACTAGTCCATAAATTTTTTTAGCATCTTTGATTTTCTATTTCTAGATGGAAGATACACAATGGATAACAACTGTAGTAACCAATGCTCCACTTAGAACCATTTTACTAGTTATGTTTTCCTTTACAATAAATTATTTATCTAACACCTCTAAAAAATTTATAAGGCATAATAGAATCAACATTGATCAAATATCATCCCTCAGTCCTATCTCAAACCTACGTGCCTTAAGGTAGTAATTGGAAACAAACTCTGATTCTAGGTTCACTGACGCATGCCTGTCGTAGGGCGTGACAAAACAATTTTTAAATTTCCTAAGTGTAGTCTAGTGATTAACCCTAGGAAGTCTCCTGAAGAGGAGTGCACAACAATTATTTTTGTCACTTCAATTTAAGAAAGAAGAAAAGGTTGTTTTTGAAATGGTTTAGGTTGAAAAATAAAGCAAGAAATAACAAGAAAATTCAAACACTAATGGATGAAGAGAGTGATGGGGTTAGGGTAGGATTCACTTTTTCAATGTCATAATAGTAATAAAGATCATTTTCTCTCTCTTCCTTTCGAATAACAAATGAAGAACTCCTCGATCGAGTTATTAATAACCCTTGGTTTAAGAAACAAATGAGCCTCACTCCTATGTGCGTGAATGTTCTTAAACAATCCCTAAAAAACTAAGGAAATTCCATTTTGGTAATTGTTTCTCCTTATAACTCTAGAAAAAGTTTAATAGTTTCACACACGTGCCAATGATCTCTAGACACTCACCACCTAACACAATCTGCTCGATCGAGACAAATTGCACTAGGTGGAGGGAGATTAAAAGTCTTTAACCAAAGTTATTAAAAATGAATACACCAAACTCAAAACACGACTGAATTAAGATAATTGGGAAATAGTGATAATATAAGTCATTCAAAAGAAAAAAGAGGATTTTAAATTTAAGCTCAAAACTCTGACATTACAAAAGTGAAACTCCCCCTTCCCCGATCACTCAAAGGTTTTACCTCTCCATGTGAAGGGTAATAGAGTTGAAAGGGGAAGAATAAGACATTAAAAAACTATGAAAAAGAAAATAAATAAAATAGGAAGCTAAAAAGTTCTCCTTCTTGGTGTCCCGAAGGGAATGGGGTGGAGAATGGGATGATTTGAGAGGGTGGAGCTCTCCTCCTTTTATATCCAGAATTTGTCACCCGAATGTTGATGCATTTTATCCCCATTAAATGACATATTCACGCATTTATCACTTCTTCAATGTTGTTTATAATTACATTTTCCGTGTCCCCTCAAAAGCTCAGCATATTTGGACATGTATTCCGAGAGTTATGGCCGTTTTACTCTGAGAATTTATTCTGTCCAGTCAGACTCTCCAAAACGCAATCCTCCGGATTAGGGTGATTTAATGACCCCATTAGCGGACAATTCATGCGGACCTTACTTCATAAAAGATTCTCCAAAAATCTTTGCGCGTCCACCAACCGAATATCACAACATTTGGGCCCACCATGGACGAGTTATGAAACCCACACCAAAACTAGGCAGAACTGAAAACAGTTTTCTTTCTCCCACTTGTGAGCATCTTTTGAGCTTCCATATGGCCAATTAAGCTTTTAGTCCAAAAATAGTAAATGAATACCTGGATGTTTAGAATCTGGAAAAGAAATAACTTTTCAATTTGGATCAGTTTAGATAATATTATGGCCAAACTACAGAAATAATTTAAAACTGTTAAAAATCCAAAATGGCCAATTTTTACTATTCATATCAAAATAACACCATTATCATAAAAATGAAACAATTTATATTAGAGGAACACTTTTTTGGGTTTAAAATAATGATATTAAATATAAATTAATTGAAAATATTTTCTCTGTCAATTCCCCCACACTTAGCACTTGGACTACTGGACAAGTAAAAATCAAATCAAATCAAATCCAAAACACATATCAATGAGATCTATCAAATCAATTCCAAGAAACAAAAAGATATCATGCCTCATCAAAAACAGTTATTTCAATTTATCCATTTAAGATTTTAATATATTTCCACTTAATTTCTTATCCCATGCACACAAAACACCTACCTCACATGAATTTTCTCTCATCTCACAAATGTAAATGCTGAACAAGGATTTTCTCATCCAAACTCACACAAGAGTCACCATAGGCTTGATAAATTCCTACTTCTCCACCTGATGTGATTCAAGGACTTGTGTTTCTCATGAAGAAATTTCAGGGTTGTTCTGTGGCTTCTGGTTGGTAGGATTTAGATGTTAAACATTCTGAGTCCGAAAAAGGAGGGCTTGGCTCTTTTTGAAGCAAAATTGCAAGATTCTAATTTTTACTCAAGTATGGTCTCCTTCACTTCCCCTTTGTAGAAAATAGGCTCCATCATCATTCAATCAACTCAATAGAAAAAATTTCAATCCATGATTTTTCTTGAAATCTCCAGATATGCACAACTTTCTTTTTTTACATTGGAAACTCCAGAAAGGCACAACTTCTCTTATCATAAAAGCTCCAGAAAAGACACAGCTTTCAACAGAATAATTTTTTAGCATCACACACATATCTTCCACAATCTATTTTCCACCCAAAGTATCACCAAATGAGGTAGTGCACCACAAGATATCTTCCACCACACTTAAGTTCAACTAGATCATGAAATTTCACTTCAAGAGCAGGTAGGATAGGGAAAATTGGCATGTAATGTGGCTAACCTAACAGGCAATTCATGGCTACTAGGGGCTATAATAAAGGACAAATGTAAAGGTGGGCCATAATGAAAAGGATTATTTTGAAAAGTGGGCTTCAAACCAAATAAATTCCTCAATCATTTAAAACACACGTACCCCAAACCCTCAAGTTTTGAAAGGAATAAATCAAATTCTGGTTAAAGAAAGCATGGTATGGTTCTCTCAAGAAATGAGGTGAATGAAAAGAATATGAAAAAAATGGTTTCGAAGCCTCATAGGAAAGTGATTTCAAAGATATAGACAGTGAAATATGGCATGGGTTTCAAAAATCAGTGTACTTTTCATGAAATTCTAAAAGATTTGAACTTAAAAAGAAGTCATTTCAGCACTCATTTAAGCTCGGTTTCATGAAATAGATTGGTTCAATCATTGAAATGGGTTTCAAAAATGGTATTGATAATAATTTCAGCTCAAAAGTTTCAGAAACACACCAAAAATTGAATAAAATAAACACACAAAAATTTGAAAACACACAATTTTTTTATTTTTTTGTGAAAACAAACATCAAATGAAAATCCTATACTACAAAGGTTCCCACCCCTACACTTATGTGATGTAGTTTACTCGATTAATTCAAGTGTATTTAACATGTAATCCGATTTTAAAATGAATCACAATATCAAGAAAGTGTGAAGGAGAGGTACAACCTGATTTATTTGCAGTGCAACATTGAGTTAACCTCCTAAGTGTTGCACTCTAAAAACCTACAAATAAAAGAAAACAAGAAAACATAAGATATTTATTGAAAGAAATGAAAATATAAATAGGATGAGAATAGAAGGATAAAACTTGGTTTAATCCCCCAAGTGGGCCCTGGGTTTTGACTGCCTCCAGAGGGGTAGTTCTAATCGATTATCCCCAATCTGATGGTGGATGAGGTTTCTTTGATTTGAACCACCACATGTGGCTCTTCCCAGCTTTAATTTCATTGTTCTTGTTGAGGAGGACTCTATAGATAGAGTACACAAGATCCACCCCCCTTCACAATGTGGTACACCGTGCATGGTGGGGGTAGGATAAAGTACAGAGCCTCCTCCTTCTTGGGTTCCGCATGAACAACATCTTCTTTATTCTCCAGTGGTTTCTGAAGGTATGATACATCTGGGGAAAAATCAAAGGGAATTTTAGAGTTTAATTCTATTTGAAAAAAATTAAAGCATGAAGAATCAATATCAAATTCTTCCCTTTCAAAGTAAGTAGCTTGTGTCTCATTTTCCTCCAAAAAATTCACTTTTATCTTCTCATGTACTCCTTCCATTAAATGTTCAACAGGTTTGGGGAGCTCCAGATGTTTCTCTTCAGATGCATATTATCCCTCCAAGGAAATAAAAGTGTTGGATGAATCTGAAAAATTAAAACAAGGGGAGGTAATACTCAATTCAGTTTCAACAAAATCAAAAGATAATGAGTTTATGAAAATATTAACTCCCTGAGCTTGTTTGGATTCAATTTTGTAACACCCCAAGCTTCTACGGTACGTTTCCCTTCGAATAATGCGATAGCGTGTGTTGTACGCAACCTCGAGTTCTAACACACACCACAACTAATTAAACTAGCCGTTGTGAATAGTAATACCTACTTTTTGAAATCATATATATTTTATATTTCAAAATGGACTTCATTTTTAGATTCGGAATATCAAAATTAGCCTAGGGTGAAATTTTGGTACTTTTCGGATAACTTTTATATTTTGATGAATAGTGAAAATTACTAAATTTTAATTAAAAACAACTTTTTTAATCAAAATAATTAATAGTGATAAATTGTGAATTTGAGTGGTTTTAAAGTATATTTAGAATATATTTTTACCATTTAATATAATGTTGGTCATTGGACATAATTTTACAATTAAACCGAACATAAACAAGTGTCAATCTTTTGATAGTTATTACCTCTTAAAAACACGCTTTTTGTTTTGACAGCGGGAATTAATTTTAAATTAATTTCTGCCACTTCTGTGTTTTGAATTTAGGAAAATGGATTCCATATTTGGAATCAGGATGTTCAAATTGTGTAAATAGGTAACTTTTATTTTTAGACATTTTGAATAGTTACTGTGGTAAATATTTTATTTACCATGGTTAAAGGGTAAATCCGGTAAATAAGGGTTAAAAAATAATATTATAATAATACAAAATTACCCTAAAACGTGTCCTAACCTTATTTGTGGACACATACCCGACCATGAGTATCCTTGGGTCAATTTGGGGACCCTTTGGATCCACTTGTATGTGGTAGGGACACATTATATTAATAAAGTTAAAATAAAAATAAAAATGGCATAAGCTTACATCTTTTAGAAGAACAATTATTACATAGTGTTATACATGTTGGATTTTCGATTATAAATATTCATTAGAAAGATAAAAAGATTTCCTACATGATGATATTTTATTTATAATTTTTAGTCATCAAATAAGTTAAATTATTAATGACACAATAATGATGCAATGTTTACCTCATTAATAAATCATTTAAATAAATAAGATTATAATGATTAAAATATTATCTAAAACCTGTCAAATTCTTATTGGTTGATGTTATTTAGAATATGAGTCATCTTATCTTAGACCTCAATGATTTTTGGACCATTATAAACCGAATATAATTATATTATAAAGTAATACTTTCACTCTTTCCTAAAGAGCCCCTCCTCTCCCTTATAAAAGGAGACCACTTCTACTCATTCCTCACACCTCTCAAGCCACTTGGCTCGTCCAAAATCTGCCCAACTAAGCTCCCCACATCCCTCTCCTCCTCCTTGAAGCTTCCCCTTAGGCAGAAAGCATTTCAACAAGTCCTTTGGTTCCAACCAAAGTGAGTTACCTAAATTAAAGGTAACGATTTCTCTTAAATTATTTTCATTTATTTTGCTTCTTCAACCCCCAAACTCTTTTTATTTACTTTCTTTTGTAACAACACCAGTATCCTCAATATACTAGGATGTTGTTATAATAAGGATTCAAACTACACATACACACAACTCCATCTAATGGATGATGAACATAATGTTTCTGTGGATGGCAAACTAACGCCTCACGAAACGATGATTGTTCAAATACATCTTACCGCCTCTCATGGTGGCCATTATGATGGCACTATAATTAAATATGATATAAATGATATATATTTTATATATAAGCTTCTGTAATTCCATTTTATTTCATACCATTATTCGTTTCATGTTGTATATACATACGATAATTTCATTTGAGGAAGTGCGGACTACCGCCCCCTTAAAATGATATGACTCGTTCATACCACACATGGAACGTATAAAGTATGGTGTTAATGAACTTAAGTAACATATATAAAGTATTATATTATACTGGAATAGTAATATACCTATGTATAATTTGGATTCGATTCTTTTAAAATAAAAATTAAATGGATGTAGCGTTCGTGCGTACGTACGGACTACCGTCTCCACGAACGCAATGAGATTCATTCTCCATCGTATCCATTCAAGTATAATTATCATTTAATGATTTAAAAAGGATGTTTAAGGACTTGATATCATTCTGGATATGAATAAGATACAACAAACATGACTTATGTAACAAAACATATAAAAGAAAATGAGTAAGTTAACACACGAAACGGCGATAATACTAAGATATTATTATCAAATCAATATTAAAAGATCATATATGATATCATATTAATGTATATGATTCTTTTATAATTTAATAACAATTATTTCACCATTATACAGGAGGTTAACCTACCCCAACCAAGGAAAAGTACAAGGTAAGGGTTTATTTCACAATCTCTTCATTATCCGAGGTTGTTTATACGTAATAATCTACTGGGATATCTTTATCATCCACATCCATGTTTCTTAAAAATGTATTTCAAAACATTTTTACTATTTACAAGAATATGGGTTAAAGTCATTTATACCCTTGTTTGACTTTTTATAAGAGGTTTATAAAGGAATCTTTCCGTCGTTTTCAAAACAAGGTCCTTTTTAACCTTTTCGACAGAATTGAGGTAAGAATGTTTTTTTTAACTTATACGGCGGGTGCGGTTATTTTACGCCATTATAAAATCTTCAAAGCTTTCCTTACAAGATTATAAGAATATTTTCAAAGAAAATGTTTTATTTTATATGGATCTTAAATGATTTCAAAATAAAAGGAGATATTTCTTTAAAAAGAATTTTGATTTCATCTATGTCAACATCCTTTGACGGATTTTAAGATTATTTGAAGTTGATTTATTATGATACAAAACTTCTATATTGTATTGAAGGTTTTGTGATATGTTTGACTATGGATGTGCTATTTTTATACCATTCATAGTTTATGGTGAAATTATTGACATTTCGTATGCTAGTTTTAATACGAATGTTTATGTTATGTTTAAACCTTTTCATATGGGAATGCATTGGACTTAATAAGTGACGGGTGGAGCCCGCTATAGCTCCTCGATGCATCGGTAGGTCTCATGAGACAAACTAGTGTCTTGGCACAAGGCCTTGACAAAATCTTATTTGTAGTCTTGGCACGAGGGCTTGGCTATGTGGTTATGATAGTATGGCATTATGCATTCCAACATTATGAAAGTGGTTATTGATTTTGCATGTGATTATTCGATTAGTAGAATATCCATGTGAACAAGTAAATGACATTATTTCATTTTACTTTTTCCATACTATGTTGAAGTTCAAGTTTAAAAGGCTTTTGTTTTAGTAATTCAATGCCTTAAATGTTTACGCTTATTTTGAATGTTCCGCTATATTGTTATCCTTACTGGGCATTTGAGCTCACCCCTTTTCTATGTTTTATTTTCCCAGGTAGTGAAGAAGTAAATTATGATTGACTTGCAGGGATATTATGAGGGGTTAATAGTGTGGATATGAAGACTTTGTTGTTGTTGTAGTTTTTCACTTTGAAATGTAATGTAAAACTTTATGATTATATCTAGTGTTTCCAAGGCTACTAAACTAATCGGTCTTTCGAGATTTGATCTTTCTTGTGATCATGCCAATGTTACGAAGTAATGCACCGACTCTGGGTAGCTGGGGTCGGGGCGTTACAGTTGGTATCAGAGGAAGTTTAGTACAAACCTTGGAAGCTAGATTTAGATAAACTCTGATTAGAGCACGTATACCTAAGATGAACTTTGAGGATTAGTATAGAAGAACTTCCTAGAATTTTGGTATTGTAGAGATTTTGTGAGTTTTCCGAGCAATACATCCCTGTCTGGATACGAGCAGGTAGAGGCGGCTCTGGCACAGATGTACCTAGGTGTAAAACCCGAAAACACCGCTTTGAGCTAGACTCGAACGGGAACTGGTGCACGACAACGGGCCTTGCTGCACTCTTGGTTACGACACTCCCGGGGGATATGCTTAGGATAACTCTCATTTTCTTTACAAATCATTATGAAGGGTTTATGAGTATATACTTTCTCAAAGAAAACATTTTTATGATTATGGATTATATCCATAAATAGTTCAATTTATGTTAACTGTTTTATAAGTATGGGATTATGTATTTTGATTCATAAACTGATCTAGTTTATGCCATTGTTTAGAAATGGCGCCTAGTGGAAGAAATGGAAAGCGTATCAATGCACGCACTCCATGTAGGGATTTCCCTCCTGCTCAAGATAATTATAGTGGGGCTGGTGATGCAACTGGTGCTGATCAGCTAATCACCATACTGGGACAACTTACTCAGGTTATGAATAATAACCTTACCCGTATGGAGCACCCTGATCCGCAGCGTGGAGGATCAATGTTAGATCGATTCATGAGACAACAACCACCAACGTTCAATGGGAATACAAATCTCTTAGTAGCTGAGCAATGGATATTTTCCCTAGAGAAAATATTTCAGGCTTTGGGGAGCAGTGAAAGGGAAAAAGTTATCATGGCAGTTTACCGCCTCACTGGAGATGCTGATCAATGGTGGTCATTGATTCAAAATACGAAGGAAGATGATGAAGTATCAAATATGGAATGGAGGGAGTTCAAAGATCTGTTTTTAGAAAAATACTTTCCTTGCGACCATCGAGCAGATATGGAAAGACAATTTCTGAGTCTGAGACAAAAGGAGGATGATAATTTCACAAAGTATGAGGCTAACTTTACAAGGTTAGCGAGGTATGCTGGAGATTATATTCGCAACCCAAGAAGTAATATTGATCGTTTCTTTGATGGGTTAAAACCATTTCTCCGTCGAGCATTAGTCTCACAATCCTTTTCATCGTACGAAGACATTGTCTCATGTGCTATCAAGACCGAAAAAGAATTCTCTAAGTCTTATGACTTTAAAGCAAAGCAAGAGAAGAAGAGACCTGCTGATCAATCTGGGAATGGAAATAAGGGGAAGAAGGGAAAGGTTGAATATCCATCTTGTGGTAAATGCGGGAAGAAACATCCTGGTACTTGCTTGAAGGGAATGGGAGTCTGTTACAAGTGTGGTGAAAAAGGCCACCAAGCTCATGATTTCAAGGGGAAGAAGGAAGCTACCAACGTTCAGTGCTACAATTGCAGGGAGATGGGGCATTATGCAAATGCATGCCCTAAGCGTCAGGAGAACTTACCTCAGAAAAGGCCAAGGGATCAAGGCCAGGCTTATGCTATCACTACTGCTGAGGTAGAAGCTCCGAAAGACGTGGTGGCAGGTAATTTAATGGTTTCCTCAAGTTTAGCAAATGCATTATTTGATTCTGGATCATCGCATTGTTTCATATCTTCCCAGTTTGCTAAGAAAATTAGATATTTCCAATTTGATTTAATAAGGGAGTTGTCTGTTAAAACTCCTAAGGGAAGTATCGTTGCAACAAAGTTTTGTGAATCAGTCCCCATTAGAGCACATAAATTTTCTTTATCTGCTGATTTCATCGTCATACCTATGATTGAGTTTGATATAATCCTCGGTATGGACTGGCTTTCGGACTATGATGCGAAGATTTATTGTAAGAAGAAAGAGGTTACGATTCTTGATGATAATGATAAGGAGCACCTTATTTTTAGAGCAGAATCGTCACCACCTAATTCTTATTTAGATCCACCCCCAACAGCTCAACTTAATTCAATTATTGGGGAGGAAGAGAATGAAATAACTGTCGGTGAGGAAAGGAATGTTCAAATAGAGGATGTACCTGTTGTGAAAGAATTTGTAGATGTATTTCCGGAAGATTTACCTGGACATCCTCCAGAACGAGAATTTGAGTTTTCTATTGATTTGATTCCTGGATCAAGGCCTATATCGAAGACCCCTTATATAATGGCCACTGTAGAGTTAGTCTAACTAAAGAAACAACTAGAGGAATTGAGTAATAAGGGATTTATTCGCCCTAGTGTTTCTCCATGGGGAGCCCCTGTTCTTTTTGTTAAAAAGAAAGATGGATCTATGAGGTTATGTATCGACTACAGGGAGATCAATGCTATAACAATAAAGAACAAGTATCCCCTACCTCGTATTGATGATTTATTTGACCAACTGCATGGAGATCAATACTTTTCAAAGATTGACCTTCGATCTGGATACCATCAGTTGTGTGTGAAGAAGGAAGACATTCCGAAGACAGCATTTCGAACCAGGTACGGGCATTACGATTTTACTGTAATGCCGTTTGGATTGACTAATGCACCCTCTGTGTTCATGGATCTGATGAATAGAGTTTTCAAGGATTATCTCGATGAATTTGTGGTGGTATTTATTGATGATATCTTGGTATACTCCAAAACCTACGAAGATCATGAAAATCACTTGCGCATTATCTTGAAGACTCTGAGGAGGCATGAATTATATGGGAAGTTTAGCAAGTGCGAATTCTGGCTTCAGGAGATTTCTTTTCTTGGCCATATTGTCTCTAAAGATGGAATCTCTGTTGATCCTTCTAAGACCAAAGCAATCCAAGAATGGCCAGCACCTACGAGTATAACTGAGGTACGCAGTTTTATTGGTTTGGCAGGTTATTATCGACGTTTCGTCCAGAATTTTTCCCGATTGGCTAACCCATTAACGAAGCTCACACGTAAAGGGGTTAAATTTGTTTGGACAAAAGAGTGTGAAGAATGTTTCGAAGAACTGAAGAGAAGATTAGTCAATGCTCCTATATTGACTTTACCATCGGGGAATGATGGGTTCGTTATTTATAGTGATGCATCGAAGAAAGGACTTGGTTGTGTCCTTATGCAAAATGATAGAGTTATTGCCTATGCATCACGACAGTTGAAAATTCATGAACAAAACTATCCTACTCATGATCTCGAGTTAGCAGCAGTGATCTTTGCTTTGAAGATATGGAGGCACTACCTCTATGGTGAAAAATGTGAGATTTATACAGATCACAAGAGTTTGAAGTATATTTTCTCACAAAAAGAACTCAACATGAGGCAAAGGAGATGGCTTGAATTACTCAAGGATTATGATTGCACGATACACTACCACCCGGGGAAAGCAAACAAAGTAGCAGATGCTTTGAGCAGAAAAGACCATGGAGTTCTGAACATGATGAGAATTGAAAGGGATCCAATTTTCATGGATCTAGTGAAGATGGACATGGGAATAACCAGGGAAGGTGAAACATCAATGCTTTTTCAAATGGTTGCCAAACCATCTTTACTAGAAAGTATTAAGAGTTCCCAGACCGATGATGAAGAATTTCAGAAGAAGATTAAAGCTGTGAATGATGGGAGATTGAGAGACTTTGTGTATGAAGATGGAATTTTGAAATTCGGGAAGAGACTTTGTGTTCCCAATATACCTGATCTAAAAAGGGAATTGCTGGATGACGCTCATAGTTCCAATTTCTCTATACACCCTGGGAGCACAAAAATGTATAGAGATTTGAAGGAACAATTTTGGTGGGACAACATGAAGAGGGAGATTGCTGATTTTGTGTCAAGATGTATGGTTTGTCAACAAGTGAAAGCTGGAAGGCAACAGCCTGGAGGAGTCATGCAACCTCTTACCATACCGGAGTGGAAATGGGATAATATTACGATGGACTTTTTCATGGGGCTACCAAAGACTCCTAGAAGGAACGATGCAATATGGGTTATTGTTGATCGTCTTACCAAGTCAGCACATTTTCTTTCTATAAGAGAAGATCTACCCCTGGAACGTCTAGCAAGACTATACATTAATGAAGTTGTGAGACTTCATGGAGTACCCCTATCGATTGTTTCTGATCGTGATCCCCGTTTTACTTCAAGATTCTGGAAAAGTCTTCAGAAATCCCTGGATACTGAACTTGATTTGAGCACTGCTTACCACCCTCAGACAGACGGACAATCAGAACGGACTATTCAAACCTTAGAAGACATGTTGAGATCTTGCTCACTTGATTTTCAGGGTATGTGGGATCAATATTTACCACTGGTAGAATTTTCCTATAACAATAGCTTCCATTCAAGTATTCAGATGACACCATATGAAGCGTTATATGGAAAGAGATGTCGTACACCAACCTGTTGGGATGACGTTGGTGAAAGAAAACTTGTAGGCCCAGAACTGGTGGAGGAAACGGTGGAAAAGGTGAAAGTAATCCAAAATCACATCAAAGCAGCTCAAAGTAGGCAGAAGAGCTATGCCGATAATCGAAGGAAGGATTTGGAATTTCAAGTCGGTGATCATGTTTTCCTGAAGGTATCTCCGTGGAAGGGAGTCATACGTTTTGGTAAGAAAGGTAAATTGAGTCCCAGGTACATCGGACCTTTCGAAATTCTAGAACGAATTGGGGCTGTAGCTTACCGATTGGCAATGCCGCCAAGTCTCTCCAAAGTTCACGATGTGTTCCACGTATCTCTGTTGAGAAAATACATGCCTGACCCAACGCATGTACTCACCTATGAGGAATTAGAACTGGAACCCGATCTGTCTTATTGCGAAGAGCCCGTCAAGATTCTTGATACGAGAGAACAAGTACTGAGAAACCGGACGACGCGTCTGGTAAAAGTTTTGTGGAGAAATCATAAGATGGAAGAGGCAACGTGGGAACCCGAGGAACTTATGATGAAAAACCACCCGAGTCTTTTTATGCAGTAATACCCTAGAAATTGTGAGGACACAATTATTTGAAGGAGGGGAGAATGTAACACCCCAAGCTTCTACGGTACGTTTCCCTTCGAATAATGCGATAGCGTGTGTTGTACGCAACCTCGAGTTCTAACACACACCACAACTAATTAAACTAGCCGTTGTGAATAGTAATACCTACTTTTTGAAATCATATATATTTTATATTTCAAAATGGACTTCATTTTTAGATTCGGAATATCAAAATTAGCCTAGGGTGAAATTTTGGTACTTTTCGGATAACTTTTATATTTTGATGAATAGTGAAAATTACTAAATTTTAATTAAAAACAACTTTTTTAATCAAAATAATTAATAGTGATAAATTGTGAATTTGAGTGGTTTTAAAGTATATTTAGAATATATTTTTACCATTTAATATAATGTTGGTCATTGGACATAATTTTACAATTAAACCGAACATAAACAAGTGTCAATCTTTTGATAGTTATTACCTCTTAAAAACACGCTTTTTGTTTTGACAGCGGGAATTAATTTTAAATTAATTTCTGCCACTTCTGTGTTTTGAATTTAGGAAAATGGATTCCATATTTGGAATCAGGATGTTCAAATTGTGTAAATAGGTAACTTTTATTTTTAGACATTTTGAATAGTTACTGTGGTAAATATTTTATTTACCATGGTTAAAGGGTAAATCCGGTAAATAAGGGTTAAAAAATAATATTATAATAATACAAAATTACCCTAAAACGTGTCCTAACCTTATTGGTGGACACATACCCGACCATGAGTATCCTTGGGTCAATTTGGGGACCCTTTGGATCCACTTGTATGTGGTAGGGACACATTATATTAATAAAGTTAAAATAAAAATAAAAATGGCATAAGCTTACATCTTTTAGAAGAACAATTTTTACATAGTGTTATACATGTTGGATTTTCGATTATAAATATTCATTAGAAAGATAAAAAGATTTCCTACATGATGATATTTTATTTATAATTTTTAGTCATCAAATAAGTTAAATTATTAATGACACAATAATGATGCAATGTTTACCTCATTAATAAATCATTTAAATAAATAAGATTATAATGATTAAAATATTATCTAAAACCTGTCCAATTCTTATTGGTTGATGTTATTTAGAATATGAGTCATCTTATCTTAGACCTCAATGATTTTTGGACCATTATAAACCGAATATAATTATATTATAAAGTAATACTTTCACTCTTTCCTAAAGAGCCCCTCCTCTCCCTTATAAAAGGAGACCACTTCTACTCATTCCTCACACCTCTCAAGCCACTTGGCTCGTCCAAACTCTGACCAACTAAGCTCCCCACATCCCTCTCCTCCTCCTTGAAGCTTCCCCTTAGGCAGAAAGCATTTCAACAAGTCCTTTGGTTCAAACCAAAGTGAGTTACCTAAATTAAAGGTAACGATTTCTCTTAAATTATTTTCATTTATTTTGCTTCTTCAACCCCCAAACTCTTTTTATTTACTTTCTTTTGTAACAACACCAGTATCCTCAATATACTAGGATGTTGTTATAATAAGGATTCAAACTACACATACACACAACTCCATCTAATGGATGATGAACATAATGTTTCTGTGGATGGCAAACTAACGCCTCACGAAACGATGATTGTTCAAATACATCTTACCGCCTCTCATGGTGGCCATTATGATGGAACTATAATTAAATATGATATAAATGATATATATTTTATATATAAGCTTCTGTAATTCCATTTTATTTCATACCATTATTCGTTTCATGTTGTATATACATACGATAATTTCATTTGAGGAAGTGCGGACTACCGCCCCCTTAAAATGATATGACTCGTTCATACCACACATGGAACGTATAAAGTATGGTGTTAATGAACTTAAGTAACATATATAAAATATTATATTATACTGGAATAGTAATATACCTATGTATCATTTGGATTCGATTCTTTTAAAATAAAAATTAAATGGATGTAGCGTTCGTGCGTACGTACGGACTACCGTCTCCACGAACGCAATGAGATTCATTCTCCATCGTATCCATTCAAGTATAATTATCATTTAATGATTTAAAAAGGATGTTTAAGGACTTGATATCATTCTGGATATGAATAAGATAAAACAAACATGACTTATGTAACAAAACATATAAAAGAAAATGAGTAAGTTAACACACGAAACGGCGATAATACTAAGATATTATTATCAAATCAATATTAAAAGATCATATATGATATCATATTAATGTATATGATTCTTTTATAATTTAATAACAATTATTTCACCATTATACAGGAGGTTAACCTACCCCAACCAAGGAAAAGTACAAGGTAAGTGTTTATTTCACAATCTCTTCATTATCCGAGGTTGTTTATACGTAATAATCTACTGGGATATCTTTATCATCCACATCCATGTTTCTTAAAAATGTATTTCAAAACATTTTTACTATTTACAAGAATATGGGTTAAAGTCATTTATACCCTTGTTTGACTTTTTATAAGAGGTTTATAAAGGAATCTTTCCGTCGTTTTCAAAACAAGGTCCTTTTTAACCTTTTCGACAGAATTGAGGTAAGAATGTTTTTTTTAACTTATACGGCGGGTGCGGTTATTTTACGCCATTATAAAATCTTAAAAGCTTTCCTTACAAGATTATAAGAATATTTTCAAAGAAAATGTTTTATTTTATATGGATCTTAAATGATTTCAAAATAAAAGGAGATATTTCTTTAAAAAGAATTTTGATTTCATCTATGTCAACATCCTTTGACGGATTTTAAGATTATTTGAAGTTGATTTATTATGATACAAAACTTCTATATTGTATTGAAGGTTTTGTGATATGTTTGACTATGGATGTGCTATTTTTATACCATTCATAGTTTATGGTGAAATTATTGACATTTCGTATGCTAGTTTTAATACGAATGTTTATGTTATGTTTAAACCTTTTCATATGGGAATGCATTGGACTTAATAAGTGACGGGTGGAGCCCGCTATAGCTCCTCGATGCATCGGTAGGTCTCATGAGACAAACTAGTGTCTTGGCACAAGGCCTTGACAAAATCTTATTTGTAGTCTTGGCACGAGGGCTTGGCTATGTGGTTATGATAGTCTGGCATTATGCATTCCAACATTATGAAAGTGGTTATTGATTTTGCATGTGATTATTCGATTAGTAGAATATCCATGTGAACAAGTAAATGACATTATTTCATTTTACTTTTTCCATACTATGTTGAAGTTCAAGTTTAAAAGGCTTTTGTTTTAGTAATTCATTGCCTTAAATGTTTACGCTTATTTTGAATGTTCCGCTATATTGTTATCCTTACTGGGCATTTGAGCTCACCCCTTTTCTATGTTTTATTTTCCCAGGTAGTGAAGAAGTAAATTATGATTGACTTGCAGGGATATTATGAGGGGTTAATAGTGTGGATATGAAGACTTTGTTGTTGTTGTAGTTTTTCACTTTGAAATGTAATGTAAAACTTTATGATTATATCTAGTGTTTCCAAGGCTACTAAACTAATCGGTATTTCAAGATTTGATCTTTCTTGTGATCATGCCAATGTTACGAAGTAATGCACCGACTCTGGGTAGCTGGGGTCGGGGCGTTACAAATTTCTTCTTCAAAGGGAGGTGTCTCTTGGAGTTGAATTTCCGTAGATAGAGGTAAGTAGTCAGACTCCTCTATCTTCTCTTCAAATTCCACTGCTTGGTTGGTTTCTTCCTTCAATGTTGCTGAATCATCTACATTATCAGGAATAGTTGGATCAAGAAGTTCCTCACACTCATTCCAGAAGTTATCCAGATCTTTTTGATCTCCCATATGCATTTCAATAGCTAAATCTTCTTCATCAATCTTCTCCAACATTGATTGAGATGGGCTCAATGGATCTTTTAATTTCATCAAGGCCTCCATGGGTTCTTAAACTTGAAGTATTTGTGAGGATACTTCTTCCATCAATTTTTCTGGTTCTGGTTCTTGTTCTGGCTCCAGTTGTGGATCCTGGGATGCATGTACTTGTTCCGCCATCCACTGTATTGAGGTGTCTAGGTTTTGAACTGTTTAACTAATTATTTCAAATTGGGCTTCAATATCCTTGTGAACTTCTTCTTCTTGGTGTTGTACATTGATCATTTCTTGATAAAATTCCGGAAAATACTCCTGAAGTTCAATTAATTCTCTTGCCAAACCCTCCAACACTGGGTATTTGAGGTTCTCTTTAAGGTTTTCAATGAGATCCTTGAATTAATCCTCTGTTAGGATTTGGATTCGACCTCCCCGAATTTTTTTAGCCAAAAAATAAACTTTATACTCTATAGTCCAAGGTGATTAAATAACTGGTTCTCACACTTGTGGGTAATTGTTCCATGAATTAAAAAAATAATCATTTGAAAACAACATGGTAAAAGATTTTTTTTTATAAAAAAATTAAATTTGAAAAAGTGAAATATTTACAAATAAATTGTGGAACTACCTCCCTGGAAACGGCGCCAAGTTTGACACACGCCTGTCGTAGGTCATGGCAAAACAATTTTTAAATTTCCTAAGTGTAGTCTAGTGATTAACCCTAGGAAGTATCCCGAAGAGGAGTGAACAACAATTATGTTTGTCACTTGAATTTAAGAAAGAATAAAAGGTTGTTTTTGAAATTGTTTAGGTTGAAAAATAAAGCAAGCAATAACAAGAAAAGTCAAACACTAATGGATGAAGAGAGTGATGGGGTCAGGTTAGGATTCACTTTTTCAATGTCATAATAGTAATAAAGATCATATTATCTCTCTTCTTTTCGAATAACAAATGAAGAACTCCTCGATCGAGTTATTAATCACCCTTGGTTTAAGAAACAAATGAGACTCACTACTATGTGCGTGAAAGTTATTAAACAATCCCTAAAAAACTAAGGAAATTCCCAATCGGGAATTTTTTCTCCTTATAACTCTATAAAAATTTTAATATTTCCACACACATGCCAACAATCGCTAGACACTCACCACCTAACACAATATGCTCAATCGAGACAAATTGCACTAGGTGGAGGGAGATTAAAAGTATTTAACCAAAGTTATTAAAAATGAATACACCAAACTAAAAACACGATCACATTAAGATAATTGGGAAACAGTGATAATATAAGTCATTCAAAAGAAAAACGAGGATTTAAAATTTAAGCTCAAAACCCCGACATTACAAAAGTGAAACTCCCCCTTCCCCGACCACTCAAAAGTTTTACCCCTCCATGTGTAGGGTAATAGAGTTGAAAGGGGAAGAATAAGAAATAAAAAAAATATTAAAAAGAAATGAAATAAAATAGGAAGCTAAAAATTTCTCCTTCTTGGTGTCCCGGAGGGAATGGGGTGGAGAATAGGATGATTTGAGAGGGTGGAGCTCTCCTCCTTTTATAGCCAAAATTTGTTACCCGAATGTTGACGCGTTGTAGAACCATTAAATGACATCTTCACACATTGATCCCTTCTTCAATGTTGTGACTAATTACCTTGTACGTGTACCCTCAAAATATAAGCGGATTTGGACATATATTACAAGAGTTATGGCCGTTTTACTCTGAGCATTTATTCTGTCCAGTCAGACTCTCCAAAACGCAATCTTCCAGATTAGGGTGATTTAATGACCCCATAAACGGCCAATTCACACGGACCTTAATTCATAAAAGATGCTAAAACACTCTTTTTGCGTCCACCCACCGAATATCACAACATTTGGGCCCACCATGGATGAGTTATGGAACCCACACCAAAACTAGGCAGAACTGCAAATAGTTTTCTTTCTCCCACTTGTGATCTTTTTTTGAGCTTCCATATGGTCGATTCGTCTTTTAGTTAAAAAATAGTAAATTAAGCCCTGGATGTTTAGAATCTGGAAAAGAAAGAATTTTTCAATTTAGATCAGTTTAGATAATGGTATGGCCAAACTACATAAATAATTTAAAACTGTTAAAAATCCAAAATGACCAATTTTTACTATTCAGCTCAAAAAAACACCATTATCATAAAAATGAAACAATTCATCTTAGATGAACACTTTTGTAGGTTTAAAACAATGATATTAAATATAAATTAACTGAAAATATTTTCTCTATCATTTGCCAACTTAAAAAAATTAGTGGGATACTCTAAAACCATATTCTCTCCCTACTCCAATGTCATAAATTCTTAGATCTTCACCACATGAAATTTTTTAGGATAACACTACTAATTGATGGGTTTATTAAAAGAATACTAGGTAAGATCCTCCTAAAAATTTTATTGAAAGATTCTATACCACCACCTTATTCCAGGTCCCTCAAGTATATAAGTGGTAAAACTCACCATATAGACCTCATGAGTTTTTAGAAAATGGATGATCCCATCAATCCACTCAATACACATTCTCCTAAACATATTCTCTATCACTCTCTATCAATCCTCAGGCTTTAGTTTTCTCTTTAATATCCATATTTTCACTTCCCACTAATGATTTCCAATTTGGAAACCTAGTTTTGTGTTATTCCAGATAACCTTCTTATTTCCCATTATCTCTTATCAAGATAAAGTTTTACTGACCCTTTATACGATGTGGGATTCCACAAAGGAATTTTCAAATGTCAAAACATTTATTACCAAGTACAATTACAAATTGTGCGGAAACAATTTTTTAAAGGGTGGATAACGAAACACTTCGAGATTTTATAAATTATTTTTTACTAAATTTAATTTATTTTATTGCTTTTGTTTCGCGCAACACCGAACCTAAATGATCCATGATATATTATTATAAACATTATAATCTATACATTAAATTGGTGGGTATAAATAGGATGAAATTATTTATGAAATATATATAAATTTAGGTCTCAATATCAATTTATTGACAAATTGATAGTAAATAATCTCCCATATTTTATTAAATTCATTTTATTCTTCACAAAAATATGTTTTCATCATAAATGATTTTTAATACTTAATGTGAGAAAACATTATGATTAATTTCTGAAACTTTTAGATAATTTTTTTCTAAAATGAACATCATTTTTTAAATAATCATATTAAAATTATCTTAGGATGAATTGTTGAGAATTTTCTGAAAAGATTGATTTTCCAGTTAATAGTGAAAAATAATGATTTTTATTAAAAACAGTATTGTGTGTCCCAAAAAAATGGTTTCAAGTTATTTTTTGTTTTAAAATAGTTTCAAATTAAAATTTATTATCTTATATTTTTAATCATATAATTAATTAAATTAGAATCAATTTTATGTTTGAATTTGGTATAAAAACATTTTTTATATGTAAAAAGGTATTTTTCTAAAAAACAATTTGTATGGGAATAATGTGTTTTTAAACTAATAAATTAAATTTATCATTATTTGTAAATTATTTTAATGAAATTTATATTATATACTTAATATAATTTTTTAACATTCAATTAATATTTTTCCAAGAATGAGATAAGAATAAACCATGTTTTATGCTAAAAAATGTATTTTCCTTAAAAAGTAGTTTTCATCATGTTTTGTGAGATTATTTTTAAACTAATTTATGGCACTTGTATGTTTTGAATTTGATAAAATTTATTTTATATTTAGAATTGGGAGGTTCAAATTTGGTAAATATTCACTTTTTATTTTCAGAAATATTAATAGTAATTGTGGTAAAACATTTCACCTCAATAAAGGGTAAATATGGTTAATCTAGGTTAAACTTACATGATAAGGCCACAAATTTTCATCCTAATTATTATTTTATGATAAAAAATTATACCATTATAATGGTATTATAAAAATTTATTTTTTAATGGACACTTTCCCATGAAAATGACCTATATAATATTTAAATCAATTATAATTACAAAGTGTCGATCTAATAGTTTTAAATATCTTTTATATGTCTACATTAGGAAAACTCAAGTTATCAAATAATATAAATTTATATATTGATATTAATGAAATTATTTTATTGGTAGAAATTTATTTCTAAATTTTTGAAATTATATAGTTACCTTAAATTCTTATATAATGCCGACACAATATTTACTCAATTATTATAAAAATAAAATAAATATTTTTAAAAGTATTAAAAGTAATTTTATTCAGGTGAGTTATAATGTTACACAAATTTTATATATTAATATGAAATATTAGTGTTTTTAATATATTATATTCAAATTCCAAATTTTTATTTATGTCTTTTAAGTCAAATTAAATTAAGAGCGTCAAAATTGATCTTAATCATATTTTATCAAAATAATACTTGATTAAATTATTTAAAAATTATAAATTTTTTAAGAAGAAAATTATGATAATATATGATTTAAAATTTCACAATTTTCCTATTTATTATTCGATTGTTACCTTATGAGTAAAAGTGTATTCCTTTAATAGTGAAAAATATGTTACCACAATTAATGTTAAAATGAGTTAACTAAGTAGTTAAACCAAATTATAAGGTTTAAAACACAACATAAAACTATCAAAAATTTATTGTATGATGTTATTTTAACCCCATACTATCTTATCTTAAAATACCTATCCTTTTAGATGAATTTTGTCTAGATAATGACTTTATTTAATTTTAATCTTTAATGAAATTACAAAAGTGCCCCTCATCTCAATTAAAAAAGGACACATCTTCCCCTCAATTCTTCACACCTTTTGATCCATCTAGCTCAACCATAAACTATAAAAATCCCTTCTAAACTTTATTATCCAAATCTTGGAGGTTCTATTATTTCCAAAAGTTCAACCCTAAAATCCTTAAGAGGAGATGTAAAGGAATTCTTTCAAAGGAAATGTAATCGATGAATTTATTTTTAATTATTCATTTACCTACTATAAATATTTTATATTATTCATAAAAGAATAAATTAAGTATCCAAAAAATATATTATTATTATTATTATTATTAAAAAACCTTTATTCACCCTCTTTCCATCAAATGTGAAGTGAAAGTATCGCTTGTGCATACATATGACTTACCATCTACACTTAACAATACAATTCATTTCTCAACACCATATTTTATAGGTGGGTTTAATATTTATAAATTATAATTATAACATAACTATAAATATTTAATGATAATATCATATCAACCTTATTACCTTCTAAACCTTTGTAAAATGATAATGTTACTTGTTCATACGTGGGAAGTACCATTTTCCTGAAGCGATTTGATTTGTTTTCCATTTCTATTTTACTTGTATGGTAATAAGTATTGATTTAATGAATATATATTATATAAATTAAATATTAATGATTCTAAAAATTTTATTTATTATTTACCTTTATTTCATTCCATATTTCAAAAAATGAAAACATCGTTTATACATACATATGCCTTATCATCTCCCTGAATGATGTAATTCATTTTTTTTCTATTTATAATTTTACGAATGACTCTAAAAATTTATATAATTGATATATATAATATATATCATGATTAAAATTTTATATATTATGGTAACATGAATAAATTAAAAGGGACAAAACTATCGAACCAAAATATATATGAAATACAAAGTAGATATCACCCAGAATAGTGATTTTAAGGAAGAATTATTAACAGATGGGTGATAAAAGGTTATAAGTAAATCCAATATATTATTATATATATAAATATTGTTCTTTAATATATTTATAATAAATCTATATCTATTATAAATGAGGTTTCAACATGTATAAAGGAATTCAAACCTAAGGTAATGGATTTTTGTCTCACTTTTATTTCTGTGAGACACATGCCATATTCACCACTTGTTTCATTTATCTAGTGAATATAATACCCATTAATTTCATTTATTATGATTATTATGAATTTTATTGGTATTAAAATATCACTAAAATGTTATTTATTTCATGGGGATTATGAATCAAATGTTACTAAAGTGGTAAATGGTTTTATGTTACAATCTCATTGTTTATCATGATTGTTTATGAATAAGTTTCTAATGAAGAATTATTATAATATACCTATAAATAAACTCATGAATGTTCTTATCCTATCTTTATTTATTAATAATTTATGTTTTCCTTTAATTTTCCTCACATTAATAACTCAATATACTAAAAATATGTTTTTAAGGTAAATCAAATTTATTTCTCTCTTTGGTCGATAAACCTTTTTCTTCAATATCTATGTTCTATAAAAATGTTAAACAAGGTTTTTAATATTATAGTATGATTTATTATAGTTATTCTTACCCTTTTTTGAAATTTCATAAACTCTTTTAAAAGTAATATTTTGGCCTTTTTTCAAATGAGGTACCTTTTGACCTTTTTTACAAAAGTGTGAAAGGAGAGTTTTGTTTTAACTTATATGGCATAAATAGAATTTACCACTATTAGGATCACTCCATACCATAAAATTTTCTTTATATGTTTACAATGATATTTTCAAATAAAAATATTTTAAAAATATTTCATTAATTTTATATTTTTTTAAAATAGATTTTTAAAGATGAAATGATATTTTCCTCAAGAATGTTTTGATGATCATGTAATGAAATTACTATTTATAAAAGAAAAATTATCTTTATTCGAATTATGATTTACTAGGGAGATGATTATACTTTATATAGATGGTTTATGATTATGATGATAATATTTTTATTAAACCTTTTCCATTTCTACAAGTTATGCTATGATGAAAAGATGAAATGTTAATGAAACTTGTTAATTTTCCACGGGTTATGCTATGATGAAATTTTTATGAAACCAATTTATCTTATTGGGTTTTTATATATTGAATGTTTTTTTCATCTTATGACATTTATATGTATGATTTTCATTATGTGATGTGTGGGACCTATATCTCCATCCAATGAATTGGGTAAAGGTTAACATGTCATGAGATAAACAAGAATGGAATGGGGAGTAAACAAAGTTCAAAAAGTGAATCTGTCTAATATGATAGTGTTGGGAGTGATCCTTGATTACTTTGATGGTATAGTAAGTGAACCTAATCCACTATTATAGTCTTGTTAGTGAACCTTGAATAATACGATAGTTTGAGGAGTGAAACCAATATACTATGATAGTCTTAGGAGTGTACCTTGATTACAATGATGGTTTGGGGAGTGAAACCAATACACTATGATAGTTTTGGGAGTGGAACTTTACTACTACATTGGTTTTTAAATTAACTCAATCCACTATGATCATATTATAAATGAGCCTTTAATACTAAGGAAATAATTTTCTATTATTATGTGTATGCCACAAATATAACTCTTATGCCTATGTTATTCTATCATGGGTCATGTTCTTTGATTACATAATGATTCATGTCTTATGAATAACCAAGATTTATACCATGACTCAAAATTATGATCTATGATATGTAGTGTATGGATTTCAATTGTTAATCTCATATTCTAATACCCTTATCCTCATGTTATTCTTGATATCTTCTTTATTACCCTTATTGAGTATTTCAGATCACCTTTTCATATGTTTCATTTCCCATTTTATTACGAATGGTTTTTGGAATGACATGTATAACAAGGGTTCTAGTTATGAAGAGCATAATGAGAGAAAATTATGAACCAGTTATTTATATGTCCAAGTTTCTAAAGATATAAGACCCATATGATTGAATATGAATCATTATGATATATAATGAATATTAATCTAATAAGATGTAATATATATGAATGAAAAATATGGGTCCCTATATTTGATATCAGATTAGGGTTTATTTAATATTTGGAAATTAGGATAAAGAAACTTTAGTGAGAACCATGGGCATAGTTCTAAGTATAGGATAATATCCTAATGTTTGGGTAATGACCATGGAAAACCTAGGTTTGATATAATGTTCCATATATTGAGAAAAAGGTTCCATGATTTATACATACTTTGAATGATATTTCATGATTATTTGATAGATTACTTTGATTATTATAGTTTGACACTCACACTTTTCTTTTTGGTTTTAGTTAATGGTTAGAACCAGAAGACATCATGATAACTATGAATGTGATGGACAATGAAATGATTATCCACCGAAGAAACTGAATGAGATAAGAAATGGAAGGTGAAAACTTGTGATTATTTCTAAGAAGATATTGTGATATATTATTAAGAACATAAGAATAGGTGAGTTTCATAGCAATACAAATAAGAGGAAAATTTAATTTTATAGAATTTTAGGTGGAAAAAATCAGGGAATTAAATAATTTCAATTTCCTTTTTATCAAGAATGTGGGAAGAAGAACTAAGAAGAGTATCTTAAATGGATGGGAAGATGTTTTCTATGTGGAATTAAAGGTCATAGAGTAATTAATTTCCAAGTAATTTGATGTCTTATATGTGGAAAACCTAGGAATTAACTAAGTAACCACCCTTTTATAAATTCTAAATATTATACCAAGGAAATATTCTATTACAAATGATTTAAGTGAAAGGATTGATGTTTTTATATATCATTATTCAATAATTACATTGTATAAGTGTTACATTAGTGAAAGTTTTAATATAAGGATTGTTGGTTGGAGTAGATGACTCAAGAGGGGGGTGAATTGAGTATATATAAAAATTTCTTTTAAAATTGGTTCATTGAAAAATATCCCCCAATTAAAATATAATCAAAGTTAGTTTGTAGTGAATTTATAAAAGTCCTAAATGTTCAATTAATTTCTCAGAATATTGATTAGTTCTCAGCTTCACCAATCTAAAGATTAGTCAAAATTTTGAAAATACTCTACTGATTCAAAATAGATATAAACACTTTCGAAACTAACTATCAAAGTTCAATTTAGATTAATTTGAAATGAATTAAACACAGATTAGATTAATAAAAAAGACAAATATACAACGGATAAAAATAAGAGGTTCAGTCTCAAGATGAGACTTAGTCCTCTCCACTTGGTGATCAACTTCCACCAAGATGTTTATATTAATAAACTTTTGATCCACACCCTGGACCAGGGTTCACAATAGCACAAAGGGATGTCCAGGTCACACTTGACCTCTACCATAGTTATTCATGGGAAAACTAACAAACAGATCACACAAGATCTCTTCCACTATTCTACATGGGATACAAGAGTAAAAAGAGATTGAGAGTGAGGATAGTTAGTATCCTCCAGTAATGCATAAGATATAGTGTGTGTGAAATAATAAGATGCACACACTGCACAAATTGTAAACACAAGATCACAATATAGTTATAAATGAAGAATAGAGTTTAGAAATCTTTGTGTGGTATGTGGTGAAGCACTGGACTCAATGGATGTAGTGACAATGATATTTGAGTTCTCTTTTGGATGTTGTCTTCTGAAAAGAGTATCACAACCTTTGTACTCTATCATCTAGGAGTGAAAAGGTTCATCTCTTTGATGTTAAGATGTTAAAATAGCTTCATTAGGTTGTTTCTTGTAATATTAAACTTCTTTTGTACTCAAGATTCGAGTTCTTCTATTTTCAATGTTTTGCACATTCACATGGTCTACCTTTCTTTTTATCCCATACAATATATTTATAGGTTGATCTTGTAATCCTTTTACACTTCAAAGTTTAGTAGGCATGAAGATCTCTCCATGTGCATGTACCTCGTACTATCTAAAAATATTTCTATAGACAACATTAAATAATGTCATAAACATTAATTTTTATAAATATGATAGTTAGAAATAAATTTGAATTAATAAATTTGAAATATTATTTATGACTATCGGTGAGTCATAAGTATCAGTGAGTCATTTGTGCTATCATTCTGTCAGTATCAGTTTGTTTGCATTGGTGAGTTGTCATCGGTGTGTCTTCCATCGGTGTGTCATCTATCGATGTGTTGTCCATCGGTGTGTCATACATTGGTGTGTTGAACATTGGTGTGTCGTACATCAGTGTGTCAAACATCGGTGTGTCGTACATAAGTGTGTCGAACATCAGTGTGTCGTACATCGATGTGTCATCCATCAGTGTGTTGTTCATCGGTGTGTCGAACATTGGTGTGTCAAACATAGGTGTGTTGAATATCGGTGTGTCAAACAAACTATTGGTGGTAGGGACTCTGAGAAACTAATGAAGTGTCTGTCTTACACAGAACACTACTAGATTAAGTGACATCCAAAAATACATTTAAATATATAATTTTCAACATATTGAATCGTAAATATAGTTTATTGATTTATTGGAAAGTATTGTATAGTACAACTTAATTAAAGTCCTTAGAGATATTAAATGGCATGAAATAGTAGAATCTGTAGATTGACATTATTTGTGATTATGAAAACTACTATAGTATAGAGGGTCCAACAATCTCCTCATTTTTGATAATCACAAATTATGACATACTTGTAAAGTTAAGAAATAATAATAACTTGACTTAGTATACTTCACTGAATGTGATTATTCAATATAACTAAAGATTTCCCTTGTGTGTGTTTTTAAAACCAAGCTCCCTCTCAACTATTGGATCAGAGAAAAAAATATGTATATAGATTTTGTTGAGTACATGCCACGTGTCCTATGACAGAGTTCTCCCCTGAAATTAATAATGTATGCCTAAAATTTTCTCCCCCTTTTTGGATTAGCAAAAAAATGTTAAGAAAAGGAGAAAGAAAGAAGAGAAATAGCATGAGAAGACAAAAAAGGTTTCCATTAATATTCAAAAGAGTACATACATCAAAATAAAGAGATAAATATCTATCAAATAGAAAATCCACCACTAAGGGTTTGGATTCTGAGGTGCTTTTCCTTTATCCAAAAGAGTAGGAGTAGGATTACAAGGTTTGGGAGTGGTAGTGGGAAGAGGTGGCATGAAGACAACACCAGGAAAGGTAACACCTGTAGGGATATTTTCTGCAAGGCTAGGACCTCTTTCTGACGACATGCAATTGGGAGATTTCTCTGTAATGATGGGTCGAATCTGGGAAAGAGCCTAAGAGACAGTCATTGGAGCAGGAGGCCGAGAGGTAGTGCCAATGGAAGAAATAGGAGGAACCAAAATTGCTTCAGCTTGAACATGTAGATACAAATTGAAGAGCTTGATGAAATAATTGATGATTTCACCACCATATTGCATGTCCTTCTTGAAGTCATCCTTATTCTCCATGAATTTATTCAATAGAGGGGTAAAATCCTTCAATTGAGTCACTTGTTTCTTGAAGGATTTTTTACTAGAGTAATTATGAGATTTTCGGCTAAAAACATGAAGCTATTGATGAGATCAAGCTTGGTATAGATCTTAGTAAAGTATTTTTTCACTTTCTCTCTAATCACATTCTAAGAAGCAGAGGATTCATTTGTTCACTACCTTACCATATTCTACACAAGGCCTGTATTTATATGTACCTTTACAAGAGTTTCTTTGTCTGAATCACTATGAAGATTCTGAAGTTCCTCTCTGATCACAGTCTTGAGAGATTCCAAATCAGTAATAGCACTTTTCATACCTCTAGAATTGGATGGAACAATAATCATTTTTCCAAGATCCTCTTTTAACTTCTTTAAATCTAAACTTAGTATATGAGTCACCAAGTTCCTAAGAACTTCTTGTACACCACTAAAGGAGGTCTTGAAATCAGAGGTTATAGAATTTAATTCATTTCTCATCTTCCTTACTTATTCTCTCAGTAATGTATTATGTCTAATTATGGTTTCAGTTGTGGTAATGATATTTGGTTGAATATCCTTGATTACCATCCTTGCAATATTTTCTGCATCTACATCCAAAATACCTATTGAAGTGGAGGATTCACTTTTAGATTCAACTGAGGCACTCACTGAATCACAAAGATAATTTTTGAAAAGATTGAAACCAGCCTTAGTAACATATTCACTAGGTACTGGCTGTGCTACTAGCTCTACAGCTGGAGGTGCAACTGGTGGAATAGGTGTAGGAGGTTATACTTCATCTCAGGCCTATGGAGTAGGAGGAAGAGGCACCCTCTTTTCATTATAGTCATATTCCAACCCAAATAGAATGTATCCGAGATCATTATTCCACTCTTGAGTGCAGGTCCAGTCTCTTGGACCAATAGTATCAATCTTGACTCTTCTGCCCTGAGGCTCAGGTACAATATCATCTTCATATTTATCTTCTTCATCCTGACCTCTACCCAAAATAACATTTCTGGGCACAAGTACCCACTGAAATTGTGGTTCTGCATGAGCTCCAACCACTTCAACTTCTCCAAGCACTCTCAATCTGAGGAACCTGATCCTCAACCAATTCTTTGTGGCCACCAACCATAAGTTCATGCAACTCTTGAATAATTTCATGATTTTCAATAATATTATGGGGAGATCTATCCTCATGAACAACATCCCCATGATCAACAACCTCCTATTCAATAGGATCAACACCATCAGTAGATCCATGTACAGATTCCTCTCTGGATCTGTCAAATACTTGTTGTCCCATTTTTAACAAATCACTGACATTCTCATCATTTCCCCCTTCATCATCATCATCATCATCATCATCAGACTCTTCATCTTAATTAATCACATAAACTTAAACTCTATTAACCTCGGTCTCTTCCTCATTCTCATAACCTAACAAAGGTTCCCTTAAGGGTAAATTCAAATGTGGACTAGCAGGTCCATAAGACATATATTTGGGGATTTTAGCAATATCGAGTTCACTCCTATCATTAAAAGGAGATCCTTATTCCCTTGGAAACTTAGCCTCAGCTTCCTCATTAGAATATATAGGTTACTATTCTAATTTTAGGCCTGGATAAACTTGATCCTTTGGTCTAGTAGGATGGTCAATTGGATTGAATTCATCATACAACCTTTCCTTATCTCCTACCCAACATTTCTTCCATGGGTTCTAGAAAATCTTCACTCTCTTACAAATATCTTTCTGAAGGTAGAAACCACTACATTCACTTATCACTTCATCTCCATCTTCCACACAACCCAACTTTTTAACATGGCATAGATCATCCTAGGATAGTACAAACATGTTGCCTTCTTGGATGGATTTATCATATCAGATACATAAACCATTAGATACTTAAAATGGTTCACATTTATTCCATTTTTCAATAGATAGATCAAGAATACATCCTAATACTTCACATCATGAAATCTCCCTTCCTTGGGTAGATTTGATGTTTTATGAACATAAAAAGTAACCTTGACACTCCACTGAATTAACTGGAAGTAGTCCTCCTAGATTCTCCACTTCCAGTTAGCTTCTTTAGAGTATCTTCATAAGAAAAAAAATCAGATGAATGTAAAATATTACCCTGATAATCAACATAGAAACCTTCATGAAGCATCTTCAAGAACTCATCCCATTCCTTAGATGAAAAAGATATCTCTTTTACCTTTACCACTGACTTCATCCTTGCTTCCTTAGCTCCATCCAAGGATATCTTCAAATGTCAATAAAACTCACGTACTAGCTAGGGATAATAAGGCCTTTCATTGTTTGAGAACCAGATCAACCACCATTGAGATTCCAGAACTCTTAACAAAAATGACTTGATTGACAGAAGCCACTCAGCATACACTTCCTTCTCAGCTGTAACTACTCGTCTTTCCAAGCTTGCTTTGGAGTCCCATCGGACTCACCCTTGTGATGCTTAGCTGATAGAGATTTGCTCGTATCTTCCATCACACACTTCATCCCTCCCATTTGAGGGTTTAGATTCTAAAGGAGTTTAGAGGTCAAGGGTCAAGAGATAGAGTGACAAATGGATGGACGTTTTATGGTAAAGGGAATGTGAAAGATCAAAGTGGATTAAATTTGATTTATCATTTAGGGATCATAAAATCATAAAGCATAAAATTTAAAAGCATAAAAAAGAACACAAAAAAATATTGTTTTATTTTAAAATAGAAAGAATTACAAAAGAGTCCTTACATACATCGGTTTCATAGAATCAGTTTTACATGAACGGTTTCAAGTGATCAGTTTCAAGAGATCAGTTTTACAGACCAGTTTTAAGAGATCGGTTTTATGGATCGGTTTAAAGGATTGGTTTTAGGGATCAGTTTCAAGGATCGATTTAAAGGATTGGTTTCAAGGATCAGTTTTAGGGATCGATTTCAAGGATAAATTTCAAGGATCAGTTTCAAGGATCGGTTTCAGGGATCAGTTTCAGGGATCGATTTCAAGGATCAGTTTTAGGGATCTGTTTCAACGATCAGTTTCAAGGATCAGAGATGATTTTTTGGAATTTAGAGATTTATCATTCCTAGTTCATGTTTTATGTAGTTCATTCTCTCAGAGTTTAAGGGTTTAGTGAAAATATCAGCAAGATGATGCTCATTCCCAATAGACACAAGAGTTATATGACCTTTTTGATAATGATCTCTCAAAAATTGATTTCTTATATCAATATGTTTTTTTCTAGATTGAGAAATTGGATTATTAGAAATGTTAATATCACTTGTGTTGTCACAGTTTATGGGGATATGCCAGAATTGAAATCCATAGTCTAATAAAGTGTGTTTCATCCACATAATTTGTTCACAATAACTACCAACATCAATTTATTCTGCTTTAGCAGTTGATAATGCAACTAAATTTTGCTTTTTTACTACACCATGATATTAGCGACTTTCACAAAAAGTAAAATGTTCCATAGGTACTCTTTCTATATAACTTACATCCACCAAAGTCAGCATCTGAATAGCTAACTAAATCAAAAGGTTATCCTTTAGGATAGAACAATCCTAAATTAGTTGTATAATTGAAGTATTTGAAAACTCTTTTAACAACATTTAAATGTGAGTATTTTGGGTTTGATTGAAATCTTTCACACATACACAGACTAAAAATAATATTTTGCGTACTAGTAGTTAAGTATATTAAACTCCCAATCATTCCTCTATAAGCAGTTTGATCAACTGATTTTCCATTTTCATCAAGATATAAATTACATGTAGAACTCATAGGGGTTTCAAAACTCTTAAAGACACAACTTTTTCAAAATATCTTTACTGCACTTACTTTGATTTAAAATAATACCTTCTTTATTTTGAAATATTTTAAATCCGATAAAATATTTAAGTTCACCCGTCAAACTCATTTCAAACTCATTTTTCATTATTTATAAAAAATAATTACATAAATAATTTTTAGAAGATCCAAAAATAATGTCATCTACATATATTTGAGCTATTAAAACTTCTTTTGAAATTATTTTTATAAACAATGTAGGATCTGAAATTCCTTTTGTAAAGCCTTTAGAAATAAGAAAATTACTCAACCTTTTATACTAAGCTCTTGGATCTTGTTTCAAACTGTATAAAGATTTAGATAATTTGAACACTTGATTTGGAAAAAGTGGATTCATAAAACCTGGGGGTTGTTAAAAAAAACATCCTCAATTATATAAACATTTAAGAATACAATTTTGACATCCATTTGATAAAGTTTAAAATCCAAGTGTGCTGCATAGACAAGTAAGATTCTAATGGATTCAAGTCTAGCTACTGGTGCAAAGGTCTCTTCATAATAAATTCCCTCTTCTTGATTATATCCTTGTTCAACCAATGTAGCTTTGTTTATAACTAAATTTCTATCTTCATTTACTTTATTTCTAAACACCAATTTGGTTCCTATGGTCAAAGTTTCTTTTGGTCTATCTACGAGTTTCCAAACATTATTTTTTTAAAACTGATTAAGTTCTTCTGGCATGACCATTATCCAAAATTCATCATTGATTGCATCATTGATATTTTTATGTTCAAGTTGTGACAAGAAATATTTATGTTGAACCTGGTTTCTCAAGGAAGCTCTAGTTTGTGTTCCTCTATCTAAATATCTTACAGCAACATCTAAGGGATGATTTTAAGGGTCCTAGTTAGTCTAGAAAATGCTGGGATTGTTATTTTAGGTTGGTCAAGTTGATCTGGTTCATTATGGTTAGGATCTAAAGAATTTCCAGAACTAGAAATTTTCACAGATTCATTCACATGATGATTTGAGGTTTTATCATTAATGTTCAGATTGGACATATCCTCTTCAATATTTTCTAGTGAAGTGTTAGGCTCATGTGGATCTGTTTCATCAAACTTGATATGTACAGATTCCTGCACACATTTTGTTTTCTTATTAAAGACTCTATATGATTTTCTTGTTGTAGAATATCCAAGAAATATTCCTTCATCACTTTTGAAGGAAAATCTATCTAAATTATATTTAGTGTTTAGAATATAAAATTTACATCCAAACAATTTAAAATAACCTACTTTGGTTTTTATATTATTCCACAAATCGTAAAGAGTTTTCGTAATAATGGGTCTAATTAAGACTCTGTTTATTATATAACAATCTGTATTAACAGCTTCAGCCCAGAAATAAATCCGTAGTTTATATTCATTAAGCATAGTTCGGGAAATTTCTTGTTGGGTTCTATTTCTTCTTGCTACCACACCTTTTTTTGAGGTGTCCTAGGGGTAGAGAAATTATTATTATAGCCATTTTGTGAGAAAAAAGATTCAAAATATCGATTATCAAACTCATAACCATGATCAATTCTTAAGGATTTAATCTTATGTCCACTTAGATTTTCTACAGTCCTAGCATACTTAGATAAGTGAGAACAAGCTTTACTCTTGTGTGCTAAGAAAAAGGTCTAGGTGTACCTAGAGAAATAATCTACAAGAACATAAACATAGTTCATCCCATAGAGGCTCAAAACTCTAGATGGTCTAAACAAATCCATGTTAACCAAATCAAGAGGTTGATAAGTAGTCACTTCTTTCTTTGGTTTGAAAGAGATTTTATGTTGCTTTCCTTTTTGACAAGGATTACACACCTTATTGTCTGGAAACTCTAATTTGGATAGGTATTTAACTAAACCTTTTATAGTTAACTTCTTAAGAGAGCGTATGTTGAAATTTCCTAGTATTTTATGCCAGATCCAAGACACTTTGTGAAAAACATTTAGACAAGAGACATTCTGTGGGGCTAGTGTGTCTAGATTTATAGCATATACATTATCATTTCAAAAAGCAGTAAATACTAAGTTATTATTGGAATAAAAATCATGGAATGAATAATTTTTGAATTTTAAATTAAATCCATCATCACATAATTGAGATATGCTGAGCAGGTTATACTTTAATCCATCAACATAATGTACTTTGGAAATTGAAATAAAGTTAGGGTTACCAATCTGGCCTAGGCTGATGATTTTTCCTTTACCACTGTCACCAAATGTGATATGTACTCCATCAATCTTGATAATACTTTTAAAGCTTAAATAATCACCTGTCATATGTCTTGAACAACTACTGTACAAGTACCACAACTTTTTACATGATCCCTTTATACAATTTACCTACAAAATAGTTCATCCAAGAAATTACTTTGGTACCCATATTTGTCTGGGTCAACATACATTAGTGATATAAGCTTTATAAACCCACAATTTTCTTATTGGATTATTATATGCAGAATATAGAGTGTTTGAAAAATAAACTCTGTTTGGTCTTGAAGAATTGGATGCTGTAAAAGAATTCTTGGAACTGGAACTTGTAACAAAATTCTGGTTTTTGAAAAAAGTAGAAAATTTTCTTGATTTGGTTAAAAATGTGATTTGGATAAATTCCATTTTCCTGGTTGATATTCAATACCAAGGGTATACTTAGGAGCTATTTGTTTACCAAGCATTTGAGTAAGAGTATTTTTCCCCTTGGTAAACTTTTCTAAGTCTTTCTTCAATTGCTCATTAGACATTTTTAACTCATTATTCTCCTAGAGCAGTTGAGAATTTTTCTCTTTTTTAGTTGTAAGTTCATATTTAATAGTCATAGTAGGAGCATGCTGTTTTTTTTAAATATTTATACTTATCTTTCAACTCATTACATGTTTCTTCTATCATGTGGCAATATTCAAATAATTCATAATTTTTCATATTCTCAGACTCCCTTTCAGAATAATAAGAATTATGTACAGGAGAGTCTAAGGTTATCTCAGTTGTGTTTGTCATAAAACACATATTATCCATATCATCTTTCTCATTTTGAGAAGAATCAGATTCACTAGAGCTATCCTCAGAGGAACTCCAGGTGGTCTTCATTGATTTCTTATACTTTATATCCTTATTTTCATACTTTTTATTGTATTTCAACTTTGTACAGCCAGCCTTGACATGTCCTTTCCTTTTACATTTGTATAAAATTATCTCTTTTGACTTATCATTTTTCATCCAATCCTTTTTCCAATTACCCTTGTTATCATAATTTCATTTGGAATTGGGATTTCTGAAAAAATTCTTTTCCCTATAAAATTTCTTGAATATTTTGGTCAGCTGGGCCATTTATTCATCACTATCCAAAGCTAATTCTTTACTACTGGAGCTTTCAATAACAGCTTGAACTTTCTCCATGTCCCTACTTCTAGATGCAGTTATCTTGAAAGATACATACTTTCTTTTGGGTTCATCCACTTATGGATTTACCTTAAATTCCTCTTCATAAATCATTAATTTTCCAATCAACTCCTTCACTGACATCTTATCAATGTTTCATGATTCTCAAATGGATACAGATGTCCCATGCTATCTTTCTGGTAAGCATTGTAGAATCCTCATAATCTTCTCTTTGGCTGTAACTTCTCTTCCTAAATAAATAATGGTATTCACAATCTCATTTAACCTGAGATATATATCAGAAATAGATTATCAGGCTTCATTATGAAGTTTTAATATTTAATAGTATAAGTATTTAATCTAATTTCTTTAACATTAGATGTTCCCTCATGAAAAACAGACATAGTGTCCCAAATCTCATGTGCAGTTTTACAAGTAGAAATATGGTTAAACTCTTCATCACCTAGTGAATAGTATAGAGCATTTATTGCTTTAAAATTATTGTTATAGGAAGTATTGGTTGGTTTATCCCAAGTGTTTCTAGTAGTTTTAGGAATTTCATATTTACTTTCAATAGCAGTTCGGATTTCAAATCCCATGCTTTTTAGATGTATTTTCATTTTAAGCTTCCACTGAGCATAGTTAGTTCCATTAATGAAAGTAGGTCTATTGGTAGAATCCCCTTCTAATCTATTATCCATGATAAAAATTGTAAAAGAATTTAAAAGAGATATAAATTTAGAAATAACATAAATTTTGAGATCTTTGAAAAACAACTACAATCACAGTTGACAAGATTTGAAAACTGGGAATAAATTTTTTTTATTCCATCTGATACCAAATGTTGGTCGGAGCAGATGACTCAAGGGGGGGGGGGGTGAATTGAGTATCTATAATTTTTTTTGTTAAAATTGGTTCTTTGAAAAATATCCCCCAATTAAAATATAATCAAAGTCAGTTTGTAGTGAATTTATAAAAGTTCTGAAGGTTCAATTAATTTCTCAGAAGATTGATTAGTTCTCAGCTTCACCATTCTAAAGATTAGTCAAACTTTTGAAATTACTCTACTGATTCAAAATAGATATAAACCCTTGCTAAACTAACTATCAATGTTAAATTTTGATTAATTTGAAATGAATTAAACACAGATAAAATTAATAAAAAAGACAAATACACAGAAGATAAAAACAAGAGGTTAGTCTCAAGTTGAGACTTAGTCCTCTCCACTTGGTGATCACCTGCCACCAAACAGTTTACAATAATAAACTTTTGATCCACACCCTGGATCGGGGTTCACAATAGCACATAGGGCTCTCCAAGTCACACTTGACCTCTACCACAATTATTCACGGGAAAACTAACAAACATATCACACAGGATCTCTTCCACTGTTCTACGTGGGATACAAGAGTAAAAAGATATTGAGAGTGAGGATAGTTAGTATCCTCTAGTTATGCACATGAGACAGTGTCTGTGAAAAAAACATAAGCACACACTTATCAAATAGTAAACACAATATCACAATAAAGTTATAAATGAAGAATAGAGTTTATAAATCTCTGTGTGTTATGCAGTGAAGCATATGACTCAATTGATGTAGTGACAATGATATTTGAGTCCTCTTCTGGAATTTGGCTTCAGAACAGAGTATCAAAACTTCTGTACTCTAGGTTCCAAGAGTGAAAAGGCTTATCTCTTCTATGTTAGGATGTTCAAAGAGCTTCAGTAGGTTGTTTCTTGTAATATTAAACTTCTTGTGTACTCATGCTTCTAGTTCTTCTATTTTCAATGTTTCACACATTCGAACAGTCTGCCTTTATTTTTTCTCATGTCCGATAAATTTTTAGGTTGAGCTTGTAATCCTTTTATACATCAAGGTTCAGAAGGAATGAAGATCTCCCCACATGCATGTACCTCATACTGTATACAAATAGTCCTATATAAAACATTAAATAATGTCAGAAACATTAATTTGTCTAATTATGACCATTAGAAATAAATTTTAATTAATAAATTTTAAATAGTATATATGACTATCGGTGAGTCATAAGTATCAGTGAGTTATTTGTGTTATCGGTCTGTCAACATCGATGAGTTGTCATCAGTTTGTCGTCCATCAGTGTGTCATCCCTTGGTGTGTCGTACATCGGTGTGTCGAACATCGGTGTGTCGTACATCAGTTTTTCAAACATAGTTGGGTCGTACATCGGTGTGTCGTCCATCGGTGTGTCTTCCATCGGTGTGTCAAACATCGGTATGTCAAACATCAGTGTGTCAACCATCGGTATGTTGAAAAAACTATTAGTGCTAGGGACTTTGAGAAACTAATGAAGTGTTTGTCTTACATAGAACACTACTAGAATAAGTGACATATAAAAATACATGTAAATATAAACTTGTAAACATATTGAAGCATAAATATAGTTTATTTATTTATTGGAAAGTATTTTAAAATACGAATTAATTAAAGTACTTAGAGATATTAAATGGAATGAAATAGTAGAATCTGTAGATTGACAAGATTTTTGATTATGAAAACTACTATAGCAAATAGGTTCCAACAAGGATCACGAAACATTTAAGGATTATTCCAAAGTAGTATTTGAAAAAAATTGTTGAAAGTTATTGATAACTAAGAAAATTCATTTAATGGTAACATGATAAATTTTATTTGGGAAAAAGTGATGATTGAAATTAATGAATTAAATGGGATAATATTGGTGTCCTTAATAGGGGTTACTGATTTTATGCCAAAGTGATTTAGGTCATATTTGATGAAGTTTATTGAATTTTTTGATTTATGGAAATAGTATATGATTTTATTTAGAAAATAAGTATTGTGTTTTCAAGTAAGGATAACTTATGAGTTATGGAAACTATCATGGATTCATTGAATTAAGGTTGATCATATGTTTAAAGGCTTAGACACCTCTTTTTGAAGGCTTTAAGGGATGGGTTTTTGAGGTTATTTGAATATTTTACTGGGTTTTAGTAAGAATACAATATCTAGGTTTAAATAACCCTCTAGGTTATTATATGAATTGATGTTAAAGTAATTATGGTCTATTGTATAGTGGGATATATATAATATTTATAGTTGAAAAGTGATTCAATTCAAGGTGATATTTTCATAAATATTTATGGTCAAGTTAAGAATTACCTTTCAAGTTAGCATCTTAATTTGATTCATGATATTTTGGTAAATATTACTACATTACAAGATTATATAGTGATTTATAATAGTTATTAAGTGTATTTTGGGAGATATTTCATTGGGTTGAGGTATATTTAACCCTAAGTTTTAACAAGTCATTTAACATGACATATTTTTTAGGAATAATGTAGTTAAAATTTTAAAGATGTAAGATGAAGGGTATGATATATCCTTTAAGGTTATAAAAATCTTTAATACTGAGGTTATTGAGGTAAGTTGCGATGTAATATTATTTATTGAGTCTAACCTGTGTTTTTATTAAGGCATTGAAGATTAATATTGTATTTCTTCATATAAAGGTTTATTCATTTTGGGAATTATCTTTCCTTGAGATAACCTTTTTTTTGGTTTTCATTAATGCCTAAAGATATGAGGAATATATTGATATATTTTTTCAATCCATTATAAGTTTATTTTAGTGCTTCTGGCATAAAAAAATTCATCTTTAATACTCATCATTTGGATAAATAGATTATATTGTTGTGGAAATTGATTAAAGGATGAAATTCTACATGTTAAGTATGTGTATTTACTTATGTTATTAGTTTAGATTATAAAGGAATTTATTAACTATAGTAATTATATCTTAATACATAATTTTTTTCCTATAACCTTCAATTTTTATGAATTGGTGGTCTTTTAACTCCTCACTAATTAATGGTTTTATGGTTATTAATTTTGTCCTGACCATGTTCTCTATCAGTGTCTATAATTCCTTGTGTGTTAGTTTTCTCTTCCATATCGATATTTTCAATTCCCACTAATTTTATCCTATTTTAAAATCTTGTTTTTTATTCTATATGTCCTTCATATTTCTTTCTCTATATTATCAAGAGGAATTTTTACTCACCCTTTTTAAGATTTGAGTTTCCACAAAAAAAATTTTAATTGTCAAACCTTTGATTAATGATCTCAAGGATGAAATTTATTAAAGTGGAGGTGAATTTAATACCCTAAGGTTTTATTTAAAAAAATTCAATTAAATGTAATTTCTTAGATAGCTTTCATTACATGCAACACCGAGCCTAAAAAACATTGATGTATTATAATGAACATTATAACCTAGCCATTAAATTGGAAGGTATAAATAGGAATAAAATATTTATGAAATATATATATGTCAAATTCAATATATATTTATTAATAAAATCTTATTAAATAATCATCTAATTTTTAGTAAAGTCATTTTATTCTTTTAAAAAATACATTTTCATCAAAAACGATTTTTATTAATTTTTATGAGAAAATATTATGATTAATTTATAGAAATTTTATATTTTTTTTGTAAAATGAATGTAATTTTTGAAATCATCATATTAAAATAATTTTAGGTTGAATTTTTTAGAATTTTTGAAAAAATTTATTTTCCAGTGAATAGTGAAAAATACCATTTTTTATTGAAAATTATATTTTATGTCATATAATGTACAAAGTTCCATTTTATTTAAAAAAATTTCAATATAAAAATATTTTTTTTACATTTTAAAAATAAAATTTAGTTCATTGGAATCAATTTTATGTTTAAATATGCAATAAAAACATTTTTTATATGTAAAATGACATTTTTTTCTAAAATTATATTTTTATGAGAAAAATGTGATTTTATCTTAATAAATTAAATTTATAAATATTGATCAATTATTTTAGTGAAATTTAAATTATATATACAAAAATATATTTTAATGCTCATTTAATATTTTTTCTAAACATGAGATATGAATAAACTATGTTTTATGCTTAAAAATGTCTTTTTCTAATTTTTTTTTCATTTCATTTTGAGTGATTATTTTAAAATTATTTTCTTACATTTATATTTGTTGAATTTTATAATTTGTTTTTCTATATTTTGAATCTTGAGGTTCAAATTCGGTAAATTGAGCCCTTTTATTTTTAGCGAACATGAATAGTAAATATAGTTAAATTTGTCACTTTGGTAAAGGGTAAATCAAGTTAATATAATTTAAAACTAAGTCATAAGGATGTAATTATTCATAATAATTCTTATTGAACTAATTTAATTATAACCTTATCACCTTAGGCTCAAAATTTATTTATTTTAATGGAAACTTGTCCATTAAAATGAAATAAATAATATTTAATGTAATGAAAGTTACAAAGTTTCACTCTCTTAGTTTTTGTAATGCCCCGACCCTAGTTACCCAGAGTCGGTGCATTACTTCGTAACATTGGCATGATCACAAAAGATCAAGTCTCGAAAGACCGATTAGTTTAGTAGCCTTGGAAACACTAGATATATTAATAAATGTTACATTACATCACAAAGTGAAAAACTACAATAACATAGTCTCTATTTTCCACACTCATATCCCCTTCAGACTATCCCTGCAGGTCATTCCTATAATACTTCATCACATCCTGGAAAAAATTAAAACATTGAAAGGGGTGAGCTCAGATGCTCAGTAAGGATAACAATATTGCGGAAGCTTTCATAAATAAACATTAACATTTAAGGCAATGTATAACTAAAACAAAATCCTTTTAAACTTGAACTTTTTCATAATATGGAAAAACTAAAATGAAATAATTCCATTTACTTACTCACATGGATATTCTACTAGTCGAATAATCACATGAAATATCAATAACCACTTTCATAATGATGGAATGCATAATGCCAGACTATCATAACCACATAGCCAAGACCTCGTGCCAAGACCACAAATAATATTTTGTCAAGGCCTCGTGCCAAGACACTAGTTTGTCTCATGAGACCTACCGATGCATCTAGGAGCTATAGCGGGCTCCACCCGTCACTTATTAAGTCCAATGCATTCCTCATATGAACAGGTTTAAACATATCATAAACCATAACATAATCGTATCACATAAAACATGCATAAAGGAAACATAACATTTCCACATTTCAATCACAATATATCAATACAACACATTGATATAATAAAAACACTTTCAAAACCATTTTCAATACCAAAATAAAAGAAAAGTAAAACATGGTATTTATTTTTCTTTTTAAAAAAAGGCATGGCTTGTAGAGGAAGCCGAAACTCAAATAATGGTCATGGCGGCGAAGAAGTCGTTGTCGCCGCATACGTACGACAAAAACATTCCCTTTTGTCATTTAGTAAACGCTTCGTATAAAAATATTCCTTTTGAATAAACATAAAAGTCAAAGGGGTTTATACACCGTATAAAAGAAGGTTGTGTATAAAACAAAATATGCCTCAATGAACGGAGATTGAGACGAAGTCCCATACAAAGATCATTTTTTTAAATAAAATAGATCTATTATGTGTATTCACTATAATTACACATAAAGAAAGTACAAATAAAAGATAGGACATAATAATATCATGACGTAATTTGAAAGTAGGAGATTAACCCAAAGAATAGAAATTGGGTTAAGAAGTTCCCTTACCTTGCGTCCTGTCTTGACTCGACCGTTCTTTAACCTCCTGAATAATAAACTAGAGATAATTTATAATTTCTTAAGAACCTTTTTCAAGTTTTTTATTCCTTTTATATCACTTATTAACATATTATGAACATTATGTAATTATTTAAGTTAATAACGGTCGTTTTGTCGATCGTTGGTACTTGAGTCAAAAATAAACTTCTTATAATTACAGGTTGTTCATGTGGTGAAATATCCATTATATCCAGAATTATATTCATGATATAGATATCATATATCTCATATATATCCAGTATATACATGCATTTATAATATTCCATAACATTTAGAGGTAAGAAATGAAATGCACCGTTCATGGAGATGGTAAGCCGTACGTACGCATGAACGCTACTTTCATTTCTATTTGGTATTTAATGAAATCATAATGAAATAAAGGTATATTATAATTCCAGTATAATATCATATATAATATCATTTACTCCATCCTTTATACATCCGACATATGAAATTAACGACTCAAATCACTTTGAGGGGGCGGTAGTCCGCACTTCCTAAAATGAAAATATCGCGTTTACCCATAATGGAAACAATAAAGGTATGCCATAAATGAAAAATACAGAACCTTAAGTAAAACATAAACATATTATATATTATGTATAAATAGAGTGAAATCTTAATGTCCACCTTTGAAGGTGTTATATAAGTGTTGAACAATCATCGTTTCGTGAGGCAGAAATTCTCCATCCACAGAAACAATATGTTCTTTAACCATTAGATGTAGGTTTGTGTAAGTGTAGCTCGAATACTTCTTATAACAACATCCTAGTATATTGAGGATACTGGTGTTGTTACAAAAGAAATGAATAAAAAGTGTTTAGGGGGTTGGATAATCAAAATAAAACAAAATAACATAAGCGAAGACATTACCTTAAAATCGAGTAACTCTTTTGATTTGAGCCAAAGGCTTCCTTGGGAAGAATTCTGCCCAAAGTGAGGCTTCTAGGAGTAAGGTAGGAAAGTTGGGAGAGTATTGGGGCAGAGGTTGGCTGAGCCAAATGGATTTAAGGTGTGAATAAGGTGGGAGTGGTGGGGGCCTTTTATAAGTGGAGAGGAGGGGCACTCTTGAAAAGATTGAAATGTTACTTTATTATGAAATTATTTTCGGATTCTAAAGGTACCACAATGATATATTTCAAGGATAAGGTGATAAGGGTTCTAAATCTACTCATCCAATAGGTTTGTGACAAGTTTAAGCCTTTGATTTTACATTATCTTTTCATTTTATTTAAATCGCTAATTAATGAGGTAATCGCTGCATCATCATTGTGTCATAAAACTTTTAATTTATTTAATGTCTAAAAATTATAAAAAAAATATCATGATGTTTTAAATCTTTTTATCTTTATAATGAATATTTATAGTAGAAAATATGACTTGTATAACCCCATTTAAAAATTGTTTTAGTAAAACAACTCATGTTTGTGACATTTTTATTTTAACATTAAATAAAGGTTTTTAATGTCATTTTCCTACCAAAGTGGATCCATGGGGTCCCCAAGTTGACCCATGTATTTTATTGGTCTTCCATGACTCGTCCAATAGAGGTAGGACAAGTGTAAAGGTCATTTCATATTTTTATAATACCATTTTTACCTTAAATTTCACTAATGACCTTTAATCGCGATTAATTAAACTTAAAAGTTACTATTCACCAAAAATTATTTTAATCCTATTGAACCACATTTTACTTCCTAATGACAACCATGTATGTCGTATTTTTGAAAATCAAATCCCAGAAGTGGTAATATTTCATTTAAATGAAAAAAAATCAGTTATTTAACTACCACTTAGTGGTTTCACTATTCATCAAAAATTAAAGTTTTTCAGAACAATGACAAAATTTCACCCTAAGATATAATTGATATTCCAAATTAAAAAATGATGTCTATTTTAAAAAATTCCAAACATATAAGTTTCATTAATTAATTTTATAATTAATTCCCACTGTCACAACAAATAGCGTGTTTTTAAGAAACAATATATATCAAAAGATTGACAATTGTTTATATCCAATTTCAATGTTAAATTAATTCTAATGACCACCATTGGATAAAATAGTAAAAATATATTCTAATTATACTTTAAAACCACTCAATAGTATAAGTTATCACTATAAATTATTTTTATTAAAAAAGTTGTTTTTAAGTATTTTTTACTATTCATAAAAAATTGGAATTTCTCAGAAAAATACCAAAAATTCAACATAGGCTAATTTCAATATTACGAATCCCAAAATGAAGTCCATTTTGAAATTTAAAATATATATAATTTCAAAAAGTGGTTATTACTATTCATAACGACTACTTTTATTGGTCGCAGTGTGTTAGAACTTGAGGTTGCGTACAACACACGCTGCTCTATTATTCAAAGAGGAGCGTACCATGGAAGCTTGGGGTGTTACATTCTCCCCTCCTTCAATAAATTGCGTCCTCGCAATTTGAAAATTTTCTTTGAAAATAAAAGGTTGAAAATAGAAAATACCTTTGTGGAAAACCCACATCGAAAATAAGGTTAATAAAAATATAACTTTAAAAGAAAGAAAGATAAGTACAAAGGTCACCCGAGATAGCCCATAATAGGATTCTATGAAAATATGGATATGGAAGAAAAACAAACCATCAAGGTCTGATGGAGAGTTGTAGAAAACTGGATTAGGAGAAAGTTAACCATAAGAAAATCACAAACTTGTGATTGGTTAAATGGTCATTGAATCCCCAGTTGGAAAAGTTAACCGGCAACGTTTTTGTTTTAAGTTACCTTTTATAAAGTTGAGGAGTTTATTTAGGAGATTTACTAAGAACGTAAGGGAATATACATACTTGTTATGTATACTTTCATTCTTTAATAAATTTTTACCACAAACCCATCTTTCACTCTAAATGGTAACAGAACTCAAAAATATTATATTTATCCTAATTGTATAAGGTTCTGAATGTTAACACATACCATTTAGATTAGGAAAAATATTTTGTAATAACCAGGGACTTCCTGTAGGCTAGTGGTAGGTAATAAAGGCCTGTCGCACTATGGTTGTGGGTTCGATTCCTGCAGCTTTGTCCGGCACGACGGGTTATGCCCCACCCTGCAGGTTGTCCTTTTCCTAAAAATATAGTATTATAATATTCCAAAAGTAATCTTCAGAAATGTTTTAACCTTAAACAATACTATCCAAGGTTCAACTTAATCCATCCCAACCTTTATAGTTATCCAAAATACCTCTGTCCAGACTTTCTCTAAAAGGTCTCTTAATTCCAAAATCAATTTATCATATTCCCCAAACAAAGTAAAGTTTCTCTTATTGTCACATACTAAAAATATGATTACCTTCATTATATTAAAACCTTAATGAAATCAAAAAGTACTCTAGTACAATCCTTATATATATATCACATTATTCTAATAACCAGAATATAATCCATGAGTCCAAAAGTACCAATACATTAATTATTCCACTTCAACTGTAGTAACAACATAAGATTGTCCTTGATCCCTTGGCCTTTTCTGAGGTATGTTTCCCTGATGATTAGGACATCCATTTGCATAATGCCCCGTTTCCCTACAATTTTATCATTCAACATTGATAGCCTCTTTCTTTCCCTTACAATCATGAGCCTGGTGACCTTTTTCTCCACATTTATAACAAACTCCCATTCCTTTTAGGCAAGTACCTGGGTGATTCTTCCCACAATTATCACATAATGGAAAATCCTTCTTTCCCTTTTTGCCTTTATCTGTCTCTTTTTCCACCATTCTCTTCTTCTCTTTCTTTACTTTGTTGTCATATGATTTAGAGAATTACTTTTCTGTCTTGATAGCACATGATATAATGTCTTTGTACGACGAGAAGGTTTGTGTGACTAATGCTCGAAGAATAAATGGTTTTAACCCATCAAAGAAACGATCAATCTTACTTCTTGGGTTACGTATATAATCTGCAGCATGCCTCGCTAACCTTGTAAAGTTAGCCTAATACTTTGCGACATTCTCATTCTCCTTTTGTCTCAGACTCAGAAATTTCCTTTCCATATCTGCTCAATGGTCATGTGGAAGGTATTTTTCTAAGAAAAGATCTTTGAAATATCTCCATTCCATACTTGATACTTCTTCATCTTCCTTTGTATTTTGAATCAATGACCACCATTTATCGACATCTCCAGTGAGGTGGTAAACTGCCATGATAACCTTCTCCCTTTCGCTACTCCCCAAGGCGTGGAATATTTTCTCTAAGGAGTTTATCCATTGCTCAGCTACTAATGGATTTGTACCCCCATTAAATGTTGGCGTTTGTTTCCTCATGAAGCGGTCTAACATTGATCCTCCACGTTGCGTATCTGGGTGCTCCATTCGAGTAAGGTTATTATTTATAACCTGAGTGATTTGTCCCAGTATGGTAATAAGTTGATCAACACCAGTTGTATCTCGAGCTCCACAATAATTATCTTGAGCAGGAGGGAAATCCCTACATGGAGTGCGTGCATTGATACGGTTGCCATTCCTTCCACTGGGCACCATTTCTAAATAATGGCATAAACTAGATTAGTTTACAAATCAAAATACATAATTCCATACTTGTAAAATACTTAACATAAATTGAACTATTAATGGATATAATCCATAATCATAAAAAAAGTTTTCTTTGAGGAAGTATATACTCATAACCCTTCATAGTGGTTTGTAAATAAAATGAGAATTATCCTAAGAATATCCCCCGGGAGTGTCGTAACGAAGAGTGCATCAAGGCCCGTTGTCGTGCACCAGTTCCCGTTCGAGTCCAGCTCAAAGTGGTGTTTTTGGGTTTTACCCCTAGGTACATCTGTGCCAGAGCCGCCTCTACCTGCTCGTATCCAGACAGGTATGTATTGCTCGGAAAACTCACAAAATATCTATAATACCAAAATTCTAGGAAGTTCTTCTATAATAATCCTCAAAGTATATCTTCAGGATATGTGCTCTAATCAGAGTTTATCTAAATCTAGCTTCCAAGGTTAGTACAAAACTGCCTCTGATACTAACTGTAATGCCCCGACCCTAGTTACCCAGAGTCGGTGCATTACTTCGTAACATTGGCATGATCACAAAAGATCAAGTCTCGAAAGACCGATTAGTTTAGTAGCCTTGGAAACACTAGATACATTCATAAATGTTACATTACATCACAAAGTGAAAAACTACAATAACATAGTATCCATTTTCCACACTCATATCCCCTTCAGACTATCCCTGTAGGTCATTCCTATAATACTTCATCACATCCCAGAAAAAATTAAAACATTGAAAGGGGTGAGCTCAGATGCTCAGTAAGGATAACAATATTGCGGAAGCTTTCATAAATAAACATTAACATTTAAGGCAATGTATAACTAAAACAAAAGCCTTTTAAACTTGAAATTTAGCATAATATGGCAAAAGTAAAATGAAATAATGCCATTTACTTACTCACATGGATATTCTACTAGTTGAATAATCACATGAAATATAAATAACCACTTTCATAATGATGGAATGCATAATTCCAGAATATCATAACCACGTATCCAAGGCCTCGTGCCAAGACCACAAATAAGATTTTGTCAAGGCCTCGTGCCAAGACACTAGTTTGTCTAATGAGAACTACCGATGCATCGAGGAGCTATAGAGGGCTCCACCCGTTACTTATTAAGTCCAATGCATTCCTCATATGAAAAGGTTTAAACATATCATAGACCATAACATAATCGTATCACATAAAAAATGCATAAAGGAAACATAAAATTTCCACATTTCAATCACAAGATATCAATACAACAAATTGATATAATAAAAACACTTTCAAAACCATTTTCAATACCAAAATAAAAGAAAAGTAAAACATAATATTTATTTTTCTTTTAAAAAATAGGTATGGCTTGTAGAGGAAGCCGAAACTCAAATAATGGTCACGGCGGCGGAGAAGTCATTGTCGCCACATACGTACGACAAAAACATTCCCTTTTGTCATTTAGTAAATGCTTCGTATAAAAATATTTCTTTTGAATAAACGAAAAATTCAAAGGGGTTTATACACCGTATAAAAGAAGGTTGTGTATAAAACAAAATATGCCTCAATGAAAGGAGATTGAGACGAAGTCCCATAAAAAGATCATTTTTTAAATAAAATAGATATATTATGTGTATTCACTATAATTACACATAAAGAAAGTACAAATACAAGATAGGACATAATAATATCATGACGTAATTTGAAAGTATGAGATTAACCCAAAGAATAGAAATTGGGTTAAGAAGTTCCCTTACCTTGCGTCCTGTCTTGACTCGACCGTTCTTTAACCTCCTGAATAATAAACTAAAGTAAATTTATAATTTCTTGAGAAACTTTTTCAAGTTTTTTATTCCTTTTATATCACTTATTACCATGTTATGAACATTATGTAATTATTTAACTTAATAACGGTCGTTTTGTCGATCGTTGGTACTTGAGTCAAAAATAAACTTCTTATAATTACAAGTTGTTCATGTGGTGAAATATCCATTATATCCAGAATTATATTCATGATATAGATATCATATATCTCATATATATCCAGTATATACATGCATTTATAATATTCCATAACGTTTAGAGGTAAGAAATGAAATGCACCGTTCATGGAGACGGTAAGCCGTACGTACGCATGAACGCTACTTTCATTTCTATTTCGTATTTAATGAAATCATAATGATATAAAGGTATATTATAATTCCAGTATAATATCATATATAATATCATTTACTCCATCCTTTATACATCCCACATATGGCATTAACGATTCAAATCACTTTGAGGGGGCGGTAGTCCGCACTTCCAAAAATGCAAATATCGCATTTACCCATAATGGAAACAATAAAGGTATGCCATAAATGAAAAATACAGAACCTTAAGTAAAACATAAACATATCATATATTATTTATAAATATATTGACATCTTAATGGCCACCTTTGAAGGTGTTATATGAGTGTTGAACAATCATCGTTTCGTGAGGCAGAAATTCTCCATCCACAGAAATAGTATGTTCTTTAACCATTAGATGTAGGTGTGTGTAAGTGTAGCTCGAATACTTCTTATAAAAACATCGTAGTATATTGAGGATACTGGTTTTGTTACAAAATAAATGAATAAAAAGAGTTTAGGGGGTTGTATAAGCAAAATAAAACAAAATAACATAAACGAAGACATTACCTTAAAATCGGGTAACTCTTTTGATTTGAGACAAAGGCTTCCTTGGGAAGAATTATGCCCAAATTGAGGATTCTAGGAGGAAGGTAGGGAAGTTGGGAGAGTATTCGGGCAGAGGTTGGCTGAGCCAAATGGCTTGAAGGTGTGAATAAGGTGGGAGTGGTGGGGGCCTTTTATAAGTGGAGAGGAGGGGCACTCTTGGAAAGATTGAAATGTTACTTTATTATGAAATGCTTTTCAGATTATAAAGGTCCCACAATGATATATTTAGAGGATAAGGTGATAAGGGTTATAAATATACTCATCCAATAGGTTTGTGACAAGTGTACGCCTTGGATTTTAAATTATCTTTTCATTTTATTTAAATCGTTAATTAATGAGGTAATCGCTGCATCATCATTGTGTCATAAAAATTTTAATTTATTTAATGTCTAAAAATTATAAAAAAAATATCATGATGTAGGAAATCTTTTTATCTTTCTAATGAATATTTATAGTCGAAAAATTGAATTGTATAACCTATTTAAAAATTGTTTTAGTAAAACAACTCATGTTTGTGACATTTTTATTTTAACATTAAATAAAAGTTTTTAATGCCATTTTCCTACCAAAGTGGCTCCATGGGGTCCCAAAGTTGACCCATGTATTGTCTTGGTCGGCCATGACTCATCCAATAGAGGCAGGACAAGTGTAAAAGTCATTTCATATTTTTATAATACCATTTTTACCTTAAATTTCACTAATTACCTTTAATCGCGATTAATTAAACTTAAAAGTTACTATTCACCAAAAATTATTTTAATCCCATTGAACCACATTTTACTTCCTAATGACAACCATGTATTTTTTATTTTTGAAAATCAAATCACAGAATTGGTAATATTTCATTTAAATGAAAAAAAATCAGTTATTTAACTACCACTTAGTGGTTTCACTATTCATCAAAAATTGAAGTTTTTCAGAACAATGCCAAAATTTCACCCTAAGCTATAATTGATATTAAAAATTCAAAAATTATGTCTATTTTAAAAAATTACAAACATATAAGTTGCATTAATTAATTTTATAATTAATTCCCGCTGTCACAACAAATAGCGTGTTTTTAAGAAACAATATATATCAAAAGATTGACAATTGTTTATGTCCAATTTCAATGTTAAATTAATTCTAATGACCACCATTGGATAAAATAGTAAAAATATATTCTAATTATACTTTAAAACCACTTAATAGTATAAGTTATCACTATAAATTATTTTGATTAAAAAAGTTGTTTTTAAGTATTTTTCACTATTCATAAAAAATTGGAAGTTCTCAGAAAAATACCAAAAATTCAACATAGGATAATTTCGATATTAAGAATCCAAAAATGAAGTCCATTTTGAAATGTAAAATATATATAATTTCAAGAAGTGGTTATTACTATTCATAACTGCTACTTTTATTGGTCGCAGTGTGTTAGAACTCGAGGTTGCGTACAACACACGCTGCTCTATTATTCAAAGAGGAGAGTACCATAGAAGCTTGGGGTGTTACATTCTACCCTCCTTTAATAAATTGCATCATCACAATTTGAAATTTTTCTTTGAAAATAAAAGGTTTAAAATAGAAAATACCTTTGTGGAAAACCCACATCGGAAATAAGGTTAATAAAAATATAACTTTAAGAGAAAGAAAGATAAGTACAATGGTCACCCGAGATAGCCCATAATAGGATTCTATGAAAATATGGATATGGAAGAAAAACAAACCATCAAGGTCTGATGGAGAGTTGTAGAAAACTGGATTAGGAGAAAGTTAACCATAAGAAAATCACAAACTTGTGATTGGTTAAACGGTCATTGAATCCCCAGTTGGAAAAGTTAACCGACAACGTTTTTGTTTTAAGTTACCTTTTATAAAGTTGAGGAGTTTATTTAGGATATTTACTAAGAACGTAAGGGAATATACATACTTGTTATGTATACTTTCATTCTTTAATAAATTTTTACCACAAACCCATCTTTCACTCTAAATGGTAATAGAACTCAAAAATATTATATTTATCCTAATTGTATAAGGTTCTGAATATTACCACATACCATTTAGATTAGGAAAAATATTTTGTAATAACCAGGGACTTCCTGTAGGCTAGTGGAAGGTAATAAAGGCCTGTCGCACTATGGTTGTGGGTTCTATTCCTGCAGCTTTGTCCGACGCGACGGGTTATGCCCCACCCTGCAGGTTGTCCTTTTCCTAAAAATATAGTATTATAATATTCCAAAAGTAATCTTCAGAAATGTTTTAACCTTAAAAAATACTATCCAAGGTTCAACTTAATCCATCCCAACCTTTATAGTTATCCAAAATACCTCTGTCCAGACTTTCTCTAAAAGGTCTCTTAATTCCAAAATCAATTTATCAGATTCCCCAAACAAAGTAAAGTTTCTCTTATTGTCACATACTAAAAATATGATTACCTTCATCATATTATAACTTTAATGAAATCAACAAGTACTTCAGTACAATCCTTATATATATATCACATTATTCTAATAACCAGAATATAATCCATGAGTCCAAAAGCACCAATACATTAATTATTCCACTTCAACTTCAGTAACATCATAAGATTGTCCTTGATCCCTTGGCCTTTTCTGAGGTATGTTTCCCTGATTCTTAGGACTTTCATTTGCATAATGCCCCATTTCCCTACAATTGTAGCATTCAACATTGATAGCCTCTTTCTTTCCCTTGCAATCACGAGCCTGGTGACCTTTTTCTCCACATTTATAACAAACTCCCATTCCTTTTAGGCAAGTACCAGGGTGATTCTTCCCACAATTATCACATAATGGAAAATCCTTCTTTCCCTTTTTCCCTTTATCTGTCTCTTGTTCCACCATTCTCTTCTTCTCTTGCTTTACTTTATTGTCATAAGATTTAGAGAATTCCTTTTCTGTCTTGATAGCACATGAGACAATGTCTTCGTACGACGAGAAGGTTTGTGAGACTAATGCTCGGTGAAGAAATGGTTTTAACCCATCAAAGAAATGATCAATCTTACTTCTTGGGTTACATATATAATCTGCAGCATGCCTCGCTAACCTTGTAAAGTTAGCCTAATACTTTACGACATTTTCATCCTCCTTTTGTCTCAGACTCAGAAATTGCCTTTCCATATCTGCTCGATGGTCATGTGGAAAGTATTTTTCTAAGAAAAGATCTTTGAAATCTCTTCATTCCATACTTGATAATTGTTTATCTTCCTTTGTATTTTAAATCAATGACCACCATTGATCGGCATCTCCAGTGAGGTGGTAAACTGCCATGATAACCTTCTCCCTTTCGCTACTCCCCAAGGTGTGGAATATTTTATCTAAGGAGTTTATCCATTGCTCAGCTACTAATGGATTTGTACCCCCATTAAATGTTGGCTGTTGTTGCCTCATGAAGCGGTCTAACATTGATCCTCCACGTTGCGGATCAGGGTGCTCCATACGAGTAAGGTTATTATTCATAACCTGAGTGAGTTGTCCTAGTATGGTAATAAGTTGATCAGCACCAGTTGTATCTCCAGCTCCACAATAATTATCTTGAGCAGGAGGGAAATCCCTACACAGAGTGCGTGCATTGATACGGTTTCCATTCCTTCCACTAGGCGCCATTTCTAAATAATGGCATAAACTAGATTAGTTTACGAATCAAAATACATAATTCTATACTTGTAAAATACTTAACATAAATTGAACTATTTATGGATATAATCCATAATCATAAAAAAAGTTTTCTTTTAGGAAGTATATACTCATAACCCTTCATAGTGGTTTGTAAAGAAAATGAGAATTATCCTAAGCATATCCCCCGGGAGTGTCGTAACCAAGAGTTCAGCAAGGCCCGTTGTCGTGCACTAGTTCCCGTTCGAGTCTTGCTCAAAGCGGTGTTTTCGGGTTTTACCCCTAGGTACATCTGTGCCAGAGCCGCCTCTACCTGCTCGTATCTAGATAGGGATGTATTTCTCGGAAAACTCACAAAATCTCTACAAAACCAAAATTCTAGGAAGTTCTTCTATACTAATCCTTAAAGTCTATCTTCGGGCTATGTGCTCTAATCAGAGTTTATCTAAATCTAGCTTCCAAGGTTAGTACTAAACTGCCTCTGATACCAACTGTAACGCCCCGACCCTAGTTACCCAGAGTCGGTGCATTACTTCGTAACATTTGCATGATCACAAAAGATGAAGTCTCGAAAGACCGATTAGTTTAGTAGCCTTGGAAACACTAGATACATTCATAAATGTTACATTACATCACAAAGTGAAAAACTACAATAACATAGTCTCCATTTTCCACACTCATATACCCTTCATACTATCCCTGCAGGTCATTCCTATAATACTTCATCACATCCTGGAAAAAATTAAAGCATTGAAAGGGGTGAGCTTAGATGCTCAGTAAGGATAACAATATTGCGGAAGCTTTCATAAATAAACATTAACATTTAAGGCAATGTATAACTAAAACAAAAGCCTTTTAAACTTGAACTTTAGCATAATATGGCAAAAGTAAAATGAAATAATGCCATTTACTTACTCACATGGATATTCTACTAGTCGAATAATCACATGAAATATCAATAACCACTATCATAATGATGGAATGCATAATGCCAGACTATCATAACCACGTAGCCAAGGCCTCGTGCCAAGACCACAAATAAGATTTTGTCAAGGCCTCATGCCAAGACACTAGTTTGTCTAATGAGACCTACCGATGCATCGAGGAGCTATAGCGGGCTCCACCCGTCACTTATTAAGTCCAATGCATTCCTCATATGAACAGGTTTAAACATATCATAAACCATAACATAATCGTATCACATAAAACATGCATAAAGGAAACATAAAATTTCCACATTTCAATCACAAGATATCAATACAACACATTGATATAATAAAAACACTTTCAAAAACATTTTCAATACCAAAATAAAAGAAAAGTAAAACATAATATTTATTTTTCTTTTAAAAAAAGGTATGGCTTGTAGAGGAATCTGAAACTCAAATAATGGTCACGGCGGCGGAGAAGTCGTTGTCACCGCATACGTACAACAAAAACATTCCCTTTTGTCATTTAGTAAATGCTTCGTATAAAAATATTCCTTTTGAATAAACGTAAAAGTCAAAGGGGTTTATACACCGTATAAAAGAAGGTTGTGTATAAAACAAAATATGCCTCAATGAAAGGAGATTGAGACGAAGTCCCTTACAAAGATCATTTTTTTAAATAAAATAGATCTATTATGTTTATTCACTATAATTACAATAAATAAAGTAAAAATACAAGATAGTACATAATAATATCATGACGTAATTTGAAAGTAGGAGATTAACCCAAAGAATAGAAATTGGGTTAAGAAGTTCCCTTACCTTGCGTCCTGTCTTGACTCGACCGTTCTTTAAACTCCTGAATAATAAACTAAAGTTAATTTATAATTGCTTAAGAACCTTTTTCAAGTTTTTTATTCCTTTTATATCTATTATTACCATGTTATGAACATTATGTAATTATTTAACTTAATAACGGTCGTTTTGTCGATCGTTGGTACTTGAGTCAAAAATAAACTTCTTATAATTACAAGTTGTTCATGTGGTGAAATATCCATTATATCCAGAATTATATTCATGATATAGATATCATATATCTCATATATATCCAGTATATACATGCATTTATAATATTCCATAACATTTAGAGGTAAGAAATGAAATGCACCGTTCATGGAGACGGTAAGCCGTACGTATGCATGAACACTACTTTCATTTCTATTTCGTATTTAATGAAATCATAATGATATAAAGGTATATTATAATTCCAGTATAATATCATATATGATATCATTTACTCCATCCTTTATACATCCCACATATGGCATTAACGATTCAAATCACTTTGAGGGGGCGGTAGTCCGCACTTCCTAAACTGAAAATATCGCGTTTACCCATAATGGAAACAATAAAGGTATGCTATAAATGAAAAATACAGAACCTTAAGTAAAACATAAACAAATTATATATTATTTATAAATAGAGTGACATCTTAATGTCCACCTTTGAAGGTGTTATATGAGTGTTGAACAATCATCGTTTCGTGAGGCAGAAATTCGCCATCCACAGAAACAGTATGTTCTTTAACCATTAGATGTAGGTGTGTGTAAGTGTATCTCGAATACTTCTTATAAAAACATCCTAGTATATTTAGGATACTGGTGTTGTTACAAAAGAAATGAATAAAAAGAGTTTAGGGGGTTGGATAAGCAAAATAAAACAAAATAACATAAGCGAAGACATTACCTTTAAATCAGGTAACTCTTTTGATTTGATCCAAAGGCTTCCTTGGGAAGAATTCTTCCCAAAGTGAGGCTTCTATGAGTAAGGGAGGGAATTTGGGAGGGTATTTTGGTAGATGTTAGCCGATCTAAATGGCTTGAAGGTGTGAATAAGGTGGGAGTGGTGGGGGCCTTTTATAAGTGGAGAGGAGGGGCACTCTTGGAAAGATTGAAATGTTACTTTATTATGAAATGCTTTTCGGATTATAAAGGTCCCACAATGATATATTTCAAGGATAAGGTGATAAGGGTTCGAAATCTACTCATCCAATAGGTTTTTGATAAGTGTAAGCCTTGTATTTTACATTATCTTTTCATTTTATTTAAATCGTTAATTATTGAGGTAATCGCTGCATCATCATTGTGTCATAAAACTTTTAATTTATTTAATTTATTAAAATTATAAAACAAATATCATGATGTAGTAAATCTTTTTATATTTCTAATGAATATTTATAGTCGAAAATATGACTTTTATAACCCCATTTAAAAATTGTTTTAGTAAAACAACTCATGTTTGTGACATTTTTATTTTAACATTAAATAAAAGTTTTTAATGTCATTTTCCTACCAAAGTGGATCCATGGGGTCCCCAAGTTGACCCATGTATTGTATTGGTCGTCCATGACTCATCCAATAGAGTTAGGACAAGTGTAAAGGTCATTTCATATTTTTATAATACCATTTTTACCTTAAATTTCACTAATTATCTTTAATCGCGATTAATTAAACTTAAAAGTTACTATTCACCAAAAATTATTTTAATCCCATTGAACCAAATTTTACCTCTTAATGACAACCATGCATGTCGGATTTTTGAAAATCAAATCATAGAAGTGGTAATATTTCATTTAAATGAAAAAAAATCAGTTATTTAACTACCACTTAGTGGTTTCACTATTCATCAAAAATTGAAGTTTTTCAGAACAATGCCAAAATTTCACCCTAAGATATAATTGATATTACAAATTCAAAAATTATGTCTATTTTACAAAATTACAAACATATAAGTTGCATTAATTAATTTGATAATTAATTCCTGCTGTCACAACAAATAGCGTGTTTTTAAGAAACAATATATATCAAAAGATTGACAATTGTTTATGTCCAATTTCAATGTTAAATTAATTCTAATGACCACCATTGGATAAAATAGTAAAAATATATTCTAATTATACTTTAAAACTACTCAATAGTATAAGTTATCACTATAAATTATTTTGATTAAAAAAGTTTTTTTAAGTATTTTTCACTATTCATAAAAAATTGGAAGTTCTCAGAAAAATACAAAAAATTCAACATAGGATAATTTCGATATTGTGAATCCAAAAATGAAGTCCATTTTGAAATTTAAAATATATATAATTTCAAAAATTGGTTATTAATATTCATAACTGCTACTTTTATTGGTCGCGGTGTGTTAGAACTCGAGGTTGCGTACAACACACGCTGCTCTATTATTCAAAGAGGAGCGTACCATGGAAGCTTGGGGTGTTACAGTTCTAAATATATCTTATATTTTCACATAGGAATCAAAACAATTATGAATGAATATAAATGTCTATTTTGAGCTTAATGAAATTATTTTCATAATATAAATTTATTTCTAATTTTTTAAATTATATAATTACCTTAAATTCTTATACAACACTGACAGAGTATTTACTCAATTATTAGAAAAATAAAATAAATGATTTTAAATTTTTTAAAAGCAATATAATTTGTGTGATTTATAGTGTTACATGAATTTTATACACGTTTAATACATATTAGTGTTGTTTTAAAGTATTATATTCTAATTAAAAATATTTACTTATGTATTTTGAGTCAAAGTTAATTAGTAGTGTCAAAATTGACATTAATGATATTTCATCAAAATAATATTTTATTAAATTATTTAAAAAATATAAAAAATATCATAATTAGGATAATATATTGTAGAAAATATCAACCTATTTCAATTTATTATTCAATATTTACCTTATAAGTAAAATTACAACTCTTTAAGAGTGAAAATAAGTCACTTAAGTTAATATTAAAATGGGTTAGATAAGGGGTTAAACTAAAAGATACAATTTAAAAAACCACTCAAACATGTCCATATTTTATTTTATTTTGTTATTTAACTCCCATTTTATTTTATCTTCAAATCCCTATAATTTTGGAATCATTTAGGATAGATAATTACTTTATTGTATTTTAATATTTCAATAAATTCTAAAGGTACCCCTCACCTCAATTATAGATGGGAACCTCCTCTCATAAATTCATTACACCTTTTGAGCCTTATATCTTTAACATACCCTAAAAAATATCTTCTTATATTCCATATACACAATATATAGGTGATTCTATTCAAAAAATACTATCCCTAGGATCATTAAGAGGAGATCTAAAGGAGTTCTTTCAAAGGAGAAGCAATCGCCTTAATCAATCACTTTCTTTTTAATTATTATTTTACCTTCTATATATCTATTATATTAAACATGAAATAATAAATTAATTATTCAAAATATACTTAAATATTATTATTATTATGGAACCACCTTTATTAAACCTCTTTGTATCAAATGGGAAGTGAAAATATCGCTTGTGAATAGGTACGACTTACCGTCTCCATGTAGTGACAAAAATCATTTCTCATAAGGATCATTTATGGATAGGTATTCTGATGGGTTTAATGTTTATATATTATAATTATGAAATAATAATAATGTTTTAATGATAATATCATTTATACCTTCTTACCTTCCAAACCATTGGAAAATAATAACGCCACTCGTGCGTATGTGTGGACTACCACCTTCACAAAGCGATGCGATTCATTTTGCATTTCCATTTTCTAGGGATGGTAATAAGGAATTATTTAATTAATATATATTATATATAATATATAATTATGATTCTATAAATTTGATTTATTATTTACATATATTTTATTCCATTTTTAAAAAAAATGAAAACAACGTTCATGCGTACATATGACCTACCGTCTCTATGAAATCTCTAGTTAATTTTTCTATATTTACATTTATCAATGATGATAAAAATGTATATAATGAATATATATGATATTTTTATCATTATTAACATCATGTAGATGATTTATCCATGATAAAAGTTCAATGACCAAAACTATCGAACCAAAATATACATGAAAAATGAAGCAAATATCACCCAGAACAGTGATTATAATAAAGAATTATTAAAAAATGGGTGATGAAAGGTTATAAGTAAGTAATAAATTGTTTTATATATATTAATATGGATATTTAATATATTTATAATAATTATATATTTATTATAGTGCAGGTTCCAACATTTATGAAGAAATTCATACTTAAAGTAAGGGATTTTCATCTCACTTTTATTTCTATGAGAGACATACCATATTCACCACTTGTTTCTTTTATGTGGTTTATATTCTACACATTAATTTAATTTATTATGATTATTATTAAAGTTATGTGGATTTACATATTCATATAATAATAATTTTTTCATGGGGCTTATGATTCAAATGTTTCCAATGCGGTTAAGGGTTTTATGTTACAATATCATTATTTATCTGAATTGTTTATGAATAAGTTTACAATGATGAATTATTATGATATAACTCTCAATAAACTCATTAATTTTATTCTTAACAAGTTATTTATTGATAATACATGTTTTCCTTTCATTTTACTTACCTTAAGTACTTAAGAGATTGAGAATATGTTTTTAAGGAAAATCGACTTTATTTATATCTTTGGTCAAAAGCCTTTTCCTTCCATATCCTTTTTTTATAAAAAGATTTTAAATAATGATTTTAATATTATAATATAATTGTTTACATTAATTTTAACCCATGTTGAATTTTTAATTTTTTTTAAAAGTAATATTCTTGTAGTTTTTTGAATGGGGTTCTTTTGGACCTTTTTTACAAATGTGTGAGAGGAATGTAATATTTAAACTTATATGGAATGAACATAATTTACAACCATAAAGTGAAATCCATACTATAAATATTTATTTATATGTTACCAAGACTATTTCAAAATAAAATGATTTTCAAAATATTTTATGAATTTTATAGTTTTCGAAAAGTGATTTCCAATGTTAAATATGTATTTTCCTATAGAATGTTTTAATGAACTTGTAATGGTATTTCTATTCATCAAAGAAAACAACCCTTAATTTAAATTAGGCTTTACTAGGGATATTATATAATCTTACAATACTTATTATTTCACTAGTTGTTTTATTTTTATAATGACAAGATATTTATAAAACCTGTTTTTTTCCACAGATTCTGCTATGATGAAAATATGAAATGTTTATGAAACCCGTTTCTTTTCCCTAAGTTATTATATGATGAAATGTTTATGAAACCCATTTATTTTCATTATTTCTAATATAATGAATGTTTTATGATCTTGTGGAGCACATATTTATGATTTTAATTATGTGAAAGGTCATACATATATATCCTTTAAATTCATTGGTTAAGGATCAATATATCATGAGATAATCAAAGACTCGAATGGGGAGAGAACCCAATTCAATAAGAGACTCATTCTACTATGATAGTCTAGGGAGTGTACCTTGACTACAAAAATGGTTTAGGGAGTGAAACCAATCCCCTATGATAGTTTTGAGAGTGAATATTGACTAATTATACAATTTTTGGAGCAAACCCAATCCACTATGATAGTCTTGGGAGTGAATGTTGAATATTATGATGGTTTGCGGAGTAAACCCAATCCACTATGATAGTCTTTAAAGTGATCCTTGAATACTATAGAAATTATTTTATATGATTATATGTAAGCTAAAAATATAAGTCTTATGAAATTTATATTCTCTCATGGATCATTTTATTTGACTTATTTATTATTCTTGTCTTATGAACTGCCAAGATTTTTTCCATGACTCACGATTATGATGTATGACATACATGTTATGGACTTAAAATACTAAGTACATGTTCTCATAATTTTATTCTCATTTTATTATTGATATCTTCCTTATTACCCTTACTGATAATCTGATATCACACTTTTGATGTTTCCTTTCCCTAGACTATAAAGAAAGGTTTTTAGTAATGATATGTCTATAAAGGGTGATAGTTATGAAGAACTTAATGGGAGACTCTTATGAACCAATTATTTATGAGTACATGTTTCCAAAAATACTAGACCTATATGATTTTTATGTGGATCATTATGATATGTAATGAATATTCATCTAATAAGATATAATATCTTTATATGAAAGCTATGGGTTTATATAACTTTTATAGAAAATATTTTCCCTAATATTTTGGAAATTTTTAGGTGTTGAATAAGTGATTTCAAAATTAAAAGGATATTTTCCACAAGAAATATTCTAGTGGACTATTTAAAGTATATACATACATGTCAAAATTATTTGGTGAATATTATTGTAACATCCCAAGTAAGTAATGAATAATAGATATTTTTATCTATGTCTTTTAATGATTAAGATTGTGTTATAGAGGCTTAAAATGAAAATAAATACAATCTTATGCATGGAATACACTAATATTCTTAAAAGATTGTTTTACTGCCTTTTGATGGCAAACCATTTTTGAATCTATATTTTGAAAATTTTATAAACTATGTTTGTCAAAATAAACTTATCCTTTATGATTGGGACATCAAAATTTACCTTGTGTGAATTTTTGGTATTTTTCTGACAATGTTCATTTTTTAATGAATAGTGAAAAATACTGCATTTTACATCAAAACTGCTTTTTAATATAATTTATTTATATGATTAGATTATGTTTTGAATTTGTTTTGAAGTGGAATTAGAATATATTTTTACCATTTTATCCAATGGTGGTCATTGGAATCAATTTCACTTTGAAATTAGACTTAAACTGGTGTCAATCTTTTGATACTTATTGTTTTGTAAAAACACGCTATTTTCTCTGGCAGCGGGAATTAATTATTAAATTAATTAATGTGACTTATATGATTTGAATTTTGTAAAATAGACTTCATTTTTGAATTCGTAATATCAAATATATCTTAGGGTGAATTTTTGGTAATTTTTTGAAAAACTTCAATTTTTGATGAATAGTAAAACCACTAAGTGGTAATCAAGCAAACTGATTTTTCAGTTAAATGAAAGTTTACCACTAATGTGTATTGAATTTTGAAAATCCGACATACATGGTTGTCATTAAGAAGTAAAATGTGGTTCAATGAGATTAAAATAATTTTTTGGTGAATAGTAACTTATTAAGTTTTTAATCGCGATTAGTGGTAATTGGTGTAGTTTAAGGTATAAATAATGCTTTAATAATATGAAATGACCTAGACACATGTCCCAACCTTATTGGTTGTGTCATGGCCGACCAAGACAAGCCATGGGTCAACTTGGGGACCCCATGGAGACATTTTGGTTGGGAAATGACATAAATAACTTTTTATTAAATGTTAAAGTAAAAATGACACAAACATAATACGTTTTAAGAAAACAATTTTCACATGGGGTTATAAAGATCAGATATTTGATTATAAATAGTCATTGGAAATATAAAAAGATTTCCTACATCATAGTATTTTTTTATGATTTTTAGACATTAAATAAATTAAATTATTTATGACATAATAATGATGCAGCAATGACATCATTATTTGACGATTTAAATAAAATGGAAAGATAATGTAAAATCTATGAACTACACATGGACAAAACCAATTGGATGAGTGTATTTCGAACCCTTATCACCTTATCCACGAATTATATCAATGTGGGACCTTTTGAAACCGAAACACATTTTCAAATAAAGTAATATTTCTTTACTTTCCAAAAGTGCCCCTCCTCTCCTCTTATAAAAGGCCCCCACCTCTACCTCATTTCACACACTCCTCAAGCCTTTGACTCGGCCAAACCCTGCCAATTTACTCTCTCCGCATCCCTCTCCTCATCCTAGAGGATTCCCTTTGGGAATAATCCTTTCAAAGGAAGCCTTTAGACTCAAATCAAAAGGAGTTACACTTTTAAAGGTAATTCATTCTCTCATGTTCATTTGTTTTATTTTGCTTCTCCAACCCCCTAAAATCTTTTTATTTACTTATTTTGTAACAACACCAGTATCTTCAATATACTAGGATGTTGTTATAAGATTTATTTGAGCTACACTCTCACACAACTACATCAAATGGTTAAAGAACATACGGTTTCCGTGGATGACGAAATTCTGCCTCCCGAAACGATGATTGTTCAACACTCATTTAACACCTTCAAAGGTGGCCATTATGATGTCACTATTTTTATATATGATATATAATATGTTTATGTTTTCCTTAAGCTTCTGTTTTTTTCATTTTGGGAATACCTTTATGGTTTCCATTATGGGTAAACACGATATCTTCATTTTAGGAAGTGCGGACTACCGCCCCCTCAAAGTGAATTGATTCGTTAAATACCATATGTGGGACATATAAAGGATGGAACTATGATATTATATATGATATTATACTGTAATTATAATATACCTTTATATCATTATGATTCCATTCTATAAAATACGAAATATAAATGAAAGTAGCGTTCATGCGTACGTACGGCTTACCGTCTCCATGAACGGTGCATTTCATTTCTTACCTCTAAATGATTATGTAATATCATAAATGCATGTATGTAATGGATATATATGAAATATATGATATCTAAATCATGAATACCATTCTGGATATAATGAACCTTTGACCAAATTAACAACATGTAAGTGTAATAAGTCTATTTTTGACTTAAGAACCAAATACCGACAAAATGAACATTATTAACTTAATTGATTACATGATGTTCATAACATGGTATAAAAGGAATAATGAACTTGAAAAAGATTCATAAGAAAGTAGAGATTAACTTAAGTTTATTATTCAGGAGATTAAAGAACGGTCGGGTCAAGTCGGATACGAGGTATGGGACTTCGTCTCAATCTCCTTTCGTTGAGGCATATTTTATTTTATACACAACTTTCTTTTATACGGTGTATAAAACACTTTGACTTTTACGTTTATTCAAAAGGAATATTTTTTATACAAAGCGTTTACTAAATGACAAAAGGGAATGTTTTTGTCGTACGTATGCGGCGACAACGACTTCTCCTCCGTCGTGACCGTTATTTGAGTTTCGGCTTCCTCTACAAGCCATACCTTTTTTTTAAAAGAAAAATAAATACCATGTTTTACTTTTCTTTTATTTTAGTATTGAAAATGGTTTTCATAATGTTTTTATATCAATGTGTTGTATTGATATCTCGTGATTGAAATGTGGAAATTTTATGTTTCCTTTATGCATGTTTTATGTGATATGATTATGTTATGGTTCTTGGGCATTATTATGAAAACGGGTGGTTCCGTGATAAACTAAGGGCGGGTGAGCCCGTTATAGCTCTCCAATGCATTGGGTAACGCGAAGGAGTGAAACGTTAAGGTTTCTCCGAAGAGATTTTAGGGAATATACTGTGATGGGTATTCCAAACGTAACCAAGAGGGTTACTCCCTACGTAAGAATGTTATGAATGCCTCAAGTTACCTTTATGTATTATGATTTCAATGATTTATTCATGATTTTATGAGGTATGTTAAAGTGCCTATGTTTTATGGGTAAAGTATGATTTCATTCTTATGTATATATGAACTCATGTTTCCTTTCCATGTTTTTTTTATAACCCATACTGAGTTTTTATGATCATCCCAAGTTTTTGAAATGTTTTTCACAGGTTAAGGGAAAGGTACATGATAAGATGATAGAGTCAAGGATGTGTCAAGAAATAATCCATGTTTTATTTTAAATGTGTTTCCATTGATGGGAATGAAGAATACTATCTTTCTGTAACCACTTTGTTTATATGTGGAATGTAATGCATGTTTTATGATCTAATTCTCTAAAACTCTAAACCCGAAAAGATCCTCAATGTGAAATCTTGTAATAAATCAAGATTAAGTAAGGTTTAAGGCTGGGGCCTTATAGTTGGTATCAAAGGTCGGTTTAGATAACTTTAGGAGTTAGAATTCTATTAAATGATTATCCAATTTTTTTTTTCGAAATGATATAGCATTTAAAGATTACCATGTTGCTTCATCTAAGACATGTTTGTTCAGAATGGTTTTCCACAGAGGAACCAGGGAAGCAGTGCTAGGAAGGCATACAGAAGGAAATAACCTTCCGAATCAGCATCCTGAGATGGTCGGAATTGGAACTGAACAGTTTGTTGCAGTAATGGCGCAGTTGACTCAAGCGATAAATGGCGGTGGTATCCATGCACGAGATCAGCTAGATCAACCGCAGAGGAACATGTCAGTGGTGGAACATTTCATGAGGAAACATCCACCATCATTCAGAGGATCATCTGACCCTGTGCTAGATGAAGGGTGGATTAAAGCACTGGAGAAGATTTTTGATGTCATGGGGTGTTCAGACAATCAAAAGGTTAGTCTTGCTATTTACCGTTTGGAGGGTGAAGCAGATCAGTGGTGGTCTATGGTTAAAAATATCAGGGACGCCGATGAGATTGATGCTCTTGACTGGGATGAATTCAAAGGTATGTTTCTTGAGAATTATTTTCCTAAGGATGTTCGACTTAGGATGGAAAAGCGATTCTTGGAATTGAGGCAAGAGGAAGACTCAGTGGCTGCCTATGAAGAAAGGTTCACTCGATTGGCAAGGTATGCTCCAAATTTTATTCGGGACCTTGATAGTAAAATCAATCGTTTCTACTCAGGATTAAAGCCAAAGTATCGAAGGGCATTAGCTTCTCGTGAGTTTAAAAGTTATGAAAAGCTTGTTCGATGTGCTGAGAAGGTGAAAATGGAGTTTGCCGATGACCAAGTTTTCTATAACAACCAGCAGAAGAAGAGACCTAGGTGGTAGGAGAAAGGTAAGAATTCTTCAAAAAAGTCTGATGGTAAGAGAACTAAGTTTCCAGTTTGTGATAAATGTGGCAAAAGGCATGCTGGGGAATGTCTTCTGAATTCTGGGAAGTGCTACCGATGTGGTAAGATGGGACATAAGGCTCGTGATTGCACTGAAAAGGATCAAGGTGAAGGTAAGAACAAATTTGATTTACAGTTAGTGAATTTTATAAGTGCAATGAGATGGGTCACTATGCAAACGAGTGTCCGACAAGGAGCTTGAGTGATGGGAAGCAGTTAGACTACAAGCAGAAAGGGGTGGTGAAATCCTTCGCAACTACTTCAGCAGATGTCGGGCCATCAAATGAAGTTGTATCAGGTACTTTGTTTGTTTTTTCAGATTATGCCAGTGTGTTGTTTGATTCGGGGTCTACACATTCTTTCATCTCTGAAACCTTTTCTAGTAAAATGGGAATACCATCTCAAGAAATGACTCCTGAACTTTTGGTAAAAACACCTGGGGGAAGTGTCGAGGCAAAAAGAATTTATAAGAATCTTCCTATCCTTATCTGTGGAAAGAACCTACTTGCAAACCTTATTGTTCTACCTCTAGTAGAGTTTGATGTTATCCTGGGTATGGATTGGCTCTCTATTTACCATGCTAAGATTGACTGTAGAGATAAAGAAGTTTCTTTTCAGAAAGACTTTCAGTTTGTTTACAAGAATGAACCCTTACTTTTGATAACTTATCAAGAGGCCGAGAAACTTGTAAAAGATGGAAATTAATTTTACCTTGCACACGTCGTTGAAAATAAAGGAACTGTTCAGATTAATGATGTGCCAGTAGTAAATGAGTATCCTGATGTTTTTCCTGATGAGTTGCCTGGAATAATACCAGATCGGGAAGTTGAGTTTACTGTTGACTTAGTTCCTGATGCTAAGCCAATTTCAAAACCCCCTTATCGAATGGCACAAATTGAACTTTTAGAGTTGAAGGAGCAATTGTAAGATTTATTAGAGAAAGGTTTCATTAGACCTAGCACATCACCATGGGGTGCTCCTGTTTTATTTGTTAAAAAGAAAGATGGTTCTATGAGACTTTACATTGATTATAGAGCCTTGAATAATATCACTGTTAAGAACAAATATCCTTTGCCTCATATCGATGATTTGTTTGATCAGCTCCAGGGAGCTCAGTTTTTTTTCAAAGATTGACTTGAGATCGGGGTACCATCAGCTGAAGGTAAAGGAGGCAGATATTCCGAAGACCACGTTCCGTACGAGATATGGCCATTATGAATTTGTAGTAATGCCTTTTGGGATAACCAATGCACCTGCTGTATTCATGGACTTAATGAATAGAATTTTCCATGAGTTCTTGGATAAGTTTGTGGTGGTTTTCATTGATGATATTTTGGTGTTTTCTAAAAGTAAAGAGGAGCATGAAAAACATTTAAGGGTTATCTTGCAAACCTTAAAAGAAAAGAAACTGTATGGGAAATTCAGCAAGTGTGAGTTTTGGTTGCAACAAATTTCTTTCCTTGGTCACATTGTTTCTAAAGATGGAATAACTGTTGATCCTGCAAAAACAAAAGTTGTGGAAGAATGGACAAGACCCACAAATGTAACCGAGATTCGTAGCTTCCTTGGTTTGGCGGGCTATTACCGAAGGTTTGTTAGAAATTTTTCACAGTTATCTAGTCCAATGACTAAGCTAACTCGGAAGGGTGTTAAGTTTATCTGGACAAAAGAATGTGATGATTGTTTTCAGGAATTGAAAAGAAGATTGGTGAATGCTCCAGTTTTGGCACTACCTTCCAGGAATGGTGAGTTTGTTATATACAGTGATGCTTCATTGAAAGGACTTGGTTGCGTCCTAATGCAGAATGATCAGGTAATTGCTTATGCTTCACGATAGTTGAAAACTCATGAGGTAAATTACCCTACACATGATTTGGAATTAGCTGCTGTTGTTTTTGCTTTAAAAATTTGGAGGCATCATTTTTATGGAGTAAAGTGTGAAATATATACCGATCAAAAAAGTTTAAAGTATATATTCACTCAGAAAGAGTTAAACATGAGACAAAGGAGATGGCTGGAATTAATCAAGGATTATGATTGTACAATTCATTACCATCCGGAAAAAAAAATAAAGTGGCTGATGCTTTGAGTCGAAAAAGTAATGCTTCATTAACAATGTTGTGGTTGGAACGTGATCCTTTGGTTAACGATTTGATGAACTATGGCATAGAAGTTTTCGGTGCAGGAAGTCCTTCTGTTTTGTTTCAGGTATCAGTGAGATCATCTCTATCAGATAGAATCAAGCAAGCACAGAAGCAAGACAGTGAGTTGCAGAAAAGGGTAGAGCTGGTTCAGAAAGGTAAGTTGCCTGAATTCAACATTGATAATGATTGCGTTTTGAGATTTGGGAAGAGATTGTGTGTGCCTTGTGATTCACAGTTGAAGAGAGAGTTGTTATGTGAAGCTCATAGTTCTCCGTTTTCAGTTCATCCGGGCAGTACTAAGATGTATAGAGATCTGCGGGAGTATTACTGGTGGGATGGAATGAAAAGAGATATTGCTGATTTTACTGTGAAGTGTTTGACTTGTCAGCAGGTTAAAGCAGAGCGGCAATTACCAAAAGGGATGCTTCAGCCTTTACCAGTGCCAGAGTGGAAATGGGAGAATATATCCATGGACTTTGTTGTGGGATTACCAAAGACATCTCGAGGTAATAATGCAATCTGGGTTATTGTTGATCACTTGACCAAATCTGCTCATTTCCTTGCTATACGAGATACTTTCTATCTTGATCAACTTTCCCGTTTGTATCTTAAAGAGATAGTCAGGTTACATGGAGTTCCTCTCTCCATTGTATCGGATCGTGATCCCAGGTTTACTTCTAACTTTTGGAAAAGCCTTCAGAAGTCGTTGGGTACGGAATTAAATTTTAGTACAGCTTTTCATCCTCAATCAGATGGGCAGTCAGAACGAAAAATTCAGACATTGGAGGATATGCTACGAGCTTGTTCTATGGATTATCAGGGAAGTTGGGACCAACATCTTTCTTTGGTTGAATTTTCATATAATAACAGTTTCCATTCCAGTATACAGATGGCACCATTTCAGGCTTTATATGGGAAGCGGTGTCGAACTCCAGCTTTCTGGGATGAAGTGGGTGAAAGGAAGTTGATGGGACCAGAATTGGTAGAAGAGATGGCAGAAAAAGTTCAGCTGATTCAGAAACACATGAGAACAGCTCAGAGCAGGCAGAAGAGTTATGCGGATAACCGGAGGAAGGATCTATCTTTCGAGGTAGGTGATCATGTTTTTCTCAAGGTTTCTCCTTGGAAAAGTGTGATGAGATTTGGTAAGAAAGGAAAGTTGAGTCCAAGGTTTATTGGACCATACGAAATTCTGGAGAGAGTTGGATCAGTTGCATACCGAGTGGCTTTACCTCCGAGTTTATCTCAGGTACACAATGTTTTTCACATTTCAATGTTGAGAAAGTATATGCTAGATCCATCTCATGTTTTGAGTCCAAAGGTAGTTCAGCTGGAAGAGAACCTATCTTATGAGGAATAACCGGTCCAGATTCTTGACCACAGGGAGCAAGTGTTACGGAATAAGGTGATTAAGCAGGTAAAGGTTTTGTGAAAAAACCACATGATTGAAGAGGCAACATGGGAATCTGAAAATGCAATGAGGGATAAGTACCCCCATTTATTCGATAAGTAAATAAATTGCGGGGACACAATTTTCTAAATGGGGGAAGGATGTAACATCCCAAGTAAGTAATGAATAATAGATATTTTTATCTATGTCTTTTAATGATTAAGATAGTGTTATAGAGGCTTAAAATGAAAAAAAATACAATCTTATGCATGGAATACACTAATATTATTAAAAGATTGTTTTAATGCCTTTTGATGGCAAACCATTTTTGAATCTATATTTTGACAATTTTATAAACTATGTTTGTCAAAATAAACTTATCCTTTATGATTGGGACATCAAAATTTACCTTGTGTGAATTTTTGGTATTTTTCTGACAATGTTCATTTTTTAATGAATAGTGAAAAATACTGCATTTTACATCAAAACTGCTTTTTAATCTAATTTATTTATATGATTAGATTATGTTTTGAATTGGTTTTGAAGTGTAATTAGAATATATTTTTACCATTTTATCCAATGGTGGTCATTGGAATCAATTTCACTTTGAAATTAGACTTAAACTGGTGTCAATCTTTTGATACTTATTGTTTTGTAAAAACACGCTATTTGCTCTGGCAGCGGGAATTAATTATTAAATTAATTAATGTGACTTATATGATTTGAATTTTGTAAAATAGACTTCATTTTTGAATTCGGAATATCAAATATAGCTTAGGGTGAATTTTTGGTAATTTTCTGAAAAACTTCAATTTTTGATGAATAGTGAAACCACTAAGTGGTAATCAAGCAAACTGATTTTTCAGTTAAATGAAAGTTTACCACTAATGTGTATTGAATTTTGAAAATCCGACATACATGGTTGTCATTAAGAAGTAAAATGTGGTTCAATGAGATTAAAATAATTTTTTGGTGAATAGTAACTTATTAAGTTTTTAATCGCGATTAGTGGTAATTGGTGTAGTTTAAGGTATAAATAATGCTTTAATAATATGAAATGACCTAGAAACATGTCCCAACCTTATTGGTTGTGTCATGGCCGACCAAGACAAGCCATGGGTCAACTTGGGGACCCCATGGAGACATTTTGGTTGGGAAATGACATAAATAACTTTTTATTAAATGTTAAAGTAAAAATGACACAAACATAATACGTTTTACGAAAACAATTTTCACATGGGGTTATAAAGATCAGATATTTGATTATAAATAGTCATTGGAAAGCTAAAAATATTTCCTACATCATCGTATTTTTTTATGATTTTTAGACATTAAATAAATTAAATTATTTATGACATAATAATGATGCAGCGATGACATCATTATTTGACGATTTAAATAAAATGGAAAGATAATGTAAAATCTATGAACTAAACATGGCCAAAACCAATTGGATGAGTGGATTTATAACCCTTATCACCTTATCCACGAATTATATCAATGTGGGACCTTTTGAAACCGAAACACATTTTCAAATAAAGTAATATTTCTTTACTTTCCAAAAGTGCCCCTCCTCTCCTCTTATAAAAGGACCCCACCTCTACCTCATTTCACACACTCCTCAAGCCTTTGGATCGGCCAAACCCTGCCCATTTACTCTCTCCAAATCCCTCTCCTCATCCTAGAGGATTCCCTTTGGGCAGAATCCTTTCAAAGGAAGCCTTTAGACTCAAATCAAAAGGAGTTACACTTTTAAAGGTAATTCATTCTCTCATGTTCATTTGTTTTATTTTGCTTCTCCAACCCACTAAACTCTTTTTATTTACTTCTTTTGTAACAACACCAGTATCTTCAATATACTAGGATGTTGTTATAAGATTTATTTGAGCTACACTCTCACACAACTACATCAAATGGTTAAAGAACATACGGTTTCCGTGGATGGCGAAATTCTGCCTCCCGAAACGATGATTGTTCAACACTCGTTTAACACCTTCAAAGGTGGCCATTATGATGTCACTATTTTTATATATGATATATAATATGTTTATGTTTTCCTTAAGCTTCTGTTTTTTTTCATTTTGGGCATACCTTTATGGTTTCCATTATGGGTAAACACGATATCTTCATTTTAGGAAGTGCGGACTACCGCCCCCTCAAAGTGATTTGATTCGTTAAATACCATATGTGGGACATATAAAGGATGGAACTATTATATTATATATGATATTATACTGGAATTATAATATACCTTAATATCATTATGATTCCATTCTATAAAATACGAAATAGAAATGAAAGTAGCGTTCATGCGTACGTACGGCTTACCGTCTCCATGAACGGTGCATTTCATTTCTTACCTCTAAATGATTATGTAATATCATAAATGCATGTATGTAATGGATATATATGACATATATGATATCTACATCATGAATACCATTCTGTATATAATGAACCTTTGACCAAATTAACAACATGTAAGTGTAATAAGTCTATTTTTTGACTTAAGAACCAAATACCGACAAAATGAACATTATTAACTTAACTGATTACATGATGTTCATAACATGGTATAAAAAGAATAATGAACTTGAAAAAGATTCATAAGCAAGTAGAGATTAACTCAAGTTTATTATTCAGTAGATTAAAGAACTGTCGGGTCAAGTCGGATACGAGGTATGGGACTTCGTCTCAATCTCCTTTCGTTGAGGCATATTTTATTTTATACACAACTTTCTTTTATACGGTGTATAAACCACTTTGACTTTTACGTTTATTCAAAAGGAATCTTTTTTATACGAAGCGTTTACTAAACGACAAAAGGGAATGTTTTTGTCGTACGTATGCGGCGACAATGACTTCTCCGCCGTCGTGACCGTTATTTGAGTTTCGGCTTCCTCTACAAGACATACCTTTTTTTTAAAAGAAAAATAAATACCATGTTTTACTTTTCTTTTATTTTAGTATTGAAAATGGTTTTCATAATGTTTTTATATCAATGTGTTGTATTTATATCTCGTGATTGAAATGTAGAAATTTTATGTTTCCTTTATGCATGTTTTATGTGATATGATTATGTTATGGTTCTTGGGCATTATTATGAAGACGGGTGGTTCCGTGATAAACTAAGGGCAGGTGAGCCCGTTATAGCTCTCCAATGCATTGGGTAACGCGAAGGAGTGAAACGTTAAGGTTTCTCCGAAGAGATTTTAGGGAATATACTGTGATGGGTATTCCAAACGTAACCAAGAGGGTTAATCCCTACGTAAGAATGTTATGAATGCCTCAAGTTACCTTTATGTCTTATGATTTCTATGATTTATTCATGATTTTATGAGGTATGTTAAAGTGCCTATGTTTTATGGGTAAAGTATGATTTCATTCTAATGTATATATGAACTCATGTTTCCTTTCCATGTTTTTTTATAACCCATACTGAGTTTTTATGCTCATCCCAAGTTTTTGAAATGTTTTTCACAGGTTAAGGGAAAGGTACATGATAAGATGATAGAGTCAAGGATGTGTCAAGAAATAATCCATGTTTTATTTTAAATGTGTTTCCATTGATGGGAATGAAGAATACTATCTTTCTGTAACCACTTTGTTTATATGTGGAATGTAATGCATGTTTTATGATCTAATTCTCTAAAACTCTAAACCCGAAAAGATCCTCAATGTGAAATCTTGTAATAACTCAAGATTAAGTAAGGTTTAAGGCTGGGGCCTTATAATTATGCTTTATTGGGGATGTAATATTTTAATACCATTCACTATATTACTCTGGATGGTTTATGGTTATGTCTATTGACTTGGAATGTTATTAACATTTTATATGATAGTTTTTCAATATGAATATTTATTTTGATTTTGTTTCACCCATTTCACATGATAAATGCATTGGACATACTATGTAATGGACAAGGCTTGCTATAGCCCTTCAATGCATTAGTAGGTCTCATGAGATAGAATAGTTTGGGTATTTCGAATACTACTTTTCTATTTAGGTTTGTTGTTTTATTAAAAGGACTTTATGGTAAGAAAATGATATCTAGAATCATACATTCAATAATTATAAAACTAGTCATTATTATCTATTTTATTATTTATTTTTTTATGTTATCTATGGATTTAGTCCACTATTTTATGGTATTTGTTATATAGAATATTTGATTATTGTTCATCTCAGCCATATTATTCATGTTTTGTTTACTTTGGCTTAGATTCCACTATACACATACCCTTACTGAGCATATAATCTCATCCCTTTCTTATGTTTCCTTTACCCAAGATTCAAGGAAGTTAATTATGGTTGATATGAAGGGATATACTAAAGGGAATAATGATTTTTCAAAGAAAATACTATGTTTTATTTTATGTTTTCAAATGTAACAAGAGATTAAATTATGTATCTAGTTTTCAAGTACTACTAAATAATTCAATCCTTTAGGATGTAGTCAATTGTTTCTAATATGAATTTAATAAAGTAACCACCAGCCTTAGGCTACCAGGGTTTTGGTCTTTATAATTTTTATCAGAATAATTTTACTAAAAACATTGGAAACAAAATTTTGGAAAAGATAGATTAGGGAATGTAACCCCATGACAGAATTTGAGAATATTCCTAAACAAACTAAGCTTATAATTTTGAGACTATTTATACATAAATTTTAAATTTATGTTAAGTGTTCCACTAGTCTTAAAATTATTATTATGATTCATAATGTTATGATCAATTATAACATGTTCATTTTCTTTTAAATGAAACATAGAAGAAAGAATGAAAACCATATAAATGCATGTAATCCATGTAGGGATTTCACTCCTATGAAATATAATGAAGCTGGAGCTGAAGATATAGCTAGAGATGAACAATTATAACTATATTAGGGCATCTGACTTAAGTTATGACTAATAACCTTGCTTATATGGATTAACCTTCAGATAAAAAACATAGTGTAATAATGTTAGACTGCCTCATATATCAACAACCACTATTATTTTATGGAACTATGAATCTATTTATAGATGAGTAATGGATAAGTTCCCTAGAGAAGATATTTATCACTTTGGGAAGTAATGAAAGGGATAAGGTTGCTATGGTAGTTTATCATATCTCAGGTGATGTAGATCAATGGTGGTCCTTGATTCAAAATAATAAGGATGAGAAGGAAATAGAAAACATGGAATGGAAGAATTTTAAATTTTTCTTGGAAAAATATTTTCCTCACGAAAATTTAGTGGATATGGAGAGAAAATTATTGAATCTAAGACAAAAGAAAGAGAAAAATGTTTCCATGTATGAATCCAACTTTACATGGTTATAAAGGAAGGATGAAGACTATATATGTAACCTAAAGAGAAGGATTAATAGTTTCTTTGATAGGATAAATCCAATTCTTCGAAGGGAAATAGTATCCCAAACTTTCACATAATACAAGGATATAATATCACATGATATCAATATAGAGAAATAATTATCCATTTATTATGACTTTTAAGGAAATCAAGATAAGAAAAAGGTGTCTAAAAACTACAAAGAAGGAAATATGGAAAAAGGGAAGAATGTATGGGTGGAATTTCCAACTTGTAATAAATTTTGAAATAAACACCATGGAACATTCTTGATGAAAAAGTAAATATTATTAAAGGGTGGAGAGAAAGACCACTAGGCCTGTGATTGCAAGGGCATGAAAGAAGATGCCAATGTTCAATGCTACAACTGTACGGAGATAGGGTGCTATGAAAATGATTATCCTAGGTGTTAAAGAAATTTTTCCTCGAAAAGGATAAGGGAGAAAGTATATTCACATGAGATCAAAACAGTTAAGGGTGAATATCCTAAAGAAGTGGTGGTGGGTACTTTAATCATATCCTTAAATTTAGTTAATGATTTATTTGATTTTCTTAACATCTTTTATAACTTATTTTCCAAAATAATTATATATTTATCTAACACCTTAAAAATTGAGTTATTAGTCATGACTCTTAGTGGAGGTATCATCACAATAAGTATGTTTCCTTTTCTTCCCATTATGACACATAAAAATTCCCTATTTTTTGAATTTATTATTATACCTATAATGGATATTTATAAAATCCATGGTATGGAATGGATTTTAAAATATGATGAAAAAATTTATTATAAAGAGAAGGAAAGTATTATTTGTGATGAAGATATTGAATTCCTTATCTTTAGAGGATATCACTAGTGCAGGAAACGTTATTTACGTCCCCATTTTTGACATCGGTTATATATAACCGACGTGATAATTTGTGAAACATGGTTTTTTACGTCAGTTATTTTATAACCGACGTAAAAAATGCGGTGAGTAGATTTTTAACGTCGGTTATTTTAATAACCGATGTTACAAATCGCTCGTGTTCAGTTTTTACGTCGGTTATGTTATAACCAACGTAAAAAACCAAAGAGCGGGGGTTTTTACGTCGGTTATTTGATAACCGACGTAAAAAATGAGATATCTACGGATTTTTTACGTCGGTTATCACATAACTGATGTAAAAAACCACAGCGCGTCGAGTTTTTTACATCGGTTATTTGATAACCGACGTAAAAAACGAGATATCTATGCGTTTTTTATGTCGGTTATAAAATAACCGATGTAAAATACCACAGCGCGTGGGGTTTTTTACGTCGGTTATTTTATAACCGACATAAAAAACAAGATATCTACGTGTTTTTAACGTCGGTTATAAAATAACCGACGTAAAAAACCCCACGCACTGTGGTTTTTTACGTCAGTTATTTCATAACCGACGTAAAAAACTAGAGATCTACGCATTTTTTACATCGGTTATCAAATAACCGACGTAAAAAACCCCACGTACTATGGTTTTTTACGTCAGTTATTTTATAACCGACGTAAAAAAATAGATATCTACGTGTTTTTTACGTCGGTTATCAAATAACCGACGTAAAAAACTGTGATTTTTGAGGTCTTTTTTACGTCGTTTATTCTTTAACCGACGTAAAAAAATCCGTATCTGATACATTTATAACGTCGGTTATTATAATAACCGACGTTATAAATGTAAAAAACAGTTTATAACGTTGGTTATTAAATAACTGACGTTATAAAAACATTTAAAAAATTAACAATCCCCGAGGATTGTCATTTAAGAATTTTTATTCGACAGTCCGGCGGCTCGTCTCTCTCACGCGATAAATCCTAATCGGCTCATCGATCTCGCTGTTAAACTTGTTTTACCTACAATAATTATCATCTTTACTCTCCTCGGGTCTATCATCTCAACTCGCAACAATCAAGTAAGCATTCAACGAATTTATTTCGTTCGTTTTTTTCCCGGATAGTCTATATTTATGTTTTGCGATTTTTGTGTGCTTTTTTTCGTTCGTTTTGTGTGATTTCAACTTGTTCAATTTTTGTGTGCTTTTTTTCCCAGATCTATCATCTCAACTCGTTTTGTGTGCTTTCAACTCGCAACACAAAAGGCATTCCAAAACCCCCATTTCATGTAATCCTTCAACTCGCAACACTATATTTTTGTATGCTTTTTTTCATTCGTTTTTCCTACATCGTATATTTTTTGTGGTCCCAAATTTTTTTTTGATGGATTTGGATATGTCTTTAATTTTATATATTCATTTTATCTTGAAATTGGGTGCTTTTAATGTGTGACTCTTAGGTTAATATTTGGGTGTATTTTATAACCTATGAAAGTGATTCATTAATTTTGAAAGGGGAATCCAATTATGGTTTTTTAATTCTTTGTTGTCTTGTGGGCCTCAAAAGGGGGGTTTTGAATGGGTGTTATGTGTAAAACCTTGTCACACTTCTTGAAGGTGTTTTATGAAAAAGTTTGTTTTTCATGTGTATTGTTTGTGACATCATTTGAGGTAAATTATTAAAATATGGGGGTTGTTTAATAAATGTGTATTGAGATGAAATTTATATTTTGGATTTGTATTGGTATGATTTTTTTCTTGAATGGGGGTTTGGAAAGTCTTTTGTGTGCAAAACATGGTTGTTCCTCTTGGGATTGTTTTATGAAAATTGAAAATGATTTAGTGAGTTAAAAAAAGTGATAAAATGGTGTAAATGCAATATTTTGGTGATGTTATTCACCTAATAAGGGTTTTTGAAAGGTAAAGAGGTGATTTAAGATGTCAAAAATTTTCAGAATGTTTTATAAATTGAGGAATTGTTTTATTAAATTGTGATGTTGGTGCAAAACATGTTTGTGGACTATTTTGTGTGACTTTTTTGATAAAATAAATTATGATATTAGTTATCGAGAAACTTGTGATCATTTGACTAGTTGAATATCAATGATTATTTTTAATTATCATACGATCATTTAAGTAGCCATATTAAATGCATGTGTTTTTCGTTGTTCAACATCCCTAGTTTTATATGTAAACCATTGTTTGGGGGGTTTTCCTGTGGGTGGGGGGCTTTCCAGAGGATTGGGGGGTGTCCAGGGGGGTGTCCAAGGGGGTGGGTGGGTGTGGAGGGCTGTACAAGGGGGTGGAGGCCTGTCGAGAGGGTTTTGGGGGTTGTCCGGGGGGTGGGGGGATGTCCAGAGGCTTGGGGGGTGTCCAGGGGGTGTCCAAGGGGGTCGGGGGTGGGGGTGGTGTTCAGGAGGGGTGGGGGTGCTGTCTGGAGGGGTGGGGTGCTGTCCAGGGGGTGGGTTGCTGTTCAGGGGGTGGGGGGGGGGGGGCTGTCCAAAGGGTTGGGGGGTGTCCAGCGGGGTGTCCAAGGGGGTAGGGGGTGGTGGTGTCCAGGAGGGGTGGGGGTGTTGTCTAGAGGGGTGGGGGGATGTCCCGGGGGTTGGGGGGTGTCCAGGGGGGTGGGTGGGGGGGGGGGGGGGGCTGTCCAAGGGGCTGGAGGCCTGTCCAGAGGGTTTTGGGGGTTGTCCGGGGGGTGGGGGGCTGTCCAGAGGGTTGGGGGGTGTCCAGGGGTGTTTGAATTTACATTGTGATTTTCTCTATCTGAATTTTTATTTTAAATATGATTTGATTCTCAGGTTTACTCCATTATCTCCAATTTTCTATCAACCATGTAGGCACCATGGTTTTATTTTATTCAATGGAATTTAAAACTGTTATATCTATCTATATTTTGTTTTAATAATAATATTCAAGCATATTTTTTTAAATACGCATAGATTTGTTTTATATTTCAAAATTGTTTTACATTCAAATTATGATTTTTTTTCATATAAACTTATATTTGTCTTATCTTAAATATATATATATTTTTGATATTTGTTATAGGTAATAATGACTCAAAGTTGGATTACGGCACATCGAATGAGCAATGAATATGAGGAAGGTGTTGATGCCTTTTTGGAATTTTCTAAACGAAATGTTCCAAGTAGTGACATTTTTTTCTGTCCATGCCTGAAATGTTTGAATATGAAGAAGTTGAAAAGTAGAGAGATAAAATATCATCTGATATGTCATGGTTTTAATCCGAGTTACAGCCCTTGGATTTGGCATGGTGAAACTGGATGAAATGTCACCGATGATGATGATTCACAAGATGGTAACTCTGATGGAATTGAAGAAATGATTTGCGATATTGTAGCAGAACAAATTGAGATAGAACCGATAGTTGTGTGTCTATATGGTGATGTTGAAAAACCATTATATCCTGGTTGTATAGATTTTACGGTTTTGTCGGCGGTGTTAAGATTGATTAACTTGAAGGCGAAACATGGATGGAGTGACATAAGTTTTACAGAGCTGCTACAATTGATGAAAGACATTATTCCAAAAGATAACGATCTTCCAGATTCACATTACAAGGCCAAGAAAATATTTTACCCGATGGGAATGGGATATAAGAAAATACATGCCTGTCTGAATGATTGCATTATATATAGGAAGGAAAATGAATTTATGTCAGAGTGTCCTAAATGTGGGACATCACGGTATAAGGTGAAAGGAAAATCACAGGATGATGTAGAGATTACAAAGCTCCTTTCAAAGGTATTTTGGTATCTTCCTATATTTCATCGTTTCAAACGTTTATTCGCCAATTCACATGATGTAAAAAGGTTAAGATGGAATGCTGATGAGCGAGTATGTGATGGAAAAATATTTCATCCAGCTGATTGTCCACAATGGAAGAAAATTGATGTGAAATATTCTACATTTGGAAATGAAATTAGAAATCACAGACTAGGGTTGTGAACAGATGGAATGAATCCATACTGAACCCTCAGTAGCACACATAGTTCATGGCCTGTTTTGTTGGTAATTTACAACCTCTCTCCTAAAGTTTGTATGAAGCGAAAATATGTCATGTTGAGTATAATGATTTCTGGTCCAAAGCAACCCAGCAATGATATCGATGTTTACATGTCACCGTTGATTGATGATTTGAAACTATTATAGGCTGATGGTATTAGGGTGTATGATTCTTATAAAATGGAATATTTTCAACTGCATGCAATGCTTCTGTTCACTATAAATGACTTCCCAGAGTATGGAAATTTGTCTGGATACAGTGTTAAAGGGCATAAAGCATGTCCAATTTGCGAACAACAGACGTCATATTGTCAATTGCATCATGGGAGGAAAACAGTGTACATGGGTCATCGAAAGTTTTTGCCTATGGATCACCCTTATAGAAGACTAAAAAAGGCATTCAATGGCTCACAAGAATTTGATACTGCTCCAAAACCTTCATCCCCTGATCTGTATTTTGAGAGGGTGAAAAACCTTGATGTGACATTGGGAAAGACACAGAAATCTGGTAATGATAGAAATATTTGGAAGAAAAGATCAATATTTTTTGAGCTACCATATTGGAGTTATCATGAAGTTAAACATAATATTGATGTCATGCACGTGGAGAAGAATATATGTGATTGTTTTATTGGAACATTGTTAGATATTAAAAGAAAGACTAAAGATGGGTTGAATGCAAGATTAGACTTACTATCAATGGGAATACGTTTGGAGTTAGCTCCCACTCCTAAAGGAAGATGAACATATCTTTCCCCGGCTTTTCATACATTATCGAAGAGGGAGAAAATTAGCTTCTGTCAATGTCTTCATGATATCAAAGTGCCTCAAGTTTATTCTTCTAATGTAAAAAATTTTGTCTCATTGAAGGACTTGAAGTTGATAGGTATGAAATCACATGATTGTCACGTCATGATGCAGCAAATTCTACCAGTTTCATTGCGTGGAATATTGCCCATTCGTGTCAGAAAGACTATAATGAAGTTGTGTTATTTTTTCAATTCAATTTGTAACAAGGCGATTGATGTGAATGCTTTGAACATTTTGGAAAAGGATGCAATTTTTATACTTTGTCAATTAGAAATGTATTTTCCTCCAAATTTTTTTGATATAATGGTGCATTTAATGATTCATCTAGTTCGAGAAATAAAGCTTTGTGGACCTGTATATCTTTGTTGGATGTATCATTTTGAAAGGTATATGAAAATATTAAAGGGGTATGTTAAAAATCCATATCGACCTGAAGCCTCCATTATTGAAAAGTATATTTCTGAGGAGGTAACAGAGTTTTGTACGAGCTACTTGGCTGCGACACAACACATAGGTTTGCCTCCATCTCACCATGAACGAATTAATAATGAGGGAAAGGGGATTCGTGGCTTGAAAGTCAAATCATTGTCAGCTGAACAGATGAAGAAGTTAGAATCATACATCTTGAATAACATAGCTGATGCTCAACTGTATATCACATTTCATATTAATGAGTTGAAATAATGTCATCCAAAGAAGAAAGAAATGTGGATTTTGAATAAGCACAACAAAACTTTTTTGTCATGGATTAAAAAGACTTTGCTTGGTAGATCAGATGTATCAGAGACATTAAAATGGATAGTGGGTGGTCCATGTTTAAATGTGATAACATGGTCCAGTTATGACATTAATGGTTATACATTTCATACGAAAGCTCAGGACAACAGAAGTGTAGTTCAGAATAGTGGTGTATTGGTGTTTGCAGAAGTGATGCATTTTTCGAGTGCTAAGGACAAAAACCCAATTTCTGCATCAAGTGCATATTATGGAGTGATTGAAGACATATGGGAGGTTGATTACTTTAAAATTAAAGTTCCTATTTTTAACTGTAAATGGTTTATCGATAACAACAGTGTCAGACACGATGAATTTGGAATGACACTTGTTAATCTGAATAGATTGGAAGACACAACTGATTCTTTTATAATGGCAACACATGAAAAACAAATTTTCTATGTAGTAGATCAATCAGATATGCAGTGGGATTTTTTTTACAAGGGAAAAAACAATATGTTGGTGAGGATAAACTTAATGAAGATGCTGATTTATGTGAGATCCCTACTTCCATGGAATGATTAATAAAACATAATGATGAGCATGTTGAAGACATTGTTTGTGCCATAAGAAACGATCACGATGAAGGAATTTGGGAAAAGAATCCATTTGTACATTCCTAAAATTATAGGTAACATATGTTTATTTCCTGTTTACATTTATTTTTTTCATAAATGTTAGATATTGTAAGTTCTTTATTTATTAAAACATGTTTTAAAACAAAATAAGTATAAGTTTTTGTTTGTTTTAAGTTTGTTTAGTTTACTTATCATGTTTATAACCATTACATGAATTATATATCTATTGAATTTGTTTAGTGACAATTAATTTACCATGTTTACCATGTTTACCAGGTTTACCATGTTTACCATCTTGACCATCTTGACCATCTTGACCATCTTTACCAATTTTTAACATGCTTACCATATTACCAATGTTTACTATTACGTAACTTAGTACACTTTTCTATTTTCTGATTACAGTGGTATTAAAATATTTGAATTTGTATATTTGTAAGTTCTTTATTTATTAAAACATGTTTTAAAACAAAATAAGTATAAGTTTTTGTTTGTTTAGTTTACTTTAACATGTTTATAACCATTACGTGAATTATATATCTATTATTTTTGTTCAGTGACAATTACTTTACCATGTTTACCATGTTTACCAGGTTTACCATGTTTACCATCTTGACCATCTTGACCATCTTGACCATCTTTACCATTGTTTAACATGCTTACCATATTACCAATGTTTAATATTACGTAACTTAGTACACTTTTCTATTTTCTGATTACAGTAGTATTAAAATATTTGAATTTGTATATTTGTGAACTGACGTTTGTTTTTTTGATTTGAAGGATAATGACAGATCATTCAGTTGATCAACCACATGATTCTGGAGATGAGAATATTGCTGGTCATACCTCTAGGGATGAACATTCACATGCTCCTATTAAGACAAAGATTTCAAAGGTTGGTAAACGTGGGTGCACACGTTTACCAAAATTATCACTTTCCCGTATGTAGGATCAGAGGATAGTCGTTGAGTTTGATGATGATGATATTCCTCGAGGTCTGAATGAAAAAGATTTTAAGAGTTTTGTAGGAACTCAGGATAAGAGAAAAGTAAGCATTCTGTATGATGATTGGAGAAGTGTGGATAAATTGATAATATTTCAGTTGTGGGAGATGATTTTGGTAAGATCTTTTTTCATTGTTTGACTATTATTTTAATGTTTCTAGTATATATAATATGTTTAACCACTTTTTTATCAGATGAAATTTGATATTCCTGACACTGGAGGAGTCAGGAAGAAATGCTTATCGTTGGCTGCTAGGAGATGGAGGGATTTCAAATCAATCCTCTCATCTGATTTCATTTATGGTCATAGGAGTCATGAAAATCCATGTCGTATATATCCTTTTATAGATGAAGACACATGGAGACAGTTTTTTGAAAGTAGAAGAAAAGAGTCATTTCTGGTATGGGCAATGTAAAATTTTATAAACTTTCTTATATAAATGATTTTATTAATGTTTTGTTAATGATTTCTTATTATTAAATTACAGCAAACAAGGAAAGCTCATCAGAAGATCCAATCTAAAAATGTATACCCTCATAGTTTATCTCGGGGAGGGTATGCATTATTGGAAGAACAAATGATGGCGGAAAAATTTCAACAACTAAGAGCTGAGTCTTCAAGCTCTGGAGAGGTGGCCCCTCCATCCCCTCCATCTAGACATGAAAAATGGAAGAGAGCTCAGAAGTGAAAAAAGGGAAATATCTTTTGGAAGAATCAAGAATCGTAGCTGAGAGGATTGTAAAATATATATTTTATTTATTTAAGTTAACTATTTTCTTCATATAATTTCAATCATTACAGAAATGTTCAATTAATTAATACAGGACTCTCTTGAGGAGAAGAGTTCACAGGGGACATTTACAGCTACTGGGAGGGAAGATATTTTATCTGCAGCGTTGGGAAGGCCTGAACATCCTGGTCATGTAAGAGAATATCCGGTAGGTGTATCAGTAAGAAAAGTGTTTCCATGTTCTTCAACTTCTAACGTTGAAAGGGTTTATAAAAAAAATAGAATCCTTAGAGGCTGAAGTTAAAAATATTAATGCGACGATGGAGGACAAGATTAGAGCGTCGGTGCAGTCTATGTTTGCAGAAATGAAAAGAAAATTTCAGACTGCAGCTCCCACTCCTCCAACTCCCCCTGCAGACCCCATTATTTATCCTCCACCTCCGCCAGTAGCTTCCACTCCCCCACCTCAGCCTGTGGACCCCATTCTTTATCCTACTCCTCCGCTGTATCTTCCTACTTATTGCGAGTTGTTTGTTAATGATTCTCAACATCATATAGTAGCATATGGGTTGGCATACTATATAGGAGATACAGTTCATCATCAACAATTAGAGGTAGAGAATCAGAGGGTCACTGTACAGGATATTATAGATAGATCAGCTAGGGTACCAATACCTACAGATGAGGTGGCGACAGTTGGACAGAGTATCAGCCATTTTTTAATTTTTCCATACAGACTTCTTCGACTCATTACCATAGAGGTATGAATGTTATATATTTTATTTTGTTTTTTTATTAAAGTTGTTTTATCATTTCAAAACTAATATATTTTTCAATTTATTTTTACAGGAATACTTTAAAGGTAAAGAAATATTGTATATACAACAACAAAGACAAATGGCTATGACATCAGATACAAATTCTAGTAGTCTTGACAGATTGTCATGATATTCAAATTTGCTGGCGGGTTATTATGAGTTTCCAATGGAAGCTCATGTTTGTGGATGTGAAATAAGTGTGGGGATTACAAACACTGATATCTTGGAGCTTGTTACTGGAGATAAGTTGGGCATCAACGTGGTGCAAATTTTTTTCATGTAAGTCTTAACACCTTTTCCTTGCGTTATATTTATTAAAAATGTATACTTATGTATGTTTTGTATTAGGTATCTTTATAAAATTTGTGAGAGGAATGAGCTGACAGATGTATTTGGATTCATGGACCCGCAATTGATTTCCCCTGAAGCATGTGTATTGAATGAGGAACAAAGAATGGTTTATATTTCTGAAAGACTTGAAAAGAATATAGTCACACAATGTTGGATAATGCCTTTTTGTGAGAGGTATGAAACACATTTCTCTCATAGAATTAATTATCTTTTAACATAAAAAACCACTAACGTTTAATTTCCTTTTATCAGTGATCATTGGATGTTAGGGGTTTTTTTCCCAAGGGAGAAATCACTTTATTGGATATGCTCTGTCCATGGTGATGTGTGGGAAAGTTTTAAGAATATATTGGAAAAGTAAGTTTCAATTTATCAATAGTTTTATATATTATAATGAATTGTAAATTTACCCTATTCGTATTATTTTCTAACAGTGCATGGGCTGACTTTCAAAAAAACACAAAGAAAAGGAATTCAAAGATCAAATATGTAAATGCGAAGGTAAATATCCATTTATAATTTGTACTTTTTGATTTATTACATAAAAATAATATATTTAATTTACACTCATTCAAATAGAATTGTCATGAACAACAAGGCCTCATCGAATGCAGATATTATATGTTAAGATTTATGTATGAAATAATAACAAGTTGGACAGTTGTGAATTTTGACCTGGTAATATTTACTCTTAAACTTTGCCATAATATTTCAATTTTATTTATTCATTATACACGTTAACTACTTTCCTTTTCATTTGTAGCTTTTTGATGACCCTCAACCATATACTGCTGAAGACATCAAACACTTACAAGTGGAGTGGTCAAATCATTTTACAGGTTTGATTGAATTTTAGTTGTTTGTAATGTAAAATGTAATTTTGAATATTGTCATTGTAATTGATAATTTGGTAGTTGTTTAGGTTGGATTTAGTTTTTTTTGAAGTTGACAGTGTAAGTTTTGAATGTTGTATATGTGAATGTTTAATTTTGCTCTACTTCTTGTTTTGGCCTACTTATGATGGTTTTTCTGGTATAGATTTTGGTATGTGGGGGAAGGGTTCCAAGGGTATGGGGGTTTGTTCAGTGGGGTTGGGGGTGTCCAGGGGTCTGGGAGGGCTGTCCGGTGGGGTGGGGGGGGGGGGGGCAGTCCAGGGGGTGGGAGGGCTGTCGAGGGGTGTGGGAGGGCGGTCCAAGGGTGTGGGAGTGCTGTCCAGGGGGTGGGGGGTATACATGAGGGTGGGGGGGGGGGGTTGTCTAGGGGTGTTTGGGGCTGTCCAGGGGTGTGGCGGGGTCTGTCAAGTGGGGTGAGGGGGTGCTGTTCAGGAGGGTGGGGGGGTTGTTGAGGGGTGTTTGGGGCTGTCCAGGGGGTCAGGGGGCAGTCCAGGGGTGTGGTGGGGGCTCCAATGGGGTGGGGGGAGGGCTGTCCAGGGGGTATACATGAGGGTGGGGGGAGGGCTGTCTAGGGGGTATACATGAGGGTGGGGGCTCCAATGGGGTGGGGGAGGGCTGTCCATGGGGTATACATTAGGGTGGGGGCTCCAATGGGGTGGGGGAGGGCTGTCCATGGGGTATAGATGAGGGTGGGGGCTGTCTAGTGGGGAAAGTTTTATATGTTATCAATGTAAATGCTTAAATTTGATCTCCTTCTGTTTTTGTGGTACGATTTCTTGATTTGTTTTCTGGTTGATTCTGGGGGAGAGCAGGTGACTGCATTCATTTTTTTTATAAAATTTTTTGGCTTCCACGTCGGTTATTTTATAACCGGCGTGATAAAGAAAATAGGAAGGGTTTATCATGTCAGTGATTTCATAACCGACGTGATAAAAAGCCTGAGAAATGGTTTATCACGTCGGTTATTTAATAACCGACGTGATAAAGAAAATGGGAAGGGTTTATAACATCGGTTATTTGATAACCGACATGATAGAAGGCTTGAGAAAGGGTTTATAACGTCAGTTATTTAATAACCGACGTGATACAAGGCCTAGGAAATGGTTTATCACGTCGGTTTTTAAATAACCAACGTGAAACATGGGGGGATGTGTTTATAACATCGGTTATTGTATAACCGACGTGATAAACCCCCCTCCCCCTGGTTTATCATGGCGGTTATAGAATAACCGATGTGAGAAACCCCCCGGACTGGTTTATCACGTCGGTTATTCAATAACCGACGTGAAACACGGGGGGGGGGGGGGGCTGGGTTTATAACATCGGTTATATAATAACTGACGTGATAAACCCCCCTCCCCCAATTTATCATGGAGGTTATATAATAACCGACATGATAAACCAGTCCGGGGGGGGGGGGGGGTTATCACATCGGTTAATAAATAACCGATGTGATAAACGATTTCCCAGGACTTTTATCACATCGGTTATTTAATAACCGACGTGATAAACCATTTCCCATGCCTTTTATCAGGTCGGTTATTAAATAACCGACGTGATAAAAAATTTCCTAGGCCTTTTATCACGTCGGTTATTAAATAACTGACGTTATAAACCCTTCCCGTTTTCTTTATCACGTCGGTTATAAAATAACCGATGTGATGAACATCCCGATTTTTGTTTTTGATGTCGGTTTTTAAATAACCGATGTAAAAAACGTTATTTATAACGTTGCCCGTATTAACATCGGCTAGAAACCGACGTAAAAAATTAAAAATAACCGACGTAAAAAACGTTTTCTGCACTAGTGTTTACTTCATCATTTGAGTCATGTTTAGATCCACCCCCAATAGCTCTTATAAATGATTTTCTTAGGGTATAAAAGTAGACACAACCTATAGATATAAAATTTAATCTTCAAATTGATAATGTACCTATTGTGCAATAATATATTGATGTATTTCCAGAGAAATTACATGGACATCCATAAGATAATGAGGTTGAGTTTTTCCTTGATTTGATCTCTAATAAAAGACCTATATCAAATACTCCATATAAAATAAGCATTGTGGAATTAGTATAATTAAAGAAACAACTAGAAGAGTTTTGTAATAAGGGATTTATATGCCCTAGTGTTTCACCTTGGGAATCCCCCATTATTTTAATTAAGAATAAATAAGGATCTATGAGGCCGTGCATTGATTATAAGGAAATCAGTGCTATTATGATAAAGGAAAAGTATCCTATAACTTGCATTGATGACTCACTTGATCAACATTACAAAGCTCAATATTTTTCAAAGAATGACCTTCATTCTAGGTATTATCAATTATTAGTAAAGAAGGAAGATATTATAAATACAATATTTCAAATGTGGTATGGACATTATGAGTTTATAGTAATTCCATTTAGATTGAAAAATTCACCCTCTATTTTTATTGATCTAATAAACATAATATTCAAGTAATATCTCAATAATTTTATTGTGGTATTTATTGATGGTTTCTTGATGTAATCTAAGAGAAATTAATACCATGATAATCACTTTAAAATCATTCTTGAGACTCTTATAATAAAATAATTATATATAAAACTTATCAAGTGTGAATTCAGGCTACAAAATGTTTCTTTTTCTCAGACATACTTTTTATAAAGATAAAATATTAGTTGATCCTATAAAGAAAAAGGCAGTCTAAGACTGTCCTACACCAAAAAACATAACCAATTTATGTAGTTTTATTGGTTTCATAGATCACTATTAGTGATTTATTCAAAAAATTTCCCAACTGGATAACCCATTAACCAAGCTTTCACATAAAGTATTTAAGTTCATATGGAAAATGGAATATAAAGAATTTTTTGAAGAATAGATTAAGATATTAGTGAATTATATGATCTTGAATCTAAAATCAATAAATGATGTATTTGTGATATATATTGATGCATCAATGAAGGGACTTGGTTGTGTCCTTACACAGAAATATAAAGTTATTTCCTATTCATAAAGTTAGTTAAATTCTCTTGGAAAAAACTATCCAACCCATGATATTGAGTTAGAAACTATAATATTTTCATTAAATATATGGAAAAATTATCTTTAAGGTGAGAAATTTTAGATATCCATGAATCATAAGAGTTTGAAATCCATATTTTCATGGAAATAGTTCATTATGAAACAAACACGGTGGATCAATCTACTAAAGGATTATGATTTCTTGATACATGACCACCCAAGAAATAAAAATAATGTAGAAGATGCATTGAGCCCAAAGTATTATGGATTTGTCTAAAAAAATTGAGGATTTAGAGGGATCATATGTTCATGGATTTAATAAATATGGATATGAGAATTATTAAGAAAGAGAAAACATTAATCCTTTTTTAAATGATTACCAAACCATATTTATTATAAAAGTCAAAAATTCCTTAGCCTGATGATGAGAATATTCAAAAGAAAATTAAGGCCATGAATGTTTCTAAGTTTCCAAACTTCATATATGAATATGAAATTATAAAATTTGGAAATAGACTATGTGTTCCATGTTTATATGAGCTAAAAAGGGAATTATTAGATGATTATCATAGCTTTAATGTCTTTATACACCATTATAGCACCAAAATATATGGATATTTTAAGTAACATTTTTGGTGGGATAATATAAAGTGAGAAATTTTTGATAATGTGTCATGATGTATGGTTTAAAAACTAATAAAGTATGAGAGACATCATCTTAATAGATTTATGAAACCTATACCTATTACAATGTGGAAATGGGATCACATTACTATGGAATTTGTCACCAAATTACTAAATATTCCTATAAATAATGATACAATATGGGTTATTGTTTATCACCTTAAAAAATATGAAAATTTCTTCACTCTAAGAGAAGATTTACCTCTGGATCTCCCTTAATGAGTTTATATTAAGGAATCTATAAGACTTTATGGGTCACCTATTTTAATTATTTTTGATCCTGATCTAATATTTACATCGAAATTTTGAAAAATTATTCAGAAGGTTCTTGATACCAAACATCATTTGAGCATAAATTATCAAAATAAAACTAATGAGTAGTCCAAAAGGATTGTCCAAAAATTATAAGACATATTGAGGCCATTCTCACTTGAATTTCAAGGTATGTGGGATCAATATTTACCTTTGATATAGTTCATTTATATAAATATCTTTAATTAAAGTATTTAAATGTCACCATATGAAACATTATATATAAAGAGATGTAATACTTAAACATGTTGGGATGAGGTTGGTTAAAGGAAGCTTTCAGGGATAAAACTTGTTAAAGAGACAATGATAAAGGTAAAGAATATTCAAACCCATATTAAATAATCCAAAATTAGGCAAAATATTATGCTGATAATTGAAGGAAATATATTTAATTTCAAGTAGGATATCATGTTTTATTATAAGTATCTACATGTAAGGGTGTTATAAGATTCGGTAAGAAAATAAAAAATGGTCCCTAGGTAAATTATTCCATTAGAATTTTTTTAAAGAATTGGATTTGTGGTTACATTTTTGGAAATTCCACTAACCCTATCTAATGTACATGGAATATTCTGTATCTCATTATTAAATAAGTACATGTAATATCCAACACATTTGGTCACCTCTAAAGAAATATAATTGGAACCTAATTTATGTTACTATGAAGATCCTATCCTGATTCAGGAAACTAGAGAATAATTTTTGAGGAATTAGATGACTTGGATTTTAAAGGAACTTTGGAAAAATCAGAAGATAAAATATGTAATGTGGGATCCTGAAAAAATTACGATGAAGAAATATAAAAATATTTTCATGAGGTGACATTATATAAATTTTCAAGATTATTTTTTTAAAGGAGGGAAGAATGTAACACCTTGAGATTTTATGATATATTTTCATTTAAACAAATTTAATCTATTTGAAAGATTTTGATACATTCAACCCCAATTCTAAATGAACCATAATATAGTATACCACTATAAACTAGCTGTTAAATTGGTAAATATGAATAGGAAAAATTGATTTATAAAAAATTTATTGTTTACACATGTGTAATATAAATTCTTTGGTTCTCAATTGATTAGAAATAAAAAATAAAATCATTTAAAAGAAAAGGATATGTTTTCTAAATAAATTTATTTTATGCAAAAAATGTATTTTTATACTAATAAATTAAATTAACCACTAATGGTGACTAATTTTAATGAAATTTATATATTATATATTCAATAAAATGTTTTAACATTCATCTAATTCTTTAAATATTCGATGGATAAGAATAAATCCAGTTTTACGCTTAAAACTATATTTTTCAGAAAACAAGTTTTTATCACATTTTTCACACTTGATTTAAAATCAATTTATTTTAATTATAGGTATTGAATTTATTAAAATAGATTCTATATTTTTAATTAATAGGTTTAAATTTGGTAAATATGTATCTTATTTTTAGGTATTACAAATAGTAACCACCGTAAAATTTATCATCGTAGTAAAGGGTAAATCATGTCAATCTAAGGTAAAAAATGAAAAGGTCACACTTTTTCAAATAAATAAATATTTAATGAAGGGAATTCGAAACTTATCACCATAGTATCAAATTTTAATTTTTTAATAGACACTTTCCCATGAAAATGACCTATATAATATTTAAAGAAATCTAAGTTACAAAATATCACTCTCATAGTTTTAAATATCTCTTGTGTTCTCATAGGAAAAAAAATTTATGGATGAATATTAATGATTAATTATTGAATAATTAAATCACCATTTTAATGTTTATTTGTCTATATTTTTTGGGATTAAATAGTTACATGAAATTCTTGTACATTGTTAATATAGTATTTACTCAATTAATTTAAAAATAAAATAAATATTTTTAAAAATATTAAAATTAATATATTTTGAGTGAGTTACAGTGTTAAATTTTTTTTCAGATAAATATAACATAATATTTATGTTTAAAATGATTATATTCAAATTTAATCTTTGTCTTATGGTATTTAAAGTCAAAATAAATGAATAGTACCAAAATTAACATTAATGGTATTTTATAATAAATAACATTTTAATAAATGATTAAAAAATCCTAGAATTATTATGTTTAGGAATGTGAATAGAATATAGTTGAAAAAAAGCATCCATGGACCATTTATGAGTCACTTCTCCATTTATAGTAAAATTCTTAATCCTTTATGATTAAAATTGTTGTTACAATGGTTAATGTCAAAAATTAATTGACAAAGAGATTAATAAAAAAAGATAAGGTTTAAAGTAGAAACAAAAAGTATATAAATTTAATTTGATGATTTTATTTCAACCATATCCACTATTTCATGTAATTCATGGCCCCTTTGAATCATTTTTCTTGATAATTACTTTATTATATTTTAATCTTTTAAGAAATTCCATGTTTTTACTCTCCTTACCTTATAAAATTATACCCTTCCTCTCCCATACAAAACCATGGGCCTTATAGATCAATAAAAATGTAAACAATTATCTTCTTCACTACCCTAGACACGTTATAGAGGTTCTATATTCCAAAAGACCAACCCTTTGATCCTGAAGAGAAGATCTAATATATTTGTTTCAAAGAAGAGGTAATCACCTTAACCGATCACTTTATTTTTAATTATTATTTTACATCCAATAAATATATTATATTATTCATAAAATAATAAATGTAGTTTCCAAAATATACTAAAATGTTACTATGGTTATTAAACAACCTTTATTCACACTCTTTTCATCAAATGTTAATTAAAGTATTTCTCATGCGTATATATGACTTACCGTCTCTACATATCGATACAATTCATTTTTCAGCACTATATTTCATGGATGGGTGTTATGATGGATTTAATATTTATATTTAAAAATTATGAAATAATTATACTTCTATAATTATAATATCACAGCTAACTTCTCACCTTCAATCCACTAGAAAATAATAACCTTGCTTGTGCGTACGTGTGCACTACCACCTCCACAAATAGATGTGAATTGTTTTTCATTTCGATTTTAATTGGATAGTAATAAAGATTAATTTAATGAATATATATAATATATATATAACATATAATATAATAATGATTCTATAAAGGTGAATTATTATTTACCTTTTTTTCATTCTATCCGTTGAAAAATGAAAATAGCATTCATTCGTACGTACAAAGTATCGTCTCCATGAACGATGTAATTAATTTTATATCAATATATTTTATAGATGAATATGAATATGTATATAATTAAAATATATTATATTTTTATCTTTATTTATTTTTTTTGTTATGGAATCATGATCTAAGTACATGGGTCAAAACTACCGAACCAAAACATACATGAAAAAGAAAGCAGTTATTACCCAAAATAGTGATTTTACAGAGTAATTGTTAATAAATAGGTGATAAAAAATTATATTTAAATCATACATGTCATGATATATATTTTTATGTTTATGAAATAAATATATAATTAAAATATATTTATTATATAGGAGATTCAGATGCATAACAAGGAAGTCAAACTTGAGGTAAATGTTTATTTCACAATCTCGTCATTATTAGGGATTTTTTATGTTAAAGTATCCACTAGGGTATTATTTGATATTTATATATTAAAATAAATATATTTCATTATACTATATTTATTAATGGAAATAATTTTTTTTTAATTTCATTTTTTTCTCTTTAAGTACACAATATATCAAAATAGTGTTCTTATGGAAAATTGACTATCTTTTTTACTTGGTTGGAAATCATTTTCATTCATGTCCATATTATACCTAAATTATTTTAAGGTAATTTATAATATTATACAAAGAATTATTAAATAAAATTTTACCCATTATTTACTTTTATAAAATGGATGAAAAGAAATATTTGTAACATTTTCTACAGAGGTACTTTTTAACCTTTTTACAATAGTGTCAAAGGGTTATTTTTAACTTATAAAAGATGAAAAGAATTTACCTTCCTCATGAATAAAAAATTATTTGAATATTACTTTACAAGGTTCAAAGGTTACATTGAAAGAATTTTTTTCCTTAATATTTGGTAAATTTTTAGATCTGTAATAAGTGATTTCTAAAAGAAAAGCGCATATTCCTTAGGAAATATTCCAATGATATATTTAAAGTAAATTCTTATATGTTAGAATAATTTGGTTAACATTTGTCTTCAATGGAGATTAATTAGTTTGATACCATTCACCATATTACTCTAGATGGTTTGTGATTATGTTTATTGATTGGGGAAATTATTAACATTTCATATTCTAATTTTCAATACAAATGATTTTGTGGATTACGATACACCACTTTCATATGATGAATGAATTTGACTTAATATGTGATAGGAGGGGCCTATTATATTACTTTAATGAACTAGCTGATATCATGAGACAAACTAGCTTGGTTATTTGGCATACACCTTACCTAAATATGTATGTTGTCTTGGAACAAGGTCTTGATGGTAAGATTATGATATCCAACATTATGCATTCAATCATTGTGAAACTATTTATTATTATCCATGTGATTATTTATGTTTCCATTTTATACATAGATTTAGGCCCCTTTTTGTGGTATTAGTTATATGGAATATTTTATTATTGTTTATCTTGGCCTTATTATTCCTATTTTATTTACATTGTTTTCTCTTATATTGTACACATACCCTTACAAAGCCTCTAATATCACCCCTTTATTATGTTTAATTTCCCTAATATTCTAGTTAGTTTATTATGACTGATATTTTGATGATAAAGGTAACAATGGTGTTATCAAATAATAAACTATGTGGTATTTTATTTTTTCAAATGTAATGAGATATTTAAGTATGTATCTAGATTTCCAAGACTACTAAACTACTTTATCCTTTAGGATGAGAATGTTTTTATCTAGTACCAATTTAATAAAATGACCACTAACCATGGGCTACTAGGTTAGGTTTCCTTACATGTATGTGTTAGTTTTTTCATAAAGTACATTTTAAAACATTTCAAGAGAAATAATTTTCCATATAAAATCATCATTTAGTTCTCTTTTAAAAAACATGCTATTTTAAAATAAAAAATATCAATTTCACATAAAAAATATCCATGAGGCTTAATAAGATTAATAAAATATATTTTCATTCATCAATATCCATATCAAGTTGGAAAACAATAAGATCAAATAAACATGCACATAATGTATCTAAAAATCACTAAAGGTAAATCAATGACATGAGGGAGTACACAACTATGAAACACCATGAAAAAATATCAGGTATAAGTGAATCATAACACTGTGAACCTTAGTTCACTGGTAAATGTAACCTATACGATACATGGAATCATGAGAACCTGTATTATTGATAATATAATACACTAAGGTTCATTTATATATATTTCTTCTTGATTCCCCAAGGTCTACTAATGTTCAACATATCATCATTATGTTTTAAAAGAAATCTAAGACCAAATTTCTTAAAAACGATTTCCAAAGAAAATTGATTCCATTTCCTAGCATGAAAAACCATTTTCAAATCAATTATTTTTTAAGGCATTCCCTCAATTCCAATTTCAACATTAACAATTAATTTTTAGAGTAATTTATTTTGGAAAACTATTTCTTAAACTTTGAAGATAAAACAAACCTCTCATGTATTTAAAAGCACCATTTTTATATATCAAAACAAAATTATTATCATAGGAACACCAATAATTCCAAGGTATAAACCATATGATAGAGACACCTACATCAAGAACAAAGAAAAACTCATTACCTCTATGATTGATGATGGTAAATGAATATATATGGTATGCATGATACTGTATAATCATAGGGAAATTACAAGAATATGATCTTATCTATTACCTAATGTGGTTTGAATGCTAAAACCCCTTCTTAGAACATGCACAATCTGGATCATCCATAGATGGAGGTTAGTTATGTCCTGTCTTTTATGGGAGGTTACACCCCCATAAGATCAGGCATTTGTATGATCATTTCAAAAATATGAAAAAACCGACACCATTTCATGGTGTCATCTACATGATTTTTTTTCCAAGAGACATACCACATACATTGAACATGACTAGGTGTAGAATAATAATCTATTTTGGGCTTACCACAACCTCCACCATGGTGTCGTGAGTTCCCTCTAGCCATAGTCGGCGTGAAGAATAAAAATGAATTCCACCGGAGGAGAAACCTAGATTTTCAGAGTTTTGGTTATAGTAGATTTATATAGGAGAGACACATGTACACCGTAACCTAAAACATGGTCATGGTCCTACCTGTTTTGAATCAAGATTCACAAAAACCATTTTTAATCCCTGATTCTCCCTCGATACTTTCATAACCAAAAAGAAAATTGAAAAAGATGAATCATACCCAATTAATCATACCAGGGTGTGATAGTTGTTATGTACCAACACTAAAATAATTATTCATTAATGTGAAGATAAGGCCACAATAATAGGCCAAGAAACAAAATAAAAAAGTGAGACTTTCTTGGGATTGAATATGAAGATAAAATCCAAATGAACCACTCTTAAGAAGTAAAAGAAGAATGATGTAAACAATATCGCACCTGATATAAGACTATTATTATTCTATGGATAGATAAACCAAATTTTGGAAGAATATAAATTTCCTATAGATATCTACATCCAAGTAATGAAGATGGAATAAAAAGTGAATCAATCCAAGAGGGCGATATCCATATTGGTATGGTTGTTAACACTCCAAATGAATGGGTGGAATGTTTTCTTAAAAAAAGTGACTCAAAGGGTAATAAAAAAGTGTGTAGGAAGTAAAACTATATGAGATACATGGATATCAAATGCATTACTATTTTCTTGGAAAATTGAGAGACAAAGGGAAAACACGAATGAATCCATGTTCTAAAACTGTGGCTATAAAGATGGAATCCACACTCAAGAAGAAGGATGAACATGTGACAATAAATTTTCTAATCATATAGAATAATCAGTTGAAAAAATTATAAGAATATAGATAAATATAAAATAAAATAAATTCATATAATTTATTTTGTTAAAAATCATATTATAATTAAAAATATAGTTGAAAGGAAGACAAAATCCATGCTTCCCATGGAATAATAGATTTTTAAATTAAAAATGGAAGATGAAATGAAGATTTTTTAAGTTTGTGGGGATATAAAGAAGAATAATTTTGGGTTGAGAAACATGTTTTAACCCTATTACTACAAATCAAAATACTTATGTAACTCCAAATTATTCTCATATTGTTGGGTTTGTGAAATCATGAAAGGGTTAAATGAAGGTGAAGCATGCATGAAAAGGATCTATTAAAATTTGTAATTTCCAAACAACTGGAGAAAGTTGTCCATCATAGAGAATATCTATAAAAAACATCCTTCATACAGAATAATGGAGATACTCCCTTATGTTCAAGATTAAAAGTCAATGTTATCAGATATTTTTAATTCTCTACTAATTCTGAAATTTTGGATAAATTTATGAAAATTGGAAATTCAGGTATGATTTACACTCTCTAAATTCTTCTTTTGATATGTATTAAAGATAATTATTAAGGGGGAGTGATTAAAAATCCAAATAGGGGAAGTGAATATATGGAACCTGAAATGTTTTAATGTAATTGTTTAAGTGATAATAAGTTTAAATGTCTCTTTAAAATCAGTTTTTATAGATCTAAATAAGTGAATTTGAATATCGGTATCCAATTTTGGTTAGTTATGGGTATATTTTTTTTCTCTATTAGTCAGTATTTTTTCTTTTAAAAATCATTATACCACATAGACATAAAGATGATTAGTTGATGTCTTATTGATAATGGAAAATATTGTACCACCCTTCTCTCATGGTTTGAAATGAGCATAATATAAGAAAAAGAAAAAAACCATAGAATATGTTTCTTAAATTTAGAAGAGTTAGTTATTGATGAGTTCTACCCTTACTTTTATGGATATCAAAAAGGGGGAGAAAGAAATGATAATCGTACCCTCCAGTTCCTTTTGGGGAGAAGTAACTTCCTCCTTTTATATTTATTATCAATTGAGGGGATAATAATTACATTGAATCATGAGGAATTAAAATTTTGAAAAAAAATCCAAATGGGGAGATTGAAATGTTCTTTAGTTGGAGTTGTATTAATTTTTAATAAAATTTGTTTTCAAGTACTTTCTAATATAAGTATGCAAAGGAAAAGGAGGAATTATCACACAGTTTATGGGAAAAGGATGAAGTAGATACCCTTGAATAATTGTATGGATAGATTCAAGAGGGATATATATAAATATATATATAATGATTATTTGAGATGATCCTCAGGTACATGGATAGTGTTAAACTTTTTGAGTAGAACTGTCTACAAGAATTTTGTAAAGGATGAGAAGTAAGATTGAAGCTAGCTATATACGGAGATTAATGATATGTTTTTGAAGAGTATAATCTAGATTATGTTTAATAAGAAACCATAAAAGATGTACCATGTCTGAATTTAGGAAACCCAAGCATTACATACATAAAAATTACAACATTTTTTATAAATATTCAATACATATCATAAAAATACATACCCCAAAACCATAAAGGTTTAGTTTCTTTAGAGACTAGTTACATAATAATATTATTTCATGAAATATATTCAACATCGCCAAAAAAATTCTTCTTACATAGTACATTTTTTATACATATCCTACTTAAAACCATTCTCCATATCACGGGGAAAGAAAACATAGGAAAGAGTGAGCTCAGAAGCTCAGTAAGGGTAAACATATAAGGTATTAATCAACGATCATAAATGAGCATAAGATAACCATAAGTGTATTTCTATATGATCCTAAATTACAATTATTATACCCAATCAGTCAAAGATATTTAATCATGAATCATGGAATACAGTTTTTTTATAATAGAATACATAAATCATAGGAGTGTGGAATCATAAAAAAGTCAATCCTGATCCCTGAAAATATATCATAATCCTAATTCATAGGTTTTTGGCATGCAATTAAACATAAAAAATATTTTACTTCGTCAATTTTAATTACTAAGACTATCATAGTGGATTGATTTCACTCATTATACCATTATTTTATTAATCAAGGTTTAATCTCAAAACTATCATATTGGGCAGATTACCTTACTCATATCGGTTCACTCCCCATTCTAATTCATATTATCTCAGAAGATATCAATCCTTATCCAATGAATTAGAGGGATATATAATTTTGATCCCTCCCATAAAATAATGAAAACCATATATATGTGTTCCAAAAGATGATATTTTTGTTATCAATTCACCAAATCATAACTCATGGAAATGAAACAAGTTTCCTAAACATTCCATCATTTCCTCATGGAATAACCCATGGAAAAGAAATAGGTTTCATAAAAACAACCTTACATTAGTATATTACATCCAGAGAATGAAAGTGGATGGTATCTTAAGATCATATACCCAATGAATAATAAAAATACTGAAATTATATTTACATAGATAAAAAATACATTTAGAAGAGAAACTAAACACTTATTTGATAACAGGGAAAATACCATTTTTATTTTATATATTTTAAAACTAAAAAATTGTAATAATATTGAGAAAAATATTTTTATTTAAAATAAACATGGAAAATTTTAAATGAATATTAAAATAAATTAATATTCATTATGGTGGGAAAATTTGTTCATTCAACAATAATTAAAAAATATTCATTTCATACTTTTTTTTGTAAAATTTCATAAATAACCAGTTTAGAAAACATTGTAAAAATTCATTTTTAAAGATTCTAAAATAAATTAAAATTTGGTTTTAAATAAATTATAAAAATAATTGGATCATATAAAATAACATTATTGAAAACTTTTTAATGAAAATAGACATGGAAGAAATTTTTTTTCGACCAAAGTGGAAATAAGGTTATATTTTCTTAAAAATCATTTTCTCAATCATTTTAACTACCAAAGTGAGGAAAATGGAACTATTAAATGGAAATTTAAGGAAAATATATATATGAATAAAAAAATAATTTTTTTCTGAGATAAATATTATAATTTCATCATAATAAATTTAAGCATAAACAATCTCAGTAAAAAGTGGGATTGTAACATAAATCTCATAACTCTTTGGTAACATTTGAATGATAACCCATATAAAGGAAATGAAATCAAATAAAAAATTAAATACCATGAATATAAAAATATTTATGATATGTCTTATCAAATAGGAATTTTTTACACTATAATAAAGGAAAAAGTTGTTAATATAACATATGTCTCATGATAACAAAAGTGAGGCGAGAAACCCTTGACACAACTATGCCTTCTTTGTAAGTGCTATAAACACCTGTAAAATAAATTTAAATTTTTTATTCTTATAAATGAACCATATTCATAGTTAAAATACTATACATTTTTTTACTTAAAACATCTTATTACCTGTTTATTAATAGTATTTCATTATCATCATCATTTGAGGTGTTAACTCCTTAATTTTTCATGTATGTTTCAGTTCAGAAGTTATATTAATTATATTTTGATCATAGTTAAATCATATAAAGAATATTAATAATATAATAATTATCATATTAAGTAATTATATATAATTTTATAAGTATTCATATAACACAATGATGAAAAATTAATTACATTACTTCATGGAGACGATAGTCCATACGTACACATGAGTGATGTCTCTTCTTTTTGATGGATGGAAAAAAGAAAGGTAAATAATAATCCACCCTTTTATATTCCTTATAGTATCATAAATATCATATATATTAATTAAATATATCTTTATTACCTGTCATTTAAAATAGAAATAAAAAATGAATCATATCACTTTGTGGAGTTGGTAGTCCACACATACGCATGAGCAATGTTATCTTTTTCCACAAGATTGGAATGTAAGAATGAAAATAAGATACTATAATTATACAGAAATATTATGTCATAAATATAATACACAAATACAAAATTCATCATAGTAATCAACCAATAATGAAGGTGATTCAAAATGAATCATATAGCTACGTGGCGGCGATAGTTCACACATACATACGAGCGATACTTTCATTTTCCATTTGATTAAAAGAAGGTGTAAAATGGTTATATCATAATCATAATAACATCTTAATATTTATATTATATCATATTCATTTTTTAGGATACATACAAAAAATATACCTGATATAGAAGAAGAAATTAATTTTGAAAGAGTCACATAAGATGATTACCAGTACTTTGAGAGACCTCCTATATATTACACCTTAATCCTTCCTAAGATGGTTTTAGGGCAAGGGAATGAAATAAAAAAGTTAAGGAATCTCAGAAGGTTTTTAGAAGTTATTTTCTAAGCTAGAAGGCTCAAATTTTATAATAATGGAGGTGAATAGGTGTCCTTTTATAATTGAGGGGAGGGACACACATGGAATTAATTAAAAGAATTAAATAATATAAAGTCACTTTCCTATGAATTTCCAAAAAAATAAACAAGAAATTATAATTTATGATAATATAAGTCTAAAAATTATTTATCTAATAATTTTTATACTTTTTTTAAGTGGAATGTTACCCTTACCTTTTAGTTTAACCCTCAGTAAACCCATTTTAACCCAAACTTTTGTAACAAACCTTAACTATTTATACTTTTAATTCATACCCAAAATGAAAGTTGACTCATTATCATATTTAATCATTATGATTAAAAATATGGATTATATTTTATAAAATTAAATTCATATAAGTGGAATTATTTAATTTTAAGATAATCACGTATAATACTATAAAAATAACTTTTATAAAAATGAATTTTTTTCTTAAAAATGGATTTATTCTTATTACATGCCTAGTGAAAACCATTAGATGAATGTTAGAAAATTTTATTATTAAATATATAATATATAAATTTCATTAAAATAATTTATTAATAAATATTATTTTAATTTGTTAAGATAAAAACACATTATGCATATCAAATATGTTTTTAGAAAAGAATTTCCCTTTTACCTTCGAATGATTTTATTTTCATTTAAAACCAATTAATAACCAATGAATTAATTTTATAAATGATTTTAAAAATATTTTTTTATGTTTAATACTTTGAATTAATTTTAAAATAATAGAAAGTAACCATTGATTAAAATAAACATGATAAAAATTTCTTATAAATAAAAAATTTCAAAATAATTCTTTAGAATCAATAGTTTTTACTAAGAGAATTAAAATTATTTTTAATAATTATATTTGATTTAAATACCATATAATATGCTTCATTTTATAATTTATAAATATAATTCATATATGTTTAGTGTGGCATGTAATACGAGCTATTGAACACTGAAAATTTATTAAATAGAAATATATCATAAAATCTCTAAGTATTTTATTTAACCTCATTATAATAATTTCTCATTTGAAATTTCATCACACTGATACGAGAAACTGAGGATAATTTTCCTCCTCACATACTTGGATTTCCACTAAGCTTCCTCAAATTTATGGTTTCTATAAAAAAATTTAAATAGGTGAGTGATTTTGTTTTATGAAACATTCTCTATTTGATCCAGAATCTCTATAGATTTTTCCTTGTAAGAGAGATCATACTCCAGTGGTATGACCTCTATGTTCATTACATATGAAGGATTGAGTATGTACTTACTCATGAGATATACTGGAACACATCCTAAATTTGAGAGATATTTGGTTGAAGCACTAAGTGATAATAAACCATCCTAATATGATCAGAAATTTCTAAGGGAATGATATAAGAAGGGATCAAATTTACCTTCTTTAAAAATATCATAACCATATTCCAAGGATATATTCATAAGAATACCTTGTCACAAAAATCAAACTGTATATTCCCCCGATGATTGTTAGTAATTTTTTTGTTGACTCTATGTTTATAGGATGTGTTTCTAAATGAATATAACCTTACTTACTAATTCCTCATCTAGAACTATTTATAATAGCTTTTATTCACCAACTCCATACAAATACATTGGTTTTATTCACCTCCATCCATATAGGGATTCATAAGGATCCATATGAATCCTTGAGTGAAAGCTATAATTATATTAAAACTTGACTAGATAAAGGTCTTGATCCCAACCAAATTTAAAATCCTTATAAATTTACCTATAAATGTAACATCTTTAGATTTTAAAAAATAAAAAATATTCTCTAGCATAAAAAACACACAACACCGATCCGAACCATGTCATACTATTATTTAAAAATGAACAAAATAACCTAGACATTTAAATTGTGGGTATAAATAGAATAACATGATTTATGAAATATATATAAAGTTCCTACTGAATATAAATGTATTGATTATTTCATAGTAAATAATCACTCAATTTTTTGTAAATTCATTTTATTCATGAAAAACATGTTTTATTCAATTTTTTTTATTTTTTGTTAGAAAATATTATAATTAATTTCTTGAACATTTATAAATTTTATTTGATTAAAAATATATCATTTTTGAAATCATTATATAAAAATTTGTTTATGTTGAAATTTTGAGATTTTTCAGAAAAGTTTTATTTTTCAATGAATAGTGAAAAAATAATGATATTTATTGAAAGCTATATTCTATTGTATAGTATTTACATATTCAGAATCAAATTTTTATTATTTTTAAAATTTATTTATTTTATTTTTATTTTTATTCATTTGAATTAATTTTAAACATGAATTTGGTGTAAAAATATTTTTATACTTAAAAATGTATTTTTCTGAAAAACTGTGTTTCATCGCATTTTGCAGGTTCAGTTTAAAATTAATTTATGTAACTTATATTAATTTTATAATGAAAAATGAATTAAATATTTTTAATTATGATTTACAAACTTATTAAATAGATCCCTTTTATTTTTGCCCATTGTGAATAGTAATTATACTAAATAATTATTACCATAGTAATGATAAATCGAGTAAATAAGGTTAAAAATAACATGATAAACACTAAAATTTTACCATAAAACTTGCATTTATCCCATTGGATGAGCTTATTTCGGCCATTTACATGAAATTTTATAAAATATGGAAACATTGTGCCATATTTATTTGATTTTTATCTTTAAAATATTTAAGTAAAATATAATGTAAAAAATGTAACTTTCTTACTTTTTAGTATCTCCAATATTTAGTGATAGGGATAAAAACAAATAATGTTTGGTTATAAATAGTTATTTTAAAGATAAATTATTTTTTATCATGGAAATTCATTTATAATTTTTAGTGATGAAATAATTACTTTAAATTCCTTTACAGCACCAACACAGTATATATTCACTTAATAGAAAAATAAAATAAATGAATTTAATACATTAAAAGAAACATAATTTTAATTATTGTGTTCTAAGAACTTTTTAGATATATATAAAATTTTTGGGATGTGTTTATGGATTATATTATAATTCATTTACTATCTTGTTTCTTTCAAAGAAAAATTAAATAAATAGTTCCAATATTGTCTTAATGACATTAAAATATAAAAGTGATTTATAAAATGATTTAAAATTATAAAAATATTATATTAAGAAAATAAAATGGGATATGACTGATAATATCAACCATTATCCTTTTATGGGATGTGTTATTTATTTTACAATAATTTTCTTGATTTATCTAGTGTGAAAAACATTGATATCACAGTAAGTATCAAAAGGGATAATAAGGGTTTAAAACCAAAATATAAGGGAAAAAACCTAATATAAACTTCTATAAATTTTATTTCATGATATTATTTATATCCATAGTCCTTATATAATTTAATTATATCAGTTTTACCATATTTTTCCTTGAAAATTAATTTATATTAATTTAATATTTTATGTAATTCCATGAGTGCCCCTCCCTTCACTTATAAAAGGGCAAGTCCTCTCCTATTTTATTAAATCTTAAAATATATTTTAGTTCACCAAAGACCTACCCAAATCCATTTATGAAATCCATATACACATTATAGAGGTATTTTTTTGGCTATAATACCAACCTTAGAGGGTTTAGGCAGTAAATAAAAGGTGGTTGTCTGAAGAAGTGGTGCAGTCCTTAACTAAGCATCTTTGATATATTTCTTATTATAACTTCTTTAAATATCATTAAGATTTAATTAAGTAATAAAACCAGTATATTAAATATAATTAGACGTTTCTATGTTAATTTAATACCATATATCAATCCCCTATTCCATCAAATGGGCAATGAAGCCATCGTTCATGTGTATTGCGAATTACCGCCTTACGAAATGATGTAATTTGTTTTATATCACTCCCTCTCATGAATAGTTATAATAATGAAAATAATTTATATATATGATTTTAATGACATATTTATCATTATTTTAGGGTAATATATAATCTATTTTTTAATCTTTCCATCCATTAAAAAATGATAACGTCGTTCGTGCGTACGTAGGGACCACCACCTCCACGAAGTAATGTGATAAATTTTTCATCACCAAATCACATGGATGATAAAAATAAGTTTATTTAAAGAGATAATATGATGATTATTATATAATAATAATTCATGAAATATAAAACAAAACATTTCTTATTTCTATAACAACTTTTGAAAAAAGAAAATGTTACCCATGCGTATGTATGACCTACTGTCTCTATGATTGTAAGGTAGTTCATTTTTCATAATAATATTTCTTTATATGTTTTATAAGTATGATTTATATATTAAAATAATAATTATTTCATGATTATTATTCTTGATATGGTGGAATAATGACCTCTTCGACTACAGACTACCTATCGAAGTTATTTTGGACATAAGAACAAAATATCGTCAAAATGTTTAATCTGAAGTTAAATGATGAAGTAATTTTTTATAAATAGAAATAAAAGGATTAATACACTTAAAAATAGTTCTTTATTAATTAAATAATTAAAATAATTTTATTATTCAGTAATATAAAGAATTTATGTGAGGATTCAGACAAAAATTAAGGGGATTTATTTTAAAAATTATCTTTTAAAGTTTCCCTTCCAACTATTTTTCTTTCATGTCCATTTTATTAAAAATGTTTCAATTAAATTATTATTTATGATTAAATAGATGATAAATTTAATTTTTGACCATATTTTACTTTATATATATTGTTTTAAAATTAATCTTTTTAAGGTTTTACGAAAGGGAAAATTCATGTTAAAAAACTCATTTTAAATATTTTAAAGATTCATTTTATAAATATTTCTATTACATGTAAATGTCATTAAAAATAAATTTTATATGTATTTATATGTAAATTAATTATTTATAAATGAAATTTTATGCCTATTTCATACAAATGTTTTCAAAAGAAGTATTCTATAAACATTTTGACATTATTTACTAAAGAAAAAAAGAATGTTCTATTTTAACATATACAACGCCAATGTGTTTTTCTATCCACCATAAACACTATTTGATGTTTGGATTTATTTATAATATTTCATATTTTTTCAAATAAAAACCCACCTTACCTATTTTATAGATATTTTAAAAAATAATTTTAAATATAATGGATATATCAATATCCATAATTTTTTTCTTATGGGGGTAGCGAATATTTTTATAAGTGTAATGTTAAAAGATGAAAGCTTTTATGTATTATGATAATTTTATGGTTCTTGGGAATTTTTTTTGATGATGGGTAATTATATTAAAAATAATGGATGAGAATTTTTATTATAAACCAAGGATGTGTGGGTCCATGATATCCCACCAATTCATTGGGTAAGATTTATATTGGAATTTGATCGTGAAGGTTATTCCATTTGTAACTGTAAATGTTATTCCATTGGTAACTAGGAATGTTATTACATTTTTAACCATTAATGTTAATCCATATGTATGAGTGATAAGAAAATTATGCCTCCAGTTACCTATATTTTATATTTATTCTTTCTATGTTTTTATGGAAATATTATGATTTCGTAAGGCAAGATAATGAGTTTTAATTTAATGAAAATTATTTTGTACTTATTAAGGGTGAAAAGTATAAATTCTTGAAAAAGTTTTTTGTTCAGTTTTAATGATTTATAAGAAACTATTATGAGGTTTATTTTTCCTTTAAGATTTCTTATGAAATTGTTTAGGAAAATATTTGGTTATAAGAAGTTATTTCTTGAGTAATAAAATGTTAATATTAAAAGGGAATTTTTTTATAAATATTCATAATATAAAAAGTTTATTTCTTTATTTTTATGTCCCTTATTAAGATTATTGTGCTGAACCCAAATGTTTTTTTCATTGGGTTTTAAGGATGATTAGGGACAATGAATATGCCAATATAAAAATTGTGAATATATTTCATTAAAATAAAAATTTTTATATCATACAAGTTTTGTTTTGTAATAAAAATGGATACTAAGTGGAATCTTAGACTTTGGGATGTAATATTTATTTATGTATAATTTTTTAATACTGAAAACCGTAAATATACTCAAATGTAAGAAAATTAATTCTTGAATTAAAATAGAATATTATGTAATGTTTAAGTTTGGGTCCTTATAGAATATATCTTCTAGGGTTTAAATGTTCATATCAGAATAACCATTTTTCTAAGGATGATATATATTGAAAACATTTAACTCCATATTCAAATATTGATTAATACCTAAAAAAAACTTTGATATAAAAATTATACCCTAATTATATACAATTGAATGTAGTACCCATTCCAACATTACCAATTCCTTAATGTATATCCTAGAAATATGCTAAAGAGATAAATGTTCTCATATTATAATGAAATTTTATGAATTTGAAAGGTGATCAACTATAACCCAAATATCATTGTGGCCTTTATATGTTTTGGAGAGTATAAATATTAAATCCATCTTGATGTTTTCCCATTCCCAATCTGGTATGGCTAACATTTATAACATCCCCATAGATTTATACCACTAATCCTTAACTTGTTGGTATACCAAGCAATGAGATACATACTCTACAATATATATCTTCATGTTATCCCACCAGAAATAATCCTTAAGGTATCTATACATATTCATAATTGTAGTATGAATTTATAATGATGAGCTATAAGATTCATTCAAAAATACCTCCTTCAATGCTGGTATACCAGGTACACATAATATATTCATAAACCTTATCATACAATCACTATCAAGGTTGAAATCGTGAAAAATTTTCACATTCTTTTATAGATTTACATATTACTTCTAAACCACATTAATTTTCACATAGATAAATTACTGAACACCCATTTCATCTAGATAAGAGTTATACCCATCCTTCAAGATATTAATTTCCATCCTTTTCTAATATATAAATATTAGATATTTTGTGATCCTCATCATAGATAAGCTAGTATGATCCTTTTGGCTTAAATAATCAACCACCTTTCTTCATTTTTTTGAGGTAGAAATGTGTTGAGTAGTCATAATCATTAATAAATTTCAATCTTCTTATATGACACCAATTTAACTCTTTTTATGTGAAAATATACTTCAATTTTTTATGATAATTATATTTCACATATTTCAACATAAAAATAATTACTTTATATTTTAAAATAACAAATTACTTCTTCTAAATGTAAATCATGATTCAGGTAATTTTTCTTTTCAATTTTATATTGGTGTGAATAATATGCTATCAACATATGATTCTGCATGTCTATGCATCCCAGTCCCTAATTTGATTCATAACTATTAATCACAAACCCTTCTCTATTTCTAGGTAGTGTGAGAATATGTATTAGTACCTAACCTAAAAACATTACATAATATAGTTTCCTTAGACTATAATTCACATTCTGGCATTCCCAAAGACCTTTTAGGTTTAATGTTTTAGTTAATTGGGTCATAAATATTATATAGAAAACCAATACATTAAAAAGTGGACGTTTCAACTTAGTATCCATTTTACCACAATAAAAAACTTTTAAACTATAACATGTTTTATTTTCATGAAAATTATTCACAACTTTAATCATCACTTCTTTTTTATTACTCATCCTTTAACCTTTTGAAAAACAGTTTAAAAAATTTGATGAGTGAAAAAAGCTTAGTAAGTGATATAAAATTAAGAAATCCAATAGTCTAGTGAAAACATGAAAACCCATAAAATATTTACCTCTTTTATATTAATCATTGAACATATAAAATAAACCATATCAATATGGGTAAAAAACTTTTTTATCAAATAAAAACATTAAAAACCAATAATAAGAAAATATAAACCCTTGTAGGAATACAAGAGTATTATATTCATAGTATGTGTTCAATCATGTCATAAATAGCTGGATCCTAGTTAAATCAATAGGGGAAACCTCCCTAGTTAAATATCTCCTTATTTACTTTGAATATAAGGAACATTATCCAAAGCATCAGAGAGCTATATCAAGCTCACCCATCATATAAACTATACCAGGCTCACCCATTGTATTAGTTACATCTAGATCACCCATCATATATGTTATATTAGAATCACCCATCATTATATATAATTATAAATTACCATATCATGAATAAAAAATTGTAACATTTAACTATTTATTCATAAAATACTATAAAAAATCTTTTGAACCCATATGCAAAACACTTTCAGAGACCAAAATACATTTTCCATTTAAAAACACATATTTAAAACTCATAAACCAAGAATAAAGGGATGAAGGAATTTTTGTTGAATAATACATATAATATTATAATGTAATCATAAAATAAAATATTGGTTATAGTGGATAGAAAATCCATTGGTATTGTATATGTTAAAGTAGAACATTTCTTTTGTCTTTTGTAAAGAAATTTAAAACGTTCTGTATAAAATATGTAAAAAATATTTTTTGAAAAACTATGAATGAAAAAATGAGACATAAAATATCATTTATATTTCCTTTATGACTATATAACTAAATTAATAAAGTAATTTTAAGAATATTTTCATAGAAAAATATTATTTAGAAAAATAAATCATTAAAATATTTAAAATGATGTTTTAATGTAAAATATCGCTTACCTCGAGCTAGAATTTTCATGTATGTTATTTAAATTATTTAATATTAAAATTATATTAATTATTTATATTTTTAATAATTTTTTTTAATTTTATTATTCATTTTTTTTAATTTATTACCATGTTATATTCGATTAATTAATCAATAATTTTCACACCATAAGTTTTGATGATATTCAGCACATATGTCCGAAATGAATTTGGTAGATTGATTATGGTAAAATGGATCATTATTATATAATTTATAGAATATTAATCATGTTATAATTATCTTTTTTATATATTATTTATAATTTTAAAACCAACTAGGTATGGTGGTTATGAAAAATGAATTACGTTACAATCACGGAGATGGTAGGATGTATGTACGCATGATTAACATTTCCATTTTTCAAAGAATATTAGGAAAGGATGGTAATTATTATTTTATCCTTTTAGAATAAAAATTATATCATAAATATCATATTATTTATTTAAATAAATAAATATATATATATACATATAAGCATCCATGTGATTCAGTGATAGAAAATAAAATACATTGTCTCGCGAGGTAGTAGTCTGTCGTACGCATGGGAAATGTTTTTATTCTTCATTTGGATTGTAAATAAATAGGAAAGATATTTATTTTAATATAAAATAATTGTATTTATATCATATATATCATATTATATCATTTATATCCATCATTTTTTCCATCTATAAGAGGTGGTGATGGAGAATGAATTAGATCAGTTCAAGAGGCGGTAGTCCGCCATTCACACGAATGATGGTTTCATTTCACATTAGAGGAAAAAGGTATGGATTAAGGTTAATAAATAAAAATAAAAATATCTCAATATATTATAGATACTTATTTTATTATATCACAATGTTTATAGTAGTTTTTAAATAGTTATAAGAATAAATAAAACTAAAACATTCAGTTTAAAGCTTTACCTCTTCTTTAGGAAACCTTATTTAATTTAAAACTTAATCCCTCTATGGTTGGTATTATACCCAAAATAATACCTCTATAAAGTTTGAGTTATGTTAATAATTTATTTTGATATTTTTTTAAAAAAAGAGTCTTGAAGTGCGGAGAGGAGACGAGATGGGGTGTCCTTCTATCAGTGAGGGAGAGGAGGCACATAGTATTTTTGAAAATATTTTTATATTCTTAAGTCATTTTCTTAGAAAATTATCCCATAAAAAATTAAATTTCTATCCTAAGGTGATAAGTTTTGAAATAAATCCATCAAATAATAATTAATATTATATTTTGGGTCTTTATCACTTACTTTTAACCTAGGTTAACCCAATTTACTCTTTTACTATGTGGACACATTTTTTTACCAATGGTACTATTCATAATGATAGAAAATGAAATTGAAATCAATACTAAATTTTAAAATTATAATTAAAAATATGAAATCAATTTTATAAAATCAAATTCATAGAAATGGTATAATTGTATTTTAAATTAAACCTGAAAAACATGATGAAAGGCGATTTTCTAGAAAAGATATCTTCTTAAGTATAAAAATTATTTATGCCAAAACAAGCATAAAATTGGTTCTAATAACATTATTTGGATTATTAATAATATAAATAAAATAATTTTTATTTGAAATAATTTTTTAAAAAATGAAGCCTTTGAAATTCTTGAAATAAAAAGGCAGTTATCAATAAAAATCATTATTTTCACTATTCATTCGAAAAACCAAATTTTTAAGAAAATTCTAAAAAATTTACCCCAAGATAATTTTGATATTCTAAATTAAAAAATGCTATCATTTTTTCCCAAATTAAAATTATAAAAATTATTAATTACATTTTTAAATTAAACCATTTAATACATGAAAACCCAAATGTTTATAAATGAATATTTTTTTTATTTTGACAAAAAAATTAATTATTATTATTATAATAAATATAAATCTATAAAATATAATCGATGAATATAAATATGAAATAAAAAATATTTATTTTATAATTACATGGGTTATCAAAGTAAGTTTACTGACCAACCTTTTATTTAGTTCCTTGAATTTTTTTTCTCATTCACCAGTACAAGGAAATATGGCTCCATTTTGAGTCAAATTGGTTATTAGATTAGATATCCATGAGAAATATATCAAAAAGAGTCAATAGTATATTAGAACCCCAAGAAAATTATATATATTATTAACCATGGTTGTTCTGGGTTATTTTGCAATAACATTCATCTTTTAAGGATCCACTCATATACCCTCACTTGAGATTATATGACCCAAGAATGAAACTTTTTATAAACATAATTCACACTTTCTAAATTTGGAATACAAATTATCCTTCCACAAGGTCTTTCATAAAATAATAAAATATCTTCATGATCTTCCATTATCTTATAATATATAATAATATCATCTATAAATACAACCAAAAACTTATTAAGGTACTCTCTAAAGACTCTATTCATCAAATACTTGAAGATAGTGGGGGAATTGGTAAGTCCAAATGAATTCATTATAAATTAATAATGACCACACATCATATAGAAGGATTTATTGGGTATATTATTATTCTTGGATCTCAATTAATGATATCCAAAATGAAGTTCAATCTTGTAAGAGTATTGAGATCTACATAGTTGATCTAAGAAGTAATCAATATGGGGTAAGGTATATGTGTTCTTGATAGTGATCTTGTTAATTTATTGATAATTAATGAAAAGTAATATTGAACCACATTTCTTCTTAAAAAAATAATAGGTGAACCCCAAGGTGATAAAATAGTTTTTATTAATCCCTTATCAAGATTCTTCTAGAGTTTTTTCCTCAATTTTTGCAACTCAATCGACGCCATTCTATTTGTATAATTTGAAATAGGTATAACACTAGGTATTAGTTCTATTGAAAACTCAACTTTATGAATCATGGGAATAATGGGAAATTTATCTAGAAATAAATCATCATAAGCTGAAAAAATACGAATATATTTGTTGTTGAGTTTATCCCCAACCATTTTAGATAAATATCTCACATGAATATGTAGTAAGATTCATACAATGAAAGTAATTTCCATCAGAAGTTAATATTCATCCTTTCACCAAAAGATGATCATAGGTTGATTCAAAATATCAAATGTGACTTAACATACTTTAAAATTGATATTTTCTCCATATACCGAGATCCAATGAATTCCTAAAATTGCATCAATTTAAACAAGAGGATGAATCACAAAATATATAGGAAACAAATTCCCACAAACTTCTATCAGAGAGGAAATATATACTTGAGATGAGATCATCATACCATAATTATTTTTTACTAATAAATTAATATCTAATAATTGACATGGTGATGTGATACCCTTATAAAATTCATCATATATAAATGAGTGGGTAGATCTATAATCAAATAAGATATTTTTAATTCTACAGTGGATGGTAATTATACCTTTCACCACTTCACCCTCATAACCCACTTCAGTAGTTGTGATCACATGATCTTTCCTTTTCTATCTTGTATTAAGTGGTTGAAGATTATAATTATCATCAATAACCTTCATATTCTAGCATGAGTTTGAATAATGTAAATAATCCATGCAATTATATCACCGGAGTGTGGGTAGCACAATCAATTTATCTCTCCCTCCATAATTTACTATCCTCTTTAAATCACATCGACATTCTTTTACTTAATGACCTAATTTTACATATATAAAAAATTTATCAGAACTTTTAAAGAATTTTTCTTTATTATTTTCTCCACACATATGATGGGAAGGAATATTAATTTTCAATCCTCTATGGTTTTTATTATTATAATTTCTAAAAAATTCCATCTTTATCTTTCCCCCCAAACTATAATAATAATGAGTCACTAATTTCAATTTATATATTGATACAACATTAAATGTTTTCTTTATAGCTATAAAAGACACTTATAACCAATTCCCTTCAAAGAACTAGTCTCAATCCATTAAATAATATGACAACTTTTCTTTCAGTATTAATGATAAAACTGTAAGCAGAACTTGAAAATCCTTTGAAATTTTCTTCATAGGTACTAATGGATTATTCATCCCTATAATTTAGTTATATAAATTCCATTTACACTATAATGATAAGGGTTTGGGGAAAATTCTTACTGAGAAATACCTTCTTAAAATCTTTCGAGGTCATGGAATCAATCTCCTCCCCTTTCCTCATATTCTTGATAAGATCTAACCATTGATATGATTTACCATCCAAATGATATAAAAAAATAACCTTATATTGGTCTAAAAATTGGAGAACACAAAGTATCTCTTAAATAGAATTGATATTTTCCTTTGTAATAATTGGATTAGAGGAACCACCGAAAGAAGATAGATATTTCTGCATAAATGACTCAATAGTGAGCTATTCCTTTAGCTATTTTTAAGTTCAACATGATTCAAGTTACCATTCATCGCTTCATAAAATTTTATGAGAATAACAATAAGATTCACATTCCATCTCCCATTTAATCTTGTTTCTCATGAGGCCAACCATTGAATTTTCCATCGCATTCATTCTTCACATGATTCCTCCTAGGTCTAACAATTGACTAAAATAAAAATAACTTAGTGTGAGTATCAAACATCAATAAGGAGAGTAAAAAATCATTGGATTATTAAAATAATTCTTAAAATTCCCTAAATTATGACACCTTATTTCATCCTAGGATACATTACGATAATCTCATATCAATATAGATTATCATTAGTTTTCACAGGTTCTATCATCTCATTCATCATAATGGTTCATAATGAGAATGTGAATTAACTAAATCATACCCCCAAAGAGATTCAAGATAAGTGTGTAGTCTTAGGCCCACTAATTATTCACTAGTGACGATCAAGTTAATAATCAATATTCCATTTTCAGAGTTATTACCACCAATTGAATTTGTTCCATATCCATATCCAATTTCCAATATCTAAATAGGGATTTATTTGATAGGAAAACCACACTTTTTATTTACCATAACATAGGATGTCCCCCTATACATATAATTATCCTAAGGTTTCTCACTAAAGTTTTCTAATCACAATCTCTAAAAATAACTAAACCATGAACTGATACAAACTGATGCAACCAAATAATTATATATATAAATATTATTTCATTTTAGATGAATATTCAATACATATCATAACAATACATTCCCCATATCCATGAAGGTTTAGTGTATTTTGATACTAGACACATAATCATATTATTTCATGAATGATCATCAACATCTCCACGAAAATTTCTTCTCACATAGTTCACTTTCTATACATACCCTACTCAAAACCATTCATCATATCATAGGGAAATGAAATCTAAGAAAGGGTGAGATTATATTCTTAGTAAGGGTAAACATATGAGATATCAATTAATGATTATAAATGAGCATAATATTAACATAAGGGTATGATAACATGATTATAAATTACAAAATTCATACCCAGTCATTTAAATATTATTAATCATGAATCATGACATAAGACTTTTTCAAAAGAGTTTGGAATCATCAATAATCAATCATGAACCATGAGAATATATCATAAGTATAATACATAGGTTTTTGGCATACACATAAGTATATAGTATAATTTACTTAGTCAAGGTTCACTTGAAAGACTATAATAATGGATTGGGTTCACTTCCCATTTTATAATTTCCTTATTCAATGTTCAATCCCAAGACCATCATATTGGATAAAGTCCATCAATTAACTTTGTTCACTCCCTATTCTGGTCCATATGATCTCATGAGATATTAATATTTACCCAATGAATTGGAGGGATATATAATTATTTACCCACCCATCACATAATGAAAACCATACATATGTGTGACATAATATCATAAAGCATTTATGAACTCATCATATCATGACATGTAAAAAGGAAACATGTTTCATAAAAATTCCATCATTTTGTCATATCATAATCCATGTAAAATAAATGAGTTTCATATAATCATCATGAAATCATTTTAATCCATCCATGGAATAAAATTAGATGGTATCTTATGATCATATCCTCATTGATGCATAAAAATCATTAAATATGTTGACATATATGAAAAATACATTTATGAGAGCATTTGAACTTTTATTTGAAAACATGGAAAATAAACTATTCTTTTGTAATATTTAAAAACTAAAAATTCATAGAATATTTAGGAAAATATTGTATCTAAAAATATCCATGGATACTTGTATAGGAAGTTTTAAATTATAGAATAGTTGTGATGGTGGGACAATCTGTTCATGCAGTAAATGTTAAAACACAGATTCCATTCACACTTTTTTGTAAAAATTCATAAATTACCAGTTCATATTTTTTTAAATTTCTTTTAAAACCTTCAAAAATAAATTAAAATATGGTTGAAAATTAATTTAAACAATCATTTTATAATATAAAATAACATTCTTTAAAATATTTTAAATAACATGGACATTGAATAAAAAGTATATTGACCAAAGAGGAAATACAATCATTTATTCTAAAAAACCTTTTTATCAATAATTTTAAGTACTAAGGAGAATAAAATGGTAATATTAATTTAAAATTAAAAGAATAAATATATGAGAATAAAATATATAAATTTTTTGATAGGTAAATCATACAATTTCATCATCCTAACTTTAAGCATAAATAATCTTGGTAAAATGTGAGATTGTGACATAAAACCATTACCGCTTTTGTATCTTTTGAATCCTAACTCTCATGAATGAAATAAATTCAAATAAAAATTTAAATATCATGAATATAAAAATATTCATAATATAACATATCAATGGGGTAGTATATGAACCACATGAAAGTAACAAGTAGTGAATATGACATATGTCTAAGAGAAACAAAACTCAGATGAGAAACCCATACCACAAGTCCAACTTGATTTGTAAGAGATATCAAATCATGTATAATATAATATAATTTTTTTATAATTTTATAACATGAATATATTCATAATTATAATAAAATATATTTTTTACTTATAAAATCTCATCACATGTTCATTAAAAATCGTTTATTATCATCATCATTTCAGGTGTTAACAACCTTGTTTTTCATTTATGATCTGGTTCTTCAGTTATGACCCTTAAACTTTGATCATGGTTCTATTATATCTAGACTCATAATAATTTCATAATTATAATATTTAATCATTATATTCTGTTTTATAATTATTCATAATAATAGGTGATGAAAAATTAATTTCATCACTTCATAGAGACGATATTCCCTACATAAGCAGAGTGATGTTTCTACTTTTTTATAAATGGAATGAGAAATATATAAATAATAATAAACCACTATAGAATCATTATTATATCATAAATATCATATATATTTATTAAATATATCCTTATTATCCTTAATGTAAATTATAAATGAAAACCGAATCATATCACTTCGTAGAGGTGATAGTCCACATGTATGCTTGAGTGACGATATTGTTTTCCAATGGATGTGAAGGTAAGAAGGTACATAAGATACTATAATTAAAGAAGTAAAATAATTTCATAGATAGTATATATAAATATTAAATATAGTATAATAACAAACCATAAAATATGATGATATAAAATGAATCATATCGCTACGTGGAGGCGGTAGTCCACACATGCGCACGTGTGATACTTTCATTTCCCATTTGATATAAAGGTGGTGGAAAATAGTTTTCCAATAATAACAATAATATAAAAGTATAATTAAGATAGTAGAGAAATTATGTTAAGATTTATACTATCAAAAAACCATCCCAGCAAAGATAATACAATGAAGGGAGAGAGATAATGACCCCTCGGTCCCACCTCTAATAGGCCCTAGGTTGGTGACTTGCAGTGAGGGTATAAAATCCCATGATATTGGAGGAATTACCCTATATAAGAAGACAATATTAAATTATAGGATAAATCAACCATAATATACTCCATAAAATAATATAAATAAACCCAAAATCATTCTATAATGTACGTGTAAATAAAATAGATACATATAAAAATCTCTAAAAATAAGTACCAAAATAAAAGATAAGGGAACAACACAACAACTATCTAAATATCTAAGCTAGTAATTTCTAGAACCATCCATGTAGGCCTACTTTAAACCTGAAAACAATTTATATATTTTTGGGGTGAGCATATAGGTATACTTAGTAGGAAATACCAAGTCTCTTGTGCACATGCCTAAAGAGTATACTAATTAACTTGTGAGAAAAAAACCAAAAACACCTAAACATGTGATCTCTTCCATACCAAACTCAATAAGGATCGTTCACCAAGTAACACATCCATGTAAAATAACTTAATATGAAACATATTTATGAATGGTACCCCACACCACTTTCCCACTGATTAGTCGCTCTTACACCCGAATGGAAAACGTCTTGGTGCTCACACCTTTCTCATATCACAATAAAACACATCACATCACTTATATAGGCATGTGGTCCATCACATTACATCTCATCATATAAACTAGGTAGTAGGGTATCATGAACATGAAGTACATCAAACTTGTTCCCTCCTCCATCAATGCATGACCCCCACCATAAACAATCTTATCCAATATCACCATATATTTCTTGAAGATACATGGTCCATCACACCACATCTCAATAGAAACATTTTTGACTTCTATCCATCATAGCCTATGCGTGTCATCATCTTCTAGAAGGAGTGAGAAAGATATGGTGTCCATCCATCCACCCTAACCATCGGGATGTTGGAAAAAACACCCACAAAACTATTAGTTATCATTACTTGGTACTTGACATGGGATATGTGTGTAAAGAAATAAAAAAATAATACAATACATATATATAAAACCACAAGTATCCCAAACTATGGGTTCACTACAAATATAATAACCAACTCATAGCAACAACACCTTTACTACCACTTCTACATGAACCACACAACATCATAATACATAAAGCACATAAAACATTTCATATTCTCATTATAAGACAGTCCAATTTTCATATTTCCATTATCAACCCTTTTTAATTAAAACATGAAGTTCATTACACATTTTACATCCCATTAATTTATAATTAACAACCAATATTTTAAACCACACAAACTTTTACAAATTTTCATCAGTTATCAAATTCATTTTACTATTTATAGCCAATTAGACAATCCATGATAATTCTAATACTACTCTGGAAACTATAGTAGTACTGTAGAAGGCACTGTAGTGGGAACTATGCAGTACTGTAGCGGGAACTGTAGCAGGTATTGTTTGACACTATAGAAGCCAGGAATTTTCCCCCGTTTGGGCCTTTGGGCCACTGATTTGGTCCTCGAGTCCTTTAAGGCCTTCGGGCCACCCAGGCCTTCGGGTTAGTAAGGCCTTTGGGCCACCTCAAGGCCTTCGGGCCACCTTAAGTGCAGATGAAAACCAGAATACCTACAAAGAACAAGCTCTACAGGGAAGATGATCAAAGAGATTTCACCACCGCAGAAGCTAAACAGATTGCAAGAATGAGAGGGTATGGAACCTACCATCGGGACAAGCCCGTTCATGCACGAGAACGCCTAGTCGAACAACCATGCGGAGGTAGAGAGTTGATTGCACGATGTATATGATGGGGAGGAGCAGTTTCAAGTAGTTAGTCTAGGTTGTATGTAATGTTTAAAGCCTATGGGAAAATGAATTCCTCTAAGGCCTATGGGCCATGTAATACTGATGCCTACAGGCCTTGTATGGGTTCCACCTCACCCCTTCAAAGGTGGATTATCAAAATAAATAAAAAATAAAGGCCTTCGGGCCATTTGATGGAAGAATAAACCCAAATCCCAATAACACCATCGTCCTCAACCTCATTCAAACAAGCCCACACAACACTACCATTTCACATCCATAACCACTTTCCTCTATAATGGCTGCATTCCACCCCTTCCCTCCACATGCCACATTCCACCATAATAACCACATATTCTCACATCACCCCATCACATCCACCACAATAAGGACACTTCCACACAACATTCCCAAAATAGAACCACACTAAACACCCACTTTCATCAATTCATTCCAAAAAAATCACATAACAATTTTTATATTCATTCAAGGAGATTTATGACATTCCACTTTAGTTTTAAGGGCATTATCACACAAGTCGAATTTCCTCGGGGGAACCATTTGTTTATCCATGCATAAGTGACTGACCAATTCCATTTAAGTTCATATAAAATAATATTAAAAAAACATCAGATCCCTAACACAAAAATTACAAAACAAACAATGGCTCCCAATAGTCTGAATTTTCAGTGGGGCATTATCCCGTAAAGTATATAACATCAATAATAATAAAAATGGTGAAAGAATGTGATTTCATTCCCATTACCATTTAAATTTCAATTAAACCAATTCATTTATATTAGTCAAGATGGATACTACTAAATTATAAAGAAATAAAAACAATAAACCCATCCTGCATGATACACTAGGTGAGAAATGAAGGAATCCTTACATAGAGAAAATAAGCTTCACATGATTTTAGGAACCAAAAGAGGGGCCACATATATAGGAGGGAACCTCTATAGAAATAAATAAAACCTACATTGGAAAAAGGGTTCCATGAAATCAAATAAAAGGATTCAAAAACTCTAGTCTCTATAGAGGAAAACAAGGAAAAAATAATGGAAAGATATTCATTTTAGAATAAACATATTAGAAACCATTGATATTTGATATGGTTTTAATTGACCATTAAAGGAAAATATCATCAAATCCATGTAGTATATATGAAAACCCTGGTCTTTATTTCATACTTAAACATGATTTATTACATAAAATTCACTTGATAAAACATAGAATATAGAGAGGTATAGTGTCTTTGGAGATTAGGATCATTACATAACAACTTAAAACATGAAATAAAACATCTTTATTGAAAACTTCCTTTATATGACCACTACATTCCCTCGTACTTAACATTACATGGGATAACCTGAGGACATGTATAAGAAAAGGGTGATATATAAAGCCCAGTATGGGAATAAACATGGAATAACATGAGGGATAAAATACATGTTAGAAAATAGTCATATCAATGGAGCACAAGAGAAACAAAGGCATGACAAATAATGTTAATCATAACATTTAAATGTGGAAACAACACTTAACATGGAATTAGCATGAGCCAAGGCTCATTGCACATGGAGCATAAGTATCCCTCATTGGATATGGAGCACGACTAAACCCTCATTTAACTTGAATTATCATGAGTCAACACCCATTTCAAATGACATATCATGATACTATACTTTAGCCAATGCATTGGAGCGCTATCAGGGCGCACCCGTTCTTAAACATTTCATTTCATGCATAAGTGTGCCACATGGATCACATAACGTGGAATCAGTCAATATCATAAGTTATTCCATGATTACATAATGTGGAGTAAATACATGAAAGTACCATTCAATATGTATATGTTAATAAAGGTGAATACCCTTGATAGAGACATGGGTATGGTATTCACTACACAATGATCTTGGCTTGAAAAAATGCGGTGCAATTTTGGCAGCATAATGGTGTGACATAAAGATTCATGAAAAATGGTTGATGAGAGAGAAATGGGTGTATCATCATATGAAAATGAAATGTAAATTAAGGGGTTCATATAGATAAATTTCCCAACAAACATAATATAATTTATATGCATAATACAAAATAATTACTTGGATGTAAAAGAGGAGAGAGAAATCCCTCATGGAATTTCAGCATGGTAACGAGTGTACATGGGAAACATTAATGAGAGAGAAAGGGGTATCCAATCATCCAACCTTAAAGAGTGAAGTATGGGGGAGGTGAAAAATCATACCCCAACATTTTTAATTGAAAAAAAGGGAACAACAACTTGAAGAAAAATTGACAAAAATGAGAAAGGAAGAAATCCCTTACTTTGAAGTGTGATCCCAAAGGCTTGGGAGAGGCTTGAGAGAGGCTTCTTGGGAGATTTGGAAAACTTGAGAGGATTATAAAGAGATAAGGGTATGGGTTGGTCGAACTACAAAGGCTTTTAGTGAAGAGACAGTGGGAGCTTCGGTAGATTTATATAGGAAATGAGAGGGAATTCTTTATTATTTAGGTTTGGGACACCTCACATTAAAATAATCAAAACCAAAAACCAAACCATGGGTTTTACCATGGTTTTTTCCAAAGGGGATTGGAAAATAATATTTTATGAGTCCAATAGACTAAATTTTTAAAATAATAGGGTTGATTATGTGGAGGTGAGTCACACTCTTGAGGAAAACAATTTAAAAAGACAAAATGTTTTATAAGCCTTGAAGGGTCCACTAAAGCTTTTTAAAATAAATAAAACAAACCAAAAATCACATTATTTTAATGTTAAAACATATATTTTCCAAACATAATGTTTATATTATTTTATTACATTACTATTGGGTCATTATGATGTCATAAAACAAATTATATATTTAAACGGTATTTAATTTTTACACAAAAATTTGACTGTTTAAAAAAATTATGAAAAATTCACCGTTGAATAATTTTGACATCCTGATTCCAAAAAAATATTCATTTTATCTAAATTATTTTATAAATATGTGAATTTTTACTTTTAAAATAAAAACTGACATTTACCGAAAATTCATGGGTTTTGACAAAAACAGCTTTTAAACCTTAATAAAAAATACAATTGCATTCAAAAAATTATATGACCATTTATATTTAATAAAAATTGATTTAATTATAATAGTATTTTATTAAAATCATATTTAATTAAAAATCCATTAATTCACCAAAATAGATTTCTTAGTTGAATATTAACTAAAAATACTATTTGTGCTTTAAAAACTATTTATGAAGTAACAATAATAAAATGAATGTATATTAATTATTATATACAAAAATAATGAACATAATCATAGTGATTTATAACACCCACATAAGACCAAAGGATAAGGTGTGTGATGGTGACAGACTTTTGGGGTGGCTCGGATAACATCGCTCGGGTGGTAATTTCTATTAACTTCAACTTCTCCTGTAGTCGGTTCTGCTCAAGCTTAACATGTTCAAGATCGTCTTGGGATTGGTCACGAGCAAAGCCCAATGACTCCACCTCCTTTACAAGCTCTAAAAAATGGGCTTCGTATGGAGAAAGTCTACTGGATGAGGCCATAACATCCTTTGTCTGAGTAAATTGGATTTGTTAAAGCCCTATATTTATACTAATCAGGTGTTCACTGTTCAACGACTATATTAGAAACGATCACAATTCTTAACAATATTTTAAAATCCAAAAACATAAAACCAATGACGTTCAAATTTTATATAACCATAATAAGAAATTTAATTGGATCAAGAGGAATTTCCATTAATGAATGTTTGGGTCGTTATAGTATACCCATTTAAAAGGATATGAAATTTTTAAAAAGGGAAGATATAATTATCCTCATTTTGAACATATTTTAATTCTATTAATTAAGTCTTTAAAAACATTCTTCATAAAAAAATACATCAAAAGTGGAAAAACTGAAATTCTGGAAAATTTGGAACATGATATTATTGGGTACTAATGTTAGGTTCTACCACTAGGGTGCTACTGCTAGGGTGTTTCCATTAGGTGATACCACCATTGTGCTACCATTAGGTTCTAATTCTAGTGTGATAACATTAGGTGCTATCTCTAGGGTGCTACCATCAAGTGTTACAGCCAGTGTTCTACCATCTGGTGATACTGTCAGGGTTCTATTATAAGGTGCTACTAATAGGGTGATACCATTAGGTGCTATTACTAGGGTGCTACTTCCAACCTCTAAAATGCCCAATTTCCCCTCAAAATCACCTCCAAAATCCCCCATTACTCCTCCAAACACATTTGGACGTCCCCAAGAAAACTTATTCACAAGATTTCTCACAAAGTAATAGTCCAAAATGTCAGAGACATTATATCAGATTCTTGTCAAACTATTATCAACATTAATAATCAAAATGAACCCAAAATGAAAGAGGGAAGATGTCCAAATATCTATCCATAAAGATAACTCTCAAGGATCTTGTTACATCCAAAACAACAATGCTAACCAAACTCACAAACCAAAAAAAATATTCATAAAACCTCTCACATCCACCACATTACTATCACAGACTCCATATGGGCCATGCCAATAACTTCCACAACCAACACAAAGTAGATCCCCATGTACAAAAATTAAAGAATTTCATCACCCATGTCATGATACTACCCCCTTTGGGTGTTATAAACAAGCCTTGAAAAATTCAATCACATCAATGTATATTGCCTCTCGATTATGGGTTAGGTTTTCTCTTCTTTGTATACATTGAATATTTAATCACAAATTATATCAATAAGGAATAACCAATTCTCATATAAAATATCAAGGTTAAAACATAATATTGTAAAATAAAAACACAATAAGAAAAAACTAAAAAACAACTATGGGTATTGGGAACACATCTACATCTTAGGCTCCTAAAAGACTTTCATCCAGGTCACTATGCCTCTATTTTACATGAACCAAATGAATGGTTCTTCATCAAAACACATTCACTTAATGATCATGGATCTCTGCTGGTCTCTCCAAAAACACCGCATCATCCTTCGATTTCACTATCTCAATGGTGCTCCATAGGAAGGGGTCAATGGTTTGGAAATGGTTGTTGACCACTCCGGTGAAGGCGCTACTAGTTTTCATCCTTGATGGTGATGAATACTTTCAAGGGATTGTTTGGGTCCTGATGAAGGTTGTTTTCTATTTGTACCCTTAGCTTCTCAAACCCATACTATGAACTCATGTTCCCTTATCGATCTCGATGTAAGATATGAATTAGTGGGAACAAATAGGTTTTCGGATTTGTGGTTTGACATACGACAATATTCAAGGTGCTACCTGAGTTAGTTTTCACTTGTTTTGATGGCCACTATTTTTTACCTCATCGATGATGCTGATGTTCAGAGCCATCATCCCCTCAAATACCTTCTCGGACCTCACATACCTCTATGCCTCTGAAAGTGAGATCTGGGGTGGTGGTAATAAATGTGTTTTGGGATGTGTGGTTCGGTGGCTATTAGTGTTCTAGGTTCTAACCCCTTTTAAAATGGTGAAATTTAGAGTTGGCAATGAAAAATTCAATAGAGAAGCTTCTCGTTTGTTGGATTTGTTTGGTGTTTCTTCCTCAAAGACATTGATGAATGTTTTTTTTGATTTATTTATATGATATATTGAAATATTCTATAATGTTTTAGTAAATATGTTTATTTATGCCTTATGTTGGGTGATGTTTGTTTCTGGTTGTGGTGGTAGTTATCATCATTTTCTATAATGGTGATGAGATGATTATGATGGCTATTTGATGAGGTTGGCTTGCTGTCGAGGACGCCACTCCCACCATGGATTATTGGTGTTGGAAAATGATGACATCAATGGTGAAATGATGTCAGAAAGGTTAAAGGTGTATTATGTGATGGTGGGATGAAGCTATGGTGGGATGATGTCGGGTGGGTTCTTAACAACGATGTAGTGATGATGAAGGTGAGATCATTTGTCAGGGGGTATAGTTTGAGGCAGATTTCTATTTGAGATTTTGTAACTTAAGGAAATTACCTGTTAATGGGTTTAATTCGTGATATTTAGGAATTTTAAATTAGGGTTCTTTAGTTTTTTTGACTCTTGAAATTGAATGTTGAAATATCGATGGTTAGGTTTAAATTACGTAGAATGTGAGGTTACCACATAACCATAAAGTGTATTTAAAAAAAGGATTTGGAGGCTAACACACCCCAACACCTTAAAGGGACCAACAAACTTGGACAAGAGCTTACTCCCCTTACTGAACCTTCATTGACCATATTGAGGGGAAAAATTTAAGAACACATAGTCTATAACCTAAAACTCCAAGGACCTAATCCATCGATCAATATAATAATTATGACTATAATGTGCTTATTACATCATCTCTCAAACCAACTAAACCTTTTATATCATTCTTTACTTCACTTAAGGTCTAAGAACTTCTGGCTGCCTAATCTTATCCTAGCATAATGGGGAATGACATAGATTCCCATATAAAGCCTCAAACAGGGCCATTATGATGGATGAGTTAATGATATTTTTTTAGGAAAACTCAACCAAAGGAAAATTATATTCCCAAGATCCATAAAAGTTTAAGATACTTTCCCAAAACATATCCTTTAGTGTCATCATAGACTGGTCCATCCTTCCTTCTGTTAGAGGATGGAAAATGGTGTTGAGGTGTAACTGAGTTCCAAAATAATACTAAAATATCCTCTAGAATTTTGCATTACAATGAGAATATTAGTCTAATATGATGGACCTCGAGACACCATGTAGCCATAAAACCTCATCCACATACCTATTTGACCAAAAAATCCACTATTTCTAACTCCTTGATCGCTTTGAAGTGAGATAATTTCATCAAATGATCCAAAATTACCCATATAACATCATAACTTCCCAAATATTGGGGTAATACTGTGATTAATTCCATTGAAATATCATCCCATTTACACTCAATAATATCCAAGGGTGGTATAAAACTACCCAGAAAATGATGCTCAACCCTTACATACTGTCAAACCAAACACCGAGTCACAGACTATGCCACCACCAAGTTCATATCAGGCCATTAAAACTATATCCTCAAGCCATGGAAAATATTATAATGGCATAGGTGTACCACTAATGTTGAGATATGAAACTCATTAAGGACTCCCTCATACATCATTACCAGAAAAAATATACCCCTAAAACAACATCCTATTCTTACCATCCTCCAAACATCCCTCAGGAGCATCATAATAGGCAATATGATCACACATCACCTCTACCTATGAGTATACCAATAGATACTACTCCACTAGATACATCAGGTAAGTCTTCACTATCATATCAAAAAATAAATCATCTCCATAAACCACCCTTTCATCCATGTGTAAGGCTTCCAACTTCTCCATAACTTTCCACACATCCCCAGACTCCCAAACAATATCCATTCATGGAATCCTACTAAAATAGTTATCCACAACATTCCCCTTTCATGAGGTGTTAGAGATATAAAAATCATAGTTCTAAAGAAACTCCATCAAACTCTGTTGTCAAAAATTCATATCACATTGAGAAAAGACATAACCCAAACTATTGTGATACATGAAGACTATAAAGCACTCCCCAATGAGGTAATTTCACTAAAAATTTAATGTAAACAAAACCACTACTAGATCTAGATCACGTTTAGAATAATTATGCTCATGGAGACATAACTGGATAGACCCATACAAGATCAATTATTTATGCTAAATCAAAACAAATCCCAATACTATAAGTGAAGCATCATAAAATACCTCAAATATCACCCCTATGATAGAAAATAGAGCACTAAAGTGCTAATGAAATTCCCATTTAGGTAGTAAAACATTACCTAAGACTATTGAATCTAGATAAAATACACATCCTTCTTAGTCAAAGCTATAAACGAGGTTTTAATCCATGAGAAATAATATTTGAACCTCCGTTAATATCATGAAATACCAAGGAAGCTATGAACCTAACATAGATTCTTAGGTGACCTTTAATTATTCCACTTCCACACCCTGCTGATACACCACATTCCCAAGGAAGTACACCCTTCATGTCTATAACTTACACTTGGATAAATTTACATAGAGTTGGTTGCATTGAAGAACTTACAAGATAGATTTAAGATGATCAATATGATCCTCCTATGATTTTGAGTAGTTTAATATTTCATCTAATAACACAAATAAGAACCAGTCTAAAAATTCACAGAACATATAATTCATGATCTCCATGAAAAAAACGGGTGCATTCATGACACTGAACAACATGACCAAAAAATTGAAGTGTAAAAACCTACTCTGAAGGTATTCTTTAGGACATTGTCCTCCTTCACCCTCATTTGGTAATATCTAGACCATATATTGATTTATGATAACCAACTGGATCTCCTAAATTGGTCAAAAATATTTTCTATCCTTATAAGGGGTAATTATTCTAGATCATCACCTGATTGAAGATCTGGTAGTCAATACACAACCTCATATTACCACACTCCTTCTTGGAAAACAACATTGGATCACCCCATGATAACACAGTAGGAGAAATAAAACTCTTTTTTATTAAATAATCTATACAAATCCTCAGTTCCAACAATATAGATAGTTTTATTCGATGAAGATCCATAAAAATCAGAGAAGAACCTGACTACAAATCTATCTCGAACTTAACATCACATTGTGGGGGTAGTGCCACAACCTCCATGAGAAAAACATGCATAAAATACATAACAACCATGGGAATATTCACCATACCAAGATCTATTAACTCCACATATAGGTTTTCCATCAAATAAATAAGTGTATCAACTCATATAATACCCTATTGACAACTTCTCTCACCAATGAAAGCTATATGCTGGACATCCACATTCAAAAACACAACTCTCCTCTATAAGTAGTCAATAATGGCATGTAAAAAATAAAAATAATAGATTCTAAGGATGGAATAATATGGATGTATTGAAATAAATAAAATATCACCGCACACCTAATGTGGACCCATCAATAGTCTACATCATCAACACACATCAAAAAAGCTAGTATAGCCTCTGACTAGCATATTCAACACTAGGGGCATGTGAAACCTCTCGATGTCTAGTTCAAAATCACATACTAGAGAAGGTTAAACAAAGGAGTGAAAATCTACTTAATAAAAAATTTGAAAAATGGTATATTATAAATAGATAAAACCACTAAAAATCTCCATACACTTTGGTGCTTTGACTCCCGCTGTGTGCAACTAAAAATGCCCAACTCCTCTACCCCAGTGTTGATAACTACATCTAGAACCATACCTATGTTGAGGTACCTGAAATAGAGGAAAATCCTAAGGTTGAATTATAACTTCTTGATACCCTCTCAGATAAGCATCATTATAATTCCCCTACTACTGAAATTTACTCACCAAAAACTACTGACGAGGTTAACACTGAACCTATACACCTCCACCAAACTGATCTTCAGAAACCACTGGGAACTAATCCCAATGATGTCCATGAAACTTACAGATGAAACAAACTATCTTAGATATCCCATAAATATAATGAAAACCACTGGACCCTAAAGGATGGAAAGAAATATTTTAAGGTCGACACCCTACTAGAAGAAACCTCAAACATCCTACTATATGAGACCTTCCATTGAAAACTCTACTCATTGAGGAACCATGATAGATCCCCTCCTATAGAAAAACCCCTCATGAGTAAATCCCCTTGATTACCACCACCTTATTTTAAATATCTATATATTTTGGAAATATAAATAGAGAAACTACATACCAGATAGAAGGATGGAGTTCCTCTGTATGATTCCTCACTTTGGAATCCTCATCAAGAAAAATACCTGGGGTGAAATGAAAGAGGTCCTTGAACCTAATCCTGATATATTGTATTGAAATTATCCCATTTTTAAGAGATATAAACTCATATAAATTTATAACCTTCATGTTCAATGACATAAACTCTACTCATAACTCCTTTTGGAGGTCAACCCATGAAATGTCAACCACCTTTCACTTCCTAGGGTACAACATCCACTAATGATGCAAAAATCCTCACATTTGAATAACTTACAAGGAGAACCGATACTCAGTTGGGTCTAGGATCAAGTTAAAAGTGATATGTATCTCTTCTACTAGGATTTCAATCTCCACATCTGAAATAGATCCCTCATACTTCCCCAAAGACCACCACTGAAAGGCTTGCAACATCCTCTACCACTAGTCACCCCCCTCAACCGAATTAATCCTCTAATGATCAACCAAATTAGCCCTATAAACCTATACTACATAAGATACATGTGGACGATGAAAAAGATTAATATCTAAAAGGGAACCAAGGATTTACTAATCCTTGTAGTATGGAATTTTATTGAATTTTATTTAATTCATTTTAATTTATTTTAACTTTCCCAGAACCAAAACTACCCAATTCAAACAAGAACACAAGTCATCATTATTCATGTACCTCTCTTAGGTTTTTATCATAAAATTGGTTTCCCCTCACTTAGTCATTAAATAATCTTAGTGTCTATGTAATTGATCACATGGGACCTAAAATCCCATGTCATAGCCGATCTCCCTAGTCGATGTTATACACCGAGGTCATCTAGATATATTTCCATACAAGAAAAGAAATCCTCATTGTTCCTAACTCCAAACACCATCCTATCTATAAACTATAACCTTTGATACCACTCTATCATGACCCCCACCAACCAATGATACCACAATAAAGGTACAAATATAATGACTCCCAGATCCCACCTCCAATAGGCCCAGGGTTGGCGAATATCAACAAAGGTATAAAAATTTCATGATATGGGAGGAATTACCCTCTATAAGAAAATAAGACTGGGTAATAGGATGAGTAAACCAAAAGAAACTCCATGAAATAATATAAATAAACCCAAAATCATCCCACAATGAATGTTTAAATAAAACAGATACATATAAAAGTCTCTAAAAACAAGTTCCTAAATAAAATCTGAGGCTACGGCACAAAAAATGTCCAATTAGGTAGAAACATCTAGAATAATCCATGTATTCCTCTCAAAAAACTAAAAATGGTTTATATGAATGTGGGGTGAGAATATAGGAATAATCATTAGGAAAACCAAAGTCTATAATGCACATGTTAAAAGAGAATATTAATGCACCTATGAGAAAACAACAGAACTAACAACACCCAAACATGTCATCTATCCCAACCCACCCCTACCAAAGATTTCTCACCCAGTAACACATCCATATATAATAACATAATATAAAGAATAGAAATGAAAGTTATCATGCACAAATTTCCCACCAATTATCCACTCTCACAGCTCAATGAAAAACATCCTAGCACTCCCACCTCATCCGTATCTCTATAAAACACATAACTTCATGTCCAAAAACATATGGACCATCACATCACATATTATAATATAAATAGGGTAGTATAGTATTTTGAACACAAAAGACAAAAACCTCATGCCCTCCTCCTACTATGAACGACCCCCTACATAAGCCACATCATCCTTGTTCACTATATCATGACCAAATACAACTGGTCTATCACACCACATCACAACACACCTTGATAGTATAACTTTAAACTTTTGGACATCACAACCCATGCATGTCATCATCACTTGTAAGTGGTATTAGGGAAGTGTAGGTGGCCAACCATCCACCCTTACCACTTAGATGTTGGGAAAAAAACCCCAAAAATATTGGTTATCGGTATTAGGTACTTGATATGGGTGGGGCACATAAATAAATTACAAATGAATATAATCATATATATATATATATAACAATTCATAGAATAAACTATGGGTTTAATAGAAATAGAGAAACCAACTCACAAAACACCACTTTCTCTACCACTTCTACATGCACTACATAACATCACAAGCCACAAAGCACAATGCAATTATCATATTCTCATTATAAGCCAAGTAAATTTCCAGATTTCCATTTCCAACCCATTTAAATTAAAACAACTAGTTCATTACATATTTTCCATCCCATTAATTTATATTTAATATCCAACCATTTAAACTACATAGCCTATTAAAATTTATTCTTCCATTAGCCAACTCATTTTTCTATTGCCATCTAATTAGCTAGTCGATGTTAATTCCAATATTACCCAGGAAACTATAACGGAAAATAAAACATATATACACCAAAATCCCAAAAGCAACATCATACTTAACCTCATTCCAACAATCCCTCAAAACACCACCATTTCAAAACCATAACCACTTTCCTCGACAATTTCCACATTCTACCACTTTCCTCCACATTCCACATTCCATAAAAATAACCATATCTCCTCACATAACCCCATATTATCCGCCACAAAAGGACAATAATATAAAACACACAAAAACATAGAAACCACAAAACAAAACTAATTTTATCAACATATTATACATAAAACACATAATAATTTTTAGATTTATTTAATGGTCTCTATCACATTCCACATTACTTTTATGGGATTTATCACACATGCATAATTTTACAGGGTAATCCTTTTGTTCATATGAGTATAATTGATTAAAAAATTCCATTTAGAGTGATATCAAAGAATAAAAGAAGGCTCCCTAACACCAAAAATATAGTGAAAATAAAGGATCCCGATAAACCTTATTTTTAGTGGGCCATTATCCCATATAGTATATAACATCAATAATAAAAAATAGTCAAATCATGAGATTCTATTCCTATTCTCATTTAAATTTCAATTAAAAAAATTCATTTATATTAGATAAGTTTTATATAAACATATTCTTAAGAGATAACAATAATAAACTCATACTCCATGATACACTAGCTGAGAAATGAAGGAAACACAACCTAGAATAAAGAATCTTCACATGATTTATTGGACCCAAATAGGGGGTGCACACACAGAAGGAAACCTATATAGGAAGAACTTTAACCAACAAAAAAATAGGGTTCCATGAATCAATGGAAAAGGTTTTAAAACCTCTAATATCAAGAGAGAGAATGTAGGAAATAATTAATGAAATATCTTTACTTTAGAATAAACAGATCCTAAACAGTCAATATTTGACATGGTTTTAATTGACCATTAAAAGAAAATATTATCAAATATACATGGTATACCCATTTATAAGGTTATTAAGTTTTATGAAATGAAAGATATAATTATAATTATTTTAAATAGATTTTAATTCCATTAATAAAGTCTTTAAAACCATTTTTCAATAAAAAAGATGTCAAAAAAAACTAAAAATTCTAGAACATATGGAACATGATATTGTTGGGTGATACTATTAGGTGATATAGATATGGTGATACCATAAGGTAATATCTCTAGTTTACTACCATCAAGTTATACTGTTAGGTTTTACCTCCACGGTGCTACTATTAGGTGATACCACTGATGTTCTTATTTTAGGTGCTACTACAAAGGTGCTACCATCATGTGCTATCACCCGTGTGCTATCGTCAAGTGCAGCTACCATAGTGTTACCATCAGGTGATAACTCTTGGGTGATATGATTAGTTTGTACCACCATGTTTCTACCATAATGTGTTATCTCCATGGTTCCATTGTGAGGTTCTACTGCCATGGTTCTATTGCTATCCTGCAAAACACGTCATTTTCCCTTCAAAACTTCTCTTAACTCCTACATTCCTCCTCTAAAAACCACTAAACTTCAATAAAACACATCAATAACTATATTTACTACAATTTAATAGGCCAAAATGTATGGGTTATAATTTATACAATATATTTATATGGATTAGAAGAATAAATAATCTTTGAAAGAGTCGGGTATGACAATTACATATTTTTTGAGAGACCTCATTTGACATACACATTAATCATTATCAGGATGGTTTTAAAGAAATAAAAGGAAAAAAAATGAAGAGAAGGAATAAAGAAATATTTTTTGGTAGGTACTGTCTATGATAGAGGGATAAAATTGTGTGAATAAGGGAGGGGAAGAGACTCTATTTTATAAGTGAGGGGAGGGAAACCCATGTAATTACTTAAAATATTTAATTAATATTAAGTAAATTTCAATTGAAAGTGAAACCAAATAACCATTAATTCATAGTTAGGAAAATATATGTTCTAAATCTATTAATACAATAAGACTTATACATGTTTAGGTGGAATTATTACCTTTATCTCTTAGTTTAACCCCCAGGAAAACCCATTTTAATCCTAGACATTGTATCAAATATTTTATGTTTATTTACTATTAAATATGAACATAAATGACTTATATGAATTAAATTTAATAAAATGGATTAAATATTTATTTACTATTAAATATGAACATAAATGAAATTGGAATCATTTTTTTTGGAAATTGGTATTATAAATATTTAATCCATTTTATTAAATTAAATTCCAATAAGTCATATGAATCCATTTTAAAATAAGTGCACAAAACACAAAAAAAACTATTTTTAGAAAAATGTGTTTTTAGAAATAAAAATGGATTTATTCTTAGTCTTTTCCTAGTAAAAACCACTAGATTAATGTTAAAACATTTGACTTAATATGTAATATATAAATTTCATTAAAATCTATATTGATTATTTTAATTTATTTTGATTAAAAACACATTACATATAGAAAATTTATTTTTTCATAAAATAATTTTTTTTAACCTTTTAATTCTATTATTTTCATTTAAAACAAATTAATAACTAATGAAATAGATTTATACATTATTAAATTTTATTTTAATAATTTTAATACTCTAGAATAATATTTTAATTAGGATAGATTCACCATTGAATAAAACATAGATGATAAAAACAATACTTCTAAAAAAATATTTCAAAATTGTTCTTAAGACTAGCAGTTTTTTCTAAGTGAATTGGGAATAATTTTAGTAAATATTTCTCATTTGAATAAAATATAATTTTATTTACATTATAATCTATAATCATTATTCACACAAGTTTACTATTTCATATAAATAAATATATCAACCAATTCAAATTTATTAAATAGAAATATATCATAAAATATTGTGGTGTTACATGAAGGCTACTGATTATTGAGTTATATAACACTTAGATGAAGTTTTAAAGAGATTTAAAAAGTATTTAATGTGATCCTAATTTAATTTGAGATTAATTAATGAAATATAAATCTTGGTGTATGAAGATGTAATTTGGTTTAGTCTAGTCTGCATAATGGCCATTCTCAGAAGGTTGATAAAACATTTACTAAGGCATGTGAGGTATGTATGAGTCATTTTTAGTGAATTAAAATATTTATAAACATCACTGGTTCTGTGTAAATGTAATTTTGATCTACGTTATCATAAATTGGACTTGTTTAAAAAAAATCCCACATGTTTATAAGCATCATCTATGTACACATTATATGCATAAGGACCCTTCATAGTTTGCTTAAACATCAAACTTTCTCTGTGAAAAATCATTTTAAAATTTTTTACGTACCATTTGTATTTATCGGAATAATTAACATATAAATAATGGTAAAATTGAAGATATCCATATAAATTTCATCTCTGCAAGTTATGTAAATATTGATTCCATGAAGTAGTAATAGCATAAAGGTTATTCCTGAATAATGGTCACTTTTATTTGATGTAAAGGTCATCTTTAAATATATATAAGGGAAGTTACAAGTGTTAAAATAGACACGTAAGGGTATAGTAAGCCTCAAAAACCTACATAATTGTAATCAAGAAGCTGTTTAAGCGTAACCATAATTTGAAGAATCTATGTAAGGGTAAATTCTGATTTTTCCATAATTGTACATTATAAAGTATATATCAATTATGATAATGAAAGACATATTATATTATTTTTTAAACATTATAAATATATGATTATACATGATTAAATCCCAAGGTTAAATAAGATCATGTTAATGGTATTATTGATAAATAAAAAGAAAATTTATGAGTTCTCAAGAATAATTAAAGAATAAATGATTCTATATTTGGGTTGTACATTAAAGTTTAAAGTATTATGATCCAAACCAATTTGACTGAGAAAAAAATCTATATGCTACATATAAAGAGATAATGGTGGGGTGTACTTCAAAGATTTTTTTTTGAAATGAGGATCTTCAAGAATTTATTAAATTTGAAAATGAAAAAGTAAATATGAAGATTATTATATTGAACTTTAGAGACATAAATATCATAAATGAACTTATGATTTGATTTAGAATAAATAATAAATGAGATGATACACTTAATGAAATTTAGATACTCAAGATACGAATTAAAATAGTTTTTAAATACACCAAAGTCAAAATGTGTTACTGCACACCATGGTTTTTTCTATGATATTTTAATAGAACCTGTGAAAAGTGATTTAAATTTGGATATTTTTGAGTTAATTTCGAGAAGAAGAAAATGATGAGACTTATGGAGAATTTTAGAGATGAGAAAAAGAGGGAAATAAATAAGGGTAATTTTTTTAATAATCATTGAGTTAAAAAATATGATCACAAAGATCATGGGAAAGAGAAAAAGAGGACTCTTGGATGTAGTAGTAGTGTGAAATATTCATTTGACACATTTCCATTTGCAGACAGAAAAGTAACCCACAAATAAGTAAACACCTAAAAATAAATAGGAAATAATTATATATTGGAAATAAAATTAGAAACATAAGATATATTTGAGGAAGTATGTGAATTGAATCTGAGTAAACCTAGAAGAATAATAAATTCTCTCAAAGAAGGAAAGTGAGTAGTTATGAGTGTTATGAAATAACATTTAGTCACAAGGAGGAAAGTGTAACCAAGCCTTTATTGAATTAATAAATCATCTAGTTCCCGAACAAGAAAAATAGAGAAAAATAAGTGAACCAGTAGAACAAATAGGATCTACATGCAGCGAGAAAGAGAATACCCAAATTTTCAGTGTTTAATCACAAGGTTATTCACCCAGTAGAGTTTTCTAGGTAGGTATTGAAAAACTATTATTTAAGGGATAGGATAATAATTACTTTTATAGAGAAACTATTATAAGTAATAAATTTTGATACCAAGGTACATATTTCAGTTGTGAATAATATAAGGTAGTCAAAGGCTCTGAATTGAGAAAGCATATCAGTTTTTTTGATTCAGTAAAATCCTAAATATAACTATTGATCTAATTTGATAGATTGTTTTGAAGATAAAGAGAGTTCATGAGATAGAAATTTGAAGATGATTTATGAGATTAATATATTTTTCACACATGTAATATTGTGAACACCCACACCTATATAATATGGCGTAATTTATTTTAAGAGAATCCTTAGGTAAACTTCACTTGTATTGTGATTTGATTTATTTGGAGAATATGTGTATCAGATAGCCCAATAACAACAAGTAGTTGGATTATTGGGAGGGAAAAACATTATAAAAACACATGAGATAATATTTAATTTTATCACTATATTGCATATAAGTGTATTATAGGATAATGTAGAAAAATTCCAATAGTATTAAATAAGATCATAGGTTCAAAATAAAAATGGTTTAAAAGGATTAATGAATATTTTGAGTGTTTTAAAAATTTAAAAACATTTGATTTACCCCCTCTCAGTTGCATCTATATAATTCATGGGGAATCAATAATTTCACCTTCATATTTATAAATCTTGACGAATAAATAAAATAATGATTTTATCTTTATGTGTTGTCTTACATTTATTTACAACAATCCAATATATAAAAGTTAATATTTTCTAGATGTATAAGTATTTAATAATGGGTTCTAATTAAGTAATAAGTTTATAAATTTTAGATTTATATCATCCTAAACTAAATAAAATAAGTTAATAAATAATTTACATATTTAATTTAAGGTATAAATTGAAGTAAATATATATATAAATTCTATGTTGTTATATTATACCCTTTTAAATAAATTTCATCCAAATTTTTTTTATTTAATATCATGAATGAAAAACAGGAGAGGGTATTATTAAAATAGGAATCAATAAATATATAAGTTTAACATTTTCTTCAATGGTAAAACTCAATAACTTATATACATATATTATGATTTCATTAATCTCAACCATATTTTTTCACATATATACTTCATAAGTAATATTCATGAGTTTCTAGTGGTGTACCTTTTACCATTTAATTTATAGGATCCATTTTTCAAAAATTTATTACATGTTAAGTTGTTAGTATGTTTAATGATAATATCAAATAATATAAAAATAATTAATCTTATGAATAGGAAATAAAAATCCTAATATTTTATAACCTATGATAACTTCGGTATAATTATTCCACTATTAATTCAACCTAGGTTGTGTTTCCTTTTATCCTCCCAAAATTGATTACATGCTTATCTCATAGATCATAACATATTTTTTTGACAAATTTTTTTCCATTAATATTTTAGGGTGAATTCAAAAAATTAAATCATTTGTATAACAATCTGGTGTGTAAATAGATAACTTTCATGCATTGTAGCTAGAATAACATAGTATAATTATGTCTCTATAATATTTATAATCCGTTTTTTAACAAAAAACATATTAATTAATATATAAGGGGATTATTTGATGTTCATAAGAAATATATAAGATATAAAATTGTGTGTATATATAGAATCAGATAATGCAGTAGCTAATTTTGACATTACAATAAATTTACCTATTATCAAGTCATTTAAGAATTAAAATTCAATCATAGAAATTTCATAATTCCAACCTTTATCCCATGAACTATTTTGAGGTGGATTCCCTTTATATTTGGGGAATTGATTAGAATTATTTCCAATATCATTGTAGTTGAATAAATTAATATTGTTATCATCTTTATTACCTTTTCACATGTAGGAATTATGACCTTTCCCCCCACACATGATACAAACTTCCAATGCATTCAATAAATCTCTAGTTTGTTTCTTACCACAATTATTCCATGTTGGGAATCCCACCAATCCTTTATTATTATTTTCAAAATAAATTTTGACATGGATCAAAATCTCAAACTTCTTCTCTTGGTTTTTAATAGAAACATAAGTCTTAGAGAAATCCTTCTCAGTCTTGATGAAACCTATCACTATCACCTCAACTGATGAAAATTATTAACTAACTAATGTATATTATAAAATTAGATTTATTACATCAGATAAGTGATCGATATTGATTTTTATATTACATACATAATCTGTAGTGTGTATCACTAGTCATATAAAGTCATCCGCATACACATAAATAGTTTACTTTTCCTCTTTTTACAAATTTAAAAATTTAATTCCCATATCATCTCATTTGTCTCCAGATAAATATTTTTTCTAGAAATAATTCACCAAATATCATTCCATTCCTTCATTTCTATCTATCCCTACTTGATATTTTGATTTAATTAACACCATTGATAAATATATTCCTTTAGATAATACACGACTGTAGAACCTTACCCATTTCTTACATCCTAATGTGTTGAATATCTAATATAGGGACATAATCCATTATTCACACACTAACAGATTGGTGGTTTAATTGAATTATAGAGGTTTCTACCACATGGAATGGTGTAATATCAATACAAATTTTTGAGTATAAATAGATTGATCAATATTATAATGGTTATTTGTTATAACATGAGTCAACAATGATAACATTCCCAGCTCCGACACATGATTATTTGGTTCTCTCAAAAGGGAAATCCCTATAATGATTATAAGTGTTGAAAATATTTTCCATACTTAAATTAGGAAAAATTTCTAAAAAAATTTACATATACTGATTAGTTCATGGGTAATACTAGAAATTATGAATCATTGTGTATAATTAATATGCATTTAGTACACACGCATATCAAATAATCTATCATTTCTTTAATAATTACAAAAAAGTTACTAAGGGTTTATCATACATTTATTTTACCTTGAAATGTTATTTAAAATCTATTTACTAAGGATTATACTAAAAATTATCTCATTCCAACTATAACAACCTTTCCATTTTTAACCCAAAGCTGAAATTATTTTATTACATTAGAAACATTCAAAATAAAAAGTTCATAAAACTTACGAGATTATATATATACTTGATCCTTAAATTAAAATATAAATGTAAATAGATTATAAAAAAACATAAGCTTTATTATTACTTCATTTCTTATCCTATTATCATAGGTATCCTTCTTCAGAATCTCTAAAGTAAATAAATAAACAATATAAATGGGTGAGTTTAGATAGTTAACAAGTGTTGGTGTAAAGAAGAAGTAAATATTGAATAAGCATGAAATATATAATATATAATAAATAAATAAGTTAATAATTTCTATATTATTAAAAAAAATATCCATAATTATGGAAATACATGTTTTTGTGGATAAAAAAATAGATTTCATAATGATTTAATGCATAATGTCATCAATCATAATCTTACCATTAAGTCCTCTTGTCAATAAATCATACATAAAAGGTTTAAGAACCCAACATTTTCTAGAGATGTATTAGGCTCGTTAATAGGTAATATTTTTCCTTTTATTGAGTACATTTAATTTGGGGTTTACCTTGGGGTGTGTTTGGGTGGAAATTTGAGAAAAATGGATGAAATAGGGTTGTGCATGGTTGGCGCACAATTTTCCTTAACCGTGCCATCCAACCCAGCAAACTGTGTAACCCTAGATAAAGAGTAATTGCATGGTTGGTGCATGGTTTGTCAAACCATTCACCCATTTAGGAGTAAATGTGAACCCCTATAAAATAAGGGAACTGTTTAGTCACATGGTTAGGGGAAACCATGCTCCCTTACCCATCAAACCATGAATGAGAATTAAATTAAATAGAAAATTTGTTTTAAAATTACTCAAACCCCTGAAACTCACCCAAATCAAACCCCATTTAACGCCTGATGTTCTTTCTCAAATTTAGAGCCTCTCGAATGAATTAAAATACCTACCAACCTATGTTATTAGTGATTATAATCCCATATCGAAGATCCTCACCCCTCTTAATAATAGGATCTCATCCAGGTTTCTTTCCTATTCCTCCTCATTTCTTCTCTATTTATTTAGGGGAAGTTATAATGCATTTTAGATTGATCTATACCTATTTTTTTGGATCTACATCTGTGATTTTAGATACATATATATATTTATGATATATTTAATTGTTCAATATTGAATTAGGGTATAGATCTGGTTATCATTATATACTCTTTATCTGATGAATTTTGGGGATTTCCATTGAGATATTGTTCATTAATGAATCAAGATATGTGGTATATTATTCAAATATGATAGTCTTGATATCAATTATGTGTATATGATTTTATAATTGTTTGTGTTCATTTAGGAATTGCAATTCCTAATTGAATTAATTAATTTGGTCAATCAATTAATTGAGGAATTGGGGATTTGATTGAATAATTGAATTTTGGAATTAGGGATAATTAATTATTGGTTTAATTATTATAATTTTGAATTTTTAATTAGTAATAATTAATTGGTGAATTTATTATTGGATTTTGAAATTTTGAAATGATTAATTGACTGTTGAATTAATTAATGGAAGAGATGTGATTAATTAATTAGTGAACTAATTATAGGAATTGGGTATGATTAATTAATTATTGATTTAATTAATGGAAATTATGTGATTAATTAATTGTGGAAATTAATTAATGAGATGGGTATGATTAATTAATTATTTAATTAATTAATGGAAATTTTGTGATTAATTAATTTTGAATTTTAATTAATGAGATGGGTATTATTTTTTAATTGTTGAATTAATTAATGGAATGAATTATGAAATGGCCTTTGGTTGTATGTCACTTAGTTGTGATTTTTTTGGAATGGAGTAGCACATGGGTTAACCTGGGTGTGAGTGAGGAATTTCAGAGGAATACTGTGAGAGTTTCCATTTTGATTTCTAAAGGACTGTGAGAGCCTTTGAGGAGGAAGACTGCGAGAGATTCCATTTTGATTTCCAAGGTACTATGAGAGCTCTTGGAGTTAGGCTAGGTAAAATAAAATAGGTGCTTTTACCTTTTCCTAGAAATCTATTATTATTCGTTTAGTCTCACTCACATTAGATGCTTGAGTTTAGAGCCATATGTGCACATTACTCATGTCAGACAGATTACCATGTTTTATACATTTTATCAGATATGAATTATGATAATGAATGGTAATATGGACATTCAGATATGAATTGTTATAATGGATGGTATCAATGGAATTTAGTTATGTGATATCCCTTGGGCATAGTTCAAACTCTGACATGAGATGAAGTCAGAATTGAGAATTCAGGCATCCTCAAGAACCCAAGTGTTTTGTTTTTAAATAAATATTAATTAAATAAATGTAAAATGTTTACTTTATTGATTGTATTTTATTCTTTACACAACTGCATACATTGTATTGAATGGATATTTTTTAGACACTATTGGTGGTGGCCCACTGAGTTGTACCCACACCCTACTCAGGATGCCTGATTGGTACCTAAATAGACCTGGTGTTTTCTGGATAGGATAAAAGAAAAGGCCCTGTGTTTGATGGCTGAGTCAGGATGTAGCATGGTTGAGTGAACTAGATGCGGTTTAGGTCTGACTTTGGAGTTGTTAGTGTCTTTACTTTTGAGTTTCATTTTGACACTAGGAACGTACTTTAACATGGCATATTTACTATTCAGTTTTGGTATTGTATTTTTAGTTTTAACCAGCTTGTGATATTAGTTCTTTAAGGTTATGATTATATGTTATTCAATTATTGTTTCTTATTTTCCATTGGTGTATTACTCTAATAAAATAGAGTATATTCTCTTCATGATTGATATATCAGACCCTTGCTACTAGTTGGCAGCCTTTGGTATACAGAGAGGTGTGTTTGAGGCCTTGTGACTGATCAGTTTGAGGTATCAATGTATGGTACTTGAGCTTGGATGTTACAAAGTATTATAAAATGAGTTTTCTTTTTCTTTTTTTTGTATTAATGTTTGGGAAAGGTAGACATGAGACTAGGAATATTTGAGGCTTGGTTATGAGCTCATACATGGGAGTAACTAAGGCGTGTATGGGGGAGAACCCAAGTACCTAAGGTGGGATTTTTTTTATTGTTTTGTATTACAGTTTAATATTATTTCACCTTTTGTGATTCACTTGTGGTGTGATGTGACTGTTGTTTTTCATATTGTATTATATTTGAATTATGGAATGGGAGTTGGGTTTTCATATATCATTCTAGGCACTCAATATTATTTTGTGACATTCATCATTTTAGGTACACATAAGAAAATTGTCTATGGGTAAGTTGTTGAACATGAACTATTTTTCTTTACTAGTGATATTGAACTAAAAATGTGCCTAATAAGAATTTAATAATTTTTTAAAAAATGACTAAATATGATAATAATGGGTGTCTAATGAGAAAATTTAACATAATACTAGTTTAACCTTTGTTAACTATGATGTAGGTGTAAAATGGTTAAGGGTAGAGTTAGTGACTCGGTTTCGACCATGTGGTGGGGTTTGGGAAAATGACTTATTGTGGACATTTGTGTTTCTATAGTGGGAGGTAACATCCGTGATGGAGAATTTGTGGTGGTGTTCACCGATGAAATTTTAAGCGTCCCTTTAACTAGTGATGATCATGTCAACTAACTTGACATTATCCTGGGTATACTGAGAAAGATATGGCTTTATTCCTAGAGATCTGAATGTGTTTTAGTTGGATATGGGGCCTCTTAGAGGTTGTGTTTATGAAGTGGTATTGGTAGAGATGGATTTTGGAAGGTACACCATCAAAAATTTATTATATAGTTTCTTAGTATGGACCATAAGTTGATGAATACCACGAGTTCCACACTCTGAAGCTGGGAATAGGTAGTGGCTGATGTTGTTTTGTTTCCCTATGAATGGTTAGAAGGCCACATCAAAGTTTTAGGGTTTAACTTATGATTTAATCCTGAGACTTGGTGGTTAAATTTATTGAAAATGTGGTGTTAATGATGATTTAAAGGTGGAGATATATGTTTCAATAGTAGGTGTGTGGAGAAAGACCATGGTTAGGAAGTAGTGGCATTAGAATTTCGATGAGGAACCTATAAGGTGCATGTTAAAATTCATTAGGGAAAGGACAGGTGGGCCTCAGAGGTGGTGGATGTACATCCATTATTGGTGATTTTTATAGAAATGATAAGTTCCAATGTTGGATGGTGTTCTTGTGGTTGTTATGAACATTGAGATTGAAAATTAATCGGTTATGTTGATGATATTGAGCTTGATATGGATTCATCCTTTGAGGAGCATCTGATATGTGTGTTGGACCATAATGAGAAAATGTAGTGGGAAAAGACAATGATGATAGTTTATGTATTGTGGAATCATAGACACATTTAGGAGGAAGCATGAGAGAAATAATAGAATATGAGGGATCAATGTCCTGATCTTTTTGACTTGGAATCATAGGGATGTTTGAGAGTACAACTTGAGGATGAGCTGTTACAAGGTGGGGTGATTGTAAAAACCTAATTTTTACAGAGATTTCTTGGGCTCATTTAAAGGTACTCTTTTTACTTGTAATGAGAAATTTTCATTTGGGTTTTACCTTAGGGAGTTTTTGGGTAAAAAATTGAGAAAAATATAAGAAATAGGGTAGTGCACGGTTGGCGCACATTTTCCCCTAACCGTGCGCCCTAGCCCAGAAAACCATGTAACCCTAGAAAGAGGATAATTACATAGTTGGTGCACAATTTATCAAAATTTTTACCCTATTAGTAGTAAATATACATCCATATAAAATAGTTTCACTATTTAGGATCATGGTTAGGGGAAACAATGCGCCCTTTCCCACCAAACCGTGCATGTGAATTAAATTAACCCGAAATTTTGTTTTAAAATTACCCGAACCCAAAAAACCCACCCAAATCGAACCCAATTTGACCAATGATGTTATTTCATGATTTTAGATCCTCCCAAATGAATTCCAATCCCTCCCAACCTCCTTTATCGATGGTTTTAATCTCATATTGGAGATCTGCATCCCTCTTAGTAATAGGATCTCATCTCAGTTGTTTTCCCATTCCTCATTCTTTCTTCTCTCTTTCTTTGAGAGAAATAATTATCTGTTTTGGTCAAATATTTACATATCTCTATGGATATAGATATATTATTATATATTTAGATCTTTATTTAAGAGATATTGAATTGTTCAATCTTTATTTAGGTCATAGATCTGGTTATCGTTCTACGCCGTTACTCCGTTGAATTTTGTGAATTTTCTATTGGGTGATTGTTCATCTACAAATCGTGTTTGGTGGTATATTATTAAAATCCCATAGTCTAGATATAAATTATATGTATATGATTTTCTAATTTAAATGGATTGTTTATTAAATGTAATTCCTAATTAAATTAATTAATTTGGTCAATTAATTAATAAAGGAATTTTGGATTTGATTGAATAATTGAATTATGGAATTGAGGATAATTAATTATTTGGTTAATTATAAGAAATTTGAATCATGAATTAAGAATAATTAATTATTGAATTAATTATTGGATGTTTATATTATAAAATTATTAATTAATTGTAGGATTAATTAATGGAAGAGATGTGATTAATTAATTGGAAAATTAATTAATGGAATTGGGTATGATTAATTAATTGATGAATTAATTAATGGAAATGATGTGATTAATTAATTGTGGAAATTGATTAATGATATGAGTATGATTAATTAATTATTTAATAAATTAATGGAAATTATATGATTAATTAATTGTGGAAATTAATTAATGATATGGGTATGATTAATTAATTGTAGAATTAATTAATAGAATGAATTGGGAAATGTACTTTGTATGTATGTCACTTAGTTGTGATTATTTTGGAATGGAGCATCACATGCGTTAACTGGGGTGTGAGTGAGGGATTTCTTAGTAAGACTAATAGATTCCATTTTGATTTCCAAAGGATCGTGAGAGCCTTTGTGTATGAAGGCTGTGAGAGTTTCCATTTTTATATCCAATGGACCTTAAGAGCTCTTGGAGTTGGGATATAGAGAATACTATGAGATATTTTACCTTTTCCTAGAATTCTATTATAATTCGTTTTTTATCACTCACATTAAACCCTTGAGGTTAGAGACCTATGTGTACATTACTCATGCCAAATTGATTTACATGTTTTATGTATTTTATCAGATATGAATCGTGATAATGAAAGGTAACATAGAAATTAAGATATGAAATTTTATAATTAATGATAATAATGACATTTCGATATATGATATCCATTAGAGATAGTTTAAACTCTTTCATGAGATGAAGAATGTATTGAGAGTTCAGGTGTGATCGGAAACCCGAGTGTTATGCGGTTAAATAAATATTAATTGAATGAATTTAAAATGATTACTTTATTTCTTTTATTTCATTCTTTATAAATCTGCATACACTATTATTGACTAGATATTGTTTTAGATGTTGTTGATGGTGGCCTAATTAATTTTAATCACACCCTACCTGAGCTATCTGATCAATACCTAAATAGACGTTGTGTTTTCTAGATAATATAAGAGGAAAATACCATGTGTTATATGGTTGAGTCAGGATGAAGAATGGTTGTGGGAACCAGATGTGGTTTGGGTCCCTCTTGTTATTTTTCAGTGTATTTACTTTTGAGTTGAATTTTGACACTTGGAACATACATTAGCATGGCATCTTTACAGTTCAATTTTAGTAATGTATTTCCAGTTTTGTCCATCTTATGATAACGGTTCAATTAGTTTATGATTATATGTTATTCATTTATTGTTTCTTATTTTCCACCGATTTATTACTATGATAAAATAGGGTATATTCTCATCATGATCGACATATCATACCCTCACTACTAGTTGACAACCTTTGGTGTACGGGGAGGCGTGCTTGAGGTCATGTGGCAGTTTGGCTCGAGGCACTGGGGTGTGGCACCTAGGCCGGGATGTTAAAAAAGTTTAATAATATCCCAATACAAAGTCCATTTTATCTCATGATACATACCAATTAATTTTGGGGTTATTTAATTCTAGGTCCCATCTATCACTTATTAAGTCAAATGTATTCATATTTTGAATTAAATAAAGAAACAATGCTATACCTAATAGCACCTAAGGAACCTTGAATGTACAATGGTTAAGTAATCAATAATTATCCATATTTAAATAATAGATATATAATTATTCTATATATCCCTTGTTTAATAAATGAAATAACATTATAGTTAAAAACCCTTCAATTTGGATTTCAAAATATAGGGCATTCACATCATATAGAGAAAAGGGAATATGATCAAGTAAATATTAGAAAAACAATAGAAATACTAAAAACTTTAGACTATATCCAAGAGATAATGAACATTGACATGAAAGATAAAATATAAAGTTAAGAGTGATAGAAAACATAATCACAAGAAAGGAAAAAGATAATGAGATAACCCTTTTAAACAATGTAAAATATGAGATATAAATCAACAAGATAGGTAATAAGATAATGTCTTCAATGGTTTCGTCGGGGCGCGTGCGCATCCGTCACGCAGAGGACGCACTGCTGTTACCCCACATTACCTCTTTCCAAAGGTGGGTGGCATTCTCTCCTTATTCAGGGATGTCTGCTCCTTGATCGAAATGGGATAATGGGATGTCGGTTCTTCCTTCTGTGGATTCCTCCTCGGAGCTCACCACCTAGTCCGGGTCTCCCTCATAGATTTAAAACGTAGTTCGTGAAGCTATTCCCGGTGACATATCTTCATGGACACCAGTTAATTATGCTGCTTCTGTCAGGACCTTCCAAGGGGTCCGGTCAGGGAAGAAATCTTTGGTTAGGAGAGCAGTCACGTTGGGGCATCAATGGTGTGTCTTGATGCTGGGGATTGGCATGTATGTCTTCTGTCCCTTATCATAGGGCTTCTCGAGGGCGCGGAAGCCCGAGGCATCCCACATCGAATGTGGGGGATTATATGACATTGGCATGTATCTGAGGTTTTCCTCAGCTTACCATGTTTAACATAGGGTATGCCATAAGTTTAACATCCAACGGAGACAGATCAGACTGATCGGAACACCGATAAGAGTGGATTAGATTGAAGAACCCCCTAAAAGGAACACCGATATTAGGTCCAGCACATGGGAGAATTCCCAAATGCTGTGGAGGAGAATGAGGAGTGAAGTGGCATGATCCAACCAGGATGTGGCGGCCTGGGTAAGAATCAGGATGGATGGTGGCTTTGGGCTTGGGTCTCGAAGAGACTTCCTACGTATCCCCATGGTGGGGAATCAAAGTCCGCGTAGTTTGATGATACGGTGGGACACCTGAAGAGGCGACCCATGAGGATGGACGCATGGATAGGGTCCAGAGGAAGTGGAACCTCTGGGTTAGGGCATGAACTTCCCAAGACGCGTGGGATCGAGGGAGAGATCAGGATGAGACATGAGTGATGGGATTTATCCTCATAGAGGCTTCCTATATATCCCCATGGAGGGTAATCAAAGTCTTCATAGTTCAGGTAATACAGTTTAGCATCATGCAGGACGGGTATGGGGGCTTACACTCTGAGGCGGCCCGTGGTGTTGGCGGATCGATGTGAATGGAGTCAGAACGACTGGGTGGTGGGATTGAACCTCATGGAGGCTTCCTACGTACCATGCCTTAGCATGGATCAAAGTCCCCACATTTCGGGATGGAATGTAGTTTAACGTCATGCGGGATGGGGGAATTTGGGGCTTACATTCTGAGAAGGCCCAAAGATGGAGTCGGTGAACTGACATGAAGAGGGACCTGGGGTCTAGGTGGATTGGGGGCTTGGAACACCGACACAGAGACGGTCAGGGCCAATGGTTTGTGGGGATTGATCCTCGTGGAGGATTCTTACGTACCATGCCTTAGCACAAATCAAAGTCCTCATAGTTCGGGATGGATGGGGCTTACGTGCTGAGACGGCCCATGGTGGTGGGGCTTGAACCTCATGGAGGCTTCCTACATACCATGCCTTAGCACAGATCAAAGTCCCCGTAGTTCAGGATGGATGGGGCTTATGCTCTAAGACGACTCATGGTGGTGGGGCTTGAACCTCATGGAGACTTCCTACATACCATGCCTTAGCATGGATCAAAGTCCCCGTAGTTCGGGATGGATGGGGCTTATGTGCTGAGACGACCCATGGTGGCATGCTTGAACCTCGTGGAGGCTTCCTATGTATCATGCCTTAGCACGGATCAAATTCACCGTAGTTCAGGTGTATAGTTTAACGTCATGCGGGACGAGGGTACTTGACAGTTTAACGTCCTGCAGCTCAGACGAGGGGGTTTGGGGCTTACGCTATGAGGTGGCCCATGGTGTGTCATGGTCAGTGCTTACTCTAATCTCACGAGAGTCATGCTCAGTGTGAGAAACAAGAGGTATAAGACACCTGACGATCACGGCGTGAAGGGTGCGCCCGTGGGAAGTGAAAAGGGGCTTACGCGTTGAGCGGCCCATGGTGCCGGGGCTTACTCCCGGATGGAGGCCTGAGGGCAAAAAAGCACAGCGGGAGAGGGATTTGGAACGCAGGAAGAGAGGAGAGGCCCCGTTCCCTATCATGCTATCCGCTGGCCTTGGCACCGATGAAGTGAGGAGGAGCAGTGGTGCTGCCTCCTAGAAGGAAGACTAGGGGCGTACACCAAGGTGGCTTCCATTCCCCATAGAAAAACACCACTCCAATAAATCACCCCCGTGAGGGATGATCCCATCCCTATGGAGACGAGTGGGCACGAAGAATATCCGAGGCGGGGGGACCCTACATGCGAGTCATGGGGTCAGGTCATAGTTTAACGTCATGTGTTGAAGACAAAATGCTTGGAAGTTTAACGTCCTATAGCTCAGATGAGGTGGGTTAGATCCACACCCCTAGGACTTACATAACTAGTGCCCTCTACCCCTTGTGTAAGGGAAGGCATCGTCAAGGCCATGGAAAGGGGGTGTCGTGGGGAGAACCATCAAGGGGTCCACGTTAGCGTGGCTATGAGAAGAAGCAATAGCCGTTAGCATGCCTATGCGAAGAAGCATGAGGCAGAGCAATGCAACATGAAGGATTGTCCGAGGGACCTTGATGTTACTTCATAAAAGCCTAGAAGGTCATACGAGAAAACCATATATGATGCGGATTCCCGGGGTGTACAGGACACCTGCGAATGGAACCCAGAAGGAGGGAATTGGGCGTTCATGCAAGGGGATGCCCGAAGAGTACCGAGGCGAAGGGCCCCAGGGTATTGCACAGAAACTCTTGGGGTTTGCGCGAAATAAAGGGGTTTGGCGTGAAAAGCCCCAGGTCGGCACAAAATTAGTGTTTCTTGCACGAAATAAGGAGGATGAAGTATTGCGCGTGAATGGGAGGAATTGTGTGCAAGAGAATGGATTTCGCACAAAAAAAGGGGTGTGCGCGCAAAGGAAAGATTGCGCGCGGCTTAACAAGCTTGCACGCCCTGGAAGGAATTGCGTATGAGGGGCAGACCCCAAAGGGTTTGGAGTTTAGTCTAAACCATGGGGATCTCACGTGAAGGCAGATCCCGAGGAAACTTTTCTTGAAAAAGAACCATACCTGAAGGACATATTTCCATGCATGCGGAATGCCAATTACGTGTACGAGAGGCAGTTCGAATTCTTCATCCCTAAAAAGGAAGGGGGGTATCCTTCTATTTATAGGCATCTGGTGGCGCATAATTCAGGGCTATGCGAAATAATTTCATGATGGAGGTGGTGGCGTGAAAGATCAACCGCACTGGTCGCGAGCGCGAAATGATTTCGCACTGGCACCGGGGATCCTTCACGAATCCCAGCACTTTCCGCACGGGCCAACTTTTTTTTGCGCACTTCATCCTTTTTTCCTCGCAACACCTCCAGGCCCCTCGGACCGGGTCTCCGGGTCCGAATATGACTTCGCCTTTTCGTTTCGGAACTTTCTCCAGCACTTAAGCACTTTTCGGCGTCTACAAATTCCCCCCCTAGGAATTGGATCGGTGAGGGGTGATAACAATCAGATTCTGAGGGAAATGCCGAAATGCAGGCCTCGTGGGCCCCATGCGTGCAAAATTTTCGAGCAGCGCGCAAAACCCAGCCGCGTGCGGATTCTGTGTTTCGCGCGATCGCAGAACCCAGGCTCTACCTATAAAATCCGTCGCGGGTCCCCTGCTCCGTACAGAATTTCATGCATGATAAGCATTGAGCTCTCGTGCACGAAATTGCTTCTTCTCCTGCATGAAAACCGCCTTGGCCGCGCATAATTCTGCTTAGATTTAGAGGCCTTTTACGTGTAAACCCGAGATGTTTCTTGCAACGACCTGAAATTTCGCACCAGCCTCTGATTTTATGCGCCAGACTCCCAGATTTCGCGCCAACCTTCCAGTTTTCGTGCCAAATCCTAAAACACCTAGAAGAAGATGGCTGCAAATCGGGCTGATGAGGGGGAGGCCGCTGCCCACAGAGCTGAGATGGATATGAACCCAGAGGTTTATGGCGCAAAGAGGGTTTTCTCCGAGAACCAAACCCTCTTCAACATGCTATCCTTTGCACAGAATGAATACACCATGTATAACAATCTTCCGCTGTGGAACTTGGGCATTCTGGATGAGGTCCCTCTGCCGGGCTTCGAAGTGGATACCCCGTGGTCATGGGTGACCCACGAGGATGACCTTCCTTGATACATCATCACCAAACCAGACATATGGATGTATATGTGATGAACCCCAGGACCAGGACCATTGAAGGGGGTGACCCTGTCGCGGAGAGCTCACCGACCCTCTACGCGAGCACTTTCCGTCAGAGTATCACTGACGAGACCAAGGGTTGGCTATAGGACTGGGATCTACAGTCTGGAGGCAACTTCACCAGCGAGTGGGATGGGGCGTACTGGGTTCGCCACACATGCGATCAATTTGGGGCCGATCTGCAACGCATTGGTCTATTTGAGGTGGTGTGGACATCACAGTTCCACTTCTACCAGCAGCCTGAGCTTGAACCAGAGCTGTTCAACCGGTGGTCCCCTGACACCAACACATTTCATCTTCACCATGGGGAAGTCGGCATCAGTCTTTAGGACATCCACTGCATTGGAGACATCCCTTTGGAGGGACATCAATACGATGAGTTCCTCCCACCGATGAACATTTGGGATGATAGGTCTCGAACCCCCATACTAACGTGGCACCTACTAGAGTTAGCCAAGTAGAAGTTTAAGGTCAAGGACTTTCTGAAGGACATCACCTACAAGTAATGGTTCAACCTATTCCTAGAGAAGGATCCAGAGGTGAAGATGCCAGGGCAGGGGAAACTGTGTCCAACCGTGGCTCAGAGGTGTAAGAGAGGATCATATTGGAGGATCCTGGAGGTGGGGAAATACTAATCATGGGGCTAAAACATCAATGAGGCCCGATACCCGAATGTCCGGTATGCCGGATTCCTGGACACATTCCTGAGTAGGTGGATCTTTCCGGTGCGGGACACAAGGATGGACATCCGTCCAAAGACTCTAGTGATGGCGGGCATCAGGGCTGCCAACAAAAGGTTCAACCTGGGGGTCCCCATGATAGCTCAGTTTTACGCCATCTTAGGACGTATCTCGAGAGGGGGATCACCTAGGATAGTATGTGGCCCCTTCCATATCTTCCAAGGCTGGGTTGCGGCTCACTGCGGCTGCTACACCTTCCCAAATTCCATCCATCCTCCGGGCAATAGCATGCAACCCTCTCTACTGAATATTTCCAGGGTCATTTCGATTACGCTTAATGAAGAGGGGGTACAGATCAGGATTGGTAACCATGCCAACTTCACCTTCATCCCATTCCCCACCCAACTGTCCATCTGATAGATGATGGGCAAGGCTCACTGGAGTAGAAAGAGTACTTCCAAAGCATTAGAGGCGGGGTGCTTGTGGATCGAATTTATGGGAAGATTTTTTGTGAGCCTTATGTGCCATCCAGTTTCTCTAGGTAGTTCGGATGCCTTCAGAAAATGCTGAAGAGAGTGTACACAGATGTCCAAGAGGAGAGGCATCAATGTGTTCTTCATCATTTGTGGCTGACGTTCACAACCTATGGCTTCAGCGACATCATCAATTTTCCTCCTACCGAAGTCAACACCGGCTTCTCAACTGAGTACGCTGAACATTGGACCATATCATACCCTGAGGGGATTCTACGGAAGTGAGTCCGACAGCTCAAGGTTGTCAGTGCAGAACCTCGGCGGTGAGAGAGCAGGCAGGGTGCCACTAGGGGGGAAGGATCAGAAGCGCCTCCAACAATGGGGCCTACGCAGGCTGGAACCTCAGCAACGGGGGCGTTACTTGGCATGTACGTACCATCGTCGCCTAGATGAGGGTCCCACGGAGTGGTCAAAGAACTTCCTAGAAAGAAAATAAGATACTTTCTTCAACCTTCCAAGGATGCCGTTTTCCCCACACTATGGTCGACTTGGATAACCCTGCAGCTTTCAATGAGTACCGATGCCCTCTGGTAGAAGATAGTGCAAGACCGGATCCAGCTTCCAGAAGTCGGGATCATCCGGGTCACCAAAAAAGTGAACTTCCACCGACGACATCCATATGTAATGGCCATGGACACGTACGCACGCCTACGGGGTCGGCGTGTGGAGCCACCTCTCTTGGTGAAAGTGATGCTCGACCAAGAGCATGATCCGAAAAGGATGCTGCTGGGGGAAGATGAAAATGATGAGGAGTCGAAGGGTAGTGAAATAAGAGAGGATCCCAAAGGAAAAGGGGAAGGTGAAGGAGAGGGAGAAGGGGATCCAAAAGGTGAAGGGTCGCAAGGGGCGTCCTACCAAGGGAGTCTCTGGGAGAGCAGTGAGATCGTCGGCTCCGATAGGGATGTGACCGAGCTTCTCAAGGTATGCTTCGACCCTCATATTTCTTCTCTAGTATTCTCTTTCCTTTGAAACCCTTTAACCAACTTTATCGTCTTACTCAGGATCACATTGGTGTTGACCAAGCATCTCCGGCCGAAGGAGGTGAGGAAGTTTCAATAGGGAAAAGCGGGGCACCAATGCTTGTTATCAAGCTGAAAAGTGCTGAGGGATCCCCCACCACGACAGATCCTGTAGCGGCCAAAGCACTAGAGTCTGATGCCTTGGGTTCCTGTAAGTTCCTTACTTCGATACCAGTACTCACTGGCAGAACATGCCTCCCAAAATGAGTTGGCCCCAGCAATTGGTGAATAGGGAGTGGCAGACATCGGTGGTGCTGCCATTGGGGCAGGGTCAGAAATCGACGCGGGTGCCACCAGGATCGTGGAGAGAGAGGGAGGTCACCCAGATGCTAAGGAGCCCATTCCCCTAAGAGGAATCTCTGAGGAAGACCCTGCTGCTACCATGTTGGCTCTCTTCCCTATCTATCAGCTCGCTGATCCTGAAGAAATTGACGATTCATATTCAGAAGCAGCCGAGGAGAGTCTGATGACGCGATGCAAGGGATGAAAGTGCATCCAGCATTTTCTCAATTATCCCTAGGCAGAATAGTTGAAGTGGATGGGGTTCCTCCACACCTGGCTACACTTCCTGTGTGCTAGAGGGGCAGATGATCAATGTATTCACCTGATGGTCTGTGAGTACATGGCCGAGAAGATGCGTGAGAGCAGCCGGCGCACCGACGTCATCCGGTGCCAGGAGGAGTCGAGGAGTACCTGAGCATTTATGAGGGCAGAGAAAGAGTTCCAACACCTCGAGGAAAAGGTGAAGGAGTAGGAGGTATCCATCGCAAACTGCTCTCAGCTCGTGTAGTAGTTGAGGGCCCAGCTGGTAGACGCCCAAAAACAACTTATGTAAGCGAGTCGCAAGATAACTCTGATCCAGACTGAACAAGCGCAGGCACGATCCAGGGTCCGCGAGCTGCGCTCCGCAGCTGCCGATAAATAAAGGGTCCTCAGGGGATGTGAGGTAGTCTTGGAGGCCACCAGCAAAAAGGTGGTGGCATTGGAGAGATCTATCCAAGAAGCCAACCCTTCAGGTCCCTGTTTTGGCCAAACCCCGAAACTTGTCCCACTTTACTGCTGCTTGTTCTTTTGAACTGTATGTATAGACAAATTTACTTACTTGCCTCTTTCATTAACATACTCAACCATAATTCTGAAATAAATAACAATCCATACCTATGCTCACGTGGGCCGTGAGAAGCAAATGAATCTTGTATTATCACTTCATTTGATCGTGGGAGCGTCACCCAAGCTTCGGGCATTCGAAATTCGAACCCGGATTTCCGAGGAGAAGGGGGAGGCCCATCCAAAGGAGGAGTACCTCTGACCAATTGATGTATCATCTTTTCAATGTGCTCTAGCGCACGATCGGGGAAATTCTAGGGGAATTGGAATCAGTCTGAACATAGGGGAATGAGAAATGTGAATCACGTTACCCAAATTCAAAACACTATGGGAGGGGCGTGGCAATGAAGGATGACTTTTGACTGTGTTCGAAACACAACATCCTTTTTTCATTAGCATGAAACGGGGACAAAAAATTAGGGCCGACCACTGACCATGTTTGCAACATGGGGCCTAACTCAAATATCATCGACCAGTCTTTCGGAACGTTGGCCCAGGACAGCAGGCGGACCATAAGTCGAGCATCCGTACTATTAGGGGGTCCCTTCAAACTTGAAAGAGGATGAGGATCCGAATAAAGGGGCCCACAAATCATGGAAAGTGGAGTGGTGGTTTTTTCATATAGAATCCAACATTCCCAATATTACGCAATTATGGTGGAAGCACAATAGGCGGGCACATTAATCTGGTCATGGATCATTCCTACTTTTGGACAGGACCTCTCTGGTGAGGGAACTGTCAATTCCCAATATCATTATGGGGTATCCCAAACTTATTCGGGGAAAATTCTATAGTTACACAATTCCCTGAGAAGTCAGGACAGGGGGCCGACAGTGAGGGGGGGGGGGATAGACTTGTGATTCCCCGGGCTGGACCTGAGACAAAATGTCTGGGCATTCCTACAATCCCATAAGGATGGGAATCAATCCGCACATAGTTCTAGAAAGGGTCTTAGTTTAAGGTCTTAGAACTTGAACCAAGGATGGGTAAGGAAAACAGGAGACACATGGTAAGGTGGTTACAAAACCTGACGTGAATGAGGACATAAGCCCTACTTACCATGTGTTCCCTGGGGAAGCATTCTGGTCAACGGACCGAACACGAAAGTTAGGCTGGGCCCGCGGGGAAGTGCCCGGGTGCTCCTACGTATCTCATGAGGATGATAATCAAGCCATACATAGTTCTCGGAGGGTGGCACGACATGGTAAGGTACCTGTGCAAAGGATGAAAGGGGCGTGCGGGTCTAGCCTTCGCACCAAAAGAAGCGGCATTTGATGTATCTTGTTTATCCTTTAAGGTGAATGGTTTTTCTTTTGTGGAGTGACCGACCTAGGGTAGAAGTTCTTAGAATCACCACAATAATTAAGCCATATAAGGGCATTGAAAAATGGTATGGTAAATGACCAATACCCAACGTGACGTCCTCTATGATGAGGTCATCACAATGTAGTGCTGTTTTTCGTCGTGTGGCCGGGACGCTATCATCACAGTTTATGGTCATGTGGTAGCACCAAACAACACAGTTTAAGTTCATATGGCTTGGACCTGGGGGAATGCACATGATGTGATAAAACCTACCCAGCATGAATTTGGGCGAGGTCCGCGTCATCACCGTGTGCGATCCCGGGAGACGAGCCTCGGGCCAGGAGGCCAGTGAGGGTCAGAGGATAAGGGGTAGGAGAGACTAACTCCCAGCTGAGCTGGACCTGGAAGCACAATTTTCGGGTGATCCCACGTATCCCATGGGGATGAGGATTGAGTTGCACATAGCCCTTAATGAAGATCCCAACCTATAGTCTTAGCGCTCAGATCGCGGGAGCCTCGAGAGATGCCGTATTACAGCTTTGTCCCCCCTGATGTGCGAAGGTGTATTAAGGGATAGTGCCAAGAGTGTCGAGATTGCACCTGGACGTGATGGGGTGGAACATAATGTGAATCATGCAACCAACATTCAAGGCCTAAATGAACTAGCGTGATGACGAAGTGTTACTACTGACCATGTTTGCAACACAACATCCCGTCGCGTTAGACTAAAACGGGGACAAAAAAATGATCATCGACCGCTGAACATGTTTGTAACGTGGGATTTGTATCAATTTGTTGTTTGAAACCTTTGGGGTTGTTCGCCCGTAATGGTAGTAGAGACCTTAGGCGTGGTATCCATTCCGTTTTTGGGGGTCCCTTCGGGTGTAAAAGATAACAGGGGCCCAAATGAAGGGGACCACAAAGCTTTAAAAGTGTAAGGAACTTGTCTAAGTTAAATCTGACACTCCAGGTCCTAGACCAAATTACTCTGAACACATTGGCGGACCACTGTAACGGGTCAAGGGAATCAATTAGAGGGTGGCCAAGAGATGGTGGATTCTTGGGAGAAGGGGGGCATGGTGCCAAAAACCCTGTACCACAACTATATATCCCCCTCGTGGAGAGGGACATGCCAAAGGGCCTAGGTGACCGGGAGATCAGGGAGATCTCTTAAGAGATGGGCTGGACCAGAAATCTAGATGTTCAGGCAATCCTATGTATCCCATAAGAATGGGAATCAAGCCACTCGTAGTTCTGGAAAGTGGCACCCAGGGGTAAGATACCCTATCAAAGGGGGGTGTACGACATGACGAACAACCCGACGTGAATGAGGAAATAATCCCACACCACACCGTACACTCCAGGAAGAACTGGGGCTGGATAACAAGAATCCCAAGGGGCCTAAGACTGGGCCTCGGTCAGGAAGGTTTGACTAGCTTGCAGTTTAACGTCATGTAGGACGAGCGTGTAGTTTAAGGTCATGCAGGACTGTAGGGGCCCAAATGTAGGACTAAACACAGTTTAAGGTCATGAAGGACCAATTCATCAAGAAAGAACGCAAGACCCAATGCATTTTAAGGTCGTACAGGTCCACAATACAGTTTAAGGTCATGGATGACCGAATGCGCTCAGGAAAATTATTGCTTGAGGAACTTCGAATTGGTGGGAGAAGTTATACACTCACCATCCATAGTCACTAGGGAGTATGCTCCATTGGGATAAACCTTATGAACAATGAAGGGCCCTTCCCATTTGGGCTCCAACATGGGTGGTTTTCTATTGGGGATCATTGTTGCTCTAAGGGCTAATACCAAGTCACCTTGCAGGAAAGAGCGGATGCAAACCTTCTTGTTAAAAGCTCGAGCTATCCTACTCTGATGCCTCTCTAGGTTGCGCAGGGCACAAAGCCTATTCTCATCCAGTGCTTCCAATTATTATGGATGTATTTCATCCACTTTATCCGGTGCTTGCTGGTTATAGACAGCTGTGTGCAATGAGTGAAACTGAAGCTCGATGGGTAGGACGACCTCAGTTCCGTACACCAGGGAATATGGGGTCACTTGGGTGGAATTACGAGTCATCATCCGGTAAGCCTAGAGGGCGTTGGGGAGCTTATCTGGCCAACTCTTCTTGTTCTGACCAACCATTTTCTGTAGAATTTTAGATAGGGTTTTATTGAACGCCTCAATCTGGCCATTTGATTGCACGTGATAACGAGAGGTATGGTTAGAGAGAATTTTGTACTTGGCGTACAATTTCTCTAGCTCGGCTACCCAGAAGTTGGTGCCGTTATCGGTGAGAATAGCATGAGGTACCCCAAATCAATAGATGATATTGTAACTCATGAAGTCGACGATAGAATGAGCCTTGACTTCCTTGAGCGGAATTGCCTCTGCCAACTTGGAAAAGAAATCCATAGTAGTCAGAATGATCCGACATTGGCGAGCCATTGCCACTGGGTACGGTCCCATGACATCTAACCCCCAGACTGAAAAAGGCCAAGAGTTCTTGGTAGTATGGAGAGACTCTGGTGGCCGATGCACAAAGTTAGCATGAACTTGGCACACATGGCACCTATTGGCGAATTCGATGCAGTCGTGGATCATGGAGGGCCAAAAATACCCTAGTCTCTGAATCTGGTGGGACATCTTTGGCCCAGCCTGATGGGAACCACAGGAACCGGAATGAACCTCTTGAACGACCTGTGGAATCTCAAATCCTTGAAGACAATGGAGGATAACACTATCAAATCCGCATTTATAGAGGATCTGCTCAAGGCTGGGACCGATCCGAAGGGTAAACTATAGCGCGCGACGTCAGATTCTCCCGATCTCGGCCCGATCTGACGGGAGATTACCATGTGGGAGGTAATCGACCAAGGGTGTCCTCCAATCAGTAATTACTTCGACCACCACCTATGAAGAACCTGGGGTTCCTAACACAGAGGCACCAACAGTAAGATGGTTTACCTACGGGTCGTCATTATCCTCTAGGGTGTCGGGAGCAATGAATCTACGGTGCGCTACATGGATAATTAGATCATCCTGCTCGGGATCTGCAAGCGATGCGGCCAGACTGGCCAAAGCATCTGCTCGACCGTTCTGTGACCAAGGGACATGGATAACCTATGGATGAGAAGGGAACTGGTCCATTTGTCGGAGAGTGCATTCAAATAATGGTATGATCTTTGGATTCGTGAAAACATAGTCTCCATTGAACTACTTGACGACCAGCTTAGAATCCCCTTTGACATGCAAATGGGGAACATCGATCTCAAGGGCCAGCTTGAGACCAGTAATGAGGGCCTGATACTCTGCCTCGTTGTTGGTGCAGCCTTCTGACAATAGGAATGAGTATGGTAGAACGTCTTGTGCTGGGGTGATAAAGACGATACCCAGGCCTACTCTATTGAGCCTAGGATCATTGATCCTCATACAGGTGGGGCTCCCGAAGGCACCGTCGAAGTGCATTTTCCAACATGGGACGACATAGTCTACTGAGAGGATTGCCTCATCAGGAAAATATAGGTCCAGGGACTGGTTCGCAGAGGTTGGATGGGCAGCTAGGAAGTTTTTCAATGCATGCCCTTTGATAGCCTTCTGGGGCATGAACCTGATGTCTAACTGCTGGAGAATTACTGCCCACCATGCTAAATGGCCGGTCAACATGGGGCAATTCAGAATGTACTTCAGCGGGTCCACCCAAGAGACCAGCTGTACCACATGGTGCTGCAGGTAATGCCATAGTTTCTTCATAGCAAATACTAGTGCAAGGAAGCTCTTCTCTATGACGGAGTATCTGGATTCCATATCGAGGAGCATGCGGCTGAGGTAGTAGAGACTGTTCTCCATCCCCTCATTGTTCTTCTGGGTGAGAAGGGCGCTAGGGGATCATTCCAGGGTGGTGACATAGAGAATCAGAGACTTCCCGGAGATGGGTGGCATCAAGACCGGAGGTTGGAGAAGATACTTCTTGATTTCCTCAAAGGCGGCCTGACACTCCTCATCCCACTCCTAAGCGGTGCCCTTCTTCATGAGTCGAGAGAAGGGCTTACACTTGCCAGCCAGATTTTCAATGAATCTACGTATGTAGGCTAAGTGGCCTTGGAGACCTCGAAGCTCCCAAATATTACTTAGGGAAGGCATATGGATGATGGCCTTTATCTTCTCCGGATCAATATCAATGCCTCAGTATCGAACAAAAAAGCCAAGAAACTTCCCAGAAGTGACCCCGAAATCACACTTCAACGGTTTAATCTTCAGGTGGCGGGAAGGAAGGAAATCGAATACTTTCTCAAGGTCTTTGAGATGGTCCTGGTGGTGGCGAGATATGACTACCAGGTCGTCCACATAGCATTCCACCAACATTCCCAAGATCGGCTTGAATATGCAATTCATGGCCCACTGATAGGTGGGACCCACGTTCTTCAGGCCGAAGGGTATAACTTGGTAACAGAAAGTACCTTAGGGTGCCCTAAAAGTAGTGGACTTATCATCCTTGGGGGATATTCAGATATGATTATATCCAGAGTATCCATCCATGAATGAGAGGACTTGGAACTTGGCCGTAGCATCAATCAACAATTCTGTTATTGGAAGGGGAAAATCATCCTTCGGACAGTGACGATTGAGATCTCGAAAGTCGATGCAGACTCTGATCTACTCATTATTCTTCCTGACTGGTACGATTTTGTCTAGCCACTTGAGATACTAGACCTCCTTGATAAAGTTGGCTCTGATGAGATTGTCAACTTCGGCCTCGACCATGGTACCGTGAGATGGATGCATCTTTCTAGGAGGCGGATTGAACCTGCGATGGTTTTCCAGAAGACCGAGGTGGTGGATGACTACCTGAGGATATAGTCCTGGCATCTCATCGTAACTCCAGGTGAATACATCACGGTGCTATTTGATAAAGCCTACGTACCACTGCTGCTCCTTGAGGGACATAGCGGCGCTTATCAATGTGGGTCTCGGATCGACCTCGCTTCTGAGGTTCACCTGTACCAACTCATCAACCGTGGCTGATACACCTTCATCAAAGGAAGGGGGAGCGTCCTCCATATCTTATTCTCCATTTATGGAGGGATATTCTGTGGGAGAAGCTACCTCTGTGCTACCAAAACCCTTATGGGAGGCTGCAACCAGCTTGCGTGGTAATGGTCATTGCATCAGGGTGCTCTGGCACTACTGAGACCATGGTTATGAAGGCTTTCGACCTGATCCCATCTGGTCTCCTACCCAAGGGGCCATTCTTGATAATATCAAAGTAGTATTTGCATGTCGGCCAGAGCCAAATTATTCTAGCTCGATGAAACAGACGAGTATGACGTACTTCCGTTGCCATGTGTCGGACGTCCCGATACCTGATGGAAGTGGGAGGCTCCGGGATCACTGGAGCCTAGTTCATATAATAATACAAAGTGATCTTTCTATGCCACCTAGATTTGGGAGCATTATTACCCTTTTTCCAGAAATAACAAAGTATTTCCCCATATCGGGGGTCGTGGCCTCCAACCAATTGATTGTGAAGATGTAGGCATCATTCAGGCCTGCCCATGGGTCGGTCGTAGCGGCGACGGGCTCAATTTCTTTTGCCTGGACTTGTTTATCCTTGCTCTTGTAATAATCAGCATCCAAGTAGCAGGCTTCACAAGAGGTGAAAGGAGATGCATCACCTTGGAGTACTCCTACTCGACCATTAAGGGAGTACTTGAGGCATTGGTGATATGATGAGGGGACGGCCGTGTACAGGAGGATCCAAGGCCGGCCAATCAATGCATTGTACGCGGTGTCCTGGGAGACAACCATAAATTCAGTACTTGAAACTAGGCCACCAAACTGGGTATTTATACGGATCTTGCCGACTGGGGTCTGTTTTGTCCTGTCATATCCCTAGATCCTTAAATCAGAGGGAGTTAGGACATTTTCAGATAACCCTAGCTTCCATAGTGTCCGTGTCGGGATAAGGTTGATCCCGGAGCTAGTGTCAATGAGACAACGGCGGACCTCCACACTATTGAAGTTTCTGGTTATATACAGTGGGAGGATGTTCCCCTTTATGGGGGAGCCTTCATCCTCACCCAAGAATAAGATAAAGGCCTAGAATTAGGCATTCTCAACTACTTCAGCATGGATGGCATCTGTAGCTGCTACCTCCGTCTCAAACTAGAGGGGGATCTTTAAAGCCTCAGTGTGTGCTTCTCACATATCTGGTGACAGGAAAAGGGCTTCAAGGATGGAGAACCTTTCTGGGATGCTGGTGAGGTGATTTAGAACATCATACTTATACACCAGGCATGGAATTATGCTTACAGGAGGCCGCTCTGCGGTGGAATGAATGGAGGACCCTGCCGGCTCGACCAGTGGCTGACTGGTACTAGGGACATCTCGCTGCTCACTAGTCGAAGCTTGGAGGGTAGCTACCGAATGAGGACTAGGAGACTGAGATCGTCCTGTAGCGGGGTGAAGGTGGTTATGATATGGATTAAGTGTCTCTTCCTGATTTAGTAGCACAAACGGTGGCGGAGGCGGGCCTGTCGACACTAGATGAAGAGGCTGCGCGTGCCGAGTTCTCCGTTGGGCCTGATGTCTGGTCTCAGTAGTGTGCACGACCTAGCTGGAGGTTCCAACCGATGTGCTCCAGCGACCCATATGTCCGCGGTTCTGCCAACGTTGGCGTCGGCTGGGGACATTCGGGAGGTTCTTCTGGTGCTCCCCCTCACCGGGAGTCATATAGGGATTTACCAACTCGATGGTGTTAACCGAAGTGTACCCGTGACTGTCACTTGGCGAGTCATCCACCACTGGGTGGATTCTAGGAGGTATTCCCATCTCCGAGGGCATGAATTCGCCGAGAGTGCAGGACAACGATGGCATTGGTGGGGTGCGTTGCTTCTTCTTGCGCCGCTGATGCTTGCTCTTTTGGGAAGAGGCCAACTGAGAAGATGATGCGGAAGTGGTAGCCACAGCTTCTGAAGGCTACAGCTGATTCAGGTGTTCATGGATAATTCCATGAGCATGGGAGACCGTCCTACGAGCCATCTAGTAATTATACTTCTGGGACCCGTAGACAGGAACCTGCTGCCACTCGCCTCCATCGTCGCTACTGTTATCTGATCTCATAAAGACACCTTCCACTTGTGCCAGGGCTGGGACCAACCTGACTATGTTGTTGTTAATCTGGTCTTGGAGCCAGTCCTAAAACACATAGAATTGCTTGATGGTGTGCCCCAGGATCCGTTGATAAGGGCAATAGTTGGGGTGATCAGTGAGATGCGCCTCTTCCGGCTTCCGGCACTCAGGCAGTCGTACGATTCTCTTCTCTAAGGAACTACATAAGTAGCTGGGGACCTGAGCCTCATCAAACGGGTAGGTCTGATTCCTTCTGTCTGGAAAGTGGGCTCTAAGAGCCTGACCCTGACAGGGGGCCGAAGGAGCCTGCCGAGGGGGCGGAACTTGATTATCTCACCTAGGCGGCGGCGGCGGCGCGTTACGCGGAGGCGCCTGACGATTCTGGGGCCGGTGCTGCTGGGATGGAAACTGTGCCCACGGTGGAGGGCCTCTGCGGGGCTATGAAGCTGGCTCCACTGGTAGCAATTCTAGCTGCCTGGGGGCCTCTATCTGGGCCATGACACTGGGCTCGGCTCTGGCATCTCTCCTTGTTGGAATTGCAGGGGGCAGAAGGCATGCCTGGCTAGCTTATTGTAGAGATTCTTCGAGGCGCTAGGGATTATATGAGAAGTCTAGGAACCCTCCGGGATAATTCTGAGTGATCAGGGAGGGAACCAGTTCCGTCTTGACATTCCCCACACACATCGTCAGTAATTTCTCCTGAGTCAGTGACATGTCAAGAGAGTATGTAAGCCCCTTCCACTGGGTGATGAAGTCCATGACTTTCTCATCAGGCCTTTTCTTGCACCTGAAGAGGTCTTCGATGTTTGTCTTCCAGGTGGTAGAGATAAACTGGTAAAGAAACTGCCTGAGAAGGTCCTCTTAGCTTGTCACAGATCCAACGGGGATCTGGCTGTACCAAATTAATGTTGGCCCCTCCAGCGTCTGAACAAAGAAACGAAGCTTGGCCGCCTCCTGCTATGCTGGGGTCCCTAGAATAGGCCCACACCTCAATTTGAAGTGGTCTAGGTGCTGCGGCCAGTCCCCCATCCCATTAATGGGGGAGAAAGTGGTATTTCCAAATCCTGGGGGTGCCGACATGTCATCCACCAATGCTGGGTATGGCTTTCCATCTAGTGGGACAACCACTTGTCGCATTTCCAAAGCTTCCAGGAGGGCAATGAGCACCGCCATTGGATCATCCAGATGGGGTTCCTGGTCCTGAAGAGGATCCCTAACCACGAGCGCATTACCGGGATCATCAATGTGGTAGCTAAGCTCGACGGCGTGCAGAGCGGCTGGTGGGGAAACCCTTGGGGTTTCCGAAGGAGCCTGAGTGGGGTTCCTTGGATTATCGTGCCACTCGGGAGGGTTCAGCGAGGCATACCTTGCTCTCTTGCCGTGAGCTCCAGCTTCCATCCTGTCAGCAAATATGGCGTGATCAGGGTTTCCTGGGAGAATCTTGCCGAGGGGTAGTTGTTCATGACCCTGCTGCCCCGGCCTGGGATCACCGTAGTCAGGTCACCACTCTGTAATGCATTCATCCAGAAGTTCATTGACCAACCTATTCTTCTCAACAAGCTGCTGGCACAACACGACCTTCTCGGGGTCTTCTTCCATCTTTTGCACTGAGGCCGATGGGTCGGAGTGCTTGGCAGCTCCAACATGCTCTTTTCCTTTACTGACATTTTAGCTCAGTACCAACACTTCACTGGGTGGATGGAGACCTAGGAGGTTCCTCTATTGGAGAGTAATACTTACTGATGGGTCCAGTATAAGGCCTTCCTCAGGGGGGACGCCCCCATCAAGAAGTCCCAGCTCATTCGAGTCTCCTGTCAGATCGGTCATGTTGACTGCCACTCTTCATGGGGGCATATCCTCACTACCGCCAAGTTATTTAGGATGCTGATGAATCACACTGAAGAGGAGGGTAGCGTACTTCCCCCAGCCATAGAATTTCACGTGGGGGGTAGCCTCCTTGAAAACTCTATAGAGTACTTGAAAACTTTGAATGCACCGTTGTTGAAGGGCCCTATGGTTGCCAGGTGACTCAGGGTGTCAGACTGTAGGGAGTGTGGCCAAGTTAACTAGGCGGAATTGCTCGCTGATGTCTTCGAGGTGCTCTTGGCTCCCGAGATGAGTCACCTACCGGTGGCAAAGATGGAGGTGAGTTTCCTAGAGGGTCTAGTAGAAACATTCAAACTCCTCCAGGGTGAGAGATTCAGGCATACCAAAATTCGATCCTGCGACTAGCCAAAACTTCTCTGGGAGGTGGCCCGCGGCAAGGATGGTCCAAATTTTCCCCGGCTCAGATCCAGGGTCTGGCCTTTGATTTCCCCACTCGTCAACTGAGGGTGGCTGAGGAACTGGCAGCGACACTGAGGCGGGCTGCTGGGATGGTAGGCTAGCCTGTGGAGAATACGGCAAGCAGGCTGATTGGCCGCCGAATCTTGGATTGTCCCCTGAGGATTGCATCGACCTGGCCACCATGTCACGATAGGATGAACCGGCGACCAGAGTTCTTGAAACAGCAGTATTATCTGCCGGGGGTGTGTTACACCCCGGTTCTTCCACCATTTTTCCCCAAAACAGCTCCCCGTAGTCTCTAACCGAGGCCAAGGGTGCTTCCAGAGATGCTGGTGTTGACTGCACGGTCGGCCCCTGGGAACATGCCAAGTTCTCGTCCTCCTGGATATACCTTCGAAGGGAAATAGAGATCCTATGGATCTCTCATTCCGGGAGTATAAGGATAATTTGCCTCATTTCTGCCCGTCCCTTGACTCAGAGGGCTGAGTGGAGGGCTTCTGCGCTGAATCGTAATCTGATTTGGAGTCTGAGAAGTGGACTAGTCTGATCCCTATCCAACCTTCCCCAGAATTCCTCTTGCGGCGGCGACGACCCACCTTCCTTCCCCTGGATGGTTCTTCAGGGCAGGGCTGATTTCTAACATGGGGTCCTCTGGCCGCACTGGTGCTGGGGCGGAGATGGTTTCCACCCAAGAAAGCTACGGTGCAGGGAGCACCAGGACAAATATTGAAAGGGACACGGGGAGGACCTCCGTGTTCGGCATTGGCGAAGTGGAGTTGGCTTCCATCTCTCCGATTGCTGGGGCGAGGAGGACCTTCGCCGATTAGCATAGGGACATGGGGAGGACCTCAATGTTGGCGAGTGACCAGACATGCAATGTCTCCATACTTGCGGTCCGTGGTAGGGGGAGTGACCCCGTACCCAGTGTAGTGAGCACAGGAGAGACCCCCACACGGAGTGTTGTTGTCATGGGGAAGATCCTTACTTGGGCCGAAGGTGGCGCCATGCAGACCCCCAAGCCAAGGTTGGAATCAGGGAGGGCCCGCACCTTCCATAATGGCAACATGAAGTAGGCCTTCACACAAGGTGACATTACTACGGATTGGTACGAAGTGGCCATCACTTGTACCGGTGACCGGTAGAGTCGACCCTACCTGCCCGTGGGGCGTTTAAGGCCTCGATCCGAGTCGGGCGCATATCTGCATCCACTCAACGTGTGCAGGGAGTTAGTGATAGGAGTCTGTGGTGGCTCGGGCCATAGTGTTCGCTGATGTTGATGCCCCACGGTGGGTGTCTTCCTCTGCTCTTTCCCGACACTGGCGTCGGGTCATATGGACTAGATCCAGTGGCGTAGGAGCATGGATTACCTGCTCTTCGGCTCAAGGAACCGGGCGGTGGTGCTGAGGTGGCCTGGTGGGGGCCCTCACCGGGAGTCTTTGAAGCGGGACTCTGATCGGGCCGGCCCGGATACCTTCTACTTCGTCGGTGTAGGGGAGGGAGTTGTCGAGTCACTCCGGGGACAAGCTACAGAAGCGATTTAACATTAGGGTGGGGAGCAGCGGCTCCCTGCGCGGCCCTTGGGGGCGGCATGGATGGTGAGGCGCAACTACCTCAAGATCTAGGTGGGCCATATCCTTGGTGGGGATGACCCCCTCCTCCTCGTACCGGCGTACAAGGTCATTGATTACCCTTCGTTGGATAATATTTGATGGGGAATGGGGGCGTGTGCGCCCAACAGTCATGGCGGTCAAAGCCATCGTGGAAGAGTTAGAACCGTGTGTGGTAGACGCGTCAATGTTGCCCCTGCTCCTGTGCCGGTGGGTAGGTGAATGATCTCTAGATTCAACGACTTGATTCCTAAAATAGGGAGATAAACTCATTAAGAATGCTAGGAAAAGGAATCAACACCCCGTGACCCAACATCGTTCCATCTTCCGTGGTCTACAAGAGGGATCTACGCGGGCAAAATCGCAGAACGGAATGCTCAATGTCCTGGCTGTCCCAACTTTTGGAGAGTTTCACGTCAAGCCTGTTTGGTGGGACTTGGTACCTGATGACGAGGTCAGACGACATGCTTATCCACTGATGTCCCGAATGCTACTATCCTCCAAGATGAGGAGAGGAGCTTCACGTCGGGTTCACCATTTTCTGTTTCCGATACTTTCACTGGGGCGCGCGCGCATCCGTTATGTAGAGGACGCACTTCTGTTACCCCGCATTCCCGCATTCCAAAGGCAGGCGGTATTCGCTCCTTATTCAGGGACGTCTACTCTTTGATCGAAACGGGATGATGGGATGCTGGTTCTTCCTTCCGTGGATTCCTCCTATGAGCTCGTCACCTAGTCCGGGTCTCCCTCATAGATTTAAAACATAGTTTGTGAAGCTCTTCCCAGCACCATATCTTCATGGATACAAGTTAATTACGCCGCTTCTGTCAGGACCTTCCAAGGGGTCCAGTCAGGGCAGAAACCATCGGTTAGGAGAGCAGTCACATAGGGTCATCATTGGCGTGTCTTGAAACTGGGGATTGACATGTCTGTATTCTATCCCTTATCATAAGGCTTCTCGAGGGCACGAAATCCCGAGGCATCCCACATCGAACATAGGGGATTATATTCCATTGGCATGTATCTGAGGTTTTCCTTATCTTCCCATGTTTAACATAGGGTATGCTGTAAGGTTAACATCCAGCGGAGACAGATCGGACTGATCGGAACACTGATAAGAGTGGATCATATTGATGAACACCCTAGAGGGAACACTGATATTGGGGCCAGCATGTGGGTGGCTTTCTGAATGATGTGGAGGGGAATGATAAGTGAAGTGGCATGATACCACCGGGATGTGGCGGCCCGGGTAAGAATCAGGATGGATGGTGGCTTTGGTCTTGGGTCTCGAAGAGACTTCCTACGTATCCCCATGGCGGGGAATCAAAGTCCTCATAGTTTGATGATACGGTGGGACACCTGAAGAGGTGACTCGTGAGGATGGACGCATGGATAGGGTCCAGAGGAAGTGGAACCTCTAGGTTAGGGCATGAACTTCCCGAGACGCGTGGGCTCGAGGGAGAGATTAGGATGAGACATGAGTGATGGGCTTGAGCCTCATAGAGGCTTCCTACGAATCCCCATGAAGGGGAATCAATGTCTTCATAGTTCAGGTAATACAATTTAGCATCATACAGGATGGGTATGGGGGATTACACTCTGAGGTGGCCCGTGGTGTTGGATGACCAACATGAATAGTGTCAGAACGACCGAGTGGTGGGCTTGAACCTCATGGAGGCTTCCTACGTACCATGCCTTAGCACGGATCAAAGTCCCCATAGTTCGTAATGGAATGCAGTTTAATGTCAAGTGGGACAAGGGAATTTGGGGCTTACGCTCTAAGATGGCCCAAAGTTGGAGTCGGTAAACCGACGTGAAGAGGGACCTGGGGTCCAGGTGGATTGGGGGCTTGGCACACCGACACAGAGACGGTCAGGGCTAATGGTTTGTGGGGCTTGAACCTCGTGGAGGCTTCCTACGTACCATGCCTTAGCACAGATCAAAGTCCTTGTAGTTCAGGATGGATGGGGATTACACGCTAAGATGACCCATGGTGGTGGGGCTTGAACCTCGTGGAGGATTCATACATACCATGCCTTAGCACGTATCAAAGTCCCCGTAGTTTGGGATGGATGGGGCTTATGCGCTGAGACGACCCATGGTGGTGGGGCTTGAACCTCGTGGAGGATTCCTACGTACCATGCCTTAGCATAGATCAAAGTCCCCATAGTTCAAGATAGATGGGGATTATGTGATGAGATGACCTATAGTGGTGGGATTGAACCTTGTGGAGGCTTCCTACATACCATGCCTTAGCACAGATCAGAGTCCCCATAGTTCGGGTGTATAGTTTAACGTCATGCAGGACGAGGGTACTTGGCAGTTTAATGTCCTGCAGCTCGGACGAGGGGGTTTGGGGCTTACGCTCTGAGGCGGACCATGGTGTTTCATGGTTAGTGCTTACTCTAAGCTCATGAGAGTCATGCTCAGTGTGAGAAACAAGAAGTAGCAGAGACCTGATGTTCATGTCGTGAAGGGTGCATCCATGGGAAGTGAAAAGGGGCTTACTCGTTGATCGGCCCATGGTGCCGGGGCTTACTCCAGGATGGAGTCTCGAGGGATAAAAAGAATAGTGGGAGAGGTATTTGGAACCCCGGAAGAGAGGAGGGGCCCCGTTCCCTATCACTCCCTCCGCTGGCCTTGGCACTGAGAAAGTGAGGAGGAGCAGGGGTCTTGCCTCCTGGAAGGAAGACTAGGGTCTTACACCAAGGTGGCTGCCCTTCCCCGTGGACAAACGCCACTCTAATAAATCACCCCCATGAGGGATGATCACATCCCCATGGAGACAAGTGGGCATGGAGAATGTCTGAGGTGGGGGGACCCTGCGTGCGAGGCACGAGGTTAGGTCACAGTTTAATGTCATGTGTTGAGGACGAAATGCTTGGCAGTTTAACGCCCTGCAGCTTGGATGAGGTGGGTTCACTCCACACCCCTAGGACTTACATAACTGGTGCCCTATTCCCCTTGTGGAAGGGAAGGCATCGACAAGGCTGTGGCGAGGGGGTGTCACGGAGCGAACCATCGAGTGGTCCACGTTAGCGTGACTATGCGAAGAAGAAATAGCCGTTAGCATGCCTATGCGAAGATGCATGAGGCGGACCAACGCAACAGGAAGGATTGTCCAAGGGACCTTGAGGTTACTTCGTACAAGCCTAGAAGGTCATATAGGAAAACCATGTATGATGAAGATGCCTGGGGTGCACAGGACACCTGCGAATGACACCCGGAAGGAGGGCATCAAGCGTTTGCACAAGGGGACACCCGAAGAGTGCCGAGGCGAAGGGCCCTGGGGTTTGCTCGCAACTCTTGGATTTTGCGCGAATTAAAGGGTTCCGACGCGAAAATCCCCAGGTTGGCATGAAATCAGTGTTGCTTTGGAAAAATAGGGGGGCTGAAGTATTGCACTCGACTGGGAGGAATTGCACGCAAGAGAAAGGATTGCGCGCAAAGGAAGGGGTGTGCACCCAAAGGAAGGATTGCTCGTGGATTAACCGGATTGCATGCCCTGGAAGGGATTGTGTGCAAGGGGCAGACCCCGAAGGGTTTGGAGTTTATTCTAAGCCATGTGGATCTCACGCGAAGGCAGACCCCAGGGTGACTTGGTGTGAAAAAGAACCATACCTGAAGGCCATATTGCGCGCGCACGGAATGCCAATTATGCACACGATAGGCGGTTAAAATTCTTCATCCCAAAAAAGGAAGGGGGTATCCTTCTATTTATAGGCATCCGATGGTTCAGAATTTAGGGCTGTGTGAAATAATTGCGTGATGGAGGCAGCGGTGCGAAAGATCAACCACGTGGGACACGGGCGTGAAATGATTTCACGCCGGCGCCGAGGATCCTTCGCGAATCCTGGCACTTTCCACGTTGGAAAACTTTTTTTCTCACACTTTATCCTTTTTTCCGTGCAACACCTTCGGGCCCTCCGGACCAGGTCTCTGGGTCCGAATATGACTTTGCTTTTTCATTTCGGAACTTTCTCCGGCACTTAAGAACTTTTTGGCGTCTATAGATAAAAATACCTCAAAATAATGGTAAAATTAGAATTTTATACATTAAAAACAATTTTATAATTGGCATAGAGTGTAGATAATAAATATAAAAACAATTTATTAAAATTAGAGAAATTTTGAAGAGTAACATTTACCTCGCATCTTCACTTACTTCATATGTCATATAAATTCTTGAATAATTAAATTATATCATTTCATTAATTGTCTTATTCATATGTATTTCATAGTTAAAATTTATTTTTATTCATTTATTATCAAGTATAATTAATTTATTTGATAAATTTTTCTTGTATCTCTTGTTTTGATGTTGTTTGGATCATTAGTCCAAAATATATTTGATATAATGGTATTGGTTAAAGGTCCCACTAAAAATCTTCAATATTCCCTAGGAGTTCTATTTTATATGTTTTATGTCATTATTAAAGCATATGAGTTCAATATTTGATTATATTTATCAAAATAGCCCCAAATCAACAATTATTTCATTGTAAGATTGTTTTTGATGATTTAATATGACTATGATTGTTTACATTTAATATCATTAATAACGTGCCACTTTTATCATCTAAAATAATAATTACCATATTATTTTATTATTAATTTTATATTAAATTATGAAATCTATTTTTATGAATAGTCCTAAAAAAATATGTGAATAATAAAACATCATTGTTCACTAAGGTAGCGTAAAACCAAAATAGGTGAAGAATGTTTTTTAAAATAGTTTTCAAGAATTATTAAACTAATAAACATTTGAGATTTATAAAAACATTAGAGAATAAATAAAAACTATTTTAACAATTCTTTTGATGATTACATATATTATATAAGGGGTAATAGGATAATTAAAATAAAAGACAAGAGTTTTGAAGAATTTAATTTGAAATCGTAATGGCATATTTAAAGGGTGTGGTGGAAGGGAATGATTAATATCTCCCTAAAAATGGATCAAATATATGTTAATAACCTTGTAATATAATCATGTTACCAAAGTAATGTGAGGTTAAAAAATTTTTAAGACATAATAATATCAAATGGACCTCGGAACCCCTACCTTTCTCTTTGAGATGCCTTCTATGGATTAAGGATAAAGCCTTTGAAGGATGGACTTTTGAAAAAACCTAGGCCATTGGAATGTAGATAAAGGAGTTTAGAAATATATTTGAACAATAAACTGGTAAAAATAGTTTTATTATTTAGGAGATAGGGGTGGATATGAGGTGTTTATATAAGTAGGGGGTATCTATGAATAAAGTATAGATTATTTTATTATTTAGGATAAAAATATAAAATAATTTTAATTATTATTACCTTTTATTAGTGTTTTATTAATATATATAGGTTCATTTGAAATTATAAAACACCAAAACCTAAATATAACCTTAGAAATATTTTATAAAAATTAAAATTATCAAATATATTTTTTGAAATGAATAAAATATAACTTCAGTTTTGATAATTGATTTAAATGTTTGGAAACTATGTTTATTATTTTTAAATGAATAATTTTACTCATTAAATACATTAAAATTTAATAAAAGTATTTTATAAATTTATGTTTCATATTTATATCATGATGATGTTAAATAACTTATGTTATACGTAAAAACTGCAATTTTCACTATTCACAAAAAAAATCAACTTTTCTTGAAAAATAAAACAAAAAATATCCTTTTATAATTTTGAAATTAAAATTCCAAAATATAAATACATTTTAACAATTTAAAATTTAATATTTTAAATAAATTCATAATACAGTAAAAACAATTTTATCTAGAATAAATACTACTTCTTTTACCATGATAGATTATATTTGTATTTTTTATTCCTTAATTATTATATAATTTATACTAATTTTTTTCACATTCAAAATATAATATTTCCAATATATACATCTTTTAATCAAAATAAAATCATAAACTATGCAATTCTACAATTTAAATTTTGTTATAAAAATTTAATATTTTATTAAATATATTAAAATAAATACATTATTAAAAAGGTATTATTATACATAATTTAAAATACATGATGTAATAAATAATTTTATAATATTCTAGTATTTATATTCATTAATTTATAAAGGGTATATTTCTAATTATTTGGTATTTTACTACTCCTAATGGCCTGGTTACTATTTCAACAAAAAATTATTATTCCAACGGTCAATTATTATTCAAATGGTTATATTATCACTAAAATTCTTATAAATTCCTTTTATTTAATTTATTCAATAATTAATAAATTTTCTATCAACCCTTTCTATTCTTCATTTATAAAAGTTAAATCAAAATTCTTCTGATTATTTTACTTTTTATAGTATTTTTCATGATAGTGATATTTTTACTTGATCACAAGCTTATAGATTTTAAAAATTTACTTATTTTATTTATTTTTTATTATACAAGTTTATAGTTTTTAATTATAGTGTACTTATATTTCATATGAAAAGATTATGATGAATGAATAAAATAATTATTGTCTCTTTATGTGTTGTCTTCCATTTGTTTAAAATATTTTATTATACACAAATTAATATTTGGTATACACACATATATTTAATAATGGGGACTGAATAAGTGATAAATATATAAATTTTATGTTAATATCATCTTAAACTAAAGATAATAAATGCATTAAAAAAATATATATAAAATTTATAGTAAAAATTTATCAAAATATATATTAAAATTATAGGAAATTAAATTTAGAACCTCAAAATATTCCTTGGATGATTCATAAAAATAAAATGAGACTTACTATGAAAATATATTTGATTCCAAGAAATACTATAAAAACCACTTACAAATCTCTGATAGTTTCCCACATTCCCAAGAAATATTCTAATTCTTCTCAGTGACTTTATCTTAGATAACTCTTGGATTTATTTGATCTTCACTATATTAACTTACATCTACTCTTTAAAGATCTAGTGACTAAGAATAATCCCTTATTCTAACTATGGAGTGAAAAAATTTTCAATTAAAAAAAAGTTATTTCTCATCATAGTGCCTAAGAACCTTTCTAAGAATATTAAATAACTTGTTAAATGATAGTACACATATTGATAATTAATTCACAAATATTTATAGAAAACACTATACTATATTGTGATATATATATATATATATGTCACATACCATTGAAGGATCATAGGTGTATTACACATGAAAAAATTTATTGATAAGTGAAGGTTCCAAATAAACTTACAAAGGTTGTCTTCAATTGGTTTTATTAATATTTTTGAATTTTATTGTAGAAACTTTATTGATCAATAATGAAATAATAATTATATACAACTAATATTTCTAGTATTTTTTTGATAGATAGAAGAGGGAAGTCACCTTTCCATATGAATTTAATCAAATTTTTATAGTCCATAAAAGTTCACTAATCCATGGAGTCTTAAATTGGAATCAACTAATTTTCTTCATTTTTATTTACTTTCATGCCTCTATTATTAAGAACAAAATACAGTATAATTACCCATAAATATTTACAGGTAAGATAAATGATGTAAAATACTGACCCCAACCCATTGTCTTGGGATAGACCAATATTCCTCTAACCTTAGGTGACTTCTCCCAGACCCCTAAGGCTACAAGTAAATTACAAAGGCATTTCCAAAATTTGGGGGGATTATTTTCCCATGCATATATTAAAAAATATATATAAGATGAAAAAAATAGGTTAAAGAAACATGATGCATGATATAAAATCCAAACATAATCCTAATGACATAATAAAATCATAATTAGAAATTTAGTATAAAAATACACAATATAAACTCTACAACATCCCAACACATAAATTTCTTTAAGGAACTAATGTGGCACTACATAAAATCTACCTCAAAAAAATTCCAAGATCGAACTCTATATGGGACCAACTACATAATTATGATTCTCTTCAAGAAAATTATGGAATCTTACCCTTATATATATCAGGGTAAACAATTTGTTTATACACACCATGGATAATATGTAGGGGAGAGCATAAAACCCATTAGGAAATCCCTAGGACATATAAGAAATTCCACTAAGACAAAAAATTTAGCTCATAATAGTAAATATATATAATAAAAGGCCATAAATAAGGTCCTAAGTAGAAGTAGTTAACGTAACCAACACCAAGAAGGTCTCCCATAATAAGAACACACACACACATGAAAGTTCCTAACTAACACATTTTCACCCAACATGTCCACTAAAAAGTCCATAATCAAGAGCGGTACCCATCCTTCTAGACCCAAGTAACACCTGGTAGTATAACCTTGTATTCTCCAATGCAAACATGATATCCATGTACAAACCATGAAGGATCTAATATGAATCATGAACTAATTCACCCTAGTCCATGAAAAGTTCTTACTCCCAAACATTATTTGATTATAAAGGCATCATTCAATCATTTTATCAAAAATGTTATGGATGACACCAATAAACATTATTTTCAAGCCACAACATAAGATGGTTTCCAGAATAGATTGACAAAAAATCATATATACCAAAAAATAATAGAAATTTAGAAACCCATAGCCTTATATTTCTTAAAAGAGTGGAATGAAAGAGAATCCTCATTCCTAAAATGAGTTCGTTCTAAATAATTTTATCACAATATCATAGATCAGATCTCTATATGACTTCCATTTGATTTTCTAGGTCTAAGACCCATTGATCTGCTAAAATTGGCATCCATAGTGATGAAAATCAACAAAATCACCCAAAGGTACATTGATCATCGAGAGACCTAACAACATGGGGAAGAATGAATGTTTTGTGGTAAAACACAGGGTAAAATATCTAATTTTTGGATTTAATTAATTATATCACATGGCTAAACCAAATGATTTGGAAAATCGTTCACTAACCATGTGACTGTTATAAGAAAAATCCTAGGACTACATAGTTGGTCCACACCATTTTTTAAACTATATTCCAACCATGAAAAATACCACTTTCTAAAAAAATTATAGGATCATATGTTTTACCAAATTCATTAGGAAAATTTAAAATCTCCCCCCAAGTATCCTCTTTACCTCACAATATTACTTTGGGAACCCACACGATTTCCCTAAACCATTATTTATCCATGATCCCCCCAGAAAGCTTCCAAAACTCTCAGAAACCATCCCCAAAACCCTCATAACTCAACCCAATCATTATATAATTTCAAAATATTTAATAAAAAGGAAAATAAACTCAAATTTGATATGTTAAAAATAAACCCTACATTCAATACTTTAATGTCCTCTTTATTTTACATCTTAATCATTAGAGGTATGAATCTTTTTTAGGGCTATTGGATTGGTTTTATCCCTGTTTCTAATAAAAATTGACTTCATAAAGGGAACATTTAATTATTTTGTTTTTTATACTCCCCATGTTATAAATTTGTTACTCATCCTTAACACACAAAGTGGCTTGATTTTATTCACCTATATCAACTTTTCTTTGAAAATCATAAGTAATGTTTCTATATATATAAATAATGAGTATATTAATGTATTAAAGAGTGTTTCAATACCAATTTTCTTGATTGATGATTTATGAAACCAAATTTTGGTGTGATTTCCTTGATAAGTGCTCTGATTATTTAGTTTCAACTTATTTCTTCTTCTCTATGCTACCATGTTTTTCCTCATAATCCTCTTTTCATTAAACATTTCCATAATGTTCTCATATTCTTAAACCATTAAATCTATGGAATCAGTAAAATATTTAGATTTAAAAAAACATTTTATACCTATGATAATATTCCATGATTTAAACCTTTCATCATGTCAAAAGTGACTTTCTATTTTCCCACTATGAATATTAACCATCTTCGATTCACATTTATAAATGGTTTTCCCATACTAGGGAATGGTCTCCCAACTATGATTAATTCTAATTCTTCTTCCCCCATCTCTATAATAAGAAATATAGTGAGTAATATAAAATTTCCAAACTTTACATGAATGAAATTTAGGATTCTTTATGGTTATTTAATTGATCAAATAGTAAGTTTAAGTGAAACTCTTATAGGCTTTGACTCTTCAAATCCATAATTATAAATTTTTCAGTAGCATCGAATTTATATAATTCATTATAAAATTTGAAAAATATTATAGTTTAAATGATATAAAAATGACTTAGATATAAAATAATTAAAGTTATATTACTTTTCATGGCAACAAAGTGATCCTCACAATGGAATATTATTACCAAATCCTGTAACTTTGTCTTATTGGCTAAGAAATCATTTATAAATTTTTTAAAATATATTTGGAGAATGGTATGTTGGAATAAAACCATTTGAAAAACATTATGAATATTTTACCTTGAGAGCTAAATATTCCTTTCATTATATTATTTAGGAATTAAAGAGGGGATTGGTATGGAAACACCTTAGATTTATTTAAAACATATTCAAATGTTAATGTATTTTTGTTTCCATCTATACTTTTTTTGAATCCTTTTATTATTTCTTATTTTTACTATATACTTTCTTTATCATATTTTTTGATGCCTCCTTGATCCTGTGAAAATACTCATAATTATCCTTTCCACTCATAATCATCACCACTTTAGCCTCTTATATTAAATTCTTCTTAGTGCAATATGGTATATACCAATTAATCTCTCAAATATTTGTGATGAAAGTTTTCCCAATGTATGCTCCACTATACATAATAAATATTAACAAATTATCAAGAGGTTATCATGTTTTTTTCATACTTTAATAATTATATGTATCGTTATTATCAATAAGATACTATAAATATGATTTTTCTCATTGGTACATTAGTTGATCTAATATGGGATCATGATTATATTGAGGTATCATAGGATAATTTATTTGTTTACATGACCATAAATATTATTTTGAGGTGTTATAATCAAATGGTACTTAATTGTTATTGAATTTTTTCTCATTTTTGATTCAATTCCACATTATATTTTGAGTAACTAGCATCCATAATTGATTATAACTATTCAAAAATTGGTTTAAATTCTTATTATATCTAAAAAAATTAGATTAAAGTATTTTATTATATTCTCATCTGACCCAAATCACATGGAATGTGTGTGTGTGCACACATATCATAATATTATGGTTATTAATTAGTTTCATGAGTTTTTTGAGTATCTAATTAGAGTGACTCGTGTTTCTTAGTAAGAGACTTAACTTGGGATATAAAAGTGGGTGTATTATTAAAATTGATTAATAAATATAAAAAGAGGACCATAATAAATTTTTATAAGTTTTAATTATTTAAATTTTATCATGAATATATCAATAAGCGACTATTGTTTTTGGAAACAATCCAATATCTATAGAATCATCAATCATGACTCTGGTGTTCAGTTGCAATCTATATGAAAAAAATTATTAGGAAAAAAGTGGATTATCCATGATGTTGGTACTCCAACAACATCTCTTTAAATCTCTCACATTCCATAAATATTGACTGTTCTTTTTTATTGAATAATTTTTTAATATCATTCCTTATCTTTCTAATCTTTAAGGTTAGAACTATCTAAAATTTTCTTATGCAATATGCCTAATAATCTTACGAATCTAAAAAAAAATCTCTTCATGTAATATTATTTTGATCATTAAGTAAAAAAAGTGATTTATTAAACTTTATATTATCATAATATATTCCATTATGTGAAAAATTATCCATATATCGAATACGAAAAATGATTTCAAGGGTTTCTCATGAGAGCACTGCTTTAAAGAGGCCAATGGGGTTTACTACTAAGATTTGACTGGTGTATAATTCATTAGATGGATCTTAATTAAAAAACACCTATGTTTATTATCTATTCTTATATATATACTTTGACTGTATTCATAGGATTTTTTATAACTAGGAATTCTGAGTCCTAGTTTTCCTTGTAGATATTCCTTCATACAACTGATCTCAATAACCTTTTTACTCACAGTTTTATGCCTTCTATGACTCTTTATCACTAGTGTTAGGATTTAACTTTGATGGAATCCACATAAAAAAATATGAGTTTATCCTTGGTGGATCCTTTAATATTGTCAAATATTTCCCTTCCATCACTAGTGACATGTTCTATAATATATTTTTTTATAGTTTTACCTTCTCTTAATTCATCATCGATGACTACTTTTTAAGTAAAATCATATAAAAAAAATACATTAATCATTCTCTAGGAACTATTAAACTATAACTACTAGATATCATCCAAAAATAGAATTATCTTATTTTTTACACCTATAGTGACTTAATATTTCAAGGAATATCTTTTCATAGCATAGATCTATTTGATTAGTGTTGGTTCATAGTGGTTAGTTCTCTTCTTTTATAGCTCCTTTGAATGGATGGTGTGTTCAACCTATCAATTCTTGGGTCATGTTGTTATCCTTGTTAAGAATAACTGTATTTTTATGTCATCATGTCTTTTTTAAGGTTTGGTCTGACTACTGGTTTAATATTTATAGTCTCTGATATGCTGTATACTTGTTTGTGTGTTCATTATTCTTATAACAGTATGCATATAGTTGGGTTGAAATGTTATACTTTATGTTCCATTTATGATTAATGACTGCCATTTCTATTCAGATTTCTCTTATGGTAATATCATTATCAATCATATCTAGGTTTTACTTTTAATCATCTTAGTTCCAATAACCCATGTTACTTTAAATGAAAATACCCATGATTAAACAAAATTATATTATGATGCTTATATCTTGACCATGTTTATCCTTTCATTGATTTTGTGTTAGGAACCCATAATAATATTAAATTATGATCCCTTCAGCATTGGTGGCATAATGGTGCCCCCAGGTAATGGGACTTAGAAAAAGAGAATGATTGTTTGTATTTTCTAGGTTCCATAGTGCTTGTTTTATTGGGTTTCTAATGACCACAACTATGACCATTTAGAAAGTTTAAAAATTATTTTTAGAGGAAAAATGTTTATATATACCTTTATGTTTCATTTTACTAAATTATATAATGTTGTAAATCATTATTAGCATAATTGAACTAATTTCAAAGTTTTTTTTCTTTAATGGGTCATTGAAAAATTATTAGGGAAACACCATTTATAGATGAAATTCCATATTCCATGATATTCATCCCCATTTGTTAGGATTAGTCTAGTTTTTTTAAAATATAATTAGGGTACTTTCCCATCAACCCCTGATTTCCCTCAGGTGGAATCATCTTTTTCTCTTATAGATCGTTGGTTTTTAAAATTTTATCTATTGATCTTAGGGTTTTAATCCAAAGGTTCGTTATTTTTAGCTATCCCTAATTGTGTTAATAGTGCTTTTTTCATGAAACCATGAAATATAATGACAAAAATGAAACACCATGATCATAAAATGAATAAAATGAAAATAAAAAATACTAATGAAATTTCTATCGTAATCAATAAGTGAATCTTAATATTTTTTATGTTATTATCCCTAACAATTATTACAAAAACATGATCAAACTATGGGAATCATTATTTATATAGGGAAATTAATGTTTAAAATTAATGTTTACTCTTATTAATATTTAACTACCAAAGAATTGTAAAATAGAAATTTCAAGGTTGATCTATTAAGGAACATAAATAGAATACCAAAAACTTTAATTCTCTTTTTTAAAAATTAATCATATCCTAATGAAAGTTATTATTTAAGTTTAAAACAAAAGAAAAAATATTTATTAAAAACCATTATTGTTTTAAAGAATTAAAAAAATAAATTTAATTGTTTTTTTCCAAAATATAAAAATCTAATTGACTTTTGAATTATAATGATTCAATTAAGTATGATTTTCTAAATATAACTAGTTTTAAAATTATCAAATATCAACTAATACTACTTTAATCAACCAATTATATTATCCAAATAATCAAATTAAACTAAAGTGAATTAATTTTATAAATTTATTCATATAATATTAATCTAAACTATTTTTATAGTTTAATCCACTCAACCATATTATATTTCCATTATAATTAATCCACTTTGTCAAATAATTAATAATTATTTAGATATAAATTTATATTTTTGTAGGATAATTATTTAAAAAAAGTTATAAAAAAAATTTTGATTAAGAAGGAATCATCATTCTAATCTTGATTTTCTACCTCTTAAATAGATTAGTTAGTCATGATCAAATTAACATCAATCAAATGTGAATAAAATATTTTAGGAGTAAAAAAAATTTCATATAAGACTTACTTTAAATTATAATCCACAAGAGAATAGAAAAATTATAAACCCAATTCAATTAAATTGATTTATTTTCAATCCTTTCTATTATGATCTCAAAAAATCATTAAAATTTAAAGTGAAAAAACACATTAATTTTTGTAGAAAACAAATATAAATACTACTCTACAAGTTAAGGTTTGGGTACTAGTCACCATGGGATGATGCATGTATCTCTATCATAAAAATGATTAACTCATTTATAAATCCAGAAAAAATATATTAATATTTTATCTAAACAGTATCTCCTAATCATGGTATTGATCATGGTGTGGTTTCACTATCTTTGAAATCTTCATTAAATATCAAAATACAAATTTCAGACTATGTCACTCATTAAAATGGTCAAACTATATTTATATTTCAACAACATGAATTTCTATAATTGGAAACATATTCACTAAAAATGATATGATTTCTTTGTGGAATCATCAAATAGAACCAACGATTATAGGTGTACCTCTACCAATCATATGTTAATTTTTCATGTTATTTATTTGTTTCAATAAATCAACCATGATATGATGATTGTTCTTCTATAACATAATTTTTATTATTTTTTTACTCAAACTACTATAAATATTTTCAAATCAACAATTGAGCTCCAAAATACCTTAAAATATTAAGAAATAAAATAATCAGGAAATATAAATTCCATTTATCTTAATAATTCACCCCATTATTTTGGTATCAATGGAACAATATTGATCATGAGTAAATCAGGATGTCATAATTGAATATTATAAAAAACATGTTGATATATTTTTTGAACATTTTTTTCATCAAATCCATGAATTATAAACATCCATTAAAAACTATAGATATAATTACTAAAAACTCATAATTTTAATACTATATTTGGAAATACATCATTATAACATCTTTACCTTTCTCCCTTAGTTGATGGAATCCCAATATTATGTTAATATTTGATCATTATTCTCCCATCAATTGATCAAATAAACATTTGATTTGAGGTATAGGGTATTTATTTTTCACTTTCATTTCATTCAATCTGAAGTAGTCAATACACATTCATTATCAACCCTCCACCTTCTTGTAAAATACAATTAGTGTTTCGCATAGTGAAACACTCTACAGAATAAATCGATTCTCCTCTATATTATCAATTTTATCTTTCAATTATCATAACTCTATATGATACATCAAATAATAAGAAAAATATATCAAAATAATTCCATGTTACTTTTCGACTCATAATTTTACATCCCGTTTCAATAATAATTATGATAAATATTCAATAAAAAAATATTACAACCCTTACACTATTATTAGAAAATTATATTGTTTTATTGATTATACTATTCGAAGAAAAAATTCAGTCAACTAAAAATATAAAAATCCATGATCTTAAATAATGTGGCATCCTAAACTTGTATAAATATCCAACTCTTCTAAAAAAGAAAGAATACTTCATTTTTTGGGAAATAAAAAAAGATATAACAATAAAAGTTGATACAAGCATTATAATTCACAAAAAAAACTCATTATAATGATGATATCACATGTTCTATATTAATGAATAAAAATTATTATGATATTTTCATACCACTCTTCATAATTAGACATAATTATAATTTAAACCCTCACTCCACCCTTTCTCTTAATATAAAACCCATCTATATAAAATATGACATTAAATGCATATTCAAAACTAACTGATTTACCACTCTTGTCAATATTAAAGAACAATATTAAACCATATCAAACATTGAAAATATTAAAATTTATTTCAATATAAATTCACCTCACAATATTATAGGTTAATATTTGTACTACTCCAGTACATACTCTACAGTGAACAATTTTTCATAGTTCTTATTATTTAAACTTGTTATGAGTTAGCCACAATATTCTTTCAAGAACCAAATATTACTAGTTTGTACTTCTCAACTTGCACAATCAATTACATTATTTGATTATAGGACCTAACACTACATCTTTGACTAAGTATAGCACCATACCTCTTTTTATTTTCTAGGATCCCACACCGATTAAATGACTTAGGTTTAAAAGAAAATATTACATCAAGTTTCCCATACTATCATAGTGACAACACCTCTAATAGATCCTCCCCTAAGAAGAATAAAATTTAAATATTTCTTCTCACCACCACAACACTAGATATATTGCTGCCACCTCTATTATACACTAAATGGATTTATAACTCCATATGTCCCGTCAAGAATATATCGTTCAATTTGAGCCAAAACTATGTCATCTTTTACCATTTACACCTTTTCACAACCTAATTATATATAAAAAAGAAAATAAAATAACATTTTATAAATTCTATGGTCAAATATTCATATCAATTGACCTAGACTTTAGATTTTTTTCTTTTACCAGCTTCAATGAAAAATTAACCTTTTCAATAAAACAAATAAATTACTTGAGAAATATCATACCCTACCCATATTTTAGGAAATCATGGTCCTTCTTTGATATCACTATCTATAGATAAAAAAATTAACTAAACAGTTTATAAAACCTATCATATAAAAGGTTTTCATGTAGCTTCACCTCTATCACTATTTCACACCACTTATATATTGGTACCTTCAGTATATAAATAATAAGATTCACATTTAAAGATTAATAGGTCAAAAGGAATTTCAATATATGGATAATACTCTAAAAAATCATTTACTTTATGTACCATTGAAGAGAATTTTCATTGGATATCTCAAATGATGTGTAATATCTAGTACTTAGGTGAAATAGATTGGTTATCCAAAGTTGTTATTTAAGGAGTAAGTACTTGAAACAACAAATTAAATGTATTTTTAAAAATAAAACAACTTTTTAAAAAAATTTAGGGGGGGGTGTTGTTCAATTTTTATAACACAAGAAGAATAATGTTTGAAGAAGATTGCACTTTTTTTGAATTTTTTTTGTTAAAACACTAATAGAAAATGTTTATTTACATAAAATTTTTAGAAAGAATAATAAATATAACTATACCTATTCATTTAATTATTAATAATTATAATTTAAATTATAATCCACTTAATTATGACGACTCAATTTTATAACCCTTGAACCCTTTAAGAATAAACTAAATGACATTGATAAAATGAATTAAACCGTAGGAAAACTCGAAAAACGTGCAACTGTAACACCATAATTTTAAATTCATTACAAGGTTATATTTTTATAATTGGTTAATTAGTTTTCATATCCATATTTTAAATTAATATGAATTTTTTTAGGGATTATATTTGAAATCTATAAAATAATCACACATGTTTTGGTTTTGACGATTAAGTTTACTCTGATATTATTCACACATTCCCAAACTCTTGTGTAAAATGATTATCACCTAAGTATTTTATTTTAAAATAAAATATCAATTTATGAATCATATTAAATAAATTAAATTAATAACATTGATTCAAAACCAATAAACAAATATGGCTAGAATTAGATCAATCACTAAGAAAACCTATTCATCAATGGGAAAACTATTCATCACTGAAATAATTTTCATATGAAATGGTCTTGAAAGGGTATAAACCAATAAACTTTTTACTCATGATGTACAATCTATATAAATAAATTAATGAAGAAAAAAATTGAATAAATAAAATTAATTGAATATAGATAGTGTTGTTTATTGCAAAAAAAGTTACAACAATAATAACGTGAAGAAGGTGTCATCGAATGTATCCTACAAGAGATATGACTATTGAAATTATTAGAGAAATGTAATAAAATAAATTATAAACTTCCTCAAATTTCATAATTTACATTAAAACCACTCTAAATGATAAAAAAATCTACATAGTGGAGGGGAGGTTTGGGGTACAACAGTTTACATGTGTGAGTGAGAAATTTATCCAAAAATTTTAATCCAAATTTCACTAACTTATTTACTTATAAAACACATGAAACCACTCTACTTATAGAGGGTTTATTTTTTTATCCTATATCTCTAATCCAAATTTTATCTTAGTAAAATTCCAAAAGGAAAATATATGTTCCAAAAGGTGAAGTGGCATCCATACTAATGACTCTAGTACATCTTTAACTTCACATCCCATGTTCACCTTTCAAATACGAGATACATTAAATTTGACCCAAATAATAATGTTGGAATATATATTTAATAATAATTTATTGAAATTTCAACTCCAAATAAGGCCTAAAAAATATTTATGTTAAAAATAACACAATGTACTTTATAGGGTTAAAACTCTAATTTTTATCAAATTTTTAAATTAATGGTTTAATCGATTTTTTACAAAATTAAATATATTTATCACAATGTTGGGAAAATATATCGTTTATGTAAAATAAAATATTTAATTAAAATATATTTATCAACTCCCCAAAATATACCATTTTTTACTCCTGGGAAAAGGCACAAGTCATGATTTCAGTTGATTTATGATAATATATACATGTTGAAATTTATTAATAATGATAATGATATTAAAAAAGAAATTATAACATCATGAAGTCAATATAATTAAATTTTAAAGTGATTGTCTCACAATTTTTTCCAAAAAAAATCAAATTATGTAATGAAATTAATCATAGTGAAAGAAGTTATTGGTCCACAATGATACTAATTCTACCCATGTGTGTGTGTCAACCATTTCAAGATTATATTTCCGTAATTTATTCAGAATATTTATGTAAACTAATTTATTTATAATTACTTATTTTTTCCACCTAACCTATTATACATCCTTTTAAATCAAATTTTAAATCCCACTCACTTAAACATTCCAAAAAGTTAAGCCTTAATCTCGCGACCAAGATATTCCCATATATTGTACATTTAATCATACTAATATTTATTATTATTATTATTATTATTATTATTATTATTATAGTATTTTTCAATTTAATTTTTTTGATGGTGTAAAACTATTTTATATTTTGTAAATATGCATAAGTAAATCTGGTATAGCGATGAAATTAACTAGAAGAGAAATGAACATATATAAAGACTATTGTTATAAGCTAAAAAATTACCTCACATGATTTTACCATAAATGAATATGAATAAATTCACAAGTCATGTTTGTGTATGATTTTTAAGAAAAATAAAAATAAATTATTTACCATAAACCAATATTAAAAATAATATTTTCAATATCTAAATGGTTTTATATTGATACAACCGATCATATTAATGAAAAATTTATTTTAAAAAAAATAAAAAATAAATAAATAAATATTACTCATGCTTAAAATGATAAAAATGATATTGGGAAAATAAAATATGAATTTTATATAATTTATATATATAAATGAGCATGTGACATGAATATATATATATATAAATATAAATATATTATTTTTTTGTTTTTATGAAAAATAGCATAAAACACACAAATAACAATTGTATGGATGCAAACAAAAATATTGTCACCTCCCCCATGCTTAAAATTTTTTATATTTCTCAATGTGATGTATGAAATGACATATTTTCATTAAATGAAAAATCTGTATAGGAAAGATAACAATATAGTGACTGGGTTAAGAAATTTGGATGTTATCAAGTGATAATTGGGTCATTTAGTGTGATAAAATCAACAACATGTGTGGGAAATCTATAAAAGTATCGATTCAATTACTACCCATTGACTATAAATATCATTCCCATGGTCTATTTCATGATCTCCCCTATATCATAAGAAAAAATAAGATATACAACATAAGTTCTTAACAGTATTGAATGCAACTTATTAGTATTAAGCTTCAAATAAGGAATATAGAGAAGGAATTTGTCTCCCACATAAAACTCCCACTTCTATATCACCTTATCATGGGTTGATTATGAACACTCTTTATAAATCCTTGAGTTCTTAAATGATGATAATTGTATCTCGTCATGTTTTGGAAGTTAGATATTCCTTTGATCTCTTTCTTTCCCCAAATCCATGTCATATTCTTTATTGCCCAAAATAGAAGATGCTTGACCTCCATAGGGCGATATTTTGCCTTTGCCAAGACAATCTAAAATGGGTAAATACCAATGGGAGCCTAATATTCCATATTATAAACCAATATTTTTTTTTCATGAATGTGATTTATTAAATCCTTTCTATTAGGTTGTACAATTTTATCTAAAGTCTGTTTTAACTCCTGATTTAACAATTCAGCATTCCCCTTTGTTCAGGGGTGGTATGAAGTATATGATTTAGGTGATACCCTATATTTTCAAATGTGGGAAGATAAATTTCAATTGAAAAAGTGTTCCTGTTGTTCAATGAATATTTTATTTGGTATTCCAAATTAATAAAAAAATATGATCCTTGAAAAAGTCCAATAAAACATGAGAATCATTAGACCCAATGCCTTTATCGTCTAACCATTTTCTAACATAATCAATAGAAACCTAATTTTATTAGAGAAAAAATGAGATAATAACAAAACCTATAAAATAAATTACTCATACATAAAAAATATCATAGAATAATATGGGTTATTGAGGCATCTTGTGTCTTCTATAAATGTTACTAGTGTGCTAGAAATATGAGGATGACTTAAATAAAACATAAGAAAATTTGAAAAAACTAATCCAATATAATACAGAGTCTAATACATTACTATATTTCGTTTGGAGTCTAAATTTTCCCAAAAAAAAAGTCTATGAAAAAAATACATAATGGAATCAAACTTATGATCATGAATATACCTAAGAATAATTGGGACAGTACACTTCTTCCAGAGGTAGGGATTAACCCAAAAATAAAACTTAGACTCACTATTTTATTTTTTAACATGGATTTTCATTAGATTTTTAGGTATTTTAGATGTGAGAAGATGGCCAACTAAATTAGACTACCTAGGATATGTATCTAAGCATGTATAACAAATCTCCTCAAGAAATGTGTCCCAAAGTGGTACTTGATCCAAGGTGTTATCCTCTGGTGTGTGAGTGATCTCACTCATGTGCCTTAACACTAATTTATATAAACCCTTTATCTTCTTTATCTCAATATCTAACTCTTAAAGGAGTATCCAAAAAATAATTCTAGTATTTTCATTGAGATTTTTTAAGTGGTACCTCAATGATGCATGATTAGAAACAAAAACTATTTAGTTTGAAATAGACAAGAAAAATATTTATCTAAAGTGAATATAAAACAAATTAAATATCTTTCCATTATTTCATAGTTTTTTGGGTAAAATACAATCTACATGAAGCATATATTATCACATGTGGACATTCCTCTACCATCAATGTTATAACAACTACAACTATGAAGTTTGAAGCATCTCACATAATATCAAATGAAAGCTCCCATTATTGTGGCTGCATGATCGATGGAGTGGTGAGATTCTTATTTACCTCAACAAATAATGTATTTTAATAATCATGAAATATTAAGTTAATATATTTTTTGAAGAAATCAATATAAGTATACAATGGTCTTACTAAAATCTATGATAAAGGGTCAATATAAACTAGTATGTAAAAGGAATGACCAAACATCACAAACACATATAGGATATGGAAAAGATTAAATAATTTTATCCTTACATTTATCAACCCTAATCTCATTATATGACACTACATGACCAAGTAAATTTCTATTTTATACCATGAAATGAAATTTCTCAATGTTCAAAACAAGATTTTTTTCTAATGCAATGATGCAACACATTACCAAAACTAAAGTGACACTCATTAAATAAGGAACCATAAATAGTAAAATAACCCAAAACTACCTTTATGAAAGTCTTATATAAATAATAAAATATACAAACCATGTATATTTAGATGGTAATTGGGGTGTTTCAATGTCCAAATGGAATACTTCAGTATCGAAATATAATAAATATGAAAGTTACTATCATCTTCTGCTGGTCCTTTACTATAATGGGATCCTAAATATAACCAAATAAACCATCCAAGAAACAATAGTTTTTATTAGATTTAAGTATCTCAAGAATATGATAAATTATGGGAAGAATAAGACGGTCATTATGAGTGGATTGATTATACTTCCTATTATATATTCACACTTTCCAACTATATTTGGTTCAAATGGGAACTAACTCACAAATTTTATTTTAATTATATCGAAACCTATTTTCTTTGATATAACCCAGGAAAGGCTAACCCACTTAGATAAACACATGGTTTGAGTGATTTTAACCTCAAAAAATATTTGAATTATATTTTAAAAACTTCTAAAAGAGTGTGATTAAGTTTTCTTTGTGGTTTCCTTAATGTTTTATCCCCATTCTCCAAATGAATCCTATGCATGAAAATGAAGGAGTTAATACTTAGCATGTCTATTAAAATCCACTCAATTAACCTAATATTTTCCCATGTCAGTTTACAAAGGAAGGAAATTATTACTAATTATTAGATTAAAATTTTCATCATTCAATAGGTATAAAATTTTCAAATTTGGGGGAAATTGTTTGAGTTCTAGTTTGAGAGGGTGTTATATTGATAGAAATTTCATTATAAGAGATATATGTGAAAAATGTATGTTGGGGTCTGAATGGGAATCATCTATAGTATTTAATATTGTAAAAAATCAATCTACAAAATCAATATCCATATCAAAATCAAAAAGTAATTTCTTGAGTTTGAATAAGAATCTAGGAACTAATGATAATTGAGAGTGGATTGATCATTAAAAATAGGATTGGAAATGTTCTAATTCATCAAGAAAACCCCAATACTCAATATATACCTTATCATGGAATGATACCTACTTGGAAAATATTGATTTTTTGGATAATCATCACATTTTGGTCCAGGATAGAAGATGAATAGAGAATATTGGTATTATAATGGGAACTTCATGGATTCTATATTGTTAAATCTTATGATCTCATATCTGAACTCCATAAAAAGTGTACCCTGAATGAAATTTATGATTTCCCTGTTAGTTTTAAGGAAAGGTCTTCTAATAATGGTGGAAACATGAGAATTGAATTGATCTTCATCTATATTAGGAATATAAATATCAGTAGGAAATATAATATTTCTCACTCGAACAAGTACTTCCTCCAGGTCTCCTAAGAGGTATGAAATTCCATATTATACAATTATAATACCACCCTCATTTTAATTATTTATTCATTATTATAGGAATAGAAAATAGAGTGGGTAATGACATTAATAGAGGCTCCATAATTATATAACACATCTAAGAAAAGCATCAACCATATGGTGCGTGGAATGGTGAATGTTTTTTTGTCCTTTAAATTTGTAGTCATCACCATGGTGGGTGTAATGAGTGAAGATACATTATTACCAAGTTTGATTCACTGATTTACCTTTATACCTCTTCTATTTTTACACAACAATTTAAAAAACATGACATATGTGAGAATTTTATTGATTTATTCATGTAATGGAATGTTAATCTCAACACACTTGAATTAATAGAAAAAATATTTTTTCAACACATCTTCATACATATTATACACACTAATAAAAATTTATTTTATTATAAATGAAGAATACTAGATCGACAACGTGAGAAACCAGAGAGAGGTGACAACAAAAGGTCACTAGTGTCTGATGACATGAAGACCAAGAGTTTTTTCTCTAATAAGGTTCACTCCCTCAGGGGGAAATGTAAAAGACTAGAAAAATAATAAATCTTCCAACCTTGGGATACATAGTAAGAAATAAAATCATTAAATGTGTTCCCTTCATACTTGGTATGAAAAATTTTCATGTTGTTTTTTATAATACCCTTGCACCTGTGAATGCTTTATATAATAGTCAAGGGTATAGGTAAAAATCCGTGTATAGAATTATAAATAGTGTTTCAATCAGTTTTGACCATCTGAAGATGTATATTTCTCAAGATACAAAAAATTAGGCCACTAGACATCACTTGAGATTATTCTTGAAGGGATTCACCTCTTATAAAGTAAGTAGTAAAATAAAGGATAATATATCCCCTTGGATCCTAGAAAACTCCACTCCTACATGACTCTCATGTTATATAAACCATTGGTTTTCATCTTAGAACCATAATGGTGAGGATACCATTGGATCCATCATCTTTTTATGGTACTGGGAGCATTGTGTGGGGTGGGGTTGATGACCAAATAAATTTTTGTTAAGGGGATTTATCATAGTTATTAAAAAGATGGACTAGATCAATCAAAGTGTTCCTAGTTTTAAAAATAATACATGTTCCATTACTTAGAGATCCATTTTGAAAAGCTTCATTCCTCATTTCCAGAGACACCAAAACCCACTGAGAGGATAAGAGCTCTCACATTTTTTAGGGACATGGTTTCCCGATCCCTGGAACCAAATATTTAAAAAGGTTATAATTGAAATATCTTAGAAAGGTAGGATGATGAAGTAAATAAATGAGTTACACATGTTACTTTCCCAATAAACTTCAAATAACATTTTATTATAGGTTTCAACCCATGGTTCCTTGCAATTGTGGCACCTTGATGTAAGGCCAACACCCAGATGTTTGATGTTTTCCTTAGTGGGAAGCATATAGTTCCTTACATGCCACACCAAGAAGTTATATTTTTTTATATATTCTTTAAACAAAATGGTTCACCCAATTATTTAGGATCATTGGATTCCACCATCATTTTATGGATCTCATTCAATGAGAAAACTCTAGAGGAGGAACCGATGAAGAAAAATTTGTCCATATATGAATTTAACACAATGTTATCAAAGGCAGCCCACTGGTTCTCATCTAGAATAGCTAGGATAAAGCTTTGGTGCTCAATTTATATCTTAAATGTGATTTCTAGAGTAGGGAATCTAGAAAAACTAAGCTTTATTCCCACCCGATTATACTTCCATAAATTGATATCACCGCTACCCACTATCCAGTGAGTATACCATTGGAGATTCAAGAAGTGTGGTTTGATCATAAGATGAATAGTTGAATACCCACATCTATGGATTCCTATATATGCCCCATTCTTTTCCATCATGTTCCTTACCTATAGTGGGTTTACCTCAAGAATTCCCCATGCAAAATTTTCATGAAAGCTCTTTACTTTACCTGAGACACTTCTAATGTTTATACCAACCTTAGATGATGGTATTTCCATCCTAGACCATAAGGCCCAGTGGTGTTCTACATCTGATTGGGTATGTAATAAGAAATAAACCATGATGTTATCTATGCTATAGATGAACCCTTTTATAACATTGAGAATATAAAATACATACACTAGAATCAATGAGAGGATTATATTCACAAAATTAATTCTTCCTCCAAAGGAAAATAACTGTGTTTTACAATTCAGGATGATCCCATTTATTTTGTAAACAAGATTATCAAAGTGATGAATTTGATATTTTCCTGGGGAAATTGGGGAACCCATACATAAACAAGTTACCTCTATTTATTTCAAGACTTCTCCCCAATGATCTAACCCACATGTATCAACATATACTTGAAATTTTGATATTAATATTATCATGGTTCACCAATTTGATGATCTATTTACAATATTCCTATAAGATTCCATTGATACCTTGAATATATCATTTATTATAATTAAAAAAAATGGCTGTGTCTTGTTCAAACATAAGGTGAGAAATTCCAAAAAAGTTATACTTGGAGTTATAAAGAATAATACAACCTGACAAGACACTTTTGTTAATATATTGAATGAGAATTTCTTGGGTAAGGATAAACAACGTAGTAAGGAGTGAGTCTCTTTAACTTAGTCCCTAAACTACCATCAAGAATCTATAATGTTTCCCCATGAATGAGGAGTAAATCTAGGAGGCACTAAGCATCAAAATAGGAGATCAGACGCCCAAAAATAGAATCCCATATAGGAAAGAACCTTGAGAATGAAGTTACATTCAATCATGTCATAGTATTTTTTCATATGTAACTTTATTGATACATTATATCCAATATTCTTTTGACTTATATCAATAATCACCTCTTGGGATAGACCAATATCACCATGTATCTTTAGTCCCTTTACAAACCCATGTAGCTCATCAGGAATAAAACTGGGGAGATGGATATATAGTCTTTTGTTTATGATACTGAAAAAAAATTTATATGGAGGTTCTCCCCCTCTATGATTGGATCTCCGACGATCGGTGATGGCTCGGCTCGTCCCCCTAAGCCCTATTTCAAGGAGGTTCTTCTGTGGCATCCCCTGGGAATAGATCTACCTCAGAATGCCTCATCGTCAGGCCCTAAGGTTGTATATTCTTTATTGGATAATGGAACCTCTGTGATTGAGGTTTCAATGGAATCCTTTGTGGAGGAATCCTTGGATATTCAGTGGACTCTAGTAGCAAGATTCGGTGTTGAAAATCCTCCTCTCATGTTTTTCCAAGATTTCATTAGGTGTTGGGGATTAGATCTACCTGCTACTGTGTCAATCCTTGATAGGAATACTTTCTACATTGTGTTTTCTTTCAGGGTGGACTTTGTGATATCTTGGTATAAGTTCTCGCACTCAGTGGGGTGTTGGATTTTCTCTCTCTCTTGAAGGTCAATGTACACACATGCTGGAAGAGAATGCTCCAGTGTGGTGGTTTGGATCTCGCTTCCACGGTTACCTCTTCACCTCATGAAAGAGTCCTTCCTTAAAGTTATTGGGGATTTTTGGGGGTGTTTCTTGTGTGTGGATGAAAGGACAACCAGATTGGCGGAGGCTTTGGTAGCAAGGATTTGAGTTGAGGTGGATCTTTCTCGGCTGCTCCAGGATCACATTGTGATCAAGATCTAAGGGATTCATGATTATCTCCATCCTATGATTTATCCCATCTATCCCATGTTCTACCCTTTTTTCCACATTTTAGGTCATTCACTACCATTTTTCCACAATATACACATGAAGGGTGCCAATCCTCCAGAGGTTTTGAGGTCCTATGACCAACATCCCTGCAAGCGATTCCCTAACCCTGAGGGACGTGATCAGGGTAAAAGTGTTTCATCTGATCCACCTATGAAGATATCAGAGGATTCATCTTCCAAGCATATTATTAATTGTGATTGGTGTGCTTCCCTCAAACGTAATCTTGTTCCTACCCTCCGAGGTGCGGGCAAGGACCTATTGGTTTAGTTTCCTGAGGAGGGCCCCCCCCTTAGGGATGACCCTTAGAAACTCTCTACCTTCTTGCCTTCGCAATATGTCTACGTAGAGTTGGGTTCCTACACAAATAACCATCTCAAAGATCATTATTATGGAATCAGAACCTAGTGGCCCTAAGGCTTCCCAACCTTCCTCACCTAGGGGGCCTCCACTCCTGTCCTTGACCTCTCAACCAGTGGTTACTTCCCCTCCATCTTCTCCAGAACCACAATCATCTCCTTCTTCTCCATTCTCTCATTCAGTATTCCTGAAGTTGGATCATATTAGGATGGAACGACATTATTTTGTGTCTCTAGAATCCACTTGTAGGGTTTTGTTCAGAGGTGTGGATTCTCATGTGGCAATATCCTCATAGGTGCATACTGGTGTTCGAACCCATTGTAAATCTAAATCTGGTGTGTTTTATAGTGAAATATTGTCTCGTCATGTTAAGAGTCAGGAGTCTAAGGCCAAAGATAGACGTGCTTGATTTAATGTTTAAAGACTTAATCTGAAATGTTCGTGGCCTTGGGACAGGGAGAATTCAGATTTCATCATCAATGAATTAAGTAACAGGAATGTTTTTTTGGTGGCTATTCTGGAACCAAAACAAGTTTATAGAAAAATTCAAGAGTATTCTCAGAGGGTTAATGTCAATGGTTTTATTCATGGAGATCCTCAAAATTCCCAAATATAGATTTTTTGGAAGGATTACATCAATGTTGATCTTTTGAGTGCATCAGATCAGTCTCTGACTACTAACATTTCCATTGGGACTCAAGTGTTTCTATTCTTCTTCATTTACGCTTTGTGAAATGCTCAAGGCAGAGAGTCTTTGTTGAGAGATTTAGAGGGAATTAATCTTGATGATTCCCCCTAGATTTTTGGGGGTGATTTCAACATCATATCAAGCCTATATGAGAAGAAAGTTGGTAGTGCTTTTCCCAGGAATTCCATCCAATATTTCATTTCATTCATGGAAAGGAACAACCTCTTGGATGCGAGCTATGAGGAGAGTAATTTAACCTAGTGCAACAACCATTGTGGAGGGAAGAACACCTACTGTAGGATCAATCAATGACTGATGAATGAAGTTGAAATCTCTATGTTCATGGTCTCTAAAGTCGTTCATTTGGTTTGATGTCTTTCTAATCATTCTATGCTCATCCTTTCCCTTGGTACATGGTTGTCATGGGAGGATCATGGTCTTTTTTACAGAACTTAGATGGAGGAACTAGGTTTCTTTGAGGTGGTCAGGGAAGCCTAGGATCAACATCACCTGGGGAACCCATGGATCTCTTTTAACAATAATTTAAGATGGCTCAAGAACATCCTTCGCGTCTGTAGAAAGAATATCCCTTCTCATGATCAGGCTTGACTGAGATCAGTATAGAGGTGGAACACAAGGAGAATGGTTTGGAACAAGATTGGGATGAGTCTCTGTTTAGTGATCTTAGAATTAAAAAAGGATAAACTCACTGATTTTCTTCTAAGATAGGAACAGCTGGCCAGAGAACATATAAGGGTTAGATGTCTTTGTGAGAGGGACCAGAACTCTGGGTACTTTCATGCATTCATTAGAGAACGTCGGTGTGTTCAGAAGCATAATATTCGTAGGGATGATGGATCCTATTCCAATGATTGTGAGGAGGTAGGGGACATGATAAATAGAGCTATCCAATATTTACTGGCAGCTCCAAATCCTAGGATGGAAGAGGGTACCTGAGAGCCATGGATGAGTTTTTTGAGGTCATTCTAAGTAGTGTTTCGGAGGAAATTGATGAGGGATTGAGAATAACCCTAGACGATGATGAAGTGTGGGAGGCATTGTAAAATTTGAATATGGAAAGTGCACCATGACCAGACGACTTCCTTGGTTCTTTTATAGGTAAAATTGGTACATTGTTAAAGGGGACCTTGTGTGTGCTTTCCATGACTTCTTTTAGGGTGGTGATTTTCCACGAATTCTATGTGCAACGAAGAAGGTTATTATCCGCAAGGTGTGTAACCCTCAGTCCATTGATCAATACTGGACCATTAGTATGTGAAATATGTCGTATAAGATTTTGGCCAACATACTCAACAAAAGGCTGTCTATTCACCTGGATTCATGGATGAATTCTAAACAGCATGGTTTCATTAAATGGAGGTCAATGAAGGGTGTGATAAAAGTGGTCTAAGAAATGGTAAGTGGAATCAACAACAACTATTTCATGGGAAATTTGGTGGTTAAATTAGACATGAGTAAGGATTATGATAGGTTGGAATAGGGTTTTTTTCTAAGAGACTTGGCTTCCATGGGGTTCTCCAATTGTACTAGTGACCATATTTTCCATTGCTTCTGCTCAACATGGATTTCAATGATGTTTATGGGTAAGCAGTTTGGGATTTTCAAGGATTTCCTAGGTATCAAGCAAGGGGATCCTTTGTCCACTACTGTTTTCATTAACTCTCAAAATGATTTCAGCTGCTATATAAACCAGGGCCTCGACACTGGTAAAATACTTCCTTACCATAGCAGGAATGCCACATGTGGTATCACACACTATATGTTCACGGATGAAATAATTATATTTATCAATGGAAGTATAAGGTCAGTGCAAGGGTTGAATGGGATCCTAGGGGAATACTGCAAGTGGAGCGGACAAGTGGTGAACAAAGAGAAAAGTATTTTCTTTACATCCTGGAAGATCTCAGAGAGAAGGGAGAGGGATTTGGGGGCTAACTTGAGTATGGGCAGATGAGTCTTTCCCATGAAGTATCTCGAGGAACTGGTTAGTACTTCCCCCCTTAGGATTCATCATTTTGACAAGTTCATAATAAAAATAACAGGGCACATCTACAAGTGGAAAAACATATTCCTATCCTTTGGAGGTCGCATTACTCTTGTTAACAGTGTTCTAGTTTCCATTACCATGAACATTATTTCCAACCTAAAGGTCCCTAAGAGTGTGATTTCCAACCTGGAGTGGATTATGGTGTACTTCATATTGGATGGGAAAATGGAATTCATAAATCATTAGGATTTGGGGAAATGGATTACAAGACCTCTCTCTGAAGGGGGAATTAACCTAAGGAGTGTCTACTCAACCATGCAAGGGATTTATGATAATCTTGCATGGGAGGCTCTAGAAGGCTGGTCTCTTTGGGGAAGAAAAATTCTGGATATTTATGTACTGAATGTGAGTGATCAGAGAACCTAATCTTCAAGGATATGGAACCTAATTCACCCATACTTGGAGACCCTGCATCATCATCTCGATGGCTCATGGGAAGAGGGGACATCAATTTTTGGCAGTAGGATTGGGGGGTGGGAAGGCTGTGGTTATTAAGCTACCCCATCCCGGATATGTCTTTTAGTTAGGCAAGTCATCATCCTAGGTTTCTCTAGGCCATTCTTGATGAGAGCCAACTCACTATTTTCAGAAAAATTATTACTAGTGATGACCAAGATAGACTTATTTTCATAGCATCTACGTCAGGGGGTTTTCTCCATAAAAGATTTTTCTCGTGTGATAAGGGACACGTCAAATAAAGACTCATGGGGGAGATTCTATGGTTCAAGGGGATTCCCTCCCAATTTAATTTTTTGTTGTTGTGTGTGAGGAATAAAGCCCTGCCTATGGATGAAAATATAAAACATATGAGAGTAAACATGGAATCTAGGTTATGGTGCTGTAGGTCTTCCATCCAAGAATCAATGGGGAATATATTCTATGATAGAGAATGGTCCAGAAGTGTATGGAAGGATTTCAGATATTTCTTCAGTTGGGATGGGTATGATGGGGTGCATTCTAACTTCCTCACTTCATGGTTTACAGGCTCTAGTACTCATGAGGCCGAGAGAAAAGCTAGGCCAGTCATTCAAATAGTGGGATGCTAAACCATTTGGAAGGCCATTAATCATATTAGTCACAAGCACAAAAACATATACCATTTTAGTATTATCTAAAAAATGAAAAATTCTTTTCTGGATCTAATCTGGCTGTGTCCCAACTGCCACTCTGCACTGTTAGTGAGTTATATCGTCTTGAACCTCTCCTTTGACAACCAGACCAGTAACTCAGGGCAGGGATGATGGTTCCACTGGCGACCTCCAAGCCAGGGGATCAAAATTCAACCAGGTATCTACTTGGGGGCGGGGAGATGTGTGGGGATAGTGTCTTCAGAGACCAGGAGGGGTCTGTATATACCACTTTTGTGGTCTATTACAGAAGATGCAATGTTCTTTAGGCGGAGGATCAGGCCTTGGTTACAGTCCTAGAAATATGCACCCAAATGCGGATCACCTTGAGGATGGTGAAGATAGAATCCTTGATCCTGTACAAAGCATTACATGGCCAAGGTAAATTTCCCTGTAATATTTCCAATTCTATTCGGAGATGTAAGCTGCTCATGGGGAGTCATACAGAGATCTCTCACACGTGGTAAGAGAGAAATATGGGGCCTGAATTTTTGGAATCTATGGAACCCTCAAATCGAATTATATTTTCTTTATTTAACTTGAGTTATTTTCCTAGTGAGGGGATGAATTGTTTTGTCAATGATGCTATGGGATTTCATTACTTTAGACTACCGTTATTCATTTTTTCTCTTTAGTGTATTGTGATTTTTTAAAATCAATAAAAATATTAATTTTTAGTCAAGCATGAAAGAAGCCCAAATTAAGATCAACTTCCCAAATCCATTTAATTATAAGTTGTTCATGATCCATTCATTACTGTTTCAAAAATATATCATCCAAAATATTATTTCTTTTTATAATCTCATGAAATAAGGATTAGTTCTAGCTATTTTTCTTACTAGACTCAAGTCATTTAATTTCCATGTTGATCACCTCTTTCTCCTAAAACTGGGGATGATGGTTCATTATCTTGGTTTGGAAAGTACCATTGAGACATCTGAATATATTGTGAAGGGATGTGCAAGAAAATACCTATGAATTACTACTCTATTACTCCCTCATAGTGTGGGGAAAGTACAAGTCATCTATTTAAAGATGAGAAAAATGGAATCGATATTCTCTTTTATTTATGGGTTCCATAAAAATAATCAAAATGGAGTTATCAGAAAATATATGAACAATATGAGTAACTTGAACGTTTGTATTAGAGGATATTTCATGGTAGTTATCTAGACAATAATAGAAATAACACTAGGTATGATTTCTTATACTCTGATTATTACACCATGTGAAACAATATCCTGAATAACCCACGTCCAAAAGCCCATTACTGGCCATAAAAAAGACAAATGCTTAACTGGATCTTGAGTAAAGGATACTCCTTCTTTATTTTACATAGTATCTTTAATGATGTTAAAATATCCACCGACGATCCAAAATATTTCCCTTATGTTGAAGGAACCAAGATCATTCCACAGGGACACATGGGCTTGAGCATTGCATTTATCATAGACAAAGGAGATGATAAAATAGTGATCACCTAAGGTAATTTTAGTAATAAGAAACTGATCCAAGGAAACAACCCAATCTAAAAAGATATTGGGATTCTAGGACAATAATATATGGAGATTATGGTGGTTTTAATGACAAAGTTTATGAACCCTTATTCAATATACATAATCCACTATCCTGGAATAACTGTGCTTAGGCTCCAGCACAACAATTATGGATGAGGAGTTGTTATGAAGTTTATTGGAGTTGAAATCTTTTTTAACCGAGGATCCTGATACACAAGAATTCCTGACGAGGAATAAGATCAACATAGAGAGATTATCCTTGATTTATCCTAAGTTTAGCAGTAAAAAATGAATATATAAGATAATAGGTTTAACTTGAGTTCAGACTTGGATCCAGTGCATATTCCATAGTGAAGTGGTAGAGAAGACGAAACTAGTGACACCAAAGGTTCCTGAGACTGACCTTATTTCGACACACCACATTGAGTATAATAGGTAGAATAGAATGAAGAAAAAATGGTATGTAAATTAAATCATGATATTTCCAATGGAAGAGTGAGGGGGGATTTCAACATAGAACTATATTCACGCACATCTAAAAAATCACCACGAATTTTTATGAGAGACTGAACCTTACGAGCATGTGATAATGGACTATTGAGAGAGGGGGACATAACATGCAATGAATTAGAGGTAACCGGGTCACAAAAAAAGAGAGATGTATGAGGAGGAGGGGAGTGCCTATATGGGATTAGATCTTTTCCCAGAGTGACTATGATGTTAGGCTAAATAGTCTCTTGGATGGCTGAGATAGACAAGATCTGGGAGGTCAAAGGAATGATCACCACTTTTCCTTAAAAACGATCTCTTGAATAAGGTCTGACTAGTAGAGATAAACTAGTGCCCAACAAATGTGAGGATTCATCATGACTTGAGAGATCTGGCTAAAAGAACTCTAAATGATGCTGAAGGATCTTATAAGAAACTAGAAAAGAATTCCCTTGAAGGTAACAACTCAAGAAATACTTGAGTTGTGAGGGATAAATAATCTCATGAGACTAATCTTCCAAACCCTCTAAATAGAGAAGGATTCTCGATGAAAGAGGTTGAGAAAGATTCATGTCGATGAAAACCCAATCCATCACTGCATCCTCAAGGAAGATCATGTATATGTTGGCGCAGAGGAAGGATCCTAAAGAGTCACCAATCCTACTTAATAAAGAGTAATTATAAAATAGAAGGGGAATATTTGGGAGAGAGATCCACACTACCACTCAATAAGATTCCTTTTCATAATATACCTACATTAACTAGAAAAATAGATAGAACCTCCACTATCCAAAGGATCTGGGACTTTTACATAGGCCTTAAGAAAATTCTAACCAGAGGAAAAGACTATGTTTAATTATTTATGATTCAGAGCCAACAATTTGGTCAGGTATGCCATATACCTTGATTTCATGAATTCTTAAAAGATGGAAAGCGGTGGTTTATCCATACCAAATATTGAAACTAGCATCCACATTAGTTAAGCTGAAACTTATGAAAAGGAAAATGTTGGAATATAAATAACTAGTGAGCCTCCTTCCAAGGATTTCATTAGTTCCAGGGAGACCACTGAAAGGACAATACTCTTCAAAATTTAGGGATATGGGGGATGATGAAGGGAATCCTTTTGTGGGGATCCCCATACAATGAAATCTTTGTAGAGGTTAGAAGAGGGGTATAATGATGGGGAGAATAAAAAAGAACTAAATATGTAAGAGACATTGGTGGGGGGGGGGAGTATGAGGCACATGAGAAATAGTCAGGAGAACATGAAAATCAGGCGGCATGTGATATGTTTTCTTCTAATCTATTTTTGATATTCTTTTTTTTCATTTTATTTTGAATATTACTCTATAATTAGTTTACTTCATCCAAATTATTCATTTTTACAGATCTATTTGAAAATGGAATGGTTTTGGGAGGAACATAATCAATATTTTGATTACATTTTCCTTTCACCTTTGGATGTTCATTTATTTTTCTGGAATGGAAATTATCTTAATTTGAGGTGAATCCTGATGGAAATATCTCGGTAGATGTATTAGATTTTCCTTCACATTTCTCATTAAATTTTTTCTAATTTTTTCTTCTTTATTTGGGGTAGGTTGGGAAGGAATGTTTCTTAATAGGGAGATAGAAATTTGGACCATTTAGGCCATTAATTCCCTCAACTCGGTATAAAAACTCTTCTTCTCATTCTATTAATTAAAAACATTTTTTTACAAAATATAATCAGTATTAGAATATACATTTTTTTTGGGATAAACCCTGTTTCTATTGACTAGTTGATTCATGGGATTCAAATCTATTATGGGGTTATTGAAAACACTATTAGTGAAGAGTAGGTTTTTGAAAGTATTCTTGAAAATGGAGCCTTTCTTGTTGTCTAAAGACACACCTCAAGTCTTGGCGAAATTTTCACCCAAGGTTGTATAATGGTGTGAAGTGATCATACATTCTTTCAGAGGGTGGTTAGTTCTACTATTGAAATGTTCACCCAAAGAATACAACATTTCAATCCACCATCTCTTGTAAATTTGGGGAAATAATCGGTAGAGTGTTCTAGTTTAGTTAAAATTCCATAAGGCCTCATATGAGTGGGTTGTGATGTCTTTTGTGAAAATGAAATATATCCCACCATAGTGGTAAATTATTCTAGCTGATTATAAATTAAGTTATTTTTAAAGTATGAATGACTTACTTGGTGTACTCCTCCTATAGTTAGTGTACCTTGAAAATCAAATTGTTGAGTGTTCTCTTCTATTTTGTTAATCAATGCACTTGTAGTTTCTAATTTTTTTCAACTGATTATCCTCCTGATAATATATACACCATGCACCTATATATATGTAACACCCCAAGATTTCATAGTAAATCATTTTCTTTAAAGTAATTCAATAGCTTGCGCTACACGCAACACCGAGTTCGAGCGCACCATGACTTACCAAACTAGCTGTTCAAAAAAGGGTTATGAATAGTATTAACTTCATTTTGAATTTTACATACTCCAGATAATTTTAACATCCATATTATGTGTTTCTTAGACATAATATAAGAAGAAATTAAATTTTTCAGATAAAAGAATTATTTTTCAAAAAATGAAATTTTACAGCCTTTTAATGGAGAACCTTTTTTAAATCTAATATTTGACACTTTTAAATATTAAATTTGAGAAAATAAACTTCTAATTTAGAATAAGTAAATAAAAATTTAGTTTGGATAAATTTTCGGTGCTTTTCTGATAACATTCGTATTTTGATGAATAGTGAAAAATACTAATTTTTAATTGAAAACAACTTTTTTAATCAAAATAATTTATAGTGTTAAATTATAAATTTAAATGGTTTTGAAGTATAATTAGATTATATTTTTATCATTTAATCCAATTTTGTTCATTGGAAGTAACTTTAAATTTAAATTGTAAATAAACATATATCAATCTTTTGATATTTTTTACTTCTCAAAACCCGCTTTCTGGTTTTGACAATGAGAATATTTTTTTAAATTAATTAACAAAACATCTATGATTTTAATTTGGTAAAATATACAAATTTTTTTAATTTGGTATATCCAAATTATATTTGGTTGATTTTTTGGTATTTTTCTAAAAACTTTCAATTTTTGATGAATAGTGAAACACAGTGTGTTAGTGTTTAAAGCTGACTTTTTTATTTAAATAATTATTTTTAAGTTAAATTTATTTTAAAGTCAAAATAGATACATAATACCTATATTAGTCCAATTTAATTCATTGAAGTCATTTTATAATAAGATTAGATATATAATATTTTATTGAACTTTTTACCGTCTTTTACTCACCTTCTAGGCACATTTTAAAATTTACATAAAACATAATTTTACTTCTTCTATGAATTAAATTTAAAAAATCCGAGAGACACGGTTTCCATGAGTAAGTAAAATTTGGTACAATAAGATGAAAATAATTTTTCGTGAATAGTAACTTCTGAATTTTATTTACCACTATTAAAAGTAAATAGAGTAAATAAAGGGGAAAATGATATTATAATTACCCTGACACATGTAATAATTCTATTGGATAAGTTTATTTCGACCAAAATCAACCTTAGGAATAAAATAAGATCCTTTTTTATCCACTTGGATTAGATTAAGTCATTTATTATTATTTTATTTAAAGAAGAGTTAAAAGTGTTAAATTCCATGTTTAAAAACGAAACCATTTTTAATATAGGGTTATATATAAGATAAATTCTACTATAAATAGTCATTAGAAATATAAAACTATTTCCTAAATCATGTAATTTTATTTATAAATTTTAGACATTAAATAATTAAATTTATTTATAAGACAATGATGATTCAGTAATTACATTATTAATGAAAGATTAAAATAATTGAACTTATAAATATACAAATAAATGTAAATTGAGTTTTTTTATTCATTAAATGAATTTTATAGGTTAATATAACATTTTAGGGTTGGTTTAATTTATTTTTTTCTAAGTAATCAAGTTTTGTTGGCTTTCACAAAAACCAAATACTAAATAGTGTCAAAATTTACATAAATGCGTATCTAAAACAACTACTATACTATTAAATGATATAATATTCCTAAAAATACAAGGTTAGGAAAAATGAATTATATAATGATAGATATTTCATTAATGAACAACTTTATGTTCTTTTGTAATTTTATAGTAAATTTATTAACCATGTAACATAAAAATACAAGAAGACATGGTAAACGTTAAACTATTTAACTAAGAATTAAATATAAAATATAAGGTTAATATGGTGACATAAACTTGTATAAAACCAAGTGGTTGAGAGGATATATACCCATACCCACCTTATCTCTTAAATAAATCCATTTGGAGCCATTATAAACCGAAAATGATTTTATAATAAAATAATATTTCAAACTTTTCTTAAAGTGACCCTCACCACTCTTATAAAAGGGTACTTCCCATTCTATCAAAATCACCCCTCAAAAACCATTTGTATCAGATAGAACCCTGCTCAAATATCCTCTCCACTACCCTTAATTATTCCTAGAGGAATTACATTGATCATAAAGCCAACCTAAGGATCCCTTTGGATCAAATCAAAAGGAAGCACCCAAAGAAGAGGTAATAATTTCATCACCTCTTTCAATGTTATTTTCTTCTTCCAATTTCTCTTTCATTGTTGTTTCCATACCAAAATAATAAATCTAGTACCTTATACATACTGTGATGTTATTATAAATATGGTACAACCATATTCATTATTCTATCCATCATATGAATGACAAAGTCACCATACGTGCGTATGTACGGCTTAACGTCTCCAGGTTATGGTGTAGTTTGTGATTCAACACATCATTATTTGGATGTGTATAATAATGATTATAACTGATGTAAATAATAAATATAACATTTTATTTATTTTGTATATATAATATACCATCCAATTACATATTATTTCACCATTAATATAATGATATTATAGTTCATGCGTACGTATGACTTACTATCTCCACAACGTGATGGGATTTCATTCCCCATTATAACCATTCAAGAATAATTTTCATTTGATGATTAAAAATAATGTTTGAGAACATAATATACTTTTCTATATGAATCAAATATGTCTTATCCATAACAAAAATGACTTATGTAACAAAACATATAAAGGAAAAAAATCAGTTAACACCCAAGACAATGCTACTACTAAAATATCATAAACAAAGCACTATTAGAAGATGATATATGATATAATATTTATGTATGTGGTTCTTTTGTAATTTAATAATAATTATTTAACCATTATAATGTATGTTAACCTAACCTCTACTATGGAAAATTAAAAGGTAAGGGGTTTTCATCTCACTTCTTATTCCCCTGAGATTCATGCTATATTGCCACTATTTCCTTTTTTTGTGGTGTATTTACTGCCTATAATTGTATTATTTGTGTAATATAATTTAATTTATGGGTATTTAAATCTTCATTGTATGATCCTTCTTTCATAGGGTTTATGTTTCATAAGTTACCAAATCAGTAAGGGAATTTCTAATTTCAATTTCCACTAATTGGGTTTTACGCAAACTTTATTGATTATTTTTTCCAAGATTATGTGTGAAATCACTATTTATTTATTTATGTACTTATTTTTTAATCCCATTTGTATGGATATACCTTTGATACACATAATCACTCCCTTTATAAATTCTCAAGCCATTTATATGAACTTTATAAGAGTAATCTTAACTCAATTTCCATTCACTGAGTTAAATATCCAAGTCATTGGTATTGTTATTACAAGAATATATGTGAATGTCCTATGACTGATTTTCACTAAATATCCAATCATATTGAGGGTATTTATATTTTTCACACATAATTATGTCAATTATTTACCCTTAACCTCAGGATACAATCTTTACAAGGGATTTCATCTCAATTTACATTCCATTGAGATTTTGTTGTTGTTATGAGCCAATTCAATTTTATATAGTGTACATACTATACTTTGACATACTATATCATGAATCCATTTATTCTCATGATATTATAATGTTTTTATTACCTCAATTATTTTTATTCAAGAATCTCTTATTTGGTTAGGAACTCTAACTAAAATATCATTTTAATGGTTTTAAAGATTTATTCTTCTAAATCTTTCTCATTAATGTCCATGTTTTAAAAATGGTGTCAAGGATTTATTTATATAGAAATGAATGTTTTAAAACTAAAATTCCTTTTAAAAGGTTCAAAGTGGTATGTGACAATTTGATTCAAAAATATATTTTAAATGGCTTCTTGATAAATAGTGATAATTTTAAATGTTTTCAAGAAAAAAGGATATTTATCTAAAATAGTTTTACCATTTATTTTCATCTATGTCAATATCCTTCATTATTATTGATTGAGGTTGATTTATTGTAATACATTCTTCTATAATGTATTTAATGAGTTATATTTGACTGAGGATGTGATATTTTTATACTATTCATGGTTTGTGATTAAAATATTAACATTTCGTATGATAGTATTAATAGAAATGATTAGATTATGTTCTAAACTTTTCATATGAAGAATGAAATGGACATAGTAAGTTATTGGTGGAGCCCACTATAGCTCCACGATGCATCAGTAGGTATCATGAGACAAACTACTATCTTGGCACAAGACCTTTAAAAAATAATTATTTGTAGTCTTGGCATGAGGCCTTGACTATGTGGTTACGATGTCTAGAATTTTGCATTACATCATTATGAAATTTGCTATTGATATTACATGTGATTATTTGACTAGTATAATATCCATGTGAATATGTAAATGTAATTATTTGATTTATCTTTTCCATATTATGATTAAGTTTAAGTTTAAAAGGCTTGCGTTTTAGTCTTATACATTGCCTTAAATGTTTATGTTTTTTATGATAGTTTCCTCTATATTGTTATCGCTACTGAGAATCTGAGATCAGACATTTCTTATGTTTTATTTTTCCCAGGAAGTGAAGAAGAATATTATGATTAACCTGTAGGTATAGGCCAAAGGATATGAGTGTGTTCAAAGGGGACACAATTTTGTTTTTGTTTATTTCATGATGTAATGTAAAACTTCTGTATGTATCTAGTACTTCCAAGGCTACTAAAATAATCTGTCTTTCGAGATGTGATCTCTTGTGGTCATGAAAATGTTATGTAATAATGCATAGAATCTGGGTAACTAGGTATAAGGCATTACAATTGGTATTATAGGAATTTTATTATAATCGTTGTAAGCTAGATTTATAAAAAAATTAATTAGAAAACACCACCCTAAGATAGACCTTGAGGATTAGTATAGAAGAAAATACAAAATTTTTTGTAATGTAAATATTATGGGGGTTTTCTAATCAATATATACCTGTTTGGATATGAGTGGGTAGAGGCGGATCAGGCATAGTTGTATCTAGAGGAAATACCTAAAAACACCAGTTTGATCTAGGCTCGAACGAGAACTGGTGCACGACAACAATCCTTGCTGTACTGTTGGTTATGAAACTCCTGGTGGATATTCTTAGGAAAATTCACATTTTATTTACAAACTGATTTGAATGATTTTAATATAAGATGATAATAAATAAGCTTGTTTAATCCTAAGGTGTTTTAGATTGAAAATATGGTGTCATGATATATCACAAATTATTTTATGAAAATATTTACTCCCAATATGATTTCTGGTTTTAGTCAATGGGTGGATTCAAAGGAAGTCATAGTAACATTGAACATTATGTACAAGGTGGTAATGAGGGTGTAAATGAGAAACTAAAAGGAATTTTGATAGGAATAAAATATATCTTGTTCATTTGGAAGTAGTTTTCCAAAACATATGATCAATAATATATACATTAACCCACTCCCAAAATCAACAAAGAAGACAAAGGCAGAGCATAATAAGAGCTCTTGCAGTGGAGAGCATGGAGAAAAGAAAGATCAATTTCCATCATGCCAGAAATTTGGAAGGAGACACCCAAGAAAGTGTCTCAATGGAACAAAGAAATTATTTATGTGTGGGAAAGAAGGACATAAAGTAAAAAATTTACAAGGAAAAATGAAAAGTTCTATGGAAGAAAATAAAAATAATAATAATAATCCATTTACAGTCATCTCCCATAAATATAGGGAACCTAGGCATTACCCGAGTCAATTCCCTATTATATATGATAACCGCTAGGTCAAGGAAAAACCTATGTGGAAATAAATGTATGGGAACATGTTTAAAAGTATTAATGCTCTTTGTTGATGGGATTACTTTGGAATACTTTTCTCTTGTATTTTTTATATAAAAATGCTATTTGAGTAAGAATTATCTTTTCTTTTGAGGATATAGTTATAAAGAATCATTCGGGTTTATATGATGTTTGAATTTGAGGAAATTACAGGTTATTAATTTTTGGGATGAAAATGTGAGGTATGAGTTAAAATTTGTGGTTAAATTATGTTATGGTTATTTTGAGAAATTTAAATCATTTTGGGAATATTATAAAATATTGTTTTTGAAAAAGGAGAACACACAGACCATGTGACATCCCATCATGTTGGATAAAGATTCATGAATCACACCCACAATCAAAGTGTGACTGGGATTTATCTCCTACCAAGAGAATACGTGAAGTACTTGGTTAGTGTGACTAATTATTTTTAGTTAAATTATTTTATTGATCAATAATAAGTTGATTTGGGATCTTATGTTTTATCAAATGGATATCCTTAGTATAGGAAAATGATTTGGTGATTAAGTGATAAATGTTATTTTGGAAGATGTTTGCTCTATTGGAAACACTATATGACTAAGGAAAATAGAATACTATGGGATTTAATTTGAGAAATAATGGTGGATTTTCATTTTGGAAGAATCTATGTTTTTTATAGAGATTAGGGTTATTAATAGAAATGATTAACCTATCATAGAGAATATGTGATTTGGTTAATTACTCTTCAATATGATACTTTAAGAGTAGTTGATGTTATTTGAAGATAAATGTTATGATTTAATATGGAAGACTATGTGATTATGTTCTTCTATGTTTTGGGTTTCAATCTTATTTTGGATTATATTGAATGATTTTAAGGACAGTTGTTTACTGAATGACCTTTATTGAACATTGGGTATTGTTTGTTTAATTTTGGAAATGAAGATTATTATTATTTTTCTATAATGGATTATCCAATTTGGGGATCATATGATCTTGTACTATCCATTTAGTTTGGGTTAATCTCTAAAGACATTGGAAATATATAGTTCATCCTTTGTGGATTACGTGATTCTCTAGAAGTTGATTCTAGCGCTTCAGGTGTGACCAAGTTATCTTAAATACTCATCATTTGGAGAAAAATGATTTAGTTGTAGAAATTTATTAATGGATGAAACTTTACATAAAAATTAATTATATCTCTTTATGTTCTTATTCAATATCATATATAAATTCTTCAACTTTATGAAATTTAACTTAAAACAAAAAAACATTGTCCATTTATTTTTTCGACTAAGAAACTAATGAGAATTTAACCCATCATAAGTTTGTGGTTTTCTTATTGTTAACTTTCTTCTGATCATGTTTTCTATCACTATCCATCAGAACTTGACACGTATTTTATCTTCCATATCCATGTTTTCCAACATGGAATCCTATAATGGGTTATCTCGGGGTGACCTTTGTACTTCACTTTCTTTCTTTTAAAGTGATAGTTATATTGACTCTTTTTCTTATTTGGGACACTCAATGAATTTACTAGGCCCTATTTTATAATTGTGAGGATGAAATTTCCAAAAATGGGGGAAGAATTTAACACCCCAAGATTTTATAGTAAGTTATTTTCTTTAAAGTAATTCTATAGCGTGCGCTACACGTAACACCGAGTTCGAGCACACCACGACTTACCAAGATAGTCGTTCAAAAAAAAGTTATGAATAGTATTAACTTCATTTTTAATTTTATATACTCCATATAATTTTAACATTATATTATTTGTTTTTAAAAATAATATAAGAAGAAATTCAATTTTTCATATAAAAGAAGTATTTTTCAAAAAATGAAAATTTACCGCCTTTTAATGGCGAACCTTTTTTAAACCCAATATTTGACAATTTTATATATTAAATTTGACAAAATAATCTTCTTCTTTAGAACTAAGACATAGAAATTTAATTTTCATAAATTTTTTGTGCTTTTATGATAACTTTCATATTTTGATGAATAGTAAAAAATACTAAATTTTAATTGAAAACAACTTTTTAAATCAAAATAATTTATAGTGTTATATTATACATTTCAATGGTTTGGAAGTATAATTAGATATTATTTTTATCATTTAATCCAATTTTTGTCATTGGAAGTAATTTTACATTTAAATTGGACATAAACAAATATCAATCTTTTGATAGTTTTTAACCATCAAAAACCCACTTTCTAGTTTTAATAACTGGAATATTTTTTTTAAATTAATTAATATAACTTCTATGTTTTTAATTTGGTAAAATATATAGAATTTTTGAATTTGGAATATCAAAATTATATTTGGGTGAGTTTTTGGTATTTTTCTAAAAACTTTCAATTTTTGATGAATAATAAAAAACATTGGGTTATTGTTTAAAGCTAACTTTTTATTTAAATAATTATTTTTAATTTAAATTTCTTTTAAAGTAAAAATAGATACATAATACTCATATTAGTTCAATGTAATTCATTAAAGTCATTTTATAACAAAATTAGATATATAAAAGTTTATTTAACTTTTTACCATCTTTTACCCACCTTCTAGGCACATTTGTAAATTTGCATAAAACATAATTTTACCGCTTCTGTGAATTGAATTTAAATAATCCGAGAGACATAGTTGACATCATTAAGTAAAATTTGGTTCAATAGAATGAAAATAATTTTTGGTGAATAATAATTTTTGAATTTTATTTACCACAATTAAAAGTAAATAGGGTAATTAAAGGTAAAAATGATATTATAATTACCCAAACACATGTCCTAATTCTATTTTATAAGTGTATTTAGACCAAAATAAACCTTAGGAATATAGTATTACCATTTTTGATCCACTTGGATTAGATTAGGAAGTTTGTTATTATTTCATTTAAAGAAGAGTTAAAAGTGTTAAATTCAAAGTTTAATAACAAAAACATTTTTAATATAGGGTTATACGTAAGATTAATTCTAAAATAAATATTAATTATAAAGAAAAAAATATTTCCGACATCATGGTATTTTATTTATAATTTTTAGACATCAAATATTTAAATTTATTTATGACACCATGAGGATGCAGTGATTACTTTATTAATGAAAGATTAAAATAATTGAAATTAGAAATATCAAAATAAAATAAAATTTATATTTTTGATGTATTCCAAAAATTTTATAGGTTAATATGATATGTTAGGGTTTATTTAATGTTTTTTTCCAGTAATCAAGTTTTTTTGACTTTCAGAAAAACCAAATACCAAATAGTGTCAAAATTGACATAAATGAGTATTTAAAAAAAATACTATATTATTAAAAGATATAATATTCCTAAAAACATAATGGTCTGAAAAGGGACTTATATAATGATATATATGTAATTTATGAACCACTTTATGTTTTCTTGGCATTTTATAGGATGGTAATTAACCATGTAATATAAAACTACAAGAAGACATTATAAAAGTTAAACTATTTAACTAACAATTAAATCTAAAATATAAGGTTAATATGGTGACCTAAACTTGTCTAAAACCTATTGGTTGAGAGTATTTATACAGATCCCTAACTTACCCTAAAATAAATCCATTTGGAGCAATTATAAACTGAAAAGTATTTTATAATAAAATAATATTTCAAACTTTTCCTAAAGTTTCCCTCACCTCCCTTATAAAAGGGTACTTACCATTATCTCAAAATCACACCTACAATGCCATTTTTATCAGCCAAAACCTAATCAAATATCATCCCAACTACCCTCAATTGAAAATATATGCCTTACTTTGATCAGAAATCAAACCTAAGGATCCCTTTTGATCAAATCAAAAGGAAGCACCTGGAGAAGAGGTAATAATTTCATCACCTCTTTTAAAGTTCTTTTCGCCTTCCACTTAATCCTTCTCCAAAAAAAAAATAATAACCCCTATTATTTCTATATAATGTGATTTTATTATAAATATGGTACAACCATATTCATCATTCTATCAATCCTATGAATGATAGAGTCACCATACATGCATACGTACGGCTTACCATCTCCACATCGTGGTGTAGTTTGTTATTCAAAACTTAATTTTTTGGATGGGTATAATAATAATTATAAATGATTTAAATAATAAATATAACATGTTAATGATTCTATATATATAATACACCATCCAATTATATACAATTTCACCACTAATAGAATGATATTTTCGCTTGTGCGTACGTACGACTTATCATTTCCACGACATGATTAGATTTCATTCCCCTTCGTAACCATTCAAGAATAATAATAATTTGATGATTAAAAATAATGTTTACGAACTTAATATCATTATGGATATGAATCAAATACATTATATCCATAAATAATATGACTTACGGAACAAAACATATTAAAGAAAACAAATCAGTTAACACCCAAAACTATGATACTAGTGAAATATCATTAACAAAGAAATTTTAGAAGATGATATATGATATCATATTTATGTATTTGGTTCTTTTATAATTTAATAACAATTATTTCACCATTATAAAAGAGGTTAACTTACGTTCTAATATTGAAAATTACAAGGTAATGGGTTTTCATCTCACTTCTTTTTCCCGTGAGATTCATGCCATATTGTCACTATTTCTTTTTTGTGTGGTGAATGTACTACCCATGATTTTATTATTTATGTAATATAATTTAATTTATAGGTATTTACATGTTCCTTGTATTATCCTTCTTTCATGGTTTGTATGTTTCCTAAGTTACCAAACCGGTAAGGGAATTTCTAATTTCGATTTCCTCTCATTGGGTTTTATACAAACTTCATTGATTATTTTACTCCAAGATTATGTGTGAAATCAATATTTATTTATTTATGTTCTAATTTACACTACACTATGTGTGGATATACCTTTGAATCACATAATCACTCCATTGATAAATTCTCAAGTCAACTTTATGAACTTGATAAGAGTAATCTTAACTCAATTTCCATTCATTGAGTTAAACATCCAAGTCATTGGTGTTGTTTTTACAAGAATATGTGTGAATGTCCTCGGATTTATTTACACTGAATATCCAATCATATTGAGTGTATTTATATTTTTCACACATATTTATGTCATTTATTTATCCTTAACCTAAGGATATACTCTTTATAAAGGATTTCATCTCAATTTACATTCAATTGACACTTCTTTGTTGTTATGTGACAATTCACTTTTATATGGTGTATATAATGTAGTTTGACATTGTATATCATGATTCCCTTTATTCTCATTATATTATAAAGTTTTTATTATATCAATTATTTGTATTCAATCATCTCTCATTTGGTTAGGAACTCTAACTAAAATATAATTTTAAATGTTTTAAAGATTTACTCTTCTAAATCTTTCTCATTAATGTTCAAGTTTTAAAAACGGTGTTAAATATTTACTTATATGGACATGAATGTTTTAAAATTAAAATTACTTTTAAAAGTTTCAAAGTGTTATGGTAAATTTTGATTGAAAAATCTTTTTTAAACAACATCTTGATTAATAGTAATACTTTTAAATGTTTTCATGAAAAAGGTACATTTCTCTAAAATAGTTTTACTGATTATTTTCATCTATGTCAATATCCTTCATTATTATTTGTTGAGGTTGATTTATTGTAATACAATCTCCCATATTGTATGAATGAGTTATGTTTGACTTTGGATGTGATATTTTTATACCATTCTTGGTTTGTGGATAAAATATTGACATTTCGAATGCTAGTTTTAATACGAATGTTTAGATTGCGTTCCAACCTATTCATATGGGAAATTCATTGGACATGGTAAGTGAAGGGTGGATCATGCTATAGCTCTTCGATGCATCGTTAGGTATCATGAGACAAAATAGTGTATTGGCACAAGTCTTTGACTAAATATTTATTTGTAGGATTTTCAAGAGGCCTTGACTATGTGGTTATGATGTTTGACATTATGCATTCCATCATTATGAAATTAGTTATTGATACTGCAAGTGATTATTCGACTATTATAATATACTTGTGAATAAGTTAATGGAACTATTTGATTTAACTATGCCATATTATTCTAAAGTTTAAGTTTAAAAGGCTTGTGTTTTAGTCTTATACATCTCCTTAAATGTTTATGTTTTTTATGATAGTTTCCACTATATTGTTATCCCTATTGAGAATTTGAGATCACCCCTTTCTTAGGTTTTTCTTTTTCCTAGGATATGTAGATGTATATTATGATTAAACTGTAGGGATACAGAAAAGGATTTGAGTGTATTCAAAGGAGAAACAATTTTGTTTTTCTTTATTTTTGGATGTAATGTAAAACTTATGTATGTATCTAGTACATCCAAGGCTACTAAACTAATTGGCCTTTCAAGACATGATCTCTTGTGATCATGCCCATGTTATGTAATAATGCACTGACTCTAGGTAACTAGGGATGGGGAATTATAGTTGGTATAAAAGGAAGTTTAGTATAATCCTAGGAAGATAGATTTTGAAAAACTTTGATCCGAAAACAATACCCTAAGATATATTTGATGATTAGTATAGAAGAACATCCAAAAAATTTGGCAATGAAAATATTATGTGGGTTTTCCAAGAAATACATCCCTGTCTGGATATGATCAGGTAGAGGAGGCTCTAGCACAAATGTACCAATGGGTAAAACCTAAAAACACCACATTGATCTATACTTGAATGGGAACTAGTGCATGAAAAAGGGCCTTGCTGTACTCTTGGTTATGACACTCCTGGGGGATATGCTTTCAATAATCAATATTTTCTTTACAAACCGATTTGAAGGATCTTAATATAAGATGAGAATAAATAATATTAGTTAATCCTATGGTGTTTTAGATTAAAAATAATGTGTCATGATACTCTCTAAATGATTTTATGACTATTGTTACTCACACTATGCATTCTGGTTTTAGTTAATGGCTAGATTCCTAGGAAGTCATAGTAATATCCAACATGATCTACAAGGTAGGAAGAATGGTGGAAATGAGCAACTAAATGGAATGTTGATAGATGTAAAAGATATCATGTTTATGCCGAAGCATGTTTTACAAAATATGATCAATAATATATACATTAACCGACTCCCAAACTCAACAAAGAAGAGAAAGGCAGAGAACGATAAGAGATACAGTAGTGGAGACTGTGGATAAAAGAAATATCAATTTACATCATGCCGGAAATGTAGAAGGAGACACCCAGGAAAGTGTATCAATGGAACAAAGAAATGATCTATGTGTGGGAAAGAAGGACATAAGTAAATAATTTTAATGAAAAAATGATGATTACTATGAAAAAAATGAAAATGATCCTAAGAATCCATTTATAGTTATCTGCCATAAATTTAGGGAACATAGGAATTAGATGAGTCAATTCCATATTCTATAGGATAACCTCTTGGTCAAGGAAGAACCTATGTAGAAATAAATGGATGATTAAATGTTTAAAATATTAATGCTCTTTGTTGATGGGATTACTTTGGAAGAATTTTTTTTGAATGTGTAACCCTACGGTTTGTTATGAAAAAAATACTATTTGATGAAGACTTATCTTTTCTTTTGTAATTATAGTTATAAAGAACAATTTGGGTTTATATGATTCTTGAATTTGAGGCAATTACAGGTTATTAATTTTTGGGATGAAAATTAGAGGTATGAGATAAAATTTGTGGTTAAATTATGTTATGGTTATTTTGAGGAATTTATCTCATTTTGGCAATATTATAAAATATATTTTTTGAAAAAGGACAACACGTAGACCATGTGACATCCTGTCTTGTCGGACAAAGCTAGGGGAATCGAACACACAATCAAAGTGCAACTGGGATTTATTTCCTACCACTGGACTACATGAAGTCCCTGGTTAGTGTGACTATTTATTTTTAGTTAAATTATTTTATTGATCAATAATAAGTTGATCTGGAATCTTATGTTTTATCAAATGAATATCCTTAGTATAGAAAAATCATTTCGTGATTAAGTGATAAATGTTATTTTGGAAGACTTTTACTCTATGGCGAACAATATATGCATAAAGAAAAATATAATACTATGAGATTTCATTTGAGGAGTAATAATGTATTTTTATTTTGTAAGAATATATGTTTTTTATAGATATTAAGGTTATTAATGGAAATGATTAAACTATCCTAGAGAATATGTGGTTTGGTTAATTACACTTCAGTATGAGACTTTAAGAGTAGTTGATGTTATTTAGAGATAAATGTTAAGATTTACTATAAAAGACTATGTGATTAAATTTTTCTGAGTTTTGGGTTTCAATCTTAGTTTAGATTATATTGAATTATTTTAAGGACAATTGTTTGTTGAATGGTCTTTATTTAACTTTGGGTATTGTTGGTTTAATTTTGGAAATTTAGATTTGTATTTGTTTCTATAAAGGATTATCCATTTTTGGGATCATCTGATCTTTTACTAACCATTTTGTTTTGGTTAATCTCTAAAGACAAGGGAAATATAAAGTTCATCCTTTGTGGATTATGTGATTCTCTAGCAGTTGATTCTAGCGCTTTAGGTTTGACCAAGTCATATTGAATACTCATCATTTGGAGAAAAGATGATTTATTGGTAGAAATTTATTAAAGGATGAAACTGAACTTAAAAATTATGTATATCTCTTTACGTTCTTTGTATATCTCATAAATAAATTCCTTAACTTTATGAAATGGAACTTCAAACAAAAAATGATGTCTGTTTACTTTTCCTACTGGGAAAATAATGACCGTTTAACTGATCCCAAGTTTGAAGTTTTCTTGTTGTTAAATTTATGCTGATCATGTTTTCTATCACTCTCCATTAGAACATTACACTTAGTTTATTTTCCATATCCATTTTTTCTACATGGAATCCTAGTAAGGGTTTTCTCGGGTGACCTTTGTACTTCTCTTTCTTTCTTTTAAAGTGATATTTTTATTGACTATTTTTCTAATGTGGGACTTTAAATGATGTTCCGAAGCCCAATTTTAAAATTTCTTGGATGAAATTTCAAAAAGTGGGGAAGAATTTAACACCCCAAGATTTCATAGTATGTTATTTTTTTAAAGTAATTCAATATCTTGCGCTACATGCAACACCGAGTTCGAGCGCACCACGACTTACCAAACTAGCCATTCAAAAAACGGTTATGAATAGTATTAACCAAATTTTAAATTTTATATACTCCATATAATTTTAATATCCATATTATGTGTTTCTTAGACATAATATAAGAACACATTCAATTTTTCAAATAAAATATGTATTATTAAAAAAATGCAATTTTACAGCCTTTTAATGGTGAACCTTTTTTTAAATATAATATTTGACACTTTTATATATTTAATTTGAAAAAATAGGATTCTTCTTTATAAGTAGGACATAAAAATTTATTATGGATAAATTTTCAGTGCTTTTCTGATAACTTTAATATTTTGATGAATATTGAAAAATATTAAATTTTAATGGAAAACATCTTTTTTAATCCAAATAATTTATAGCGTTAAATTATAAATTTGAATGTTTTTGAAGTATAATTAGATTATATTTTTATAATTTTATCAAATGTTGTTCATTGGAATTAATTTTATATTTAAATTAGATATAAACACATATCAATCTTTTAATAGTTTTTACTTCTCAAAAACCCACTTTCTGGTTTTGACAATGGGAATATTTTTTTTAAATTAATTTGTACAAAATCTATGTTTTAAATTTGGTAAAATATAATTCATTTTTGAATTTGGAATATCAAAATTAGCTTCCGGTGATTTTTTGGAATTTTTCTAAAAACATTCAATTTTTGATGAATAGTGAAAAACACTGTGTTAATGTTTAAAGTCAAATTTTTATTTAAATAATTATTTTTAATTTAAATTTATTTTAATGTCAAAATAGATACATAATACCTATATTATTCCAATTTAATTCATTAATGTCATTTTATAATAAGATTATATATATAAAATTTTATTTAACTTTTTACTGTCTTTTACTCACCTTCTAGGCACATTTGAAAATTTACATAAAACATTATTTTACCACTTCTTTGGATTGAATTTCAAAAATCCAAGAGACACGGTGGACATCATTAAGTAAAATTTGGTTCAATAGGATGAAAATATTTTGTGGTGAATAGTAACTTTTGAATTTTATTTACTACGGTTAAAAGTAAATAAGGTAATTAAAGTTAAAAATGATATTATAATTACCCTACCACATGTCCTAATTCTATTGTATAAGTGTATTTAGACAAAAATCAACCTTATAAATAAAATATGATTTTTTTATCCACTTGGATTAGATTAGGACATTTATTATTATTTTATTTAAAGAAGAGTTAAAAGTGTTAAATTCAAAGTTTAATAACTAAACCATTTTAAATATAGGGTTATAAATAAGATAAATTTGACAATAAATATTAATTATAATGATAAAAATATTTCCTACATCAAGGTATTTTAATTATAATTTTTATTCATTAAATAATTATATTAATTTATGACACAATGAGGATGCAGTAATGACCTAATTAATGAAAGATTAAAATAATTGAAATTATAAATATAATAATAAATGTAAATTGAGTCTTTTGATGCATTAAACACATTTTTATGTTAATATTACATGTTAGGGTTGATTTAAAGTATTTTTTCGCAGTAATCAAGTTTTGTTGACTTTCACACAAACCAAATACTAAATAGTGTCAAAATTGACATAAATTAGTATTTAAAAAATATAATATATTATTAAATGATATAACATTCCTAAAAATATATGGTTCATCCAAAGGACTTATATAATTATATATATGTCATTAATGAAGCACTTAAGGTTCTCTTTAAATTTTATAGTTTGTTTTTTAACCATGTAATATTAAAATAGAAGAAGACATTGTAAAAGTTAAACTATTTAACTAAGAATTAAATCTAAATGATAAAGTTAATATGGTGACCTAAACTTGTATAAAAACTTTTGGCTGAGATTATTTAGGCCCATAACCACATTATCATGTAAATAAATCCATTTGGAGCCATTATAATCTGGAAATAATTTTATAATAAAATAATATTTCAAACGTTTCCTAAAGTGACCCTCACCTCTCTTACAAAAGGGTACTTCCCATTCTCTCTAAATCACACCTCCAAATCAATTTGGATCGGCCAAAACCAGCTCAAATATCCTCCCAAATACCCTAAAGTTAACCTAGAGGCCATAATTTGATCAGAAATCAAACCTATTGATCCCTTTTGATCAAATAAAACCGAAGCACCCGAAGAAGAGGTAATAATTTCATCACCCTTTTCAATGTTCTTTTCTTCTTCCACTTCGTCTTTCATTGTTGTTTCCATACCAAAATAATAACTCCAGTAACTTATACATATTTAGATTTTATTATAAATATTTTAAAATCATATTCATTATTTTATCTATCATATGAATGACAATGTCACCATACATGCGTACGTATGGCTTACCGTCTCCACGTCACAGTGTAGTTTGTTATTCAACACTTCATTATTTTTATGGGTATAATAATGATTATAACTGATTTAAATAATAAATATAACATATTAATTATTATTTATATATAATATAACATCCAATTACATATTATTTCACCACTAATAGAATGATATAGTCACTCGTGCGTAAGTACAACTTATCGTCTTCACGACGCGATGAGATTTTGTTCCCCATCGTAACCATTCAAGAATAAATTTCATTTTATGACTAAAAATAATTTTTAATAACTTAATATAATTATTTATATGAATAAGATACATCCTTTCCATAAAAAACATGATTTACATAACAAAAAATATAAATGAAAACGAATCAGTTATCACCTAAACAATGATACTAGTGAAATATCATTAACAAAGCTATATTAGAAGATGATATATGATATAATATTTATTTATGTAGTTATTTTATAATTTATTAACAATTATTTCACCATTATACAAGATTTTAACCTACCCTTTACAAAGGAAAAGTACAATGTAAGGTGTTTTCATCTCACTTCTTATTCCCGTGAGATTCATGCTATATTGACACTATTTCCTTTTGTGTGGTGTATGTACTTCCTATGATTGTATTATTTGTGTAATATAATTTAATTTATGGGTATTTACATCTTATTTGTATGATCCTTCTTTCATGGGTGTATGTTTCATAAGTTACCAAATCGGTAATGTAATTTCTAATTTTGATTTCCACTCATTAGGTTTTACGCAAACTTCCTTAATTATTTTACTCTAAGAATATGTGTAAAATCACTATTTATTTACTTATGTTCTAATATCCAGTCCCATTTGTGTGGATATACCTTTGATACAAATAATAACTCCATTGTTAAATTCTCAAGTCATCTATATGAACTTGATAAGAGTAATCTTAACTCAATTTCCATTCATTGAGTTAAACATCATAATCGTTTGTGTTCTTTTTACAAGAATATTTGTGAATGTCCTATGATTGATTTACACTGAATATCCAATAATATTGAGGGTATTTATATTTTTGACATAAAATTATGTCATTTATTTACCCTTAACCTAAGGATACAGTCTTTATTAGGGATTTCAACTCAATTTACATTCCATTGATACTTTGTTGTTATGCACTAATTCACTTTTATATGGTGTACATACTATAATTTGACACATTATATCATGACTCTCTTTATTCTAAAGATATTACAAAGTTTTTATTACATAAATTATTTTTATTTAAGCATATCTCATTTGGTTAGGAACTCTAACTTAAATATCATTTTAAATGATTTAAAGATTTATTCTTCTAAATATTTCCCATTAATGTCCATGTTTTAGAATTGGTGTTAGGGATTTATTTATATGGACATGAATGTTTTAAAATTAAAATTCCTATTAAAAGTATCAAAGTGGCATGGGAAACATTGATTCAAAAATCTATTTTAAATGGATTCTTGATAAATAGTGGGAATTTTAAATATTTTCAAGTAAAAATGATATTTCTCTAAAATGGTTTTACTATTTTTTTTCATCTATGTCAATATCCTTAATTATTCTTGATTGGGGTTGATTTATTGTAATACAATCTTTAATATTGTATTGAATGAGTTATGTTTGACTATGGATATGCTATTTTTATACCATTCATGTTTTCTGTTTAAAATATTGACATTTCATATGCTATTTTTAATATGAATGTTTCGATTATGTTCCAACCTTTTCATATGAGGAATGCATTGGAGTTAGTTAGTGATGAGTGGAGCCCGCTATAGCTCCTCAATGCATCGGTAGGTCTCATGAGAGAAACTAGTGTCTTGGAACAAGTTCTTGACAAAATCTTTATTTGTAGTCTTGGCACAAGGTCTTGACCATGTTGTTCTAATATCCGGCATTATGTATTCCATCATTATGAAATTAGATATTGATAGTGCATGTGATTATTAAACTAGTAAAATATTCATGTAAATAAGTAAATGACATTATTTGATTTATATTTTCCATATTATGATAAAGTTTATGTTTAAAAGGATTGTGTTTTAGTCTTATTCATTTCATTAAATGTTTATGTTTTTATGATAGTTTCCACTATTTTGTTATCCCTACTGAGAATCTAAGATCACCCATTTCTTATGTTTTCTTTTTACCAGGATGTGAAGAATTATATTATGATTAACCTGTAGGGATAGACAAAAGGATATAAGTGTGGTCAAAGGGAACACAATATTGTTTTTCTTTATTTCATGATGTAATGTAAAACTTATGTATGTATCTAGTACATCCAAGGCTACTAAACTTATAGGTATTTCAAGACTTGATATATTATGATCATTCCAATGTTATGTAATAATGAACCAACTCTAGTTAACTAGGAATAGGGTGTTACCATTGGTATCATAAGAAGTTTAGTACAATCCTTGGAATCTAGATTTAGAAAAAATATGATTAGAAAACACTACACTGATATAGACTTTGAGGATTAGTATAGAAAACATCCCAATATTTTAGTAATGTAAATATAGTGTGGGTTTTCCAAGAAATACATTATAATATGGATACGAGCAAGTAGAGGTGACTATGGTAAAAATGTACCTAGGGGTAAAACCCGAAAACACTACTTTGATCTAGACTCGAATAGGAACGGGTGAACTATAATGAGCCTTTCTGTACACATGGTTAGGACACTCCCGGGGGATATTCTTAGAATAATTCACATTTTCTTTACAAACCGATTTGAAGGATTTTAATATAAGATGATAATAAATAATCTTGGTTAATCCTAAGGTGTTTTAGATTGATAATAATGTTTCATGAGATTCTCTAAATTATTTTATGATTATTCTTACCCAAACTATGATTTATAGTTTTAGTCATTGACTGGATTCCAATGAAGTCATAGTAACATTGAACATGATGTACAAGGTGGGCATGATAGAGGAAATGAGAAAATAAATGGAATGTTGATAGGTGCAAAAGATATCATTTTCATGACGAATAAGATTTCCAAAAATATTATCAACAATATATATATTAACCAACTCTCAAACTTAACAAAAAAAGATAAATGTGGAGAATGATAAGAGCTCCAGCAGTGGAGACCATGGAGAAAAGAATGCTCAATTTCCATCATACTGGAAATGTGGAAGGAGACACCCAGAAACGTGTCTCAATGGAATAAATAATTGCTTTATGTATGGGAAATAAGGACATAAAGTAACAAATTTCCGAGAAAAAAATGAAGAGTACTATGGAAGAAAATAAAAATTATCCTAAGAATCCATTTAAAGTCATCTATCATAAATATATGGAACCTGGGAATTACCCGAGTTAATGACCTATTCTATAGGATAACCGATAGGTCATGGAAGAACCTATTTGAAAATAAGTAGATGGTGAAATGTTTAAAAGTATTAATTCTATTTATTGATGGGATTACTTTGGAAGAATTTTCTCTTGTATGTGTAACCCTATAGTTTATTATGTGAAAATGCTATTTGAGGAAGAATTATCTTTTCTTTTGTGGATATAGTTATAAATAACTATCTGGGTTTATACGATCCTTTAATTTGAGGCAATTACATGTTATTAATTTTTGGGATGAAAATGTGAGGTATGAGATAACATTTGTGGTTAAATTATGTTATGGTTATTTTGAGTAATTTCTCTAATTTTGGGAATATTATAAAATATAGTTTTTGAAAAAGGATAGCATGCAGACCATGTGATAACCCGTCACATCGGAAAAAACTGTAGGAATTGAACCCACAATCAATGAGAGATTGGAATTTATCACCTACCACTGGACTATGAGAAGTCCCTTATTAGTGTGACTGATTTTTTTTAGTTAAATGATTTTATTTATCCATAATAAGTTGATTTGGGATCTTATTTTTTATCAAATGGACATCCTTAGTATAGAAAAATGATTTGGTGATTAAGTGATAAATGTTATTTTGGAAGATTTTCGACCTGTTGGGAACTCTATATGACTAAGGAAAATAGAATAATATGGGATTTAATTTGAGGACTAATGGTGGATTTTTATTTTGGAAGAATCTATATTTTTTTATAAAGATTCATGTTATTAATGGAAATGATTATCCTATCATAGAGAATATGTGATTTGGTTAATTACACTTCAGTATGAGACTTTAAGAGTAGTTTATATTATTTGGAGATAAATTTTAAGATTTACTATGAAAGACTATGCGATTAAATTATTATGAGTTTTGGTTTTCAATATTAGTTTTGATTATATTGAAGGATTTTAAGGACAATTGTTTACTAAATTTTCTTTATTGAACTTTGGGTATTGTTTGTTTAATTTTGGAAATTAAGATAAGTATTTTTTTCAATATAAGATTATCCATTTTGGGGATCATCTGATCTTGTACTATCCATTTTGTTTTGGTTAATCTCTAAAGACAAGGAAAATATATAGTTCACCGTTTGTCGATTATGTGATTCTATAGAAGTTGATTCTAGTGCATCTGGTGTGACCAAGTCATCTTGAATACTCATCATTTAGAGAAAAGATGAGTTAGTGGTAGAAATTTATTAAAGGGTGAAATTTTACTTAAAAAGTAAGTATATATCTTTATATTCTTATTCAATCTCATAAATAAATTCCTAAACTTTATTAAATGGAACATAAAACAAAAAAAACATTGTCTGTTTACTTTTTCCTAGTGGAAAACTAATGACCGTTTAACCCATCACAAGTTTGTGGTTTTCTTGTTGTTAAATTTCTCCTGATCATGATTTCTATAACTCTTTATAAGAACTTTACACTTGGTTTATTTTCAATATACCTTTTTTACTTTGTGGAATCCTAGTATGGGTTATCTTGGGTGACCTTTGTACTTCTCTTTCTTTCTTTTAAAGAGATTGTTTTATTATATCTATTTTTGACGTGAGACTTTCAATGAAGCTCCCAAGCCTAATTTTAAAATTACAAGGATGAAATTTCTAAAATGGGGGAAGAATTTAACCCCCCAAGATTTCATAGTAAGTTATTTTCTTTAAATTAATTCAATAGCTTGCGCTAGACACAACACTGAGTACGAGTGCAACACGACTTACCAAACCTGCCATTCAAAAAATGATTATTAATAGTTTCAACTGAATTTTTAATTTTATATACTATTAAAAATTTTAACATCAATATTATGTGTTTATTAGACATAATATAGAAACAAATTCAATTTTTTAGATAAAGGAAGTATTTTTCAAAAAAAAAATGCAATTTTACCCTCTTTTAATGGCGAACCTTTTTTTAAATCCAATATTTGACACTTTTATATATTCAATTTGACAAAATAAACTTCTTCTTTAGAATTGGGACATAAAAATTTAGTTTGGATAAATTTTCGGTGCTTTTATGATAACTTTCATAATTTAATGAATAGTAAAAAATACTAAATTTTAATTAAAAACTACTTTTATAATCATAATAATTTTTAGTTTTAAATTAAACATTTGAATGGTTTTGAAGTATAATTAAATTATATTTTTATCATTTAATCAAATTTTGGTCATTGGAAGTAATTTTACATTTACATTGGTCATAAACACATATCAATCTTTTGATAGTTTTTTACTTCAAAAAAACCCACTTTCTGGTTTTGACAACGGGAATATTTTTTTAAAATTAATTAATACAACTTATATGTTTTTAATTATGTAAAATGGACATAATTTTTGAATTTTGAATATCAAAATTAGTATAGGGTGATTTTTTGGTATTTTTCTAAAAACATTCATTTTTTGATGAATAGTTAAAAGCACTATGTTATTGTTTAAAGATGACTTTTATTTAAATAATTATTTTAAATTTAAATTTATTTTAATGTAAAAAAAAGATACATAAAACTTATATTATTCCAATGTAATTCATTGAAGTATTTTATAATAAGATTAGATATATAAAATTTTATTGAACTTCTTACCATCTTTTACTCACCTTCTAGGAATATTTAAATATTTCCATAAAATATAATCTTACCACTTCTATGAATTGAATTAAAAAAATATGAGAGACATAGTTGACATTTTTAAGTAAAATTTGGTTCAATAGGATGAAAATAACTTCCGTTGAATAGTAACTTTTGAATTTTATTTATCGCGGTTAAAAAAACATATGGTAATTAAAGGTAAAAATGATATTATAATTACACTAAAAAATTCCTTATTATATTGGATAAGTTTATTTCGACCAAAATCAACCTTAGGAATAAAATATGATCCTTTTTTATCCACTTTTATTAGATTATGACATTTATTATTATATTATTTAAAGAAGAGTTAAAAGTGTTAAATTCAAAGTTTAATAAACAAACCATTTTAAATATAGGTCTATAAATAAGATAAATTCGACTGTAAATATTAATTATAGAGATAAATATATTTCCTACGTTATGGAATTTTATTTATAATTTTTAGAATTTAAATAATTAAATTTATTTATGACATAAAGGAGATGTAGTAATTACCTTAATAATGAAATATTAAAATAATTGAAATTATAAATATCAAAATAAATGTAAATTGAGTATTTTGATGAATTCAACTAATTTTATAGGTTAATATGATATGTTAGTATTGATTTAATTTATTTTTTTGAAGTAATAAAGTTTTTTTTGACTTTATAAAAATCTAAATACTGAATAGTGTCAAAATTACCATAAATGAGTATTTAAAACAAATGCTATATTATTAAATGATATAATATTCCTAAAAATATAAGGTTCAGACAAAGGGCTTATATAGTTATTTATATTTCATTAATGAACCACTTGAGGTTCTCTTAGAATTTTATACTAAGTTTATTAACCATGTAAAATAAAAATACAAGAATATATTGTAAAAGTTGAACTATTTAACTAAGAATTAAATCTAAAAGATAAGATTAATATGGTGACCTAAACTTGTATAAAACTTATTGGTTCAGATTATTTCGATTCATACCCAACTTATTCTCTAAATAAATCCATTTTGATCCATTATAAACTGAAAATTATATTGTAATAAAATAATATTTTAATCTTTTCTTAAAGTGACCCTCACCTCTCTTATAAAAGGGTACTTCCCATTATATCAAAATCACACTTCTAAATCCATTTCTCTCAGTCAAACCCTACTCAAATATCATCCAAACTACCCTCAATTTAACCTAGAGGCCTTAATTTGATCATAAATCCAACCTAACGATCCGTTTTGATCAAATCAAAAGGAAGCACCCGATAAAGAGGTAATTATTTCATCACCACTTTCGAAGTTATTTCCTTCTTCCACTTCCTCTTTCATTTTTTCCATAAAAAAATAATAACTCCATTACCTTTTACATACTGTGATGTTATTATAAATATGGTACAACCATATTAATTATTTTATCCATCCTATGAATGAAAAATTCACCATACATGCGTACATACGGCTTACCGTCTCCACGTTGTGGTGTTGTTTGTTATTCAACACTTCATTATTGGGATGAGTATAACAATGATTATAAATGATGTAAATAATAAAAATAACATGTTAATTATTATTTATATATAATATACCATCCTTTTAGATATTATTTCACCACTAATAAAATGATATTGTCGCTCGTGCGTACGTACGAATTACCGTCTCCACGACGCGACGAGATTTTGTTCCCCATCGTAAACATTCAAGTATAATTTTCATTTGATGATTAAAAATAATGTTTAAGAACTTAATATAATTATTTATATGAATAAAATCCATCTTATCCATAACCAACATGACTTACGTAACAAAACATAGAAAGGGAATCTAATTAGCTAACACCTAAAACAGCGATACTACTGAAATATCATTAACAAAGAAATATTAAAAGATGATATATGATATCATATTTATATATGTTGTTATTTTATAATTTAATAAAAATTATTTAAACATTATTCATGAGGTAAAGCTACCCTCTACTAAGGAAAAGTACAATATAAGTGGTTTTCATCTCACTTCTTATTCCCATGAGATTCATGTTATATTGCCACTATTTCCTTTTGTGTGGTGTATGTACATCCCATGATTGTATTCCTTGTGTAATATAATTTAATTTATGTGTATTTACATCTTCATTTTATGATCCTTCTTTCATGAGGTGTATGTTACATAAGTGACCAAATCATTAATGGGATTTCTAATTTCCATTTCCACTCATTGGGTTTTATGCCTGCTTCATTGATTATTTTACTCCAAGTTTATGTGTGAAATAACTATTTATTTATTTATCCACTAATTTACACTACCATTTGTGTGTATATACCTCTTATACACATAATAATTTCATTGATAAATTCTCAAGTCATCGGCATGAACTTGATAAGAGTAATCTTAACTCAATTTCCATTCATTGAGTTAAACATCCAAGTCATTGGTATTATTTTTAAAATAATATGTGTGAATGTCCTATGATTTATTTACAATGAATATCCAATCATATTGAGAGTATTTATATTTTCCACACATAATTATGTCATTGATTTATCCTTAACCTAAGGATATAGTCTTTATAAGGGATTTCATCTCAATTTACATTCCCTTGATACTTCTTTGTTGTTATGTAGCAATTCACTTTTATATGATGTACATACTGTACATTGACATAGTATATCATTAATCCTTTTTTCTCATGATATTATAAAGTTTTTATTATCTCAATTTTTTTTATTCAGGCGTCTCTCATTTGGTTAGGAACTATAACAAAAATATCATTTTAAATGTTTTAAGGATTTAATCTTCTAAATATTTATCATTAATGTACATGTTTTAAAAAAGGTGTTAAGGATTTATTTATATGGACATAAATGTTTTAAAATTAAAATTAATTTTAAATGATTCAAATTGGTATGCGACAGTTTGATTCAAAAATATCTTTTAAATGGCTTCTTGATAAATAGTGATACATTTAAATGATTTCAGGAAAAAAGTGATATTTATCTAAAATAGTTTCACTGATTATTTTCATCTATGTAAATATCCTTGATTATTATTGATTGAGGTTGATTTATTGTAATCAAATCTTTCATATTGTATTTAATGAGTTATGTTTGACTATGGATGTGCTATTTTTATACCATTCATGGTTTGTGGTTAAAATATTGACATTTCATATGATAGTTTTAATTCGAATGTTTAGATTATGTTCCAAAATTTTCATATAATTAATGAATTGGGCTTATTAAGTGATGGGTGGAGCCTGCTATAGATAATCAATGCATCAGTAGGTATCATGAGACAAACTCGGGTCTTGGCACAAGGCCTTGAAAAAATATTTATTTGTAGTCTTGGCACGAGGCCTTGACTATGTGGTTATGATGTCTAGCATTATGCATTCTATCATTATAAAATTATCTATTGATATTTCATGTGATTTTTCGACTAATATAATATCCATTTGAATAAGTAAATGGAATTATTTGATTTATCTTTTCCATATTATGCTAAATTTTAGTTTTAAAGGCTTGTGTTTTAGTCTAATTCATTGCCTTAAATGTATATGTTTTTTTATGATAGTTTCCTCTATGTTGTTATCCCTACTGAGCATCTGAGCTCACCCCTATTGTTATGGTTTCTTTTTTCCAAGGATGTGATGCAGTATATTATGATTAACCTGCAAGGATAGGCCAAAGGATATGTGTTTGTTCAAAGGGGACACAATGTTGTTTTTCTTTATTTCATGATGTAATGTAAAACTTATGTATGTATCTAGTACTTCATAGGCTATGAAAATAATCAGTATTTTTAGAATTTATATTTTATGATCATACCAATTATATGTAATAATGCACCGACTTTGGGTTACTAGGGATAGAGCGTTACACAATAAGTGTCTGGTTATCAAAGAAGTTCTAGATGAAGAGATTCTTGTTAGTTTGGTGATGTTTATAGGTTGAGTACAACTTCTTGAATCACTCCTAGTACTCATACATTGACTCCACTTTTTCTTTATTGATCCCTTGGAACTCCTTCTGATTTTAAATGGTAATTGCGGTTGAAAAATAATATCTATGAGAAAATATAATTAAATCATTCATAAATGTTAAATCATGAGGTTATAAATAATAAATCCAATATTTTGTGGTTTGATCAGGTAAGAATATGAATTCTCTTAGTTTAATTTGATCTTAAGAGATATTCATTAGATTCATAGTTGATAAAACCAAATTAAATTATTTATGGTGTTTGTTCATATCCTCACCAGAGAGGCCAAGAAATTTTAGAATAACATTAATTGATCCAGATTTTAATTCAATGGTTGAGTCATGGTTTGGTTTTACATTACAAGTTGGTTGATAATTAATTTATGGTAAAACTAATTCTTGAATGATTTTTTTCATGTTTATAGTTATTATTTATAGATATTTAGTAAGATCCAAAATTTTATTTTAGGTATGAAACGTTTGTTTTAAGTTTAAATCCACTTTTAAACTTATAAATGTTCTTTATGGTTTAAGGAAGGTTCTAAAAGAATATGGGTCCTGTTCAGAGCCCAGAGCTTTAGTTTTCGGAGGAAACTGAAAAGGAACAAGATTAGTGCTCACCATGAACCTCAATATGTGTGGCCCTATAAGGATGCCACATGATTTTTGAAAACCATTTTAAGGAGTTTTAGAACCATGCATGGATAATATAGAGGACGTGCATGAGCTGCTCATAGTTTTTTTAATTGTGCACTGCAGACCATGAAAGGTGTGATCCATGGGCAGTGGGGTGCACATAGTTAGAGCATGGTTTGTCTAGACATGAGGGATAAACATGAGACCACTTAACAAGTTGTTAATTAACATTTTCACCTATTTATATTTAATTCACCCACTCCTTTCTCTCTAATAGAAAAAACCTCCCCTCCTCCCTTTTGAGAGCTCTCCATGCCTAAAACTTGGTCTTGGGAGATCTTCTCCATCTAACCTACGATTCAAAATTTGTCTATAATGTTGGAAAACCATTAATATTATCTCTATTACTTTATATAATTTCATTATTTTCCCCATAAATAAAGTTATTTTTGGTAATTGATTATATTCCCTATTTTTTAGGTGTTTGTTTGTTTTCCCTTTTTCTTCTCATCTTGACCAAACCAAAGGTTGATACTAGACGAGTGTTCTACCACATGCTTATGGTAGGTGTTATATAACGTTTCCCTAAGGTTTTATTTTATATTTTAATATTTATATTATGCTAGATGATGATCCTTATGGTAATTTCACCTAAATTAGTTAAACACATCAATTAATTTATTAAATCCTTAAATGAGTTTCCCACTTAGCTCTTAGACTTGGTTGGAAATTGAAAACCTCATCTCAAGCCACCCACGAGGTGTGTTATTTTATATTAAATATGTTAAACCACCCATTTGGTTACATGATGTCATCATTCTTATAGTGGGAGCCATTTTATATTAAAATAGTTAATTAAAGAGGATCATGCCTCTTTTTCCTTGTTATTAAATTCTATTAAAATTTTTAAATGTAAATATGGAATGAGATATATATATTCTATTTTATTGGGCCTATTAATACTGATAATTATATTTGAGTATGGATACTAACATATCCCATTAAATTTATATATCTTTCTGATGTGGTACATCTTGGCATGGAATAATCTTCTTATGAAGGTATGACACCTATTGAATTACGGTATAGAACCAAAAAGGGGATTGTGGTATGGAACTTGCGACACCAAGGTATGATTATCACGATATGACAATTATTAGGGGATCAAGGTGTAGAAACTATGAATTTTTTATATATTTACATATTTAGATATAGATATCCCTAGTTATATGCCTTGGGACTTAGCCCATATAGCACTGATGATCTTTTCTCATGTGGAATATGTTGAGAAAGGTTTTACCTACTATTAACACTTATTATATATATATCGATGCCCACATTTTATATCATGTTATTGTTAATGTTTTTACTAATGGAATTTTTATATCTATTATTATCTTTAATTTTAACCTGATATACCTACACAAAGTTATGGTTTATACACACATGTTGGATTTTTTATAGCCACCATTGGTGGTGGACTAATAATTATATCTCACACCCTATTTGGTCGCCGATTAGTACTGGGACAAACCTCATGGATGTAGTTAGGGATAGGGGAAAGCACCCAGTTCAAGATGTTTGATTGGTTAGGGAATGAGAGAAGGGGAGAATATGATCAAGCTATGGATCATGATTATAGATAAAGAGAGTTATTTTAATCTTTTTTTTTCATTTTGTATACCTGTATATATGTGTTTCTGCTTCCATGTATGCTATTTAATTTTTGGGTTAAAGGCATGAAATTACATCATATTGTATATGGAACTTTATATTTCAATTGATGGGTTGTTTATTATTATTATTATTTGGTTATTTAATTCAGGTATTCTTGTTTTTATTTTTTAATTGATTACACTATTTTGTTATCCATATATAACACCACTATGTGGATATGATTATGAGGGAATAGACTCCCCACTATACCACCTCATACCCTCGCTTCTAGTTAGTAGCCTCTAGAATATAGGGAGGCACACTTGAGGCCTTGTAGACAAATGAGTTCAGTTACTTATGAGTGAACATGGTTCGAGATGTTACAAATTGATATAAAATGATTTATTTTCTTTTCCTCACACTTTTGGATGGTATAAATGAAAATATGTTGTGTCAAAATTTGGTGATGATCCTATTCCTAGGAGTAGCTGACCCACATACGCGAAAAAATACAAATTACTTGGGATGAGACTATGTTCTAGTTTATGCCTGTTATAATTTTTTTCTATTTCATCGTTGGGTGATATACATGGTATATGATGTTATTATTATTATTATTATGTTGAATTATATTTTTCCTTGTCCTGGTATGGAAATAATGCATTGATCATTCATTATTTTAGGTACCTTATAAGATAGGTATATCACACATTATACCATGCTATGTAGAATTCATTGCATGACCGTATGATACTTATTTTATGTTCCTTCATTGATATATCTGTAATGTATCTAATGTTTCTATAGGGAAAGGGGATATAATAATTTTTTTTAAATTTATTTATCAACCTAAATGGTGTTCTTTTAAATAGGTCTATAATGAATCTTAACTAACCAATTATCATATGTTTGAGTTGTGTGACTGAGGATACATAGGCTGAAACATTAGTTAATCTTGAATACATGAATGTTATTTGTAATTTAGAGAGTGCATGTACCAATATAAATTGTGAATAATGATTCATTTATTCAAATAATATTATAATACTTGTTACATTTGACCATCGAATGTAAAAGTCTGGATACTATTAAATGAACCACAAATTACAATTTATAAAGCATGAACTTGTATAAATTGGGAATTGTACTCTACTTAAATGGTTTATTATGTAAAGGAAATAATTGATAAATAATAAAATTTAATACATTATTCATCAAATAGGGATTCCAATTGAATTTAAAGGGTGTTTTACTCTATAAATTGCAACAAATATTCTATATATTGGGACCCTTATTGGGAAAAAGAAAGATTGACCCATACCGAACCTTAGTAGTGGGCATCATCTCTTGTGCTCTTTATGACTGTTCCTTCTAACTAGACCTGTATTTATGAGAAATAAGAGGGGTGTGACTTTTATACAGTAAGGATTGTACCTATCGTATTCTTGTATCTTCAATGTTATCATTGTTAAAAACTACCCGAGGAGTGTTCTTGGAATTTGTAGAGTTTTGACACCATGATGTCCTCGAGTCCTATTCTAGGAGGGTAGTGGTGACCATGCTCTAAAGGTGGTCAGAACTAGGCCACCATTGTTACCTTCTAATGTTCCATTGGTAGAACCTTTTTCTATTCTCTATGTGGGTGATGATGCTTAATTTTTAGTGGAATTTCTATGGATTATGTATATTATATAGGGTTATCCATAACATACCTCTTCTATGGTAGAGTTGATGTGAGAGTTATAGTAGCAGGATATACCCCCATTTTTTGGGTATGTAGTTCTTATGATATAGAGTCCTAGATAGAGGCCATTTTAACTATTTTCAATCTCATAGAGACACATCCTAATAGGAGGGTGAATATTACTATGTATATGCTTTGAGAATCTACCAGGCACTGGTGGGATGTCCTCTCTAAGACTGATCATCATCAGGGTATGGCCTAGACTGGTTTTCAAATAGTACTCTATGATTTATTTTTCCCAGATACCTTGAGGGATGATCATTCCATGGATTTGATGAAATTTTAACATGGTTATATGTCTGTTATGGATTACTCTTCTCATTTTATAGAGCTTTAGTGAATTGTTCCTATCTAAATTGCCGATGAGACAAATAAAGAAAGATGTTTTGAGGATGGTATTTTGCATCCTATTATTTATTAGGAGAATTTTTTTGGTTGACTACTATGTATGATATTGTAAAATAGGCTATTATTGATAAACATAAACTGAGGGAAGATGGAGGTCCAGATCAAAGTGGACTAGATTCTTAACCTAGTAGTGCCGTTTTCGGTCGTAGGAAGAGCCGCTTACAGTCTTATCATGAGGGAAGTACGAATAATAGTACATATAATTGAATTTTAATAGTTTTTCATCAGTATGAGAAGTAAGAGCATGTGAAACCTTTGTGCGAGAGGGTCCGAGTCAAGTGTCGATCCTGCAATAGTATGGGCCATTTACAATGGTTTTGTAGAATTTTCCCTTTAGTGGCTAGTGAGGGAGGATAAATCTAACTATAGGTCCTATAGTAGGATCAGTAGATCCACATCAATTAGGGATATGGAGTGGTACCAGCTAGTCAGACTGAGGAGGTGTTCATGGCTGGGGAAGCTATACACTAGTTATGCAGTGTGAGCAGAGCGGGCTTGATCAAGGCAGTAATGTTGTATCTTAAGGCCATAGAATAGGCTAGTTTTATATAGTGAATCATGTGGAGGATAATCATAGTCCCATATATTCTATATTTTTATGTATGATTTTAGTATCATATATATTGTTATATTTTTTTGAAAAGGGGGATTCAAATTTCTTTATCCTTATTGAAATTATGGAAAGCCTCACATTTAAAATCCAGTACTTCTATGGTGTGATGTCCCTTGACACTCCTTTGGGTATACATTAAATTAATATACACTAGTGTAAGGATTCACCCCTTGAGATAGTAAGTTATCTCTTTTTATGGAACTTCTTTTTTCCTTAAAATGGTGGGCTCTGATGTCATCCTTGGGATGGAATGGATGATTCCTTTTCAATCCCATATGGATTTTTTTCACTACAGGGTATCTTTGACATCACCGGAGGGAGGTACTTATATTTTTAAGGGAATTTGGGATTTCTAGGAAGTTATATACATAACAGAGTATTGTGGTCTTGGTCAAGTGTCCTCCCATATTTCTACTCATTATATAGATTATTATAAAATGCGTGAAGATGAATTCCCTCCATTAGTAGGTCATTTAAGGGATGTATTCCTAGATGAATTTTCTAGTTTACCACCCAAGTGAGAGTTGGATTTCTCTGTTGAGTTGGTTCTTGGAGCTACACTAATGTCCATTCCTCCTTATAGGATGTCCACCACTAAGTTTCAAGATCTCTATTGATGGTTAGAGAACATAAAAGATAAGTGTTTTATATGGACTATTACTTCTCCCTGGTGTTCACCAGTTCTTTTCTCCAAAAATTTGGACAAAAAACTTAAGAATTTCATGTATTACCAAAAGATAAATCAGCTTAATATATATATTCCTTATACTCCACCTCTTATATATGTCCTCTTGGATTATATATGAGAAGCTTAGGTATTATCAACGATTAATTTGAGTTTAGGTTATCACTAGGTACATGTTAGACCTTCAGAAATACCTCGTATAGCATTCTGTAGAAGGTATGGTCTTTATGAGTTTATGGTTATGCCATTTGGTATCAAGAATCCACCAAATATTTTCATGAATCTGATTAATTGGGTTTTCCACCCATATTTGGATTCATTTGTGGTAATTTTTGTAAATGAAATATTATAGTATTCTCCTACTCAACAAGACCATGCCAAATATATTGAGATTGTTATGAATACATTAAGAGGGAAAAAAATGTATGATAAGATCACTAAATGAAAATTTTGGACCAGTAAAGTATATTTCATGGGTAACATTATCTCATTGGAAGAAGTATTAGATGACTGAGAGAAGTTGAGAGCTATAATAACCTAGAAACATTATAAGAATGTTTTTGACATACATAGTTTCTTAGAGATGGATGGTTATTATATATGGTTTATACAGAAATTTTCTCACATAGTAGCACCTCTTATGTGATTTAATGAAAATGGTGTGAATTTTATATGGAAATAATCCTGTAATACTACATTTGAAGTGCTGAAAGGGAGATTAACATTAGCAATGATTCTGATTCTTCTAGATCCAGGTAGAATCTATACAGTCTATTATGATTCATTTGGTATCATGCTAGGATTATTTCTAATTAAATAATACAATTTCATGGAATATTGTTCTCAAAATTTTAAACCTCATGAGAGGAATTAACCAACACAAGATCTTGATTTATAGTCCATGGTTCATTCCTTGTGTTGTCAGATGTAACGCCCCGACCCCAGTTACCCAGAGTCGGTGCGTTATTACATAACATTGGCATGATCACAAGAAAGATCAAATCTCGAAAGACCGATTGGTTTAGTAGCCTTGGAAACACTAGATATATTCATAAGTTTTACATTACATCATAAAATGAAAAACTACTACAACAACATAATGTTTCCACAGTCCACACTATAATCCCCTCATAATATCCCTGCAGGTCATTCATAACTTACATCTTCACATTCTGGGAAAAATAATACATAGAAAAGGGGTGAGCTCAAATGCCCAGTAAGGATAACAATATAGCGGAACATTTAAAAATAAGCATAAAAATTTAAGGCAATGAATTACTAAAACAAAAGCCTTTTAAACTTGAACTTCAACATAGTATGGCAAAAGTAAAATGAAATAATGCCATTTACTTATTCACATGGATATTCTACTAATCGAATAATCACATGCAAAAATCAATAACCACTTTCATAATGTTGGAATGCATAATGCCAGACTATCATAACCACATAGCCAAGGCCTCGTGCCAAGACTACAAATAAGATTTTTCCAAGGCCTTGTGCCAAGACACTAGTTTGTCTCATGAGACCTACCGATGCATCGAGGAGCTATAGCGGGCTCCATCCGTCACTTACTAAGTCCAATGCATTCCCATTTGAAAAGGTTTAAACATAACATAAACATTCGTATTAAAACTAGCATACGAAATGTCAATAATTTCACCATAAACTGTGAATGGTATAAAAATAGCACATCCACAGTCAAACATATCACAAAACCTTCAATACAATATAGAAGTTTTGTATCATAATAAATCAACTTCAAATAAGCGTAAAATACGTCAAAGGATGTTGACATAAATGAAATCAAAACACTTTTTAGAGAAATATCTCTTTCTATTTTTGAAATCATTTAAGAGACACATAAAATAAAACATTTTCTTGAAAATATTCTTATAAGCTTGTAAGGTAAGCTTTGACGATTTTATAATGGCGGAAAATAACCGCACCCGCCGTATAAGTTAAAAAAACATTCTTATCTTAATTCTGTCGAAAAGGTTAAAAAGGACCTTGTTTGAAAACGACGGAAAGATTCCTTTATAAACCTCTTATAAAAAGTCAAACAAGGGTATAAATGACTTTAACCCATATTATTGTAAATAATAAATATGTTTTGAAATACATTTTGAAGAAAACATGGATGTGGATGATAAAGAGATCCCAGTAGATTATTACGTATAAACAACCTCGGATAATGAAGAGATTGTGAAATAACCCTTACCTTGTACTTTTCCTTTGTTGGGGTAGGTTAAACTCCTGTATAATGGTGAAATAATTGTTATTAAATTATACAAGAATCATATACATTAATATGATATCATATATGATCTTTTAACATTGCTTTATTAATAATATCTTAGTATTATCGTCGTTTCGGGTGATAATCGATTCGTTCTTCTTAAATGTTTGGTTACGTAAGGCATGTTTGTAATGGATAGATTATATCTTATTCATAATCAGAATGATATTAACATTATTTTTAACCCTAAAATGAGAATAAGACTTGAATGGATACGATGGAGAATGAATCTCATTGCGTTCGTGGAGACGGTAGTCCGTACGTACGCACGAACGCTACTTCCATTTAATTTTTATTTTAAAAGAATCGAATCCAAATGATACATAGGTATATTACTATTCCAGTATAATATAATATTTTATATATGTTACTTAAGTTCATTAACACCATCCTTTATACGTTCCATGTGTGGTATGAACGAGTCATATCATTTTAAGGGGGCGGTAGTCCGCACTTCCTCAAATGAAATTATCGTATGTATATACAACATGAAACGAATAATGGTATGAAATAAAATGGAATTACAGAAGCTTATATATAAAATATATATCATTAATATCATATTTAATTACAGTTCCATCATAATGGCCACCATGAGAGGCGGTAAGATGTATTTGAACAATCATCGTTTCGTGAGGCGTTAGTTTGCCATCCACAGAAACATTATGTTCATCATCCATTATATGGAGTTGTGTGTATGTGTAGTTTTAATCCTTCTTATAAAAACATCCTAGTATATTTTGGATACTGGTGTTGTTACAAAAGAAAGGAAATAAAAAGAGTTTGGGGGTTGGAGAAGCAAAATAAATGAAAATAATTTAAGAGAAATCGTTACCTTTAATTTAGGTAACTCACTTTGGTTGGAACCAAAGGACTTATTGAAATGATTTCTGCCTAAGGGGAAGCTTCAAGGAGGAGTAGAGGGATGTGGGGAGCTTATTTGGTCAGGGTTTGGACGATCCAAGTGGCTTGAGAGGTGTGAGGAATGAGTAGAAGTGGTCTCCTTTTATAAGGGAGAGGAGGGGCTCTTTAGGAAAGAGTGAAAGTATTACTTTATAATATAATTATATTCGGTTTATAATGGTCAAAAAATCATTGAGGTCGAAGATAAGATGACTAATATTCTAAATAACATCAACCAATAAGAATTGGACAGGTTTTAGATAATAGTTTAATCATTATAGTCTTATTTATTTAAATGATTTATTAATGAGGTAAACATTGCATCATTATTGTGTCATTAATAATTTAAATTATTTGATGTCTAAAAATTATAAATAAAATATAATTATGTAGGAAATCTTTTTATCTTTCTAATGGATATTTATAATCGAAAATCTAACATGTATAACCCTATGTAAAAATTGTTCTTCTAAAAGATGTAAGCTTATGCCATTTTTATTTTTATTTTAACTTTATTAATATAATGTGTCCCTACCACATACAAGTGGATCCAAGGGGTACCCAAATCCACCCAAGGATGCCCATGGTCGGTTATGTGTCCACCAATAAGGTTAGGACACGTTTTAGGGTAATTTTGTATTATTATAATATTATTTTTTTAACCCTTATTTACCGGATTTACCCTTTAACCATGGTAAATAAAATATTTACCGCAGTAATTATTCAAAATGTGTAAAAATAAAAGTTACCTATTTACATAATTTGGACATCCTGATTCCAAATATGGAATCCATTTTCATAAATTCAAAACACAAAAGTGGAAGAAATTAATTTAAAATTAATTCCCGCTGTCAAAACAAAAAGCGTGTTTTTAAGAGATAATAACTATCAAAAGATTGACACTTGTTTATGTTCGGTTTAATTGTAAAATTATGTCCAATGACCAACATTATATTAAATGGTAAAAATATATTATAAATATACTTTAAAACTACTAAAATTCATAATTTATCATTATTAAATATTTTGATTAAAAAAGTTGTTTTTAATTAAAATTTAGTAATTTTCACTATTCATCAAAATATAAAAGTTATCTGAAAAGTACCAAAATTTCACCCTAGGCTAATTTCGATATTCCGAATCCAAAAATTAAGTCAATTTTGAAATATAAAATATATATGATTTCAAAAAGTAGGTATTACTATTCACAACGGCTAGTTTAATTAGTTGTGGTGTGTGTTAGAACTCGAGGTTGCGTACAACACACGCTATCGCATTATTCGAAGGGAAACGTACCGTGGAAGCTTGGGGTGTTACATTCTCCCCTCCTTCAAATAATTGCGTCCTCGAAATTTCTAGGGTATTACTGCATAAAAAGACTCGGGTGATTTTCATCATAAGTTCCTCGGGTTCCCACGTTGCCTCTTCCATATTATGGTTTCTCCACAGAACTTTTACCAGACGCGTCGTCCGGTTTCTCAGCACTTGTTCTCTCGTATCAAGAATCTTGACGGGCTCTTCGCAATAAGACAGATCGGGTTCCAGTTCTAATTCTTCATAGGTGAGTACATGCGTTGGGTCAGGCATGTATTTCCTCAACAGAGATATGTGGAACACATTGTGAACTTTGGAGAGACTTGGCGGCATTGCCAATCGGTAAGCTACAACCCCAATTCGTTCTAGAATTTCGAAAGGTCCGATGTACCTGGGACTCAATTTACCTTTCTTACCAAAACGTATGACTCCCTTCCACGGAGATACCTTCAGAAAAACATGATCACCGACTTGAAATTCCAAATCCTTCCTTCGATTATCGGCATAGCTCTTCTGCCTACTTTGAGCTGCTTTGATGTGATTTTGGATTACTTTCACCTTTTCCACCGTTTCCTCCACCAGTTCTGGGCCTACAAGTTTTCTTTCACCAACGTCATCCCAACAGGTTGGTGTACGACATCTCTTTCCGTATAACGCTTCATATGGTGCCATCTGAATACTCGAATGGAAGCTATTGTTATAGGAAAATTCTACCAGTGGTAAATATTGATCCCACATACCCTGAAAATCAAGTGAGCAAGATCTCAACATGTCTTCTAAGGTCTGAATAGTCCGTTCTGATTGTCCATCTATCTGAGGGTGGTAAGCAGGGATCAAATGAAGTTCAGTATCCAGGGATTTCTGAAGACTTTTCCAAAATCTTGAAGTAAAATGGGGATCACGATCAGAAACAATCGATAAGGGTACTCCATGAAGTCTCACAACTTCATTAATATATAGTCTTGCTAGACGTTCCAGGGGTAGATCTTCTCTCATAGCAAGAAAATGTGCTGACTTGGTAAGACGATCAACAATAACCCATATTGCATCATTCCTTCTAGGAGTCTTTGGTAGCCGCATGACAAAGTCCATCGTAATACTGTCCCATTTCCACTCCGGTATGGGAAGAGGTTGCGTGACTCCTCCAGGCTGTTGCCTTCCAGCTTTCACTTGTTGACAAACCATACATCTTGACACAAAATCAGCAATCTCCCTCTTCATGTTGTTCCACCAAAAATGTTCCTTCAAATCTCTATACATTTTGGTGCTCCCAGGGTATATAGAGAAATTGGAACTATGAGCATCATCCAGCAATTCCCTTTTTAGATCAGGTATATCGGGAACACAAAGTCTCTTCCCGAATTTCAAAATTCCATCTTCAAACACAAAGTCTCTCAATCTCCCATCATTCACAGCTTTAATCTTATTTTGTAATTCTTCATCATCGGTCTGAGAACTCTTAATCCTTTCTATTAAAGATGGTTTGGCAACCATTTGAAAAAGAAATGATGTTTCACCTTCCCTGGTTATTCCCATGTCCATCTTCACTAGATCCATGAAAATTGGATCCCTTTCAATTCTCATATTGTTCAAAACACCATGGTCTTTTCTGCCCAAAGCATCTGCCACCTTGTTTGCTTTCCCCGGGTGGTAGTGTATCGTGCAATCATAATCCTTGAGTAATTCAAGCCATCTCCTTTGCCTCATGTTGAGTTCTTTTTGTGAGAAAATATACTTCAAACTCTTGTGATCAATATAAATCTCACATTTTTCACCATAGAGGTAGTGCCTCCATATATTCAAAGAAAAGATCACAGCTGCTAACTCGAGATCATGAGTAGGATAGTTTTGTTCATGAATTTTCAACTGTCGTGATGCATAGGCAATAACTCTATCATTCTGCATAAGGACACAACCAAGTCCTTTCTTCGATGCATCACTATAAATAACGAACCCATCATTCCCCGATGGTAGAGTCAATATAGGAGCATTGACTAATCTTTTCTTCAGTTCTTCAAAACATTCTTCACACTCTTTTGTCCAAACAAATTTAACCCCTTTACGTGTGAGCTTCGTTAATGGGTTAGCCAATCGGGCAAAATTCTGGACGAAACGTCGATAATAACCTGCCAAACCAATAAAACTGCGTACCTCAGTTATACTCGTAGGTGCTGGACATTCTTGGATTGCCTTGGTCTTAGAAGGATCAACAGAGATTCCATCTTTAGAGACAATATGGCCAAGAAAAGAAATCTCCTGAAGCCAGAATTCAGACTTGCTAAACTTCCCATATAATTCATGCCTCCTCAGAGTCTTCAAGATAATGCGCAAGTGATTTTCATGATCTTCGTAGGTTTTGGAGTATACCAATATATCATCAATAAATACCACCACAAATTCATCGAGATACTCCTTGAAAACTCTATTCATCAGATCCATGAATACAGATGGTGCATTAGTCAATCCAAACGGCATTATGGTAAACTCGTAATGCCCGTACCTGGTTTGAAATGCTGTCTTCGGAATTTCTTCCTTCTTCACACACAACTGATGGTATCCAGATCGAAGGTCAATCTTTGAAAAGTATTGAGCTCCATGCAGTTGGTCAAATAAATCATCAATACGAGGTAGGGGATACTTGTTCTTTATCTTTATAGCATTTATCTCCCTGTAGTCGATACATAACCTCATAGATCCATCTTTCTTTTTAACAAAAAGAACAGGGGCTCCCCATGGAGAAACACTAGGGAGAATAAATCCATTATTACTCAATTCCTCTAGTTGTTTCTTTAGTTCGACTAATTCTACAGTGGCCATTATATAAGGGGTCTTCGATATAGGCATTGATCCAGGAATCAAATCAATAGAAAACTCAACTTCTCGTTCTGGAGGATGTCCAGGTAAATCTTCCGGAAATACATCTACAAATTCTTTCACAATAGGTACATCCTATATTTGAACATTCCTTTCCTCACCGACAGTTATTTCATTCTCTTCCTCCCCAATAATTGAATTAAGTTGAGATACTGGGGGTGGATCTAAATAAGAATTAAGTGGTGACGATTCTGCTCTAAAAATAAGGTGTTCCTTATCATTATCATCAAGAATCGTAACCTCTTTCTTCTTACAATAAATCTTCGCATCATAGTCCGAAAGCCAGTCCATACCGAGGATTATATCAAACTCAATCATAGGTATGATGATGAGATCATCAGATAAAGAAAATTTATGTGCTCTAATGGGGACTGATTCACAAAACATTGTTGCAATGATACTTCCCTTAGGAGTTTTAACTGACAACTCCCTTATTAAATCAAATTGGAAATATCTAATTTTCTTAGCAAACTGGGAAGATATGAAGCAATGCGATGATCCAGAATAAAATAATGCATTTGCTAAACTTGAGGAAACCATTAAATTACCTGCCACCACATCTTTCGGAGCTTCTACCTCTGCAGTAGTGATAGCATAAGCCTGGCCTTGATCCCTTGTCCTTTTCTGAGGTATGTTCTCCTGACGCTTAGGACATGCATTTGCATAATGTCCCATCTCCCTGCAATTGTAGCACTGAACGTTGGTATCTTCCTTCTTCCCCTTGCAATCACGAGCTTGGTGGCCTTTTTCACCACACTTGTAACAGAATCCCATTCCCTTCAAGCAAGTACCAGGATGTTTCTTCCCGCATTTACCACAACATGGATATTCAACCTTTCCCTTCTTCACCTTATTTCCATTCCCAGATTGATCAGCATGTCTCTTCTTCTCTTGCTTTGCTTTAAAGTCATAAGACTTAGAGAATTCCTTTTCGGTCTTGATAGCACATGAGACAATGTCTTCGTACGATGAAAAGGATTGTGAGACTAATGATCGACAAAGAAATGGTTTTAACCCATCAAAGAAATGATCAATCATACTTCTTGGGTTGCAAATATAATCTCCAGCATACCTCGCTAACCTTGTAAATTTAGCCTCATACTTTGTGACATTCTCATCCTCCTTTTGTCTCAGACTCAGAAATTGCCTTTCCATATCCGCTCGATGGTCACGAGGAAAGTATTTTTATAAAAACAGATCTTTGAACTCCCTCCATTCCATATTTGATACTTCATCATCTTCCTTCATGTTTTAAATCAATGACCACCATTGATCAGCATCTCCAGTGAGGCGGTAAACTGCCATGATAACTTTTTCCCTTTCACTGCTCCCCAAAGCCTGAAATATTTTCTCTAGGGAATTTATCCATTGCTCAGATACTAAGGGATTTGTACTCCCATTGAACGTTGGTGGTTGTTGCCTCATGAATCGATCTAACATTGATCCTCCACGCTGCGGATCAGGGTGCTCCATACGGGTAAGGTTATTATTCATAACCTGAGTAAGTTTTCCCAGTATGGTGATTAGCTGATCGGCACCAGTTGCATCACCAGCCCCACTATAATTATCTTGAGCAGGAGGGAAATCCCTACATGGAGTACGTGCATTGATACGGTTTCCATTTCTTCCACTAGGCGCCATTTCTAAACAATGGCATAAACTAGATCAGTTTATGAATCAAAATACATAATCCCATACTTATAAAACACTTAACATAAATTGAACTATTTATGGATATAATCCATAATCATAAAAATGTTTTCTTTGAGGAAGTATATACTCATAAACCCTTCATAATGATTTGTAAAGAAAATGAGAGTTATCCTAAGCATATCCCCCGGGAGTGTCGTAACCAAGAGTGCAGCAAGGCCCGTTGTCGTGCACCAGTTCCCGTTCGAGTCTAGCTCAAAGCGGTGTTTTCGGGTTTTACCGCTAGATACATCTGTGCCAGAGCCGCCTCTACCTGCTCGTATCCAGACAGGGATGTATTGCTCGGAAAACTCACAAAATCTCCACAATACCAAAATTCTAGGAAGTTATTCTATACTAATCCTCAAAGTTCATCTTAGGTCTACGTGCTCTAATCAGAGTTTATCTAAATCTAGCTTCCAAGGTTTGTACTAAACTTCCTCTGATACCAACTGTAACGCCCCTACCCCAGTTACCCAGAGTCGGTGTGTTATTACATAACATTGTCATGATCACAAGAAAGATCAAATCTCGAAAGACCGATTGGTTTAGTAGCCTTGGAAACACTAGATATATTCATATGTTTTACATTACATCATAAAATGAAAAACTAAAACAACAACATAATGTTTCCACAGTCCACACTATAATCCCTTCATAATATCCCTGCAGGTCATTCATAACTTACATCTTCACATCCTGGGAAAAATAAAACATAGAAAAGGGGTGAGCTCAAATGCCCAGTAAGGATAACAATATAGCGGAACATTCAAAAATAAGCATAAACATTTAAGGCAATGAATTACTAAAACAAAAGCCTTTTAAACTTGAACTTCAACATAGTATGGCAAAAGTAAAATGAAATAATTCCATTTACTTATTCACATGGATATTCTACTAATCGAATAATCACATGAAAAAATCAATAACCACTTTCATAATGTTGGAATGCATAATGCCAGACTATCATAACCACATAGCCAAGGCCTCGTGCCAAGACTACAAATAAGATTTTTCCAAGGCCTTGTGCCAAGACACTAGTTTGTCTCATGAGACCTACCGATGCATCGAGGAGCTATAGCGGGCTCCACCCGTCACTTACTAAGTCCAATGCATTCCCATATGAAAAGGTTTAAACATAACATAAACATTCGTATTAAAACTAGCATACGAAATGTCAATAATTTCACCATAAACTATGAATGGTATAAAAATAGCACATCCACAGTCAAACATATCACAAAACCTTCAATACAATATAGAAGTTTTGTATGATAATAAATCAACTTCAAATAAGTGAAAAATCCGTCAAAGGATGTTGACATAGATGAAATCAAAACACTCTTTAGAGAAATATCTCTTTCTATTTTTGAAATCATTTAAGAGCCATATAAAATAAAACATTTTCTTGAAAATATTCTTATAAGCTTGTAAGGGAAGCTTTGACGATTTTATAACGGCGGAAAATAACCGCACCTGCCGTATAAGTTAAAAAAACATTCTTATCTTAATTCTGTCGAAAAGGTTAAAAAGGACCTTGTTTGAAAACGACGGAAAGATTCCTTTATAAACCTCTTATAAAAATTCAAACAAGGGTATAAATGACTTTAACCCATATTCTTGTAAATAATAAATATGTTTTGAAATACATTTTGAAGAAAACATGGATGTGGATGATAAAGAGATCCCAGTAGATTATTACGTATAAACAACCACGGATAATGAAGAGATTGTGAAATAAACCTTACCTTGTACTTTTCCTTTGTTGGGGTAGGTTAATCTCCTGTATAATGGTGAAATAATTGTTATTAAATTATACAAGAATCATATACCTTAATATGATATCATATATGATCTTTTAACATTGCTTTATTAATAATATCTTAGTATTATCGTCGTTTCGGGTGATAATCGATTCGTTCTTCTTAAATGTTTGGTTACGTAAGACATGTTTTTAATGGATAGATTATATCTTATTCATAATCAGAATGATATTAACATTATTTTTAACCCTAAAATGAGAATAAGACTTGAATGGATATGATGGAGAATGAATCTCATCGCGTTCGTGGAGACGGTAGTCCGTACGTACGCACGAACGCTACTTCCATTTAATTTTTATTTTAAAAGAATCGAATCCAAATGATACATAGGTATATTACTATTCCAGTATAATATAATATTTTATATATGTTACTTAAGTTCATTAACACCATCCTTTATACGTTCCATGTGTGGTATGAACGAGTCATATCATTTTAAGGGGACGGTAGTCCGCACTTCCTCAAATGAAATTATCGTATGTATATACAACATGAAACGAATAATGGTATGAAATAAAATGGAATTACAGAAGCTTATATATAAAATATATATCATTAATATCATATTTAATTATAGTGCCATCATAATGGCCACCATGAGAGGCGGTAAGATGTATTTGAACAATCATCGTTTCGTGAGGCGTTAGTTTGCCATCCACAGAAACATTATGTTCATCATCCATTATATGGAGTTGTGTGTATTTTTAGTTTTAATCCTTCTTATAACAACATCCTAGTATATTGTGGATACTGGTGTTGTTACAAAAGAAAGGAAATAAAAAGAGTTTGGGGGTTGGAGAAGCAAAATAAATGAAAATAATTTAAGAGAAATCGTTACCTTTAATTTAGGTAACTCACTTTGGTTGGAACCAAAGGACTTCTTGAAATGCTTTCTGCCTAAGGGGAAGCTTCAAGGAGGAGGAGAGGGATGTGGGGAGCTTATTTGGGCAGGGTTTGGACGAGCCAAGTGGCTTGAGAGGTGTGAGGAATGAGTAGAAGTGGTATCCTTTTATAAGGGAGAGGAGGGGCTCTATAGGAAAGAGTGAAAGTATTACTTTATAATATAATTATATTCGGTTTATAATGGTCCACAAATCATTAAGGTCGAAGATAAGATGACTCATATTCTAAATAACATCAACCAATAATAATTGGACAGGTTTTAGATAATATTTTAATCATTATAATCTTATTTATTTAAATGATTTATTAATGAGGTAAACATTACATCATTATTGTATCATTAATAATTTAAATTATTTGATGTCTAAAAATTATAAATAAAATATCATTATGTAGGAAATATTTTTAGATTTCTAATGGATATTTATAATCTAAAATCAAACATGTATAACCCTATGTAAAAATTGTTCTTCTAAAAGATGTAAGCTTATGCCATTTTTATTTTTATTTTAACTTTATTAATATAATGTGTCCCTACCACATACAAGTAGCTCCAAGGGGTCCCCAAATCGACCCAAGGATGCCCATGGTCGGTTATGTGTCCACCAATAAGGTTAGGACACGTTTTAGGGTAATTTTGTATTATTATAATATTATTTTTTAACCCTTATTTACCGGATTTACCCTTTAACCATGGTAAATAAAATATTTACCGCAGTAATTATTCAAAATGTGTAAAAATAAAAGTTACCTATTTACATAATTTGGAAATCCTGATTCGAAATATGGAATCCATTTTCCTAAATTCAAAACACAGAAGTGGCAGAAATTAATTTAAAATTAATTCCCGCTGTCAAAACAAAAATCGTGTTTTTAAGAGATAATAACTATCAAAAGATTGACACTTGTTTATGTTCGGTTTAATTGTAAAATTATGTCCAATGACCAAAATTATATTAAATGGTAAAAATATATTCTAAATATACTTTAAAACTACTAAAATTCATAATTTATCATTATTAAATATTTTGATTAAAAAAGTTGTTTTTAATTAAAATTTGGTAATTTTCACTATTCATCAAAATATAAAAGTTATCCGAAAAGTACCAAAATTTCACCCTAGGCTAATTTTGATATTCCGAATCCAAAAATGAAGTCCATTTTGAAATATAAAATATATATGATTTCAAAAAGTAGGTATTACTATTCACAACGGCTAGTTTAATTAGTTGTGGTGTGTGTTAGAACTCGAGGTTGCGTACAACACACGCTATCGCATTATTCGAAGGGAAACGTAATGTGGAAGCTTGGGGTGTTACATCGGAGATATTAATTTCTTGGATAGAGTTTTAAGGTGATTTCTGAACAAAAAAAATCCTTAGGTGTATTTTCATGAATCATTACTTGAAAATATAATAGATAATGAGGGTTGAATACCTAAAGTCCTTTGATATTGATATTACTTATATTACTTGGAATGGAAATACTATAGTGGATTTGTTGATCTGAAGGACTCAGACACAGGTAATTATGGAGGCCAATAGGGAGTGAAAACATACAATTTTTTTTTCAAAGATGAACTTGGAGATTCAGGAACATCTTGGAATGTCTGTAATTGAATTATTAGTAGTGACCTATTCAGTTCTGGAGAGAGTGTAGATAAGAAACTCATAAATCCTGAGGGATTATTCCTAAGGGAGAGTGTTTCAGGAGATAATCTGCCACCAGACTAGATCATTGATGAGGATGAGGTATTTCACATCCAGGGACACATTTGGGTTCCTAAATATTTCTAGAATAAATTTATGTGAGAGTCTCATGTATCTAATTTGGGGTTAAAACTAGGTCTTACCAAGATGTATCTTGAATTACGTCTCTAATATTGGTTTCTTGATATGAAAAGAGAGATAACTAGTTTTGTTACTTGGTGTTCCATCTATCAATAGATGAATGTATAAAACTAGCAACCAATATGGCTTCTACATCACTTTCCTATTAATAGTGAAAATGGGATGATGTTACTATGGATTTTGTGACTAGATTACCTAGACACCCTCAAGGCAGTGATGTAGTATGGGTGATTGTTGATATGATTATAAAGTTTAGTAACTTCTTACCTAATAAAGGGACCTTCTCAGTTTATGAGCTTGAGATACCATATGTCTATCATATTATATTCCTACACGGGGTCCCTTGTATTGTCAGTTCTATTAGGGATGAAAATTGTATGTTGAGATTCTGGTAGGGATTATGAAAATCTTCAAGTACCAAGGTGATTTTGAGAAAAACCTTTAACCCTCAAACTGATGGTCAGTAAGAACAGAAAATATAGGTATTATAGGACATGCTCCAAGAATGTTTCTTGATTTTAGAGGTTATTAAGAGAAACATATACCAATTTTTGAGTTTTCCTACAATAAAATATTTCAAGAGATGATACAAACGGCTCACTATAAGGCCTTATATTGTAGACCATGCTGTTCACCTTTGTGCTAGTTAGATGAAGATGTGGAAGTACTACATAGACCTTTTCTCATCCAAGAGACTTTAAATCAGGTTCAGTTGTTATGGAAATGAATGGCTACAACTCAGTCTAGGAATAATTCATACACTGATCATCTCCCTCAACCACTAGTGCTAGAGGTGGCGATTCGAGTTTTCTTGCATGTATCGACTAGACTAGGGAATCAGTAGTTTATAAAGAAGATAAAGCATTCACCTTGGTTTATTGGACCTTTTGAGGTTTTGGAGATAGTTGGGACAATATCCTATTAGTTTCAGTTACCTTAGAGGGACCATACTATGCATGGCGTCTTCCATGTTTCATAGCTTCTCCGGTAATATTTAGATCCTTCTCATATCGTTCATTTTGATGAGGTTGAGTTAGAGGTAGATGACTAAATTGAGGATCATCCCATCTATATTATGTACCAGAGAATGATGGTTCTCTAAGATTGTTCCATCCCTTATAGGGCTACTCATTTTGAGGGGCATTATTAGCCCTAATTATGCCCTGTTTTTTGGGTGTTTGTCTATTATTCCTTTTTCTTCCAATTTGGACCTAACCAAAGGCTGATATTGGACGAGTGTTCTACCGTTGGCTTAAGGTTGGTGGTCTATACCCTTTATCTAGGTTTTTTGTCTATTTTATTATCACCACTGTGCCACATACCATTAATTTTGGATGGTTCTACTAAATCAATTAAATGAATCAATTAAATTGTTGAAACCTTTAATGAGTTTTTCACTTAGCTCTTAGACTTGTTAGGAGGTTTAAAATCTTAACCTATGCCTCCCATGAGGTGTGTTCTTGTATCTTTCCTATTTTAAAAAACCCCTCTAGGTTTGTGCACTCTCCATCCTTGTAGTGGGATCCATTTTATATTAAATGAGATAATTATAGATCATTATACCTCCTTTTTCTTATTATTAAACGTTATTAAAATGTTTAAATGATTATATAGAATGAGATATATATTCTCTTGGATTATGTATCTTTATACTAATAATTTTAATTGGTTTTAGAAACTAACAGAGAGTATGAATTCAATATATTTTCTTGATGTTGTACATCTTAGTATGGAAACAAATTCTTATGAATGTATGGAATTTTTTTCATTATGGTATGGCACCAACTAGGGAATCGAGGTAAGTCACATAGAACCCTTAGGTATGATTATCATAGTATGAAAAAAATTCAGGGATCAATGTATGTCACCTACGACCCCTAAACATGGTTTTTTATGGTATAAAATCAATGAGGAAGTTTGAAGTATGGAACTTGTAACTTATGTATAAATTTTAATCTTCCGATATAGGTCTCCCTTTTTATACACATTGGGACCTAGAGCATGTAGGTGTAATTCCCTTTTATCTTGTGGCATATGCTGAGATGGTTTTTACCTATTATTTACACTTATTATATATATTTATTATCACCTATTATAGCATGTCCTTGTTAAATTTTGTGCTCATAGACTTGTTATATATGTGATTCTATTTACTTTTTACTAGTTATACCTAAAAATTTTTATGGGTTATACACAGAAGATAGATTATTATTGACTCCGTTGGGGGTGGCCTACTGAGTATATCTTACACCTTGTTTAGGCCAGCGATTGGTACCTCGATAGACTTTATCGATGTAGGTAGGGATAGAAGAAATCACCCAGTTACCTATGCTTGATTGGTTTTAGCATGGGATTAGTGGAGAATAGGACCAATAATTAGCTTGTGATGCTATATGAAGATAGTACTTTTGGTCTTTTTGGTTCTTTGGGTATACTTGTATGTATGTATGAATGCTTCCATGCTTGCTATTTCTTTTGGGTATTGAGACATGACGTTACATCTTATTTTATATGGTACTGGATATTTATATTAATCGATTGTGTATTATTATCATTTGTATGTTTAAATAAATTTTTCTGAATGTTAGTTATTATTATGCTTTGGTTATTTTATTATCCATTTATTACTAAATGAATTAGATTATAAGGGTATAGTTTCCCCATTATACCAACTAAGACTCTGACTAAAAGTTGGTAGCCTCTAGAATATGGGGAGGTTCTCTTAGAACATTTTGGACAATCGGTTTGGTTACATATTAGTGAACTGAGTTCAAAATATTACATATTATTTATAATTTTAAGTTTTATTTAGATGTGGCTCAAATTTTAATATTTTTTTGAATGGAAGAATTCACCAATTAAGTGAGGTTTTAAGCTTATCATAGACTGAGACAGTATGATACAATCCCTAAGTCTACTTTTAATCTGAGGGTTAATATAAGAGACATACTTTGGATTAGTTCATGTCATAATCCAAATTTAAAATAAAAGAACAAAAAATGAACCATAATATAAATATTTTAAGCTAGAATTAATGGTCTAAAAATATTAAGAAAAGGGAGAGAAGGAATAATAAGAAGAGAATAAAATAGTGAAATAAAATTAAAAAAATAACTCAAATTAGTTGAAGAAAATACATTCCTACTGAAAAAAACTTCAATTTGAAGTGTGTTGTTGTTAGCACTCACAAATGATGTTATTTTTTAGTACTTAGGTGTCGTAGAGTGGATAACTGAGCTCATTATCTAAGGAGGTGATACTTGAAACAACATGTTAAAGGTATTTTTAATATGAAACAATAGAATAAAACTAATACATGGGATATAATTTTTTTAAGTTTAAAACACTTGAAGATGTATATTGGTAGAAGATTCTTTTTTTTTGAAATTTGATTGATAAAAAAGAAGATTTTTATTTAGGAAACTATTTTGAAAGAATAATAGATATAACTATACCTCTTGACATACTTATTAAATATTATCATTTAAATTGAAATCCAATTATTTATAATCCCCTGATTATTTAACTCTCAAACTATATGAGAATTAACTCAAACCAGAAGATAAAATGAATTAAACCCTAGGATAACTCAAAAAAATGCAATCATATCACCCTATTTTGATTTTAATTACAAGGAAAATTTATGTTCAATGATGACTTAGGGATCATATCTACATTATATGTTACGAGTAATTTATTTTATGGATTATATATAAACCCTACGGTTGGTCATAGTAGGATACTCAAGAGGGGGTGAATTTATTTTCTATAAAAATTTATATTAAAGATTTTATTTAAAAGGTTCCCCCAATTTAAAATAAATCTGGCTAGTTAAGCAAGGTAGTAAAATAATAATAGGTTGACTATTCAAATATTTTATGAGAAGATTGATTAAATCTCCATTATAAAAATTTGAGATATTGATACAACTTTTAAAACTTATCTAATAAGGAAAAATAGTTATAAGTACTATCTAAGACTAACTATAGAAGTAAAATTTAGTTTTCTGAAAAATGAATTAAAATATAGAAAGAAAAAATTAAAAACACAGTGGATATAAAAAAAGAGATTCGATCCCAAGAAGAGACTTAGTCTTCTCCATTTTGTGTTCACTTGCCACCAAGCAATCTATATAGATAAATATTTTGATCTACACCCTGGATCAAGGTTAAAACAACAGTACCTAGACTGTCAAGGTCACAAGAACTATACCACAGTTCTTCATGGGAACAAAAACAACCAAGTCACACCACAATTCTACTTGGGGAAAACAAGTGTAAAGGACTATTGTTTGAGGATATCTAGTATTCTCTTGTTTAGTACAAGAGACAATGTTTGTTTTTAATATAGACACACACACACAAATTGAATGTTTAGATAAATACTACACAATAGAGTAGAATATTTTAAGAATGGTTTAGAGATGATCTGAGGGTTATTCAAATTAGATCTGGATTTTCTGATGTATCAGAGTTGAAGCTCGATTCCTCTTCTAGAAATAGACACTGAAAATAGAGTTTCATGGAGCAATGTGTTCTGTCTTCCAGGAGGGTGAGATATTCTTATCCTTTGGTTTGGTTGGATGTTGTAGAAATGATTCAACTTTGATGATCAACAATTATCTAGTCCATAATAAGCATTAATGAATAATTCCTCATGTGTTCTTCCTTTTGGTATAGTACTCATGGGAGGTATACTCATATCTTCTTGTGTATGTGTGTCTACGTGTTTCTACCCATGTGTCTCTTTCATGTGCTCTTATTTGTATATATACATATTCCTGCAGCCCGACAATATGTATGTTTGAGGTAGAAATAATACCTCATATTTCTGATATCCTCATTTAATATTTCTGCAAAAAGGTGTTAAATTAATAAATCTTAATAAAACACTCAAAATATGACTGTTAGAAATAATTTTAAATAGAACAAATTTTAAACAATATATCGATGGGTCCTTAGTCGGAATATCCTAATGGAAGTGACTCATTCCATCAGTGTGTCATTTTATCTGTATTTCCATGCATCAATTACTTATTTCATCAGTGACTTTTTTTTAACTGTTGGTGAGTCCTTGCATCGGTAGCACCATGCATCAGTAGGTTTTTTGAACTGACGGTAGGTAATCTGCTTCTGTAGGACATTTTCATCGATTGGTCATCTATGTTGGTAGGTCATTTCCTTTAGTTCATTAGGTCATATTTGTTAGTAGGTCATGTGCATTGGTAGGTCATGTGCATCAATAGTCCATCTATTAGTGACTCAGTTGAACTATCAGTATCTCATCTCTTCTGTCGGTGTTAGTCTGTTACACTTGGAAAATATTTTTGTTTAGACTGTCTTTCTATATAAATATTAACAGAATGTACTAAATTTATATGATATCATAGATAAACATAATTGAACATATTGAAACTTAAATAATTATGATTTAAATGTTTATAAATGATTAATAAGAGTTCACATGATTTGTGATTATTAAACTATGAATACTATAGAGGGTGATTAATAGTCTCCTATGGGCCAATGATATCCCCCTTTTTGATGATCACAAATCATGGCATTATTTAGTACCATCATTTGATGTCGAATGAATTCATTCTACATATCACCCCCATTATGGATGACTGTTTATAATATCTAGATATGGTTCAGAGTTAAAATAAATAGTATTGGTATCAAAGAGAAAAAATAACATATATAAGACAGATATCAAAGGTAAATTAAATAATGATAATGTCAAACTGTTTCCTCCCCTTTTTATATTATCAAAAATAAAATAGGTAGTAAAGAAAGAAAAAAGGAATATGAAGTAATACATAAAAGATAAATAGAGGAAAGAAAAGAACAAAAAATTCAATTAATCAAAAAGATACAATGTGTTACAAGTCATCAAATAAAAATAAAAAAAGTCAAGAAAACAACCCTATCATAAAATGATCCACACTATAGATGAGGATTAAGAGTTTCATTCCCTTTCTTATAGGGATCATTAGAGGGTCTAGTAGGTGTTGGTTGAGAAGACATAGGTTCTGAAGAAATTTTCATAAGAGGTAGGATCACTCCTTTTGGAACAACAGGTATAAGGCTGGGTTTGTGTGGAGACAACACAAGAGGTTGAATCTATTCTTGGATCACTGGGTGAATCTAATTCAAAACATGATAAACTAACATTTAAGGTAAAGGCACTGATCTAGGAGGCCTAAGAGGTGAAAAAGCACTATAATCACTTCACTTTGGACATGAAGGTATGAATTAAACAACTTTATGAAATACTCAATAATCTCACCACCATACTTCATTGCTTTCTCAAATTCATCCTTATTTTCCATAAAGTTTTCCAAAAGAGGAGTGATGTCTTTCAACTTCTGTACTTGATCTTTAAAAGCTTTGGTGATTGGAGTCAAAGATATGTTCTTTATCAAATACATAAATAGACTGGTCAAATGATTCTTGGTAATGATATTTTTAAAATAGTAGTCCACCTTTTCTATGATCTAAGCATTCGCAGTTTCAGCACTCTCAGAATAGAGTCTAACCATATCATGAACATGTTCACTATTCTTCTCAATATTTTCAAGGTAACCAAAATAGAAGCATCAAATAGAGCTTGGAGTTCATCCTTGACAATAGTTCTGACTGCCTCAATGTCCATAGTCTAAGAAATCTAACCAAATGTTGAAGGAATATCGATAGAAGCTAAGGTAAGTGTCTTAAATGTTTTAAGAACATTCTCCACACAACCTCTATACTGTGTGGTCAAATTATTTATTTCATAAGAAAGCCTAGTCCTTTCATTTCTCAACTTGGTAGTACTTGCATCAATTTTCTTACTAGTTGTTATTAGGCTGGGCTGAATATCCTCTATCACCTTCTTTGCAACATTAGCTACATTAGCCTCACTTATACCTACTATCTGACTTGGAATAGAAAATGCTTCCCCAGAGAACCTCAATTATTCTATTGGTGATCTGGGAGAGTGTAATTCATCACTTATCTCAGTATTTTATCTTCTAGATATTTTAATCTCATGCACCATCTGATATTGAATAGATATACTTACAACTGAATATAATTCTTCTTTAAACCTTTCAAAATATTCTTTAGTGATAGTCACTAGGAAGAGTCTCAACCACTTATTCCCTTATAACAGGTGAAAAAAATTCATCATCTGAATCTTTATAATCTAATCCCAGTGCTACATACCCAAGCTTCTTCTCCTATTAAACCATTATATCATCATCCTGACGAGTGAGAGTACCAAGTATTAATCTTCCACGTTGATGGTATTCACCAACATGTTCTTCTCTTTCTCGAGGATCACCCTCAATATGATATCTCCTCATTGGTTTCTCATCTTCAACATGAGGTCTTATTCTTTCATAAACTAAATGAGGTACAATAATCACTTGAGATTCCACTTCAACAACAACTTCAACATTTTCTCTTACTTCAACAAATACATGATTTTCTCTTATTTCAACAATAAATTCACGAGGTTCTTCTAACAGAGCTTGATTCAAAACTTCAACCATTACAACATCTTCACCTTGTTCATCCTTATGATGGCCATCATCACTTTCACTTATTTCATCATAATCATGTCCAAATATATGTTATTTATTTCCATTTTTATCACCATCTTATTCACTATATTCTTCTTCACTACCCCCACTACTTTCATCATCTTCACTTTCTTCTGTTTCTTTAGATCCACTGGATCTACATATATATTCCATACTGCCTGAGAATTATATCTCCTCATCTCTATTATCTTCAAGTGTGGGATCATTATAGGGTAAGGAATGTGGAGGAATAATAGGTCCAAAAGAAAAACCCTTGTAATGTTCATTGGTGTTAGGATCACTCCTATCATCAATAGGTGACACATGATCTCTAACTGGAGTGGAATGATATTCTTCTTCTTCTTCTTCTTTTAAAGAGTAAACAAATTCCTCATTTGGTCCTAGAACCCGATTAACTATATTCTTAGTCATATTTTAATAGTCCATGAGATTGAACTTATCATAGATCTTATCTTTATCTTCAACCCATTATCTCTTCCATGGGTTTCATTTTATTTTCATCCTCTTTTAAATCCATTTACGGAGGTAGATACCACTGCACTTAGAAACAAATTCTTCTAATTAACTTACAAAACCTTTCTCTTTTAGCCTAGCAGAGATAACACTTGGATAGAATAGGGAATTAGTTTTTTATGAAGGTTTAATCATGTCATTCATGTGCACATCAAGGTATCTACAAAAATTTACCTTAATCCATTTTCATAGAAAAAAATCAAGTAGAAATATTGATACTTCAAAGAAAAAAAGTCCCATTTCCTGGGACAGATCTAATTCTCAATAAAATTAAACAAGATTCTATATTCTCTAGTTAACTCTCTAGTAATGGGTATCCTATTCTCATCATTATTAGTAATCTCTTTCAAATCTTTCTTAAAGAAGAACATATCACTCTCAGGTGGAGAGGTACCTTTATATTCATCAAATACACATTCATGAGGAACTTTAAGATATTCATCCCATTGTATTGAAGAGAAAGAGATTCTATTTCCTATTACTATGGACTTTATCTAGGGAACATCACTTTTGTCCAGCAAGAACTCCATATTCATGTAAAATTCATAAACTAGCTTCAGGTAAAAGGGTTTTTCATTATCTGAGAACCAATTGATCCATCCTGGATATTGTATAACCTTGATTAGTAGAGACTTGATTTCTAACAACCATTCCGCATGAACTTATTTTTCTAGAGTTACAACACTGTTTTGTGGAGCAGGATTTACCGATCTAGAATATTTTCTTTATTCACCTTTTTGGTTATTAGAAGTATGTGACTCACCACCATCAAGGGATTTCTTCACACACACCATTAAAATAGTTCAGTCTGGAGGTCAGAAGGTGAAAGGTTGGGGGTATAGAGAGAAATGGCTGAGAGAGTGTAGGGTAATAGAGTAGAGTGGATCGATTCAAATTTATACCATTTATGGATTTTGAAATCACAAAATCATGAAATCGTGAACCGTGTTTAACAAAATCATTGATACAATTTTGTTTTGGTAAAAACATAAAACATATAAAAATAGTGAGTCATCAGTGTTGGAATGATAGATTTTTTATAACACTAAGGGTACCAGCATGAAAAGGCATCGGTGTTGGCCTAAAAACTGTGTCGGCATGACATAGCATCGATGCCAGCATGACATAGCATCGATGCCAGCATGACATTGTCTGTTTCATACTATCTATGTCGGTATGAAAACATCACTTAAAATTGTCGATGGAATAGAAACATAAGGTCCTATAGATTTATCATTCCTAAATCATGTCTGATGTAGTTCATTCTTTCAATGTTCAATGGATTAGTGAAAATTCCAACAAGATGATGTTCTCTGCCAATGAACTCTAAAGTTATATCACCTTTTGGTAATGATCTCTCAAAATTTGATACCTTACATCAATGTGTTTTGTCCTAGAATGTGAAATAGGTTTCCTAGAAATATTAATAGTACTTGTGTTATCACAATTTATAGGGACATGTTTGAATTGATATCCATAGTCTAGTAATGTGTGTTTCATTGACAAAATTTGTGCACAAAAACTACTAGTAGCTATTTATTCAGCTTAGACAGTAGACAATACAACAAAATTTTGTTTCTAACTACACCATGAAACTATGGACATGCCTAAAAAGTACATGTTCTAGAATTTCTTTTTCTATCTAACTTACAACCACCAAAATAAGCATCTGAATAACTCACTAAATAAAAATGTTTTCCTCTATGATAGAACAATCCTTGATTGGGTGTATGTTTGAGGTATTTGAAAATCCTTTTAATAGAAATAAGATGAGTTTCTTTTTGGGTTTGATTGAAAACCTACACACATGTATACACTAAATATAATATCCTGTATACTAGCAGTTAAGTAGAGTAAACTTCTAATAAATACCCTGTAAGTGGCTTGATTAACAGATTTATTATATTCATCAAGGTCCAACTTACTTGTGGTACTCATTAGAGTGTCACTACTCTTAGTACATTCAAATCCAAATCTTCTTAAAAGTTTCTTAGTATATTTACTTTGATTCAAAATAATATCTTCTTTATTTTTAAATATTTTAAATTTGAGAAACAATTTAAGTTCACCCATTAAACTCATTTCAAATTCACTTGGCATTATATTTTAAAAATCAACACATAAAGTATTTTTAAAAAACCAAAAATAATATCATTTATATAAATTTTTACTATGAAAACATCTTTGGAAATTGTTTTTATAAAGAGATTAGGATTAGCTATACCTTTTTTAAAGCCTTCAAAAATAAAAAATGTGATGATCCTATCATACTAAGCACTTGGAGCTTACTTTAAACCATATAATACTTTTTTTCAATTTAAAAACATTATTTGTGAAATGAGGGTTAGTAAAACCAGGGGGTTCTTCATCAGAAACATATTCTACTATATACTCATTTAGGAATGAAATCTTGACATCCATTTGATAAAGTTGTAAATATAGATGTGCTATATAGGAAAGAATGATTATAATGGCCTCAAACCTAGCTACTGGTGAAATTTTTTCCTCATAGTCAATTCCTTCTTCTTGATTATAAACTTGTGCAACCAATCTAGTTTTGTTTCTAACTATGTTACCAACTTCATCTACTTTATACCTAAACACCCATTTAGTGCCTATAGTCAAGGTGTATTGGGTATATCTACAAGTTTTCAGAATTTTATTCTTTCAAACTGATTTAACTCTTTATATATAGCCATAAAAAAAAATTCATCATTGATAGCATCATTGATGTTCTTTGGTTCAAGCTGTGGAAGAAAAGCTTGATGTTAAAATTGATTTAATAGAGAATAACTAGTCTATTTTTCTTTTTATAAAACTCAAATAATAACATGTAATGGATGGTTCTTGAGAGTTATAACAGTTCTAGAAAAAAAGGGCTAGTCACTTCAGATTCTTCAATAGGTTTAGGTTCATTATGACTAGAATCTAGAGAATTCCCAGAAATAGAAGTTTTAACAAATTTCTTCATAGGGTGGTCAGAATATTTATTATTGATGTCCAGGTTTGACATATCATCCTCAAGATTCTCTAGAGATGTATTTGGATCATGTGGATCTGTCTCATCAAACATGACATGTACAGATTCTTCCACACATTTGGTTCTCTTATTTAAGATTCTATATGCTTTACTAGAACTTGAATAACCTAGGAAAATCCCTTCATAACTCTTGGAGGAAAATTTGTCTAGATTATCCTTAGTATTAATAATATATAATATGAAACCAAAAACTTTGAGGTAGTTAACCTTGGGTTTTCTATTCTTCCACAAATCATAGGGAGTTCTTTTAAGGATAGGTCTAATCAAGAATATTTTGATTATATATCATGTGGTTTTAAAATCTTCTTCCCAAAAGTATATAGGTAGGTCATACTCACTAAGAATGGTTCTAGAAAATTTTTATAGGGTTATATTTCTTCTTTCTACAACACCATTTTGAGGAGGTTTCCTAGGGACAGAGAAGCTATGACTATAGATATTTTGTGAGAAAAAAGATTCAAAATCTTGGTTTTCAAACTCACAGCCATGGTAACTTCTTAGAGATTTAATTCTAAGAGCACTAATATTTTCTAAAGTCTTAGAGTACTTGGTAAAATGAAATCAAGCTTCACTTTTGTGAGGTAAGAAAAAGATCCAAGTATATCTAGAGTAGTCATCTTCAAGAACATATACATAATGCTTCCCACTTAAACTTGAAACTCTAGAAGTTACAAACATGTGAACCAACTCAAGAGGTTGAGAAGTTGAACCTTATTTCTTTGTTTTGAAAGATGCTTTCTACTGTTTTATCTTTTGACAATGATTATAGACTTTGTTATTTGGAAAATCAAGTTTTGGTAGATCCTTGACTAAACGTATTTTTGAAAGCATTCTAAGTGAGTGTACATTGCAGTGTAGTAATCTCCTATTCTAAATACAATAATATTTATGAAAATCACTCAATAATGAAACATTTTGAGAAATTAACGAATCTAAGTTAACACCATATAAATTTTCATTTCTAAGAGAAAAAATACTTACTTATTTTTAGAGTTAAAAACATTGCAAGAATCATTTTAAAATTTAACAATAAACCATCATCACATAACTGAGATATAGTAAGTAGATTGTATTTTAATCCATTAACAAAAATAAATTTATAAATTAAAACCGAGTTAGAGTTACCAATATGGTCGAGGCTAATTATTTTTCGTTTGGAATTATCACCAAATGTGATTTTCCCACCATCAATCTTTTTCAAGTTTTTGAAGCATGATAAATCTCCTGTCATGTGTCTTGAATAGCCACTGTCCAAGTACCATAATCTTTTATAGCATATTTTCAAACATTATTCCTACAAAAAAGAGACAAGAAAATATTTTGGTACCTAGATTTGTTTGGGTCCAATAACATTAGTTATAAGAGAATTGGGAACCCACATTCTCTTTATGGGTTTTCTATAAGCATTAAGTAAAGTATTTAAAAAATAAACTTTATTTAGTCCAGAAAAACATGAAAGATTATAATTTGTTTCATAGTTAGAACATGCAGAAATATTTTCAAAACGGGGAATGAAATTGGGTTTTCTAGATTTTGATACAAAATGATTTGTTTTATATTCATCTTTTTTGGTTGGTATCCTATTCTAGTAGTATACATAGGAGATACATTTTTACCAACAATTGAAACTAATATTTCTTTACCATCGGTAAATCTCTCAAGATCATTTATCAATTTCTCATTTGATAATTTAAGGTCATTGTTCTCCTTACGTAGTTGATAAGTTTTCTCTTTTTCTAAAACAATTTTATATTTAATAGTTGTAGTCAAATGATATTGTTTCTTTAAAGATTAGTATTTATCTTTTAATTCATTACAAGTGTCTTCTAGATTTTTTCATTGTTAAAAAATTCCCTCATTTGTCATATTTTTAGAATCACTTTCATCTCCAGAGTAATAAGAATTATGTTCAGGAGAATTTAGTGTTTCCTTAGATTTCTTTATCATAAAACACATATTTTCTTTATCAAAATTTTTATGAGAGGATTCTGAGTTACATGAGCTATCCTAGGAAGAAATCCAACTTTTCTTGATGGCCTTTTTATACATTATTTTCTTGTTATCATACTTCTTCTTGTACTTAAGCTTGGGAAAGTCATTATTTACATGTCCCTTCCTCATACAATCATAACATATTATTTCATTAAATGTATCAACTTTCTTCTAATCCTTTTTTCCTATGGCCATTTTTATCATACTTTCCTTTTTAGTTGGTCTTTATAAAGAATTTATTCTTTCTATAAAATTTCTTAAACCTTATGGATATTTAAGTCATCTACTCATCATTTTCTATTGATTATTGTTAATCACTTGAACTTCCAGTTTCCTCTTGATCTTTGTACTTCTACTAGGAGGGAGTATATTTGAAAGTAACAGATTTTATTTTAGGTTCATCATCCTCTTCTTTGTTGACTTTTAGTTCCTACTCATACATTTTCAAATTCCTTATCAACTCCTCTACTGGTAACTTACTAATGTCACAAGATTCTCTGATTGATACAGAAGTTCATATCCATATATCTGTTAATCATCTGAGTATTATCATGATTTGTTCCTTGGATATAACATCTCTTCCCAAAGAGATCATAGTATTCACAATTTCATTAAACCTAGGATACATGTCGGAAATAATATCATTAGGATTTATTTTAAAGTTATCATATTTAATGGTATATGTGTTAAGTCTCATTTTTTTAACAGTAGGAGTTCCTTCATGTGAAACAGATAATGTGTCCCAAATTTCATGGGCAGTTTTACATGAAGAAATTTTGGTAAACTCTTCATCACCTAAGGAATAGTATAAGGAATTCATATCATTTCAATTGTTTTTTAGGAAGCCCTAGTTGGGTCATCCCAATTATTTCTATCTATAGAAGGTATCTTATATTCATCAATAATTGAAGACCAAATCTCAAAACCAATACTTTTGAGGGGCATTTTTATTTTAATTTCCCATTGTGCATAATTTTTTCAATTAAATAATGGAGGGATTCTAGTAGTATAACCTTACAATGTATTATTCATTACAAATAAACAGGATTTTAATGAACTAGAAATTTAGAACTAACAAAAATTTAAAGATCTTTAAAATAAAACTAGAATCATAGTTGAAAAATATTTTAAAAACGATTTAAAATTTTAAAAACAATAACTTGAAAAAACTCTAATACCAAATGTTGGTCAGCGTAGGACACTCAAGAGGGGGGGGGGGGGTGAATTGAGTTCTTATAAAATTTTCTTTTAAAAAGTTTATTTAAAAGGATCCCCCAGTTTAAAATAAAGCTATCCAGTTAACCAATGTAGTAAAATTATAATAGGTTGAATGTTCAAATAGTTTCTTAGAAGATTTATTAATTCACCACTATAACCATATGAGATAATGATACAACTTTTAAAACTACTATAATAATTAAAATAAGTTATAACTAATATCCAAGACTTACTATCAAAGTAAAATTTAGTTTTCTAAAAAATGAATTAAAATAGGGAAAGAATAAATTGAAAACACAGTGGATATAAAAACAAGAGGTTCAATCTCAAGAAAATAATTATTCCTCTCCACTTAGTGATCACCTTCCACCATGAATCCTATATAGATAAATATTCTGATTCACACCCTGGACCAGGGTTAACACAATAGTACAAAGACTATCCAGGTCACAAGACCTCTACCACAGTTCTTCATGAGAATAAAAACAATAGGTCACATAGGACCTCTTCCATAGTTCTACGTGCGATAAACAAGTGTAAAAAGGATTTTGTTTGAGGATATATAGTATCCTCTAGTTTATTGTAGGAGGCAGTTTTTGTTTTTAATATAGACACACACATTAATCGAAAGTTTATCTAAATACTACACAAAAGAGTAGAATCTATTAATAAGGGTTTAGAGATGCTCTAAGTGTTATTCAAATCATCTCTGGACTCTCTAATGTTTCAGAGTTGAATCTAGAGTCCTTTTTTTGAAAACATACACTGAAAATAGAGTGTCGGGGAGCACTGTGTTCTATATTCCCACTGCTCTAAATTTAGTTTATAGACATATTTATATAGCCACAGTTTATAAAAACCATGGATATATCTTGACATACACCCATATGTCATAAAATACCCATGGAACTACACCCCACCCCCACTCTTATCGTGATTCTCCACCCCCACTTCTGCCCTCATCGCTATCTCTCCTCCCCACAAGTCGGAGAACCTCATCACCCAATTCTTCCCCCAACCTCCCTCTATCCTCCTCCAATGATGTGACCACCCAACCTCCAGACGATCCTCCTCTGATGAACCGACCATCAAACCTCCCTGTGATCCTCTTCTTCCGGCGCTACTCCGACATGGCTCCACCTCCGCCTCCTCTTTCAGGCTACCCTCTTCTTTAACTCACCATTGTGTAATGTTTTTACAGTCTTCACACATTATAGGCACCCCTCCACTTCTCTGTAGTTATCCATGGCTTACACCTTTTGAGTGGCCTGAATTAAGGTGCATTAGGGTTTGTAATCTATTTCCTCCAATCTGTATTCGATTTAAGCTATTGGGGTTTCAATTAAGTCTGATTTTATCCGATACAAAGCCACATAATCATATAACATCTGAATCAGGACGGTTCTAATTCCTCACATTCCCTATGAGTTTTTCAATAGAGAAGGGTTTCTTTGATTTTAGATCCACAACCTCTCCAATTTTCATTAGTTTAGATTTATTTATTTCAATTTCTTTCCTTTTTAATTGTCACATTTTTCTTGGACATGGTTTATTTGTTTTCACTTATTTCATTAGTTATGATTTCTTTGATTTTTGTCTAATTTTTATTGGGTTTTATTATCTTATCAATGTTTGGGATTTTAAACGATAAGAATATAAGTTTTAAGTATTAAATGAAAAGTTTCATTGACTATTAGTAAAGCTAAAATCCAAAGAATAGACTATTATAACATTTGATGCTGGGTATATGATATAATTATTTCAGTCATGTGGATGATGTGATGAATTGAAACTATGATATTGGGAAGTGAAGAAGATATAGATTTGGTGATGTATTGATCAATGATCTTAATTGAATGTAATGGGTATATTAAGAAAAATAAATTATATATTTTTGATTCTCTTGAAAAATCATTAAAATAGGGAATTATATTAAAAGGTTCATATTAAAGTTTTTGTAGAAGTGATAATTTAGGATCTATAAAATAAACTGATGTTGAGCGAGATTAAATCCAAAAATGCTTGAAATAAGAAGTTATGATGATAAGATTTTAATATGTATGAATAGTCTATGGTGAGTTCTAAAAGAAAATTTCATAAATATATATTATTCATTTATTATTATTACTTTGGTTAATGTAAAATTATGTTTTATAGTGATGAATATATGAAATATCACAATATTATTGTAGTTGGTGATTAAAATTAATGTTTGGATGATTTACTAAATTGAATTTTGAGTTATTACATTTATTTTTTATAGAAAATAATTTTCCCACATAAATAAAATCCAATATGATTATAATGAGTCACATTGAACATGTATGTTCTAAAACCATGATGCGATAGACGTATAATATATTGGCACAATGAAAGGATACTACTTCATAGTAAAATTGAACATAATATAACTCTAGTTTACAAGAAAATATAAGGTGAACCTTATTTCATTAGACAATTGGAGACACAATGAATTTTCAAAAAAACAATTGTCTAAGAACCTAATAGATGATCACTATTAATAGGGCATAACAATATCATTGATTCTTTTTAATAAATTAAAAAATTTCAATTCCCAAAACACACCTTTAATAAACATTTTCATTAATATATTTACATTTAATCATAGGTTGTATTGAAATTTATGAATAAAATTTTTAATTCAATGAAAATATTAAAAATTATTGACATTTTTTCCTTTGTAATTTATAAAATAATTATTTCTACTGTATCTGATTTACTCAATTTCTCTTATTTCCTTCATGAAATGTTCTTAATGTATATCCTCTTAAAATATTTTTCTTTTCTCAATGATCTATCCACTTTCAATTTTAACATCTTCTTTAGAAAATTAACTTTCAAATAATTTTAAACATGATGTATTTTTTTGGTGCTTTCATTTAATGTATAAAATAGTGTTACGTGAACCTTGTATTCTTTACCTCTTAATATAAATGAGTATCCTCTTTACATTTTTTTGGGTTTTATTTCCTAATTATTCACAACTATTTTGGATACTTTTTTATCTGTAAATTTTCTTTTAAATATAGTGCATGCTATTTAATCTACTTTTATAATCCATTGAAGTATATGAACATGGGTCTAAAATATTTCATCTCATTATTAAGATTTACACCTCATTCCAACCTCTTTTTCCTTTGTTTTATAGATTTTAACCATTCCTAAAAACTAATTTTAGATTATTATTTATAATATATAATTTCAACTCCTTTTTATTCATTTTAATCTCCAAGATTAGATGGTTCTAAATTTAGAAATTCAATGTTCATTTCCTCATTTTCCTCTTCAATGAAAGATTTCCCAAAATCTAGAATTTCTATGTGTTTTCCTCCAAAAAATATATTCTCATGAATTTATTATGGACACACATTATTTGATCCCTTTCAAACTATAGATGACTTTATTCCTAAGGTTTTAATGGGTTCTTTATCCAAAAAATATTATAAACACCATCTTGTGGATTTTCAATTTCAATGTCCTTTCCATGGATTGTTATGATTTATAAAAAACTCCATAAGATGGGTTTTAGTTTGGATTAACATAAATTCTTTCCCCCTTTAACAATTTTATTTGATAAGTATATACGCTTGAGATTCAAAGCCATTTATACAGGCTTGGGTGTTATTATAGAGCTTGTTAATCCTCGATTCATTAATTGATAAGTTTTATTGACTAACCTTGATGTGGTCCTTGGTGATTTGGATATTTCTTATAATCTTTAGTCTATGAAGGTATTCATATAAATATGGTGTTTAGTCAATGAACCATCAATAAACATATCAGAAAAAGTTCAGAAACTAAACCAACTCTACATCTCAATGTTTATATTCTTTTTTTATTGTTGGTTATTGAGTCATGTATCATTTATCATTTTCAGTTGACACACCTATCAAATAAATATAATAAGTATCCTATTTATGACTTATTTACTGCATTATATTGATTGGTGTTGTTGGTGATCACTTCTATTTGATCTTATTTTCTCATACTAATCATGATTTTTGATTTAGTGTTAATCAATATGGATATTTTAGTTTCCATTTAGCATGTAAAGGTACTATAATTTTTACATGAATATATTCCTTGTAATCTATTGTTTGTGTGAGACTATTTTTTTTGAATCAATATGTATAGATTTCATTTTATTAGAATAAATTTCATGATTGGTATTATTCAAGTATTCATGATTCTATATTCTATTTATAGAATAATACCTATATTGTACTATTTTTTGGAAAATTAATGGATCCCATATCATGGACCCATTTGTGAACTCGAATTTCCTTTTCCCACATAGTTCTTGGTGTATTAATAGTTCATTCTATGTTTTATCTAATAAACTGATCCTAGATTATAACTATTCAATTTTATATGGTACATGAGAGAGATCTATATAGATACCCCCTCTCCTATAACAATGTGTTGATTGATTACTTTTGATACAAGTTATGTTGTGATTGTCATATCTACTATCATGGTCCTAGTGATAAATTTTAATTTTCCACCCACCCATTTAATCTATGTTTTTATTGTATCACATTGGGTCTCTTCTTATATCTCTACACTATGATAAGACTATTTTGTTTATTCCTATATATGTTCTTTATCTTCACTATTAGCATCTCATTAACACCATGTCGATTGATTCATATTCTAATGATATATGTATTGATGTTTGTTTCACATATCTTATAACTAGATATATGTTCTAATTGCATCCCTATAACATTATCAATGTATTATGTCTTAATTAATGTTATTATTTTTCAAATCAAACCTTCACTAGGATAAAAACTTCCCTCCATACTATAACTATGTGTTTTTTGATTTCTATCATCACAACATATGTAGTGATGTATGTATATCCTTTATTAGGGTATGTAGTAATTGTTATCTTTCATGCTATCCCACATTCATCCTTGGTAATAAGGCCCTTTCAAACTCTGGTTTGGGTTTTTATATGTCTATCTGTAGGTATTAAAACTTCTTTATGTTCAAGCATAATGACCATAAAATACATGATTCTACCCATTGTGGCAATCTATAGATATGTTTGGTTTTTGGTACATGTCAGTTAAAATAATCCCTTGTGGGTAAATATCCTACCTCATTTTGGTCAAAATTGTCTAAGATTTACATTCAGTATAACCATATACTAGGTTGTATGACTATAAAAATAATCCCTATTTTTTTGAATATATTTAATCATAATTCTCACGACCTCATGGTCTAAAAAAATTCCTTAGGCTCAAAATTAATCACAATGCTTGTTTAATTGAAAACCTAAAAAGGTAAACCAACGTATAATATTAGATTCATCTCACTATGAAGAAACTTAATTAGAATTAACAACATTGAAAAAGATATATAAAAGGGAATAATAAGATTTATAAAACTTATTATGATAAAAACACATAAAGGGTAACTTGTGAAAGCGTTTATCCTTTTATAGCTAAAAAAACTATTAATAGTTTTAGAAAAAAGTATCACACTCAAAATAAATTGGCAAAACACCTATGGTACTGATATCCAGACCTAATAAAATATTGGTCATTGAACACTTGGATTAACTAATCTATTGAAAATTTAGAGCAGTGGGGTGAAGGGTGGGTGTGGGGTAGGGGTAGGGGGGTGCAGGTGGGGGGGGGGGGGTGCAGGGTTGGTTGGTGTAGTAGGGTTGGGGGGGGGGGGTGATGGGGCCATAATATGGGTGCAGGGGAAGTGGATGTGAAGGTGTGGGGGGGGGGGGGAGGTGTAGGGTGTTGTGGGTGGGGGGGGGGTGCAGGGTGGAAGTGGGGGTGTAGGTGGGGGGGGGGGTGCTGGGGCAGTAGGGTGAGGGTGAAGGTGTATGGGTGGGGAGTTGCAGTGGGAGGTTTAGGGGGGGAGGTAGTGGGGGTAAAGGGTGGGTGGGGGGGGACACTTTCCACTCTAGTTTTAGAACATGTTTTTTTAAAAAGAAATTAAATATATGGTTGTTGGATCTTATTCATGCTATGTATCAATGTTATTCATGTGGGGAGGGTCTTTATACTAATGGTATATCCTTAAGGACTATACGGAGTATATATCCATTGGAATGAATATATTTATCTTATTTCCTTCTGAGGAAATCAAAAGACTGATCTTCCTAATATTATACCTCCCATACATAAGACATGGTAAGACACTCATGATACTTGAGAATTCTCATAGGGTATCTAGGGCCTCTTGGTTATCATGTCAAAAAATGTTTCTCTAATTTCAACTTAAATTCTATATAAAATATCATGGGTCCTGGTAGAAACATCAGTAGAGGATGTTCCCTTCTATTTGTTTACATGCATGATATTTCAATTAGACCATGATTAATATTATAGGCTTTCTCAGTGGTATATCTTATATTTTCTTTATTTGATATATATCCTATAATAAATTGAACTTTATATATTTTATTTGGATATATCTATTATATATACTATATAATGTGCACATTCGTTACATGTGTTGCCTCCTCTGCCTTCCTGTTTACATGTTTGCCTCTCCACACACTCCACTCTCTTCCAAATATCGATTCCATGTTACCTACACGATGCCGCCTACTCCTCCTGCACATATGTCTAATTTCATCCAAATTATTATAACCCTATAAAATCACAATGAAAATGTTTTTTTGACAACACTTCACTTATGATATGTGCTTCGGTATAAGGTTTAGTATTTGGGGATGGTTCTTTATAATATAATTTCTGGTTACTCTTATTGATTATTGTCTATACATCCTTAATTAAATTGACATTGTTCCCTGTTTCTTTTTTGAGAGTGTTACTTAATCTTCCTACTTTTGAGCATGGCCTATTTCCCTTATATTTTAACTATAGTATTCTATACAGTTTTAGAACATTCAACTGTATTGGATTTTTTGTTCTATGTTTATTTTTAATAGAAGATTTCTACTTGATGTTACTTATATTCTAATTTCTGATCAGAGTCAAGAGGGATACCACTGATTTCATTCCATATTGTGTTTACAATGTTTGATATTTTTATTTCTCAACAAAATTTCTTTCAAAGCTCATTTTTTTTTGTTTTTTTCATTTTTTTATGACACAGAAGAATTTTTATTTTCTCATGACACTAATATTCCCTTATTTTTTGCTGTTATTTTGGTTAAAGAGCTTCACCTACTATATTTAGATATTTTTTCTTTACAATGGTGTGTTTTTAAATGTTTATTGATTTAGAATTATAAATCTATATATGAGGATGCAATATATTACTTTCTATCCATAGTTTTTAAGGTGAAATAATTATGAAGACATGACATTTATAATGAAGCGATTGAGGTGGGATATCTTATTATAGGTTCAACCTTTTAAATCAATTCTGTTGTCTAGCTTATAGTTTCTAGGATAATTTTCTATTCTCGCTGATCATTCATTTGATGGTCCCAAAATTCTAGTTAATATGAAGTTTTTTGTGACAAAAACTATTGTTTAAATAATATAGTTTGTGACATGATATATGATTGTACCCTATGATAAATTCTTGTGTATGAGTTCTTCAATATTTCTTATTGAAAAAGTTATTTTATGTCACCTTTTTAACTATTTGTCTTCTGGAATTAATGTGTAGGTGTTTATTATCATTTTTGGGATTTTTATGCTATGATTTCACCATCCATCTTGATATATTTTTGCCGTAAGGATTTGTTAAGAAGGTCTATAGTAAAAATTGTTTCCCAGTGAATTTGTCTTTTAATTTAATTTTTATTCAATACAAATCACTAAGGATATTTTCCCATCAATAATTTTTTCTATATAGTTGATTAAATGTTTGAGCTTGTTTTCACCTACAAAAAATTCATTATGAATTATCTTACGGTGATAAGGGGGTGGGTGAGTGAAATAGACTAATAATGGATATGAATTACCTTAAGGTTATAGTTTAACCTTTTGGGACTCTAAGGTCACATTAAGGGTGGTGGGGATAGTTATCATGTCATCTTTATGTGGGTTGGTATTCATTTATTCTTTTACTGGCCTATTATATCTGGAAGCATAGCGATCTTTGTCCCTAGGTAAGAATTTGTATGGGTTAGATAGGGTAGAAGTGACATGGTACACTGGGTCATACCTCTATTGAGTAGACCCACCTACATTTATCTTGAATTTATGTTCAGGATCGCCCACCTCAATCGTGAGTGGTTGGATGAAAAGGGATGATTTCTCAGGGGGGAAGTTCATGTCACCTCAAACATATTCCCATGTCAGCTGTTGTTTGGTGAAGAGTTTGATAGATATCCTTTTGTAACCTTCGATATCCTAGGGAAAACATCCATTATGATGTGTATTTGGGTTTATGGATAATACATATACCATAAAATGGTATAAAATATTCCCTTTCCCTAATTGATATGTCAACAAGCATGTAGAATCATCTTTGTGGGACTCTCATGAACCAAATTCTATATCTTTGTTTGAGTGAGGGAACCTATTGGAATGGAAAATTAAATATGCACCACTCCTTGTAGTCAAATTTCTTACCCCAATCCCCATATCCATCCTGATACCTCTGATAATTTAGATTAATGACTGTGATGGAATTCACGATGGAAGTGTTTGTAGTGGAACCTTCACTGTCCACTGGTGGACTAGCCTAACAGTTTTTTTGTAACCATGAGAGTGGAAAAAATTAGATAGTATAATACTACATGTATCCTCATATATTTACATTAAGGGATGCATCTGTAAATGTGGGTGGAGTATAATTTGATTAACTCAAACCATATGGATGATCCTCAAAGTTTGAAACAACCTCAATATCTACATCTTACTAATGATGTAGACCTAGGGTCCTTATCATACTTATGAGATAAAAAATCAACTGATTTTACATCCCAAGAAATGGTGAACTCCAAAAAAACTTTACCGGGTTTCATCATATGATTCACCACTTGATTCATTTATTGAATGATATTTCACCCCCTAAAAGAAGTTGTTACGAAACACTGTCTCTCCCCTTGAGTCAAGACATGAATTGGGGTTCACCCACTAAATCATGCAAAGAACTACTCATAGAACTCACCAACCACATCTAGACCATACTGAACATGTTCTAAACTCTCATTCAAAAGACTCAACCTTGTCAAAATGTCTCACCTACCTCCAGTCATCTGATACCATAGCTTGGGTACCTTCCATCCCAGTATCTAGACCAGTCAATTGTACCCTCGAACCTTGAACTCCACCATGTTAGGTTCAACAAAACATCATGTTTAGATTTTTTTTAAAAAATTTATCAATATTATAATTACATTCTCAAACTATCTACAAGACTAGAAAAGTCCATATCCATCTTTACACTATAATTATAGTTTTACTCTGACCATTCCCTAACTAGTATCACTTAATCGATATTATTACCCACATAGAGCAATATTATAATGACCGAGTTGATACAATCCACCTTAGAACATCATTATTATTGATCCAAATGTATAAAACTACCCATGATTAAATATAATACAAATATCAACATTTCTAAACCTTGCTTGAGCCACCTAAAAAATACCTCAACACAAGTTCAATGTGAGAATTAGTTAACATTACGGTGACTCACATCACCACTTCCCAAAAAAAATGATAAACCAATATCGTATACATAATACTGACATTCCAACTCAAGGCCCATGACCTTTATATTTATTCCACAAAATTCAAATTTATCCCACTATAGTTTCATCCTAGATCTTCTAACAACTACAATCTGGGTTGGTTCCTATCTTTCGATATCTAAGGCATTCTCTCACTCCCAGAGTCATCCCACTAAGGGACTCAATGTTCCAAGAGACCCAAGGTTACCAAATTACCAAACATACACTTATAGAGTTCATAAACCTCTCTCTCTATATGAGTTATTAATATACCAATCAAATAAAAAGTAACCACCACACACTTTATCCTTTTATCATCAACTCACCTCAGGGTCATGTAACTTTCCCAGCTCAATCTCCCTTTCTCCAACCAAAAAACCACAAACATCAAGCATAACCCCATAGGTTCAAGCTTAGGTTGCACCAACCCAAATTCCACATAAGAGATAAAGAACTCACTCACATTGTATATGGATGAGGAACACTTGATTAATCTTCCATAATAGAATTTAATAGCTCAACTATTAACTTGGAAACCTAGTAAGTTTACATACCAATGTTACTTTTCAACACCACATGACTTGACTAACTCGAGCCATTTCTCACCCATATTTGGTTGATGAACCTAATAATCCATATAACCATGCTCACTGCAAATCAACTCATCTAGATAAAAGAATATCATATAGTGATTTCCTTTTACCAACATTCCTTAGGTAACCCTCACATGCCAAGGCCACTACATGATTACCCCTAACATGAGAATCGATCTGAAACTGAAAGTGTCTAACCATGTTCCACTCACCCTATACATGACCATATAATATTACCATCATCCATTTCATTATAATATACAATATTAATTAATAAGGCTATGCATCTGAATGTTAATTCTTGACAAAACTGGTCTACATACTAAAACACCTCAAGGCATCCATCTTCCCTTATTCTGATCCATTCATGGTCCATTAGAAACATAGAGAAATCGAGGCTTATACATTATTAAGGATAATTTATAGCCTTCATAATATATTAATTATAAATTATATAAACTACTCTCATAGAAGAGAATTATTCTATGCTCCAAATCCCTGAGGAAATTTTTTTTTCAGGGAAAAACCCTCCACTCGGTTACCCTTGATAGTCAAGACTCAAAGACTCACCACTATCCTAAGACAAAACTCAAACACAACTTATTTCTCCCACTTAGTGCATTAATCATAACTCTCCTAAGACACAATCCATGGTTAGAATCCCACTACTGTGTCTATACATGACATCTAACATACCAAAAACCACTATGGGGTCTCAGAAACAAGTTTTAATATAACCCATCCTACCCATTCTTAACTAGGAACAAACCATAATACCACCAACAACCCCAACACATCATGAGCAGCTGTTTCTATCTTCACCCCCTATACTTCCATTTGGAATTTCATATCCCAAGGATGGTGATATGAAGTTGAGGAAAATGTACTCTTTTATTTTTATTGTGTTGTGTGGATATTTAACAAACATGCCATAAGAAAATCTAGTATGCCTGGAATAGCCTAGTATTAGCTCCCACTGAGGTAGGTTTTCAGGATACACCTGTAATTCAACTTTATCACCCCTAGACAATATTTTATACAATGATACAAATAAATCCTCTAGTATAAATTGAGGTTCATGAGTGGATTTTTCAGCATTGCACACACACTAAACTAATGAAGAATCTTGTTATCGCCAAGAGTAAAGAAGTTTTGGGGGATGGTCTATCTCAAGTAGTCTTAATTATTTCTTCCCCAGAAACCAGTTATGGTAGTTTTTCTATTTCCTAGTTGGATACATTAAAGAATTTGATTATGAATTTTTTTGAAGAAGGATGATATGCAGTCCCAGTTATTTTTGTCCTATAATTTTATACAGGAAATATTGGGTACGAGGATGCAACGTAGGCTATAGTGTAGGCTGCAACTAGGTGGTTTTTTAGAAAATCGTGGTTATATAGCCATAGTTACAAACTCTGGCTATAGGGCTTGTATGGATGATTCTACTACCATGGTTTCAAACCATAGAAATAGGCATATTTCCAATGGCGAAACCGTGGATTTAGGGTTTTCCCTATAACCATGCCAATACCAACTATACTTTGTTAAACCATGTCTATTAACTGTAGCCACAATTTTGGGGTCTATAGCCACAGTTAAAAACTCTGGATATAGCATTAATTTGTAGTAGTGTCCATGAGGGTGAGATTTTCTTCTCTTTTAGTTTGTTTGGATGCTGCAGAGATGATGGAACTTTGATGATAAATAGTTATTTGGTCCACAGTAAGGAGGAATGAAGAATTACTCATATGTTCTTCCTTTCTATATAGTGCTTGTCGGAGGTCTGATCATATCTTCTTGTGTATGTGTGTCTATGCGTATCTGTTTGTGTGTCTCTTTCATGCGATATTATTTGTATATATATATATATATATATATATATATTCCTATAGCCCTACAATGTGCATGTTTGAGGTAGACAGAGTTACTCGTATTTCTGACAACCTTATTTAAGATGTATGAAAAAACGTATTAAATTAATCACTTGAATTAAAACACATAAAATATGTATTTTCTTAATAATTTTAAATATAATAAATTTTAAACAGTCTATCTGTGAGTCCTCAATCAGTATCTCCTTCTATTGGTGACTCATTCCATCAATGTGTGATTTTATCAGTCTTTCCATGAATCCGTAACTCATTGCATCTGTGACTCATTTTAATTGTCGGTGAGCCCTTGCATTGGTAACACAATGCATAATTATATAATTTGAATTTATGTTAGGTCATTTTATCAGTTTTTCATCTGCGTCGGTAGGTCATTTTCATCGGTTCGGTAAGTTATCTGTGTCGGTAGGTCATGTGCATCGGTAGGTCATCTGTCGGTGACTTAGTTGAACTGTCGATATCTTATCTCTTCTATCTGTGTTAGTCTGTTACACTTAGAAAATATTTTTGTTTTAACTCTATTACAATATAAATATTAACAAAATGTACTAAATTTATGTTAGATCATAGATAAACATAATTGCACATATTGAATCTTAAATAATTATTATCGAAATGTTTAGACACGATTAACAGCAGTTGACACGATTTCAGATTATTAAAACTATGAATACTAGACATGGTGTCCAACAGTATCCTATGGGCCAACACCTATAAAATAATCAATATTGGTTTGGTTTTTATGATTAGGTTTATTCTATTAGTATTCACATTTTCCAAACCTCACATGTAAAAGGATTATCACCTGAGTGTTTTATTTTAAATTTAAAACTCAATTCTTGGATCATATTATATGAATTAAAGTAAAATCATTTATTCAAAATAATTAAATAATAAATATTAAAATTATATTGATTACTTTGAAAATATACTCTTCCATGGGTGGAGTAGTCATCATAGAAATGATCGGTATATAAAAACTTTTATAAATAGTATAACCCAATTAAGTTTATAGTATTGAAGTGTATCCCAAATAAATTAATTAAAGGTGAATAAAACTAAATAAAAAAAATATAATATAAATAGATATGTTTATTAAAATAATCAAAATATACAACATGATGAAGGAGAGAACAAAATTTTGGACGAGATCCTTTCTTTAAGAGGTCTTCTAAATTAAACGGTTGTATAAATGGAGTAAAATCAAAACTTATATTATCTCAACATCCAAATTAAGGTACAACCCACACCCAATGATAAAAATACATATTTATAGTGTATAGTGGATGCTATGGTTATAAGATTTTACAAGTGTGAATGGGAAATTCCACCAAATGTTTCAATCTAATTTGTACTAATTTTTTAACCTTTGAAATGATTGATCTAGATATCCATATAGGGGAATTAGATGTTAATAATTTCATCCTCTATCTCTAGAATAAATTTTATCCCAATATAATAAAAATGAATAATATATGAACCAAAAGGTGAAGTGGTGTCCATGATAATGAGACTTTTCCAACTTTGTCTTCGTTACCCATGTTCTCCCATCAAATGAAATATTTGTAAGGTATGTTCCCAATTGAAATTTTAGAAAATATAGGGATTGATAGTTTTATTAAATTTAACTTCATGTTAAGGAACATAAAAATATTTATTTTGAAAATACAATTATGTAATTTAAAGGGTTAAAACTTGTTTTCTTTATCAAAATTTCAAAAAATGACCTAATATAAATATCTACACAATTAATCATATTTATCACACTTTTTGGAATATATATAATTTGTTATCAATAAAAAATTTAATAGAATTTTATTTTTTCAACCCTTTAATAGAATAAAAATTGAGGATGTATTTCCTTTAAACTCAAGTATAGATCCACCTCCCTCAGTCTCTCTTGGTATGTCCATCCTCTAATTTCTTGTATAATCCAAAAAAAATTATCCAAACCATGGGAATTTTTCCAAAATTATTATCTCCCTATTACTGAATGAATTCTCCTCATGGAATTTTTTAATAATGACAAAAATATTTATAAAACAGGTAAACACATTTAATAAGAGTTCTAAACCAAAAATAACATCTTGAAATTTTATAAAAATGTGTCTACATTTCCTTTTATATGTTCTTTTACTTTTAAAAATATATTTTTTAAATAAAACATTTTAAAATAATTTAAAAAAATAACTTCACTTTTATATAAAATATTACTCAAAATGAGGATTAAAAAACCATTTTCAATACCACACCCTGATAATGAAATCATTTCGAAATCTATGCACATGTAATGAAATTATTTCAGAAACCTATATACAGGTCCTTTAGTGTCAATCAATTTCTATCATGATGTGTGAACACACTTCCCATCTCAACCCATCATTATAGAATATTCATATATAGAATAATAACATAATGTTCTATAATATATTATCCAACCTCTTATTATAATCAAACCTTATTAACTTAAAGTTCACAATAAAATAGATAAATATGTTTTTATAGCAACATGTTTAGTTATAAACGTCTTCTCTCCATTCCTTATATTGAATTACCAATACTCAATACAAAACATGGCCTCTAATAACAATTTTTAACTCCCTAACCTGGATAATAAAATATCAATACTCAATCTAATAATGTCATATCACACCAAGAACACTCTCTAATCACCAATGGGTTAAATCTTGTTCCATGGATAAAATAAAACAATCAAGGAATGATTTTTTATAAAGAATAAAACTCTATAAAACTCTATAAAAATTTATTAGTTCATTTAAATAAAAAATTAAACTTTGGAGAAACCTTTAAATTTAAATACAGAGTATAGAAAAATAAAAAACTTTTTAGGGACATTTCTTTTCTTTTTTTCTAATATACTATTGATTAATCAAAAAATATTTTTATAATTTTTTTCTTGTTTTAGGTGAATTATTTAATTTCAAATAATTTTTTTAAATTTTTATAATTTAGATAAAATCAATCCTTAGTTGTTTTATTTTTTCAATTAGTACTAATTATTATCCATTAGCAATCAAAAATCATGGTTGAGGTAATACTATACCCCCAAACTAGGTTTCAGGATTTGAGTATCTGAGATGAAATGTTTCAAAATTAAGTAATGTTGTGTACGTCGTAAATTGTGCATCCCCCCAAAACTCCTCATCGATACCACATTTCCATAATTAACCTTCACAACAATTTCTATACCCTATTAACATCAAAACAATATAATAAAGGGGAATTTTTTCAAACTTTATACCAATAAATACTAACCTTATTAGGTACTTCCACAACATTCCACCTCATGATGTTAATTTTACTAAAAATAATATAATATTGATATAAATTCTGAGCTGAATATTACTACATAGTCAAAATTTTAGGCATTCCCTTGAGCATTGTTTACTACCCAAATCTTAAAACATAAAACTGAAATGATATGTTCCTAAAAATATATTTTAAATATTTAATTTAATTCTATACCCTCCTTACATGGAATTAATGATATGAATAAGTAATAAAAACACATTTTTTAATTGATAAATAACAAAACTATATAAGAATACAATTAAACAAAAGTTATATTTTAAAAAAATATCTAAAAGTAAATAACCTCTTATGAAATGAACAATATTTCTTTTTTTTTTGGAAATTAATTTGGAAATTTTGATTGAGATAGATATATTTTGGTTATGTTTTAAGTGTTAAAGGGAGATTTTATTATTGTTATAGTTATTATAAATTATATGAGAGGATATATCATGCTCAACATTAAAAAAAATGGGGCAAATAAGGTTCCCATTGAAAGGTTTATGGGATTCCATTATAAGGACGGTGAGGTTGGAAGTGACATTATAACAACTACTATTCCATCAAACTACTAATTTCTAAAAACTAGAAATATGGTGGCCATCATACTTCCAGTGGACACTAGAATTCTATTAAGGGTCAATGGTAGTTTAGTGTCCCCCTAGGTAGTTTTTAAAAATTTAATTTTATTAAATTAATTAAATTAGTTTTTAATTAAAGATGAAATCTCCCTCCCACACTATTATTTTGGCCAAATAGAGGGTATCATAGATGAACAAACCTCCCCCATCTTCCTTTTAATAATCTAATTTATCATTGGTATATTTATCTACCCATGTGATCCTATGAATTTTCTATAGTGTGTATAGAAATTCACTACACCTTTCTTATTTTTTCTCTCATTGTCACCTTATAATTTATTTAAAATGCCTATTTGTGGGGGTTTTTATAATATTTTTTTATTTTAGGAATTTAAATTTCAATCAACTAGTGATAGATGTAAATATTGCTCCATCCAATAAATTTAAGATGATCTCATTAATTTTCCTTTTATTTAGAAGCATTTTCATGTATTATATGATGGTAATATTGGTTATATAGTGCTTGTGTGAGGATGGGTAAGGTCTATTTAGACATAGATTAATGTTTCACTTTTGATGTACCTCATTTTAATTATTTTCATCCATTATGTCAATGTATAATCCATACCCATAATTGAAAATTCAAACCCTTTGGGTGCTTAGACCTTAATTGAGACTTTTATTGAATTACAAAGTTCCTTAGAGTCATTATGGATGTGAATAGACAATGTATCTAGTGTTCAGTGGTGTATTCAAACTATGATGTTTTTTATTTAACCATATTGAAAATCCAATACATATTTATTATAGTAATACAAACTTTTAGGTGTCCCCTTATCTTGGGAAAAGTCCAATATAACTTAACACGACTCAGTGGAGTAGAGTTTGAAACTCCATTAGGGGTAGTGAAGGAACTTGTAATGATGGATTCTATTAGGTGGACTAATCTTGATCACATTGATCAATTTTTTATACATTTATCACCATGTGTGATCTTGAGTATATAATGTTGAATGGATATTTGCCTATATGATAATTCCATTAGTGGGAGATAATTATGTTGATTGTTTTCTAATGAGGTACTTGAAATAGGTTTTTGAATATAATTTTTTAACCATATCACTATCGATAGGATTCTTTGAGAATGATTGAGTCTTAATTTCTTATAATAGCGATGGAAAACGAGTATCTAAGGCATGACCTTTAAATAGAGGGTGATGACTTATCTATTGTTAAATCACTATATTATATATATTTTAACATAAAATGGAGTGATACATGATTATAGAATGGAATAATATTTTAAAATTCTATTATAAAAAACATTTTTCTTATAAATGAATCAAAGGAATAATGTTTGGTTTATGTTCTTAGTTGGTTTTTCCATTTCTTCATGAAAAGTTCGATATCCAACCATGTTATTACTTCTTTAAGATGAGCATGTGTTTGTTCATACCTCATATGTTTCATGGTATGTTTTGTTGAGTTTTACATGTTATTGATCATGTCATGATTATTATATTATTTTGTTATATTAAAAGGTACTAAGAGTATGGTTACTATATATACTAACAATGTGTTTATATGTTATTATGGTATTGTTATAAATTGGTATAGTTTTAAAAAATTATATTATACATTCCCTACCACTATCTGTATTGTAGATTGTGACTTGTGAGTAATTATTGAAATGTGTAATTGTGAAAGTACATAAGTCTCTAAATGGTGATTCCTAGAGAAATTTTTTTTATACATGTTATATTTACATAGAAAAATTGTTATAGGCTACATTGTATGAAAATATATTTTAAACAATTGGTCATTGATGCTTGGAAAATGATAATAAATGGGCACTATATCTACCCATTATATACACACACACATACACACACACACACACACACACACACACACACACACTAGTGGATGCTTTTTAGTTTCCCATGTCTATATAATTATAATCCCCAAATGTGAAGTTTTTTTGAACACTCATCTTCTCATAATGAGAAGTGCTTTAATGAAATCTTTTACATTATATGAAGATTACATGGGGGGTCATTATATTGAAATTCCTTGGGAAGTGTTTTTGATCTATAAGTACTTTGTTCATTAATTTTGAGTGAGGCTCAATGTAGTATGGTGAGTTCCATTATTAGTTGATGAACATTTGAGACATTCATACTTTAAATTTTTAATTTATTATTCCCATTCTTATTATTTTTATTTTACTATTATATTTTTAATTCATTAATTTCTTGAATATTTACAAATTTTATATTTATATCACATATCATGTCATGTCAAGCATGAAATTTAACATATAATGAATTTTGTTAGAGATATAATTGGAAGAAACCTAGTGAGTTTTATAGGAATATCACTTAATATATAGTCCATTTATCTCATTTTAGGTAATATTAGTTATATTAACGGGGAAAATGGTGGGATTAATTAGATACTGTCATGGTAAGGATGTTTCATAGTTGGTTAGGTCTAAGATTTGGTGCATGGAATTTAGATTTTCTGTTTAGAACATCACCATAATTTCCTATATTTATTAAGAGTTTATTTGGTAATTATGTTTTTATAGAACTATTATTATTTATTTTTATGTATTATATGTTATATTATATAAAATTAATTTAATGAGTTATTATATGTTTTCATGGCTATACCATGTTCCAATGTTGTACAAGTCTCTTTTATTGGTATATATGTTGTATGTTTATCTAGGGTATCATGTATGACATAAAAACATGGAATATTATATTTTTTATGGATCTGATATTAAATTGTACTATAAATTTAATTATTCAAATCATTCCCTAACTATAATCAAAAGCCAGTGCAATTAGTTTTTGGCCCCTAAATATCAAGGAATTCTCTTGGGGTTAGTGATGACATAGTTTGAGTATCCGATTATAACTATTATATCTTAAGTCACATTTTATTTTTTAGCATAACATAAAAAATTTTAAATTCCATATAAATAATTTTTTATAAAAAAAATTGACCCAAGGAACTAAATATTTATACAAAACACCCATAATATTTGAAAAAATTAACTAAAAATCCCATTTCGAACCCATGATCATGAATGAAAATATGCACTAAATCTTTTTACATATCCTGTGATATGGGTTATATCATCCCCTTTGATATCTACCTTATAAAGAAATAATCTAGTGATATAAAATATCACTTATTTATTTTTTATATTTATTCTACATAACCTATCATTCATTCAGATTATACATTATTAAATGATATATTTAATGGAGTGAAATATATTATTTGAATATTTTTAGTGTTCAATGATTAATTGAAGTAATGTAGAAAATTATTTTAAAAAATATTTTTTTGGTTGAGAATTTTGAAAAATATGAAGTTAAGAAGTTTCCTTCATTGATGAATGTGGTTTATAAGGTGGGCTTCATGGATTTATTTCTTTATATGAAAGAATAGTAAATCAAGTTACAGTTTTTCATGGAACTAGAATTCATTTATTATTTTCTTAATTATGAGGATTTAATAACATATTTTTGGATAGAAGAGAACAATTCATAACATATTTTACAAATATCACATATGTTGGGCGGCCTTTGGAGGCTAGAACTCATTATCTATTTCTAAGTGATCATTTTTTAGCATACATGTTGACAATATAGTGGATAAGAGGTATGTAGTTTATATGTTCTTAATAAATTTATCATTACCTTCATATAAATAATAGTTTTTATTTGATTTTTATTTTACAATAATTTATACATATTAAATAATATTAGAAACCATCATTAGTTTTAGATCTATATCTGGTAAAGGATTGGAGGATTTTTAAAACATTGATTTTTTAATTAAAATTTCATGAGGATTGATATATACTATATTATAATATATTGATATAGTTTTCTATAGTATTTTTTAGATAAATTTCACCAATAGGATGAATCTACCATATTTAATTATATAAGATAAAACAAGTCATAATAAAATGAACATACTATGATAAGTTGTATTAATGTCTACGTCTTTATCATGTAAAGTGATATGTGATATCACAAATATATGACATTTTTTTAGTTTTAGATATATTATGTAAAGTAACTTTAGAACATGACAAATATTTTTTTCAAAGATAATATTATTATTAAAAGTTATTATATATCATGATACTTATATAAATTTTTTATTAATTCATTTATTTTAGTATTTAAATATTCATAAATAAAAATTTTTTATATTGTGAATATTTGGATTATTTAATTAATTTTTCAAAATGTATTCTAATAAATATAATTCTATGTATCTAATCATTTTCATTCTTAGTGTAATATAATATTTATTTTAATTTAACAAAAATAATTATTTATTTGTTTCAATTTCAAATAAATAATTTGTTATAATTATTTATGTTATTTGTGGTAACATGACTTATGAGAGACACTCTAACTTGTGGGTGAATTATGGTGACTAAATATTTCTATTTTTACCCATTTTAAGTCTCCCACTATATGGATATTTATCCTATATTATCAAATCCATAAATTAATACATCTATATTGTTTTGTTTTCTCATCTTTTAACACATTTTTTAATTTACCCATTCAATTTCATATTAAATACTCATTCCTATCAAACTCACTACTTATTATATGAAATTAAGCATACATGAAAAGAAATTACTCAGTTCACCCATTCTAGTCAATTATAATGAAAAATTGAAATAAATTACTATTGTTAAGTAGCATCCACTATTGTATAATTAATGATATAGTATATGGATACCTCCCAAGGATAAATCCATATGAATATGGCTTACTACCAATTAGTAATAATCCCACTTAAAATTTATGACCCACTTTATCTAAATATTATAATATGCAAACAAGTATGAAAATATGTTGTTCTAGTATAGGTGGTCTTATATAGCTCATATGACTACTTTCTCCACTCTTATATCATTCGTTATCCTATTATCCCCTATTTTTTGATACTGTGATCTCAACAAAAGATATATCATCATCATCCATTATGAGCATATTTAGATCTAAAAATATCCCACACATTATAGCCTTCCTCTTTGTATCCTTACCCATTTTATTATTTCTCTTTTCTTATATGAAATACTTAAGGCACACACTATTTCATAACATATATATTTTTAAATTATTTAAACTTCATCTAATTCTTATTTGTGTTATAGTTTAATACCCACAATAGTGGAATATTTACACATTATCATTATATTATATAGATTAATTCAACCTCATAGATTTATAAACTCTTTATCTTACGCTTATCATATTCACTACAAAATTTATGATTATTTTCTATATTCATGACACTTATAGGTTTATAAACCATATTTTCATTCAAAAAAATTTATTCTATAATGGCCCAAGATAATTATACATAGGTATTATATATTTTTTTGATTAATATTCTTCCAAATACAAAAACAAAACATGCCATAGGATTCTAAAGGTAGAGTGCCTTTGGAAAATAGGGAACACAAACAACTGGTTCACAAGTGAACTACATTTTAACCCACTTAGTTCTTTATAACTATCACCCTTCTTTGACATATGAAACATAATACCTATCATCATGTGCTGAGTAAAAGAAACATAAGAAAGCATGAGATCAGATGATCAGTATGGATAAACAAGGTAAATACATAATTATAATGTGTGAATAAGGGTATAGAACATGATAATAACACATGAAAACCATTCATTGCATATCAAAGATCAAAATCATGAGTCATGGAAAAAATATTAGAAGTTCATAAGACATAAATCATAAGAAAATCAATGAATACGAGACATGAGAGTATAATTTTGACATAAAACATGGAATTTCAGCATACATATATACATAGAAAATCATTTTCATAGTATTTAGGTCTCATTTTAAAGGCTATCATAGCGGAATGAGTTCACTACCAAAACAATCATAGTTTCCATGGTTCACTCCTAAGACGGTCATAGTGGAAAAATATCATTACTAAATAGGGTTGAGTCCACATTCAAGTCCTTTTTATCTCATGATATTTCAATCTTTACCTAATGCATTGGAGGGAGTTATAGGTACCACCCATCAATTAAATAAAAATATACATACATGTTGTATAATATTATAAAACATTAATCATATCAAAACCCATGAAATGTAATGGGTTTCATAAAACATTCATTATACCAGATCCCATGAAAATAAATGGGTTTCATGAAACATTTCAACATAACATAGCATGTGGAAAAGAAATTTGTTTCATAAGAATTTTTCATCATAAATATAAACCATCCATAGAAATAATAAAGATGTTATTATTTGATAATATCCTTATTAAAACTTAAGTTACTTAAAAGGATGTAATATTAGATGTAAAATGATTTTGAAATATCACTTGAAAAATTTCATGTAAAAAATAGCCTTCCACAATGAAAAAAACTTTTTAAATGATTTTTTTCAAAATCTTTTTATTTTAAAATAACCTTTGAAACATATAAAGAAATATTTAAAAATCATTTAAAAATTTTCTTGAGGGAGATATCCTTTGAACATTTATTTTTTAAATAAACCATATTAAAAATACTTTTATTTGAAAATAATATTTTATACTTATAATGTAATCTATAAATCATTTTATGGTCTTGACAGTGTGGAATTCCATTCATGTTGTACATGTTAAAACAAATATTCCTTCCACATTTTGGATAAAATTCAAATAGGCCTTGTTTGAAAAAAATAAATAAATAACCCATTTAAAAAACTTTGTAAAAAATCAAAAAAGGGTATAAATTGCATTAAAAATCCTTCTTATAATGTTAAAATATTTTTGAAAACATTTTTAGAAAATATGGATATGAAAGAAAAAGGGTTTTTGACCGAAGTTAAAAATAATGTTGATTATTCTTAAAAACATTCTTTTGAAATATTGAGTAAAAAAGAAAGGAAAATGTTGTAAAAACATGTATTGTAATTAAATAAATATATTATAATAAAATTATTGAGTTTATTGATAGAAAGATCATAAAATTTCATCATCAAAAGCATAAACATTAACAATCCCAATAAATGATGAGATTGTAGAAATAAATCATTACCATTTTGGTAACATTGAATCATAATCCCCATAAAAGAATAAAATTAAATGAAACATAAAATATCATGATAATAAATAAATTTTTATATTACATGTCAAAAGGGATGTATATACACTTAATAAAAGAATATTTGTTTCTTAACATAACAGATTCTCGAAAGAAGACAAATTGAGTAAACAATCCCTTACCATAAGTATCAACTTCATTCATAAACATTTAAATATACTGTATAATATATATAAGTTTATTATAAATATATTAAAAAAACATTATATCTTTTATCATACCATATATTATTTAATTATGTCCTTTTTATTGTATATTTATCAATAATTCCTTGTTAAAATCACGTTTTGTGTAATAATAGCTTCATTTTTTGTGTGTAAGTTTGGATCATTGATCCTTATACTTTTATCTTTGTTAAATCTTGAATATATTTTTAACCATGATATAAATATCATATATATTCATTATATATATTTAAATAAATCCATTAATGTTAGATATAGGAAATGAGTTACACTGTTCATGAAGATAGTAAGCCGTATGCACACATGAACTCTGTTTCCATATTCCCAATGTATCAAAAGAAAGGATGGTAAATATTATATAAATTTTAAAGAGTAATTTGATTTCATATATATATATATATCACATATATTAATTAAATATATCTTTATTACCTTCCATGTAAAGCGTTAGTGAAATATGATTTATAATGCTTCACGAGGTGGTAGTCTTTCGTATACACGAGCGATGTTATCAAATCACCATAGAATATATAGTAAAGATTAATTTTAAATAAATGATTATATAAGAATAATAATATCATAAATATCAAATATAAACAATAAATCAAGAATTATATTTATTAGTGAGAGGTGGTGATGGAAAAAGAATAACATCGGTTTGTGAGGTGGTAGTCCACCGTACACACGATCGACGGTTTGGTTTCCCATTTGAGGGAATAAGATAAAGTTGTAGGTTATTACATTAAAATAATAACATCTCAATATATTTATTATAATTATTTTTTTATGTTACCAATTTTTAATAATATTTTAAGGAGGTGTATGAAGAAATAAAATAAATATTCAAGTTTAACAATTTTACATATTCTTCAAAGATTCTATTTAGGTTTACACCCAATACCTTATTAAGTGGGTTTACCAATCCAAATAATTCCTATAAGATGTGAGTAGAGAAGTAAGTAATGTAATTTGGTAGTTATAGGATGAAATAAATTTTTTTTTAAGTCTGAAAATGAGGGGATATGTGGTGAAATTTTATAAGGGAGAGGACACACATGGATGTTTTGAAAATAATAATGTTTTCCCAAACTTTTCACATGGGAAAAAATAAAAAATGTGTCATTATCCAATATAGTATGTTATAATTTATAAATATGAGTCTCTAATGGGAATGGGACAAGTTACTATGTCATTTTATGCCAAATAGTTTTAGTTTACTCCACAATAATCACGTTTTAAACCTAACCATGGGAGTTTATTTTTCTTATTTTCACAATTAATTTATGTTAAAAATTAAATTGATATTGTTATATAATACTAATTATAAATATTTAAAATATGGAATATTTTTTTTCCAAATTCAATTCTCATAATTAGAATAATTTAATTTAAAATTAAACCCACAGAAGCGATGAAAATATGGTATTCGAAAAATAAAAGTTTCAAAAGTTTTAAAAAGTTTAATATAAAAATTGAAAATGAGATTGACTAAAATGAAGTATATTGGTTTAATTATAATAAAATATTTAAATTATTAATTTTAACACCATTTTAAAACAAAATCTAACATTATAAATTCTTTAAACGAATATGTAGTTTTTAATAAAAACTTGTATTTTTCACTTTTCAACTAAAAATTAAACTTTTCAGAAAATCCCAAATATTTACCCCCAGATAATTTTAAAAATGGGATTAAACAAAATTATTTCATTTTTTCAAATAAACATCCTTAATGTTTCAAAAATTACTTTTATTATTTTTTCAGAAAAAGAAACAAAATCATTTTTTTGAAAAAATTGAATTTTCGAAACATATAAAGACTTTACCAAATATTAAGTCCATTTTTTAATTTTTTTTTGTTTATTTAAAACCATTTTACATAAAATTTAAAATATATTTATTCATATTAATAATATAAATTTTAATTTGTAATATATATTATCCATGTTAAATTTTATTAGAAATAGTATAATACAATTTGTTAAAACTCTATGTTGTGTGTAGCACAAGTTGTAAAAGAAATTAATTTTTTCCAAGAAAACAAATATTTCATAAAACCTAGGGGTGTAACATCTTAACCCCTTAAAATTAATTTCTCCCTGAAAATTTTATCACTTTGGTACAAAAATAATGAGGAAACTTATACATCTTCACATCCGCGAGTTCCCACATAGCTTCCTCAAATTGGTGGTTTTTCCACAAGACATTGACATAGTTGGTGATATTTTTTCATAGAACTTTTTTGCTAAAATATAGAATCCAAACCAAGTAATCTTTGTAAGAAATATCTTTCTCTTTTGGTAAAAACTATGAGTTCATTTTATGTGAAGGGTTAGGTATATACTTCGTCAAGAGTGATACATGGAACATATCATGGTCTTGAGAGAGGATTTGTGGGAGTTCCAACCAATAGGCTACCATATGGATACAATAAAGTATTTCAAATGGAATTATAATCCTAAGGATTAATTAGATATTATTTAAAAATATCATTACCTTCATTTATGTAAAAATTATTTGAAAAACCTTACCAATAACTGTAAATTCTAGATCACATCAATGATTATCAACATATATTTTCTTTTGACTTTGTGTTGTTGAATGGATCTTACCTTCTCTATTATTTCTTTAGATATCTTAGGTGTAGATAAATATTATTCTCCAAATTCATCCTAGCATGTTGGATCTTTTCACTTCTTTCTATAGATGGATTCATAATGAGCCATCTGAATGCTCATGTGAAAGATATTGTTGTATGGAAACCCAACTAGAGGAAGGTTTTGATACCAAAAGCATTTTAAATAGAAAGAAAAAGATATCAATATATCCTTTTGGGTTTGAAATGTTCTATTAGAATGACCATCTGTCTGTGGATTCTACCTAGTTCTAAACCTCAATTCTATATCAAGATAATGAGGATGAATTTTCCAGAACATCAAGGTAAAACTCAAATCCTATCTTGACACAGTGGAATGTAGTACCCAATGCAAACTTAAAACTTCCTTAATGTATATATAGGAAAGATGATCCAAAGAGAAATCTTCTCTGATAGTGATGAATTATGATGAATTTGTAAGGTGATCGACTATAACCCATATATAATTGTTCCCTTTATACGTTTTGGGGGAGATAGATAAAAATTTCATGGTTATTTTCCCCATTTACATTCTAGATGGGTAATCGATGTAACATCCCGTTAATATTTTTATATCAAACATAACATCCCGACATATTTTTCAATGATATATAACCTTATAAATATATCACTTCATTCCATTCCACTAGATATAACATTTCAAATCTCTATACATTCTTTTATATCCAAGATTAATAGATGATGAATAAATGTGTGCCTCCTCTAATAGCACCTTCAAATATAGTATAAACGGAAGAAATACATGGTTCCTAACCTTATAATTCCATCCTAATAATTGTTAAAATTAGGAACATTTCTCACATTATGTTTTAGCTCTATATAATCCTTCTGGACTTTTTTAATCTTAACTTGGAAAGATGGTTGAAAATTCATTTGATAATGATAAGATTTATACCCTTACTTTATGATTTATAGATTTGTACTTTCCAAATCTAGAAATATTAGATCTTTTGTGATCCTCATCATGGATAAACTAGCATCATCCTTTTGACTCAAAGCATCATCCAACTTCTTTTCTTTTCTAGGCCGATAATGTATTGAGGAGTCATAATCATTAATTATATCTAACCATCTCTTATGGCTTATGTTAAACTCTTTATATATGAATATATAATATATACTTTGTTGATTAGTATATATACTAAAATATTACCAGAAAAGATAATTCCTCTACATCTCTATTGAAAAAATTACCACAAATAATTCAAATTCACGAGTTGAGAGTAATTTTTCTCACCAGCCTTCAATTGTCATGAGGCATAATTTATAGCCATGTAATTATGAATAATAACACATACCAATCCCTTCTTGGATGGATAAATAATTATGAAAAACACTTCTCCACTATAGGGTATTGTAATCCCATGTCCACTTACTAATCTTCTCTTCAGTTCCTTGAAATGATCTTCACATTCATATTTCCAAATAAACTCAGCTCCATTATGAGTTAACTTGGTGAGTGGATTAAATTTTCATGATAAATTTTCCACTAAAAATTGATAATATCCAACAAAACTAAGATATCTTTGGATATATTTCACTATGGTTTCTCTTGTCCAAAATTCAATAGCCCCTATTATTGATAGATCCATCGATATTCCCATTCTTGAGATTATATAACATAAAAATGAAACCTTTTGTAGACAAAATTCAAAACATATAAATTATTCATAAAAATTCTCCTTCCTCAGCTTCATTAGTAAAATTATTAGGTGTTATTAAAGCTCTTACTTAATCTTTGAAAAGATAATAATATCATCTATAAATACTAACACAAACTGATGAAGTTAATCTCTAAAGTCTCAATTCATTAAATCCATAAAGATAGTGGAAGAACTAGTAAGACCAAATTAAATCATTGTATAATAACAATTTCCATACATTCAACAAATTTTTTTATGGATTTTATCCTCCTTAATGACCCTCAATTGATGATATCTATAATGAAGGTCAATCTTATAAAAGTATTAAGATTCATACAGTTTATCAAATAGGTAATTAATATAAGGTAGATGATAATTTTTAATGAATGTGATCTTGTTCAACTATCAATAATCAATGAAATACCTCAAAAATCTCTCTCTACTTTTGAAAATTGGAACGGGTTTACCCTAAGGTCATAAACATGGATAAATGACTCCATTTTCATGATTCTCCTAGACTTTCTTCTTCAATTCCTATAACTCAATTAGAGAAATTCTATAGAATGTATTAGAAATTGGTGTGAAATCATGTATGAGTTCTATTAAATCTCCACATCACGATTCTATGGAAGAATATTCAAATATTCCAGAAAGACTCAAAAAAACTCCTAAAAAATAGGAATATCATCAATTTTGAGTTTCATCCCAACCACATGAGATAAAATCCCCTTTTATATAGGAACCAAAACACATATAGTGGATGTGATTTACATTGAATGTTCATATTTATCATCACACTGATATATGATCATAGTTTGGTTTGGATTATCAAACGTGAATTCCAAGAAAATTAATGTGGGCTTAATATAGATAAATATGATTCAAGCATAAGATTTCAATAATTGAACTATAAGATAAATGACAAGATTTCTAAGATGCACATTCCCAAAAAACTTAAATTATAGAGGAATAATATACTTTATATGTGATCGTCATACCATTATGGGTTTTTAATACTAATTATACATATATCCATGTATTTGGAATCTTGATACCTTTATAAAATTATTAATATATAAAAAATTCGTAGATCTAGAGTCAAATAATAAACTACAAGTTCTATAGTTGATGGTAAGTATACCTTTCACTACATCATTATCATAAATCTCATCAGAAATGATTATTGCATGATATTTCCTCTTGTACCTAGTCTTAAGAGGTTTATGTCATCTATCATCATCATTATCCATTGGATTTGGGTATTAGTTATCATAGTAACCATACTCCTTGAATTTGAAACACTGTAGTGTGGGTGGTGTATTTTTTAGAGCTTTATATCTAATATCATAATTAGATAACTATTTACCATCACTTTGAAATTAAATTTCCTAATGACCTTACATTACACTCTTAAAAAATTTAATATTACCATTAAGATAGTTTCCTCCATGTTTTCTACCACAGTTAAAGCATTAATGAATAATCATCTTCTTATCTCCTTGATTCTTAGTGTTTCCCTTAAACTCCATGTAACATCCCAGGTAATTAAAGAATAAAGAATTTTCATATTTATTAATATTTATGAATTAAATATTAATTTTAATTAAAAGGGGTTTCTACGTTCGATAGCGTACTCGATACGCAACGATGAGTTTCTTTGAAAACTTACGTTGCACAAAAGTAATAAAATAATATTATTTTAAATGTTAGTTAACAAGTAGCCATTGTATTGGCGGGAATGGATAGAAATAACTAAAATATGATTATATATGTTTCTAAATGTTTTTACATTTACCCAATAAAAGATAAAGGCTTAAAATACGGAAAGAGTTCAATTTTAGGCATTTATACCCTAATTTTCACTAAGGGTTCACTTATCACCTTTTGACGGTGAACCATCATTAAATATAGCTTTGATCAATCTTATAAATTCTATTGGACCAAAAATAACTCTTCTTTAGAATCGGGACATCAAAATTTACTTTGTGTAAATTTTTGGTATATTTCCGATAAAGTTCTTTTTTTTAATGAATAGTGTAAAATGTTGTATTTTAATTCAAAACCTCTTTTTAATCTAATTTATTTATATGATTAAATTATCTTTTGAATTGGTTTTAAAGTGAAATTAGAAAATATTTTTACCATTAAATCCAATAGTGGTCGTTGGAATTAATTTCACTTTGAAATCGGACCTAAACTAGTGTCAATCTTTTGATACTTATTGTTTCATAAAAACACGCTTTTTGCTCTGACAGCGGGAATTAATTATTAAATTAATTAATGTGACTTATATGTTTTTAATTTTTTAAAATAGACTTCATTTTTGAATTCGTAATATCAAATATAGCTTAGGGTGAATTTTTGGTAATTTTCTGAAAAACTTCAATTTTTGATGAATAGTGAAACCACTAAGTGGTACTTATAAAAACTGATTTTCCGTTTAAATGAAATTTTGCAATCATTGTGTTTTGATTTTCAAAAATCCGACATACATGGTTGTCATTAAGAAGTAAAATGTGGTTCAATGAGATTAAAATAATTTTTTGGTAAATAGTAACTTATTAAGTTTTTAATCGCGATTAGAGGTAATTAGTGTAGTTTAGGGTAAAAATAATGCTTTAATAAACTGAGATGAGCTTGACACATGTACTAACCCTATTGGTTGTGTCATGGCCGATCAAGACAACCCATGGGTAGATTTAGGGGACCCCATGGAGCCACTTGGGTGAGATAATGACTTTAATGCCTTTTTTTAAATAAAAGTAAAAATGACACAAACATAATATGTTTTACGAAAACAATTTTTAAATGGGGTTATAAAGATCAGATTTTTTATTATAAATATTCATTGGAAATCTAAAACTATTTCCTACATCATAGTATTTTTTTTTATAATTTTTAAACTTTAAATAAAATAAATTATTTATGACATCATTATGATGCATCGATGACTTCATTATTTAACGATTTAAATAAAATGGAAAGATAATGTAATATCTAAAACCTAAAAATGTCCAAAACCTATTGGATGGGAATATTTCTAAGCCTTATCACCTTATACACGAATTATATCAATGTGGGACCTTTTAAAACCGAAACACAGTTTCAAATAAAGTAATATTTCTTTACTTTCCAAAAGTGCCCCTCCTCTCCTCTTATAAAAGGCCCCCACCTCTACCTCATTTCACACACTCCTCAAGCCTTTTTCTCGGCCATCCCCTGCCCATTTACTCTCTCCACATCCCTATCCTCATCCTAGAGGATTCCCTTTGGGAATAATCCTTTCAAAGGAAGCCTTTAGGCTCAAATCAAAAGGAGTTATACTTTTAAAGGTAATTCATTATCTCTTGTTCATTTGTTTTATTTTGCTTCTCCAACCCCCTAAACTCTTTTTATTTACTTATTTTGTAACAACACCAGTATCTTCAATATACTAGGATGTTGTTATAAGATTTATTCGAGCTAAATTCTCACACAACTACATCAAATGGTTAAAGAACATACGGTTTCCGTGGATGGCGAAATTATGCCTCCCGAAACGATGATTGTTCAATACTCTTTTAACACCTTAAAAGGTGGACATTATGATGTAACTATTTTTATATATGATATATAATATGTTTATTATTTTCTTAATCTTATGTATTTTTCATTTATGGCATACCATTATTGTTTCCATTATGGGTAAACACGATATCTTCATTTTAGGAAGTGCGGACTACCGCCCCCTGAAAGTGATTTGATTCGTTAATAACATATGTGGGATGTGTAAAGGATAAAGTTAATGATATTATATATGTTATTATACTGTAATTATAATATACTCTTATATAATTATGATTCCATTCTATAAAATACGAAATAGAAATGAAAGTAGCGTTCATGCGTACGTACAGCTTACCGTCTCCATGAACGGTGCATTTCATTTCTTACCTCTAAATGATTATGTAATATTATAAATACATGTATATGCTGGATATATATGATATATATGATATCCAAATCAGGAATGTCATTATGGATATAAAGAACCTTTGACCACACGAAAAACATGTAATTGTAAGAAGTCCACTTTCGACTTAAGAACCAAATATTGACAAAACAAACATTATTAACTTAAATGGTTACATAATGTTTATAACATGGAAATAAGTTATATAAAAGGAATAATGAACTTTAAAAAGGTTCTTAATCAAGTATAAATTAACTCACGTTTATTATTCAGGACGTTAAAGAATGATCGAGTCAAGTCAGACCCGAGGTAAGGGACTTCGTCTCAATCTTCTTTCATTGAGGCATATTTCGTTTTATACACAACTTTATTTTATACGGTGTATAAAACCCTTTGAATTTTACTTTTATACAAAAGGAATCTTTTTCTACGAAGCGTTTTACAAAATGACAAAAAGGAATGTTTTTTTAACGTACGCGGTGACAACGACCTTTTCCACCGCCGCGAGCATTATTTGGTCTTTGGCTTGCTCAACAAACCATAATGTTTTTAAAATGATATAAATACCATATAATCTTTTATGTATTTTGGTATTGAAAATGGTTTTGATAAAGGATTCTATTATGATATATTGTGATTGAAATGTGGAAATTTTATCATTCCTTTATATTGGTTTTATGTTTTATGATTTTATATTGGTACTTGGACATTTTAACAGGAGGTTACGTTATAAACCATATGACGTGTGGTGCCGTGAATACCAGGACGGGTGGTTACGTTATAACCTCCAATGCATTGGCTATGGAAGTCGGCCGTATGGCTATTCCATTAAGTATGTATGGAAATTGGCCGTATGGCTATTCCATTAAGTGATATGTGTGGAAGTCGACCGTATGGTTATTCCACATAAGTATATTTATGTCCCAAGTTACATTTATATATGTTATGCGTTCTTTATATGGGTTTTATGGTAATCCTTTGGTTACAAAAAGGTAAGTAATGGTACTTTATTCAGTGAAGAGTTTTTACTACTTCATGATGGTGAATGTATTACTTTGATAGAGTATACATGATTTTCTTGATTTTGAAAAACTAACAGTTTTCATTCTTTTGTATCCCTTACTGAGCTTTTTATGCTCACCCCAAGTTTTTTTTTTGAAATGTTTTTCACAGGACATAATGTGGAATAAGGTCAAGGATGGGAACAAGGGAATGTCATGCTATATAAAACATGGAACTAGAAATGTTTCTTTTAAGAGTTTTTTTTATTATGGAAACTTAGTAGAAGTGACTAATTTTTAATCTTTTGAGATGTAATAGTTATGTTCTAATTCTCTAAAACTCTAAACCTGAAAAGATCCTCAACGTGAATTATTCATTTAATTCAATATTAAGTAAGGTTTAAGGCCGGGGCCTTATAGTTGGTATCAGAGGTCAGTTTAGACAACTTTAGGAGTTAGAAAAGTGTTAAATTATAATATGATTGGAATGATATAGCATTTACGGATTACCATGTTGCTTCGCCTAAGATATTTCTGTGTTCAGAATGGTTTTCCGCAGAGGAAACAAAGAAACTATGTTGGGATGACATCAGGAGGAAGACAACCTTCCAAATCAGCAACCTGAGATGGTCGGAATCGAAACTGAACAGTTTGTTGCAGTGATGGCACAATTGACTCAGGCTATAAATGGTGGTGGTATCCGTGCACGATATCAACCAGATCAACCGCAGAGAAACATATCCGTGGTGGAACATTTCATGAGGCAACATCCCCCATCATTCAGAGGATCATCTGACCCTGTGCAAGCTGAAGGGTGGATTAAAGCACTGGAGAAGATTTTTGATGTCATGGGGTGTTCAGAACATCAAAAGGTTAGTCTTGCTGTTTACCGTTTTGAAGGTGAAGTTGATCAGTGGTGGTCGATGGTGAAAAATATCAGGGATAGTGATGAGATTGAGGATCTTCACTGGGACGAATTCAAAGGTATGTTTCTTGAGAAATATTTTCCTAAGGTGGTTCGTCTTAGGATGGAAAAACAGTTCCTAGAATTGAGGCAGGAGGATGATTTAGTGGCTGCTTATGAAGCAAAGTTCACTCGATTGGCAAGGTATGCTCCAAACTTCATACGAGATCTTGATAGTAAAATAAACCGTTTTTACTCAGGGTTAAAGCCAAAGTATCGAAGTGCTTTAGCTTCTCGTGAGTTCAAAAGTTATGAAAAACTTTTTCGATGTGTGGAGAAGGTGGAAATGGAGTTTGCCGATGATCAGGTGTTCTATGACAAACAATAGAATAAGAGGTCTAGTTGGAAGGCAAAGGGGAAGAATTCATCAAAGAAGCAAGGAGGTAAGAAAACCAAATATCCATCCTGTGAGAAGTGTGGTAAAATGAATCCTGGAGAATGTTTATCCAAATCTGGTAAGTGCTTTCGGTGTGGTAAGTCTGGTCATATTGCTCGTAACTGTAAGTAAGATGATTAAGCAGGCAATGAAAAGCCAACGGTAAGATGTTTTAAGTGTAATGAAATGGGTCATTATGCAAACGAGTGTCCAACGAAGAACTCAACCGGGGTAATGCAGCCAGACTACAAGCAGAAAGGGGTGGTGAAATCCTTTGCAACAACTTCAGCAGATGTTGGGCCATCGAATGAAGTGGTATCAGTTACACTGTTTGTTTGTTCAGATTATGCCAATGTGTTGTTTGATTCAGGGTCTACACACTCTTTCATTTCTGAGAAGTTTTCTAGTAAATTGGAAATTCCATATCAAGATATGAATCTTGAACTTATGGTAAAAACACCTGGAGGGAACGTTGAGACAAAAAGGAATTATAAGAACCTTCCTATCCTTGTGTGTGGAAAGAATATACCAGCAAACCTTATTATTTTGCCTCTAGTAGAGTTTGATGTTATTTTGGGCATGGATTGGATTTCTGTTTATCATGCTAAGATAGACTGCAGAGCTAAAATGGTTTCTTTTCAGAAAGATTTTCAGTTTGTGTACAAGAATGAACCCTTGATTTTGATAACATATCAAGAAGTTGAGAAACTAGTAAAAGATGGAAATGAATGTTACCTTACACATATTGTTGAAAATAAATGAACTGTTCAGATTAATGATGTGCCAGTGGTAAATGAGTATCTTGATGTTTTTCTTGATGAGTTTCCTGGTATTATTCATGATCGGGAATTTGAATTTACTATTGACTTAGTTCCTGATTCTAAGCCAATTTCAAAACCCCCTTATCGAATGGCTCAAGTTTAACTTTTAGAGTTAAAGAAACAATTGAAGGAGTTATTAGATAAAGGTTTCATTCGACCTAGCACATCACCATGGGGTGCTCCTGTCTTGTTTGTTAAAAAGAAAGATGGATCAATGAGACTTTGCATTGATTATAGAGCCTTGAATAATATTACTGTTAAGAACAAGTATCCTTTGCCTCATATCGATGATTTGTTTGATCAGCTCCAGGGAGCTCAGTATTTTTCGAAGATTGACTTGAGGTCGGGGTACCATCAGTTGAAAGTAAAAGAAGAAGACGTTCCGAAGACTGTGTTCCGTACTAGATATGGCCATTATGAATTTTTAGTTATGCTTTTTGGGTTAACCAATGCACCTGCTGTATTCATGGACCTTATGAATAGAATTTTCCATGAGTTCTTGGATAAGTTTGTGGTTGTTTTCATCGATGATATTTTGGTGTTTTCTAAAAGTAAAGAGGAGCATGAAAGTCATTTAAGGGTTATCTTGCAAACCTTAAAAGAAAAGAAACTATTAGGAAAATTCAGCGAGTGTGAGTTTTGGTTACAACAAATTTCTTTCCTAGGTCACATTGTTTCAAAAGATGGAATAACTGTTGATCCTACTAAAACAAAAGTTGTTGAATAATGGCCAAGACCCACAAACATAACCGAGATCCGTAGTTTTATTGGTTTGGCAGGTTACTACCGAAGGTTTGTTGAAAATTTTTCACGGTTATCTAGTCCAATGACTAAGATAACTCGTAAGGGTGTTAAGTTCATCTGGACAAAAGAATGTGATGATTGTTTTCAGGAGTTGAAGAGAAGATTGGTGAATGCTCCAGTTTTGGCACTTCCTTCCAGGAATGGTGAGTTTGTTATATACAGTGATGCTTCGTTGAAGGGACTTGGTTGTGTCCTTATGCAGAATGATCAGGTAATTGCTTATGCTTCACGACAGTTGAAAACTCATGAGGTAAATTACCCTACACATGATTTGGAATTAGCTGCTGTTGTTTTTTCTTTAAAAAGTTGGAGGCATCATTTGTATGGAGTAAAGTGTGAAATATATACCGATCACAAAAGTTTAAAGTATATATTCACTCAGAAAGAATTGAACATGAGACAAAGGAGATGGGTAGAATTAATCAAGGATTATGATTATACAATTCATTACCATCCGGTAAATGAAAATAAAGTGGATGATGCTTTGAGTCGAAAAAGTAATGCTTCATTAGCAATGTTGCGTTTGGAACGTGATCCTTTGGTTAAGGATTTGATGAACTTTGGCATAGAAGTTGTTGGTACAGGATGTTCTTCGATTTTGTTTCAGGTATCAGTGAAATCTTCTCTATCAGACAGAATCAAGCAAGCACAGAAGCAAGACAGTGAGTTGCAGAAAAAGGTAGAGCTGGTTCAGAAAGGTAAGTTGCCTGAATTCAACATTGATAGTGATTGTGTTTTGAGGTTTGGGAAGAGATTATGTGTGCCTTGTGATTCACAGTTGAAGAATGAGTTGTTATGTGAGGCTCATAGTTCCCCGTTTTCAGTTCATCCTGGAAGTACTAAGATGTACAGAGATCTGCGGGAGTATTACTGGTGGGATGGAATGAAAAGAGATATTGCTGATTTTACTGTGAAGTGTTTGACTTGTCAGCAGGTTAAAGCAGAGCGGCAGTTACCTAAAGGGATGCTTCAGCCTTTACCAGTGCCAGAGTGGAAATGGGAAAACATATCCATGGACTTTGTTGTGGGATTACCGAGGACATCTCGAGGTAATAATGCAATCTGGGTTATTGTTGATCGCTTGACTAAATCTGCTCATTTCCTTTCTATACGAGATACTTTTTCCCTAGATCAACTTTCCCGTTTGTATCTTAAAGAGATAGTCAGGTTACATGGAGTTCCCCTCTCCATTTTATCTGATCGTGATCCCAGGTTCACATCTAACTTTTGTAAAGACCTTCAGAAGTCAGTGGGTACTGAATTAAATTTTAGTACAGCTTTTCATCCTCAATCAGATGGGTAGTCAGAATGAACAATTCAGACCTTGGAGGATATGCTACAAGCTTGTTCGATGGATTATCAGGGAAGTTGGGACCAACATCTTTCTTTGATTGAGTTTTCTTATAATAACATCTTTCATTCCAGTATACAGATGGCACCATTTGAGGCATTATATGGGAAGCGGTGTCGAACTCCAGCATTTTGGGATGAAGTGGGTGAAAGGAAGCTGATGGGATCAGAATTGGTAGAAGAGATGGCAGAAAAAGTTCAGTTGATTCAGAAGCACATGAGAACAGCTCAGAGCAGGCAGAAGAGTTATGCGGATAACCGGAGGAAGGATCTATCTTTCGAGGTAGGTGATCATGTTTCTCTCAAGGTTTCTCCTTGGAAAAGTGTGATGAGATTTGGTAATAAAGGAAAGCTGAGTCCAAGTTTTATTGGACCATATGAAATTCTGGAGAAAGTTGGTCAGTTGCTTATCGAGTGGCTTTACCTCCGAGTTTATCTCAGGTACACAATGTTTTTCATGTTTCAATGTTGAGGAAGTATATGCCAGATCCATCTCATGTTTTGAGTCCAGAGGTAGTTCAACTAGAGGAGAACCTATCTTATGAAGAACAACCAGTCCAGATTCTTGACCACAAGGAGCAGGTGTTACGGAATAAGGTGATTCATCAAGTAAAGGTTTTGTGGAAAAACCATGTGATTGAAGAGGTAACATGGGAATCTGAAAATGCTATGAGGGATAAATACCCCCACTTATTTTGAGAAGTGAATAAAATTGCGAGGATGCAATTCCCAAAAGGGGGGAAGGATGTAACATCCTAGGTAATTAAAGAATAAAGAATTATCATATTTATTAATATTTACGAATTAAATATTAATTTTAATTAAAATGGGTTTCTACGTTCGATAGCGTACTCGATACGCAACGATGAGTTTCTTGGAAAACTTACGTTGCACACAAGTAATAAAATAATATTATTTTAAATGTTAGTTAACAAGTAGCCGTTGTACTAGAGGGAATGGATAGAAATAACTAAAATATGATTATATATGTTTTTAAATGTTTTTACATTTACCCAATAAAAGATAAAGGCTTAAAATACGGAAAGAGTTCAATTTTAGGCATTTATAACCTAATTTTCACTAAGGGTTCACTTATCACCTTTTGACGGCGAACCGTAATTAAATATAGCTTTGATCAATCTTATAAATTCTATTGGACCAAAAATAACTCTTCTTTAGAATCGGGACATCAAAATTTACTTTGTGTAAATTTTTGGTATCTTTCCGATAAAGTTCTTTTTTTTAATGAATAGTGTAAAATGTTGTATTTTAATTCAAAACCTCTTTTTAATATAATTTATTTATATGATTAGATTATCTTTTTAATTGGGTTTAAAGTGAAATTAGAAAATATTTTTACCATTAAATCCAATAGTGGTTGTTGGAATTAATTTCACTTTGAAATCGGACTTAAACTAGTGTCAATCTTTTGATACTTATTGTTTCATAAAAACAAGCTTTTTGCTCTGACAGCGGGAATTAATTATTAAATTAATTAATGTGACTTATATGTTTTGAATTTTGTAAAATAGACTTCATTTTTGAATTCGTAATATCAAATATAGCTTAGGGTGAATTTTTGGTAATTTTTTGAAAAACATCAATTTTTGCTGAATAGTGAAACCACTAAGTGGTACTTATAAAAACTGATTTTCCGTTTAAATGAAATTTTGAAATCATTGTGTTTTGATTTTCAAAAATCCGACATACATGGTTGTCATTAAGAAGTAAAATGTGTTTCAATGAGATTAAAATAATTTTTTGGTGAATAGTAACTTATTAAGTTTTTAATCGCGATTAGAGGTAATTAGTGTAGTTTAGGGTAAAAATAATGTTTTAATAAAATGAGATGAGCTTGAAACATGTCCTAACCATATTGGTTGTGTCATGGCCGACCCAGAAAACCCATGGGTCGATTTAGGGGATCCCATGGAGCCACTTGGTTGAGATAATAACTTTAATGCCTTTTTTTTAAATAAAAGTAAAAATGACACAAACATAATATGTTTTACGAAAAAAAATTTTACATGGGGTTATAAAGATCAGATTTTTTATTATAAATATTCATTGGAAAGATAAAAATATTTTCTACAACATAGTATTTTTTTTATAATCTTTAGACTTTTAATAAAATAAATTATTTATGACATCATTATGATGCAGCGATGACTTCATAATTTAACGATTTAAATAAAATGGAAAGATAATGTAATATCTAAAACCTACACATGTACAAAACCTATTGGATGGGAATATTTCTAAGACTTATCACCTTATCCACGAATTATATCAATGTGGGAACTTTTATAACCGAAACACATTTTCAAATAAAGTAATATTTTTTTACTTTCCAAAAGTGCCCCTCCTCTCCTCTTATAAAAGGCCCCCACCTCTACCTCATTTCACACACTCCTCAAGCCTTTGGCTCGGCCATACCCTGCCCATTTAATCTCTCCACATCCCTCTCCTCATCCTAGAGGATTCCCTTTGGGAATAATCCTTTCAAAGGAAGCCTTTAGGCTCAAATAAAAAGGAGTTACACTTTTAAAGGTAATTCATTCTCTCTTGTTCATTTGTTTTATTTTGCTTCTCCAACCCCCTAAACTCTTTTTATTTAATTCTTTTGTAAAAACAACAATATATTAAATATACTAGGATGTTGTTATAAGATTTATTCGAGCTACACTCTCACACAACTACATCAAATGGTTAAAGAACATACGGTTTCCGTGGATGGAGAAATTCTGCCTCCCGAAACGATGATTGTTCAATACTCTTTTAACACCTTCAAAGGTGGCCATTATGATGTCACTATTTTTATATATGATATATAATATGTTTATTCTTTCCTTAAGCTTATGTATTTTTCATTTATGGCATACCATTATTGTTTCCATTATGGGTAAACACGATATCTTCATTTTAGGAAGTGCGGACTACCGCCCCCTGAAAGTGATTTGATTCGTTAATACCATATGTGGGATGTGTAAAGGATAAAGTTAATGATATTATATATGTTATTATACTGGAATTATAATATACTCTTATATCCTTATGATTCCATTCTATAAAATACGAAATAGAAATGAAAGTAGCGTTCATGTGTACGTACGGCTTACCGTCTCCATGAACGGTGCATTTCATTTCTTACCTCTAAATGATTATGTAATATTATAAATACATGTATATGCTGGATATATATGATATACATGATATCCAAATCAGTAATGTCATTCTGGATATAAAGAACCTTTGACCACACGAACAACATGTAATTGTAAGAAGTCCACTTTCGACTTAAGAACCAAATATTGACAAAACAAACATTATTAACTTAAATGGTTACATAATGTTTATAACATGGAAATAAGTGATATAAAAGGAATAATGAACTTTAAAAAGGATCTTAATCAAGTATAAATTAACTCAAGTTTATTATTCAGGATGTTAAAGAACGATCGAGTCAAGTCGGACCCGAGGTAAGGGACTTCGTCTCAATCTCCTTTCATTGAGGCATATTTCGTTTCATACACAACTTTATTTTATACGGTGTATAAACCCCTTTGAATTTTACTTTTATACAAAAGGAATCTTTTTCTTCGAAGCGTTTTACAAAACGACAAAAAGGAATGTTTTTTTTAACGTACGCGGTGACAACGACCTTTTCCGCCGCCGCGTGTATTATTTGGTCTTTGGCTTCCTCAACAAGCCGTAATGTTTTTAAAATGAAATAAATACCATATAATCTTTTATGTATTTTGGTATTGAAAATGGTTTTGATAAAGGATTCTATTATGATATATTGTGATTGAAATGTGGAAATTTTATCATTCCTTTATATTGGTTTTATGTTTTATGATTTTATATTGGTACTTGGACATTTTAACGGGCGGTTACGTTATAAACCATATAACGGGTGGTGCCGTGAATACCAGGACGGGTGGTTACGTTATAACCTCCAATGCATTGGGTATGGAAGTCGGCCATATGGCTATTCCATTAATTATGTATGGAAATTGGCCGTATGGCTATTCCATTAAGTGATATGTGTGGATGTCGACCGTATGGTTATTCCACTTAAGTATGTTTATGTCCCAAGTTACCTTTATATATGTTATGTGTTCTTTATATGGGTTTTATGGTAATACTTTGGTTACAAAAAGGTAAGTAATGATACTTTATTCAGTGAAGAGTTTTTACTACTTCATGAAGGTGAAGGTATTACTTTGATAGAGTATACATGGTTTACTTGATTTTGAAAAACTAACAGTTTTCATTCTTTGTGTATCCCTTACTGAGCTTTTTATGCTCACCCCAAGTTTTTTTTGAAATGTTATTCACAGGACATAATGTGGAATAAGGTCAAGGATGGGAACAAGGGAATGTCATGCTATATAAAACATGGAACTAGACATGTTTCTTTTAAGAGTTTTTTTTATTATGGAAACTTAGTAGAAGTGACTACTTTGTAATCTTTTGAGATGTAATAGTTATGTTCTAATTCTATAAAACTCTAAACCTGAAAAGATCCTCAACGTGAATTATTCATTTAATTCAATATTAAGTAAGGTTTATGGCTGGGGCCTTATACTCCATCTTTATTATCTTATTAAAACCAAGTGATTGACAGGTAACCCCAATCTCGATTTCCACCTAAAGAAAACATCTAACAATGTTTTCAGAGATACTAAAGTACCTTATGTATAACCTCCTTTAAGGACTTGGATTTAATCCACTAAAGAATTAGTAAACCTTAATATTAAGTTGGATGATAATTCTAGAAGCACACATCACAAGTCTTGTAAAATTTTCCTCACAGGAACCAATGGATTCCTCATCCCTCTTAATTATCTCATGTAATTCCTTATCCATTTTCCTATTAATAATGCAAGGGAAGTACTTAATGAAAAAGAATCTATTAAACTCATCCCAATCCATTAATTTAATTTCATCATGTTTCCTCATATTCTTGATGATATTCCACCATTTATCTGCTTCACCTTACAAATGGTAGGTAACCAAACTAAATTTTTCATGTTCTGGTCACTAGAGAATAAAAAATATATTTTCAGTGGTACTAATACATTTCTTGGTAACTAGCTAATTATAGTAAAAACTAAATTATGGTGGATGTTTCTTCATGAAGGAATCAAAAAATATTGTTCCGTCCTTGTTTTTAAGTTCAACATGATTCACAGCTTTAGAAAGTTGTGTGATCATAATAATGATATTTTTTATTCCATATCTCATAATATTTGGTTTCTTGGAAGGAAAATCATTCCACTATCTATTAAACTCGACATTAACATGATTCCTTTGAGTTATATACATTGAAAAAAAAATCATAGTGTGTGGAATAATAATCATAGTGGGAAAATACATAGTCGTGAAAAATCATTTATAATATTTCTAAAGTAGGAAACCATATTTTAAATCTACAACTCCTAAGGTTTAATCTAGGTTATTCATGGTCATAATATATTCAAATACTTCATAATGGTTCATAAAGAAAATATATATCAACCAAATCATATCCCCCAGGAGTGTCAAACAAGGTGTTCAGAAAACCCTATTGTCGTGTACCATGTAGCACTTTAGTTAAGCCTCACATAAATGTTTCTAAGTTATTTCCACTAGGTACATATGTTCTATAAGCACTCCACTTTTTACATCTAGATAGGGATGTATTTCTAGGTAAACCACATAATCTCTTACTTAAAAAGAATAAATTATAATTAGGAAAATCATAAGGGTTCTCACTAATTTTTTCTCATTATAGTTTACAATTTTTAATTAAATATATCCATTGATACCAAATATAACGGGCCAAAATTTTCATACATAGATATTATGTTTTTATGAACATTTATTACATTACACCAACACACTCTAGAGGATTATAAAGTTATAGTTCTTTTGGATCCATGGGAGCATAAACGACTAGTTCATATGTGAACTACAATGTCTCCCACATAATTCCATATGACAAGAAAAATTCTTAGAAACATTACACGTAATACCTAACCTCATAAACTGAGGAAAAACATAGTAAGGTGATCTAATATTCTCAATAAGGGTAAAATAGGGAAATATGAAAATTCAAAAAGATTATAAATTTATGTGAACATGAGAATAACATATGAAAACCATACCCTATATATAAAAGATCAAAATATTGAGTGATGGTATAAATATTGTTTTTTCATAAGAAATAAATCATAAGGAAATAAAAGAATAGGATAAAGGTGAGCATAATAATGACCTAAGAAATTGAATTATAGTATAAAAATAAGCATAGAAAATAATTTCTATATTAGGAAAATATCATTTCCAAGGCTATAATAGTAGAATGGGTTCACTACCCAAATCATTTTATTAGTCACGTTTCACTCCCAAGACTATCACAGTGGAAAAAGTCCCATATATACCTAGGTTTACTCCCTATTCTAGCCCTATTTATCTCATGATATTTCAATTATTACCTGATTCATTGGAGGGAGATATAGGTCCCACCCATCACATAATGATAAAATACATATGTTTTCCAAAATATCATAAAATATTCATAATATAAAAACCCATTAAAAGAAATGAGTTTCATAAATCATTCACTATTTTAGAACCCTTTCAAATAAATGGGTTTCATGAAATAGTTCATAATAAAATCACCCATGGAAAAGAAATGTGTTTTATAATTTTTTTTCATTATAAATATAAACTATATAGAGAAATAATAAATATCGAATCATTGGATCATATCCCTAGTAAATCTTAAGTTTAATCAAATGATATAGTCTTAAATGGAAAATTATTTTGAAAGATCACTGGGAACATTTCATGAGTAAAATATCCATTCCAATTTTAAAAACACTTTTTTTCAAAATCCTTTAATTTGAAAATAAACTTAAAAAATTAGAAAAAAATATTTTAAATTAATTTAAAAAATTTCTTGAGGAAATTATCCTTTTAAATCTAAAAAACATCTTTTTAAAATATTAAAATTTTAAAAAACATTTTATTTCAAAATTAACTTTGAAACTTATAACTTAATTTTTAAAATATTGGAAGGTTTTGACGGAATGAAATTCCATTGAACCTGAAGAAATTAAAATAATGATTTCTTTCACATTTTTGGTAAAACAAAAACATGCCTTGTTTAGAAAATAGAGATGAATATTCCTTTTAAAAACATTATTAAAAATTAAAAAAGTGTTAAAAATTTCTCTAATAAATCATTTTTATAATGTGAAAAAGTCAATTTTTTTTCAAAAACATGGATATGGAAGAAAAATGGTTTTTGACCGAACAGAGAAATAAAGTTGATTTTTATTAAAAATATAATTTTGAACACTTAAGTACATAAATAGAGGGAAATGACTTTAAAATAACTATTCATATGAAATAAATAGTGGAGAATAAAATTCATTATTTTATTGTAACATTTATCATAGTATTTCATTATTGGGAGAAAAAATATTAAGAATTATGATAAATAATGAGATTGTGTCATAAAAACATTAATAATTTGGTAACATTGAATCGTAATCCCCATGAATAAATAACATTAGATGAAACCTAAAATATCATGGGAATAAATTAATTCATGATATTACATATCAAAGGGTCTGTATATACATATCATAAAATAATATAGCTGCATAACATAACATATGTCCAAATGAAGAAAAATTAAGACAAAAATCAGTTACCTTAAGTCTCGACATCCTCCTTACATGTTCACACTTCATTTATAATAAATATAATTTTATTAAAAATATATTAAAGAAAAAAAATTATGTGTTTCATACCATATATGATTTACTTTTGACTTTTTTTACCCATTTAACAATAATTCCTTGTTAAAATTATATTTTGGGCAATAAGTGCTTCATTTTTCATGTTTGTTTTGGTTTGGTATCTTTGATCCTTTTATTTTTATAATTGTTTCATAAGATCAAGAATTTTAAAAATTATATAAATATATTATATATTTATTATATATGTATTTATTTTAATACATTAAATTTAGATATAGAAAATTAGTTACACAGTTTATGGAGATTGTAAGTCGTACGAACACATGAATGCTATTTCCATTTTATAAAGGGATCAATATAAAGGATATTAAATAATATATATCCTTCTTAGATTTATTATTATGTCTTATATATGACATATATTCATTATATTTATCCATATTACCTTCAATGTAAATCATTAGTGAAAACTGAATCTCATCGGTTCGTGAGTCGGTAGTCCACCGTACACATGAGTGGCATTATCGTATCCCCCAAAATGGAAATTAAGAAGTAATATGTGATATAATGATTATATAATAATAATAATATCATAAATATCATATATAAACAAAAAATAAATCATTATATTCAGCTTTGAGAGGTGGCGATTAAAAATGAATAACATCTCTTCTCAAGGTGGTAGTTTACCGTAAAAATGATCGATGGTTTCATTTCCCATTTGAGGGAATAAGATTAATATATAGGTTATTAAATTGACATAATAACATCAAATTATATGTAATATAATGATTATATTATATTAACATTGTTTAATAATATTTTTATATGGAGGAGGATGAAATAAAGAAAAAAATGAAAGTTTAATAATTTTACCGCTTCTTCAGAGAGTCATTTTATGATTATATATAAATCATTATTAAGATGGGTTAATAATAAAAATAATTACTCTAAGATTATATGAGAAAATTAAATAATGTAATTGGATATGACTTATCTAAACCAAAGTGTTTTTGAAATTTGAATAGGAGAAGAGAGGGAGTGGCCTTTTATAAGTGGGGGATAAGACACACATGGAAATTTTTGAAATAAATAAAGAGTAACCTTGTTTCTAATAAGATAAAAGGATAAAAATGGGTAATATTATAATATTAGAGGATATAAGGTCAATATATGGATATAAAGAGGTTTTCATAAAATTTTTAGGTCATTTTACCTATTAACGTTTTAATTTATCCATAGGTAAACCTGTTTTATCCTTAACTGTGGTAATTAATTTTTACACATTTCATTATTAATTATGGTAAACAATTAATTATTAATTACTATGTAATATTAATTATAATTATTCTAGATATGTAATTAATTTTTCTAAATTTAATTCATTAAAGTGGTAGAATTAAATTTAAAATTAAACCCACAGAGGTGACGAAAGAACAATTTTCCATGGAGAAAAGTTTTAAAAGTGTAACAATTTTTTATATCAAAATTAAATATTAAATTGATTAAAATTACCTATATTGTATTAATTATAATATAATAGGACTAATATTACCTTTAAAACCATTTTAAAAAAAATTTAATCTTGTAAATTTTCTAAACAAAAAATGAATTTCCCAATAAAAACAAGTATTTTTCATTATTCATCGAGAAATTAATCTTTCTAGAAAGATATAAAAAACTCATACCAAAAAAATATTTACCGGATGACTCCAAAAAATTAATTCAATTTTTTAAATAAATTTTATAAATTTTTTAATAATTTTATTTATTATTTTTTAATAAAATGTAGTAAAATCATTTTTTGAGAAAATAAATTTTTTGAAACATATAATGTCTTTACCATAAATTTATTTCTTTTTTATCAGTATGTTTTATTTATATAAAACCATTATAAATAATATTTTAAATTTTATTATTACAATTCAAACCTCCATATTTAATTTATAGTTCATGATGACCATGTTAAATAATAATATTAATAGTATAATGTGGTTTGTTAGAACATAGTGTTGAGTATAGAACAAACTATCGAAGAAATTATATTTATTCATGCAAAAAAATATTTCACTAAATTTTATGGTGTTACATATTATCTATGATAATTATATCCAATACTTATACTCCATAATTTCAATATTTAACAATAATTCTTTTCACCATGAATGTGTGTCATATGTCCATATATCCAATAATAGGATTTGGAATTTCCTCTAAAAAAATCAAAATCATAGGATAAAATACTTTTTTGTATGGGTTCATAACTTTTTATTTATACTTTTAATAAAGACTCCCATGATTATTCAATTCTCAAGATTATCTTATGAGGTCCATTGGTTTCTTATACATTCATTTAGTATCACTGGATCAAGAATGAGTGTAAGCACACATTTAGAGTCCTCTAAAACTTTTTACATCAGTTTTAACTAAAAAAATGTTTATATAACCAGTTGTGATATATGTATATTCATATAATAGATCATGTTATTACTATTCAAATACATTAATTAAATTTCTATTCATGATATATATCACTGCCTATGATATCTTTTACCATTATGTGCAATATATTGTCTTATTTTATCATGGATTCTATTTTGTGTATATCACTTTCAAAATCTTTATATGTTATCTTCTATGATATACATCATATTAATTGTTAAAAAAAGTATAATATTAAGTCACTTATAGGTATATATCTGAACCAGTTCCTTTGATATGCCTACATTTATATAAATTATCTTATTTTCTTTTATATATTATATGGTGATATGCTAGTTATTTTTATACAACTTAGTTCACTATCAAATGTCTAATAATAATTTTTTTTATAATTTGGTTTCCGTACATGGTATCCCTTAAAACCATGTTTTGAACTAAACCATGTATATGATATCTCCATATCAATGGTTACAATATTTCCACAACCTATGTTTCTTAATTTTTTCAATCTATAGTTAATTCACTTCTTGTATTTGTTTCATATCATTATACATGATATGACTAAACTTTTATGACATACTTATCATGTAAAAATATATCATAACGTGAATCCTTTTTTTTATTTGTGATGTTCCCATTACAAACTAATTATAATCATTTTGTAATCTCATTAAAAACATTCCCATGATTCCTTTATATCAAAATACTCCCTGAATTTCTCTATAACTCTCTATAAATCATACTAAAATATCCATTAATGATCCAAAATCAATTAACTATGGAATATAAATCAATTATGTTCATAAAATTTTATTTATCATATGATATTCTCCAACTTTGAAATGAACTATACCTCATCCATTGAAATATTATACATTTATTACTTTAATCACATGTTGTGATATGATTATACCACTTATTGTAATAAAATTCTCATCATACTTTCTAGAATAATGTATACTATAATATTTTATTCTCTTTCAATTAAATGTGTCATATCTTGTGATTATTATTATCAATACATGACCGATCAGTCTAGGTGTATAATAATGACAGGTCTTGGCCCCTGATATATGTATATCCTTTTTAGTGAAAATTACTTTAGGAAATGATATCTCATATAATAAATTTTGAAATACATCATTGAAAAATATTTATCTCTTTTCTAGGCTTGTTATAATCAAAGTTTCTTTGAATCAACCCTATTTCAACCAGTTACTCCTCTAGTTACATGTTGTTATATAAATCATAATGTAATTATTTTATTATATAGAAAAAATTTATCCCATGATATAAATTTATAACTTTCTTTGATATAACACATACTCATCACCTCTATCTTCACGATACCTTTTCCAATATTCTTAAATATATCATAATTACTTATAAATTCCACACAAAATGCTATAAAACATACACTCTATAAACCACTTGAAAATCAGGATTTATAAGTAAACCAACATTATAATAATCCTCTATATATTTAATCGATGACCATTACTTTAAATAATATAATGATATATAAGAATATTGAATGGTAGTTAAAGATAATTATTTATTCCAAATATGGTCTATGTGACTCCACCAACCTTGATTTTCTACATTTTATTTATTATATGAAAATCTCGAGCCTTTATGATGATTTCATCACTTCATCTTCCAATATATCCCATAACATGACCATTCTTTATCACTTTATAACACATTTATACCATATATTATTTCACTATTTGGAAAAAAATTCAACCAAAATAAACATAAATCAAAGAGTTCTGACAATATATCCTCATTTGGTATTTTTTTAACTAGAAAACAATCGACCTCCCCCTTTGAAACTTAAATACAAAAAATTCAGATATCAAATATTTTATTTCATTAATCACATATTATTGGAATTTTATTCCTTATATATAGATATATAATGATATATCCATAATAAATTAAAAACGTAACCTTTTATCTTGGACTACCCGAGTCATGTATCATTGTAGGAAACAAGTGATTAATCCAGTAATCCAAAAATTTATTTTTAAAACTTATACACACTTCTACCTGACATAAATCTTCGAAATAATTTCAATATCTCATTAACCTCATTTTTATTCCCCTAATTATTGGGACCACCTTGATTTCTTTATCACACTTTTAATAAATATTTTATATTTAAACATTTATCATAATGAAAGAATGAAGTATATTAAATATTCATAAAAAATAAAAATCTTTTACTTTTAATTGAAAATGAGTATCTTTATATTAAAGAATATCCTTGTAAAGATTATTATAATCTCTACTAATTATACTTTTTTCTTTGATTCTAATATAAAAATATATATATTATATATAAACCAAATAAATTCTAATATGTCTAGTTTAGTAGAGATAAATATTAATGTTTTTTATGTCGCAATATAGTTATCATATTTCAAGGTTTCCACCTCAATTGTAAAGATATAGATTAATATGAAATTATATGAGGTTGTAAAGGGGAAATATATATCCATACCTCATTAGTTTTAGAAAGGTGGTTGACACCCTTTACTCTACAAGGATTTATCTTTCACCTTTGGATATTAAAACTTTTTATTAGTGTGTAATTTAGTTCTGTGCCACTCAAACATACAAAACATGATTTTTTTATTTAGTTATTATTTTGACCCAACATTCATTTTGTGATCTATAATCATAGTTATATGGACTATTTACAGTTCCACTTATAAAAATTTCTTCTATTTTATAACCTTTTCATAGAACACAACTTAATCAAAATTTATACTTTGTTACAATCAAATTATATTACAGTTATTTTTATATATTTCTCACATAAATGAGGGATCCTTTTCATTCTTATTCATTATCATTTTCTCCACCATGGAATCGAATTTATTATAGTATGTCATTTGAAACATTTATTTATAACCCACTATTTTATCTTCCTATATAAATTTCTTTAGTTTTGTTTAAAAAATTATAGTATTTTCATATATTCAATACATACATTCCCTTTTTTTCTTATTATAGGATATTTTTATTAAGTGGCTAGATTCATTATAAAAATAGTAATATATTTATAATATTATTTTACTAATAAATTGAATTTATAACTTATGATAACCTATTCTCTATTATATTTATTTTGATATTTGTTGTGTGCATCCGTTGAATTTTTCCAGCAACTCTTATTACTAAAATAATTAGAATGCAAATTAGAACAAACAAACATTTTAGTATGATATATATAACTTCCATATTATAGTCTATAGTATGATCCTAGTATGTAATATATCATATATCCAAAAGCTTTTTTCAACTTCATGGAATATAAAAAATAACTCAATGTATTTCCATGAATTATATAAAATAAAATATAGTTCCATATATCCTTTAATGTATCCATATACAAGATTCAATCAGTAATAAATATTACTTCCCACCCATGGGATATACCGATAATAAAACCTTCAATAAAACACCATGTTTACAATGTGATAGCTCATTACCTCATGAAATAGGATCTCTAAAATACTGACTTGACAAGATCACACCTTGATATTACCAGCATCAAATCTCAAAACCACCATCATCCTCAAAGTTTCAATGTATGCACTATAAAATGAACCTATATGGAATGATTTTATAATATAGTATCAGATCCACCAACCCTCATCTATGGAAAGTGAACAATAATTAATAATTAAGCAAAGATAAAAAAAGGAATAGTAGAACCATAAAACAAAAACAATAAAAAAACTGATACTCCTTATCTTTTTCAGCCGACAATACCTCCCCAAGGCCCATATCGAACATTCAATACTTGATTCAAATGTGAATGGGAACTTTAAAACAAATTCAACCATCTCTATGATGCCAAATCTTCTAATAATAAGAATAAATAACTATCTTATTGCCAAGAAATGGAGATACAATAAATTAGACATCAAAAGGGATTTACATCCAATCTATCTGTAGACTATAATCGTAATTTATCATGGAATTAATATATAAAAAATAGTTAAAGAACAAACCAGATCAGGGAAATAAATAAAAAACAAGAATTTACCATCATGATACCCAATATTGATTTTTTTATTTTTTTAAAATATTTAATTTTTTATGTTTTAAAATGGGGAAGGAATTTTTTGGGAAACCAACATTTCAATATGGGAAGGAATTTACATTTTTTTTACTATCAAACATGTATGTTTTTGTAACTCCCTAATATTTTGGATTTTTTTTATAAATAATACTGCATCAATATATTATTTTGCATACAACATCGATCTAAAATGAGTCAAGAAATATTAGATTACTATTATGATAAATATTATAATAAAAATAAAACATATTGTAATTAAAATTATATTAATCAACTAAAATTTTTTACATTTAGAGGAGAAATAATTAATATGATTTAATATTAAAATATTGTTCTTTCTTAAATAACTATTTTTATAGTGTTGTGAATTTTTCCATAATTTATTAAATATTCCACTTTTAAATATTATTTTGTTAATATATAATATTTCAATATATAAATTAATATATTAACATTTTTAAGTTAGGATTTAGAATGAAATAGTACTAATAATACATAATGTCAAAACATCCATTTTCGATAAGTGTTGTTTTTATTTATATTTTTTATTTTAATTTAATTATTAAATTTAAAAATATACAATTTATTTTTTTTAAATGAAATTAATTTTTGAATTTATAATTTTAAATCTAGTTTAGAAATGTTTTTTTCATATTTTTCAGTAATAATTTATTTTTAGGTGAATAGTGAAAATATTTTTTTTACTAAAATTGTAGCATTTATGGAAATTTTATGAAGTCAGTATAAATTAAAAACTCAAAAATAATTTTTAAAAGAAAATATTTATTAAATGAGTAAAACTATATATTAAAAAAATTATTCTTAATTTGAGAAACATATGTTAAAAATTTTATGATCCTACGTAATATTTTCCAATAAAATTAACTATTTTTGATCTTATTTAAATTAAATATTAATTTCAAAAAATTATGTTTTATTTATTTTGAAAGCCACATAAAATTTATTTTTATCATAATAATCCAAATTATGTAATAAAAATAAAAAATGATAATTTTATACTACATGTTAATTTTATGCACAAAAATATACTTTTTCCAAAAAAAAGATTCTAATGTGTTAAACAGGTTAATATTAAAATTAATTTTTTTTGAAACATCTATTTTTTTTATAAAATGTATTTCATATTTTAAATATTTATTTCCAAATTATTTTGAAATGACCATTTTAGTTTTATGCATAAAAAATTAATTACTTAGTTAATAACTAGTTACTCTGGTTTAAACAAATAGGGTAAAAACTGTCAACTAAAGGGATAAAATTATTAACATGTTAAAAACATGTTTATAATTGGTTGTTTTATGTGTATATATATAAAATATTATCTCTACCATATTTTGTTCCATTTTGGTATCTTATTCACATGTGAAACATGTGCTCTCTTTTTATTAAGTTGTAATATTTTCAAAAATATCATTCTCACCACTTATAATAGGGACCTCCCTCCCCCTTCAATACCACTCACAGATTTCGGTTTTATATTTAAATTATACCATTTTTAACTTTCGTTATAATAATATTTTAGTTTATTTAGCTTATGGTCATAATAATTTTACATAATCCCTTATTTTCCAAGGAGTCCTCTAAGGTAAAACTTAAGTCCTCAACTTGAGTACTAATTTTTATGTAACCTTTTTAATTTTATATCATACATTACCAAATATTATTTCTAATTCCTATATTATTACATCATTTTTTGTTGTATAATAAATTATATTAGGATAAGGGAATAACTATTAACCACCTTTCCCTTTTTCAATTAATAAAAATGAAAATTTCATTTGGGCATGTCCAGACTACCGCCTCTATAAAGTAACATATCTCGTTTTCCATAAAATTTATTTATTATTTATAAAAATATAGTAAAATATTATTAAATAACACAAAAATATATAAATGTGAAAATTATTATTATTTAATATTTATATTTGTAACACCCCAACATTTTTGTATTTATTTTTTGAATAAATTTAATTTATTCAATAGCTTTCGTTACACACAACACTAATTCTTAATAATCCAACATATACTATTAATATTATTATTTTAAATGATTATTATAAATGATCCATTAAAAATAATGGTATGAATATTAATAATCACATTTTAAAAATTATTTATAATTTATTTAGATAATGAAAATATATTGATAAATAAGTACTTAAGTTTTAGTATTGTTTATATACGCTTCAAAAATAAATTTATTCTCAATTTTTTTTATTAATTTTTGATGAAGAAATAATAAAATTATATTTTTCCAAATTTATAATATTTAATTGAAAAAATAAAATTTATTTAAAAAAAAACATGTTAAAATTAGCTTAGACGGATTTTTTAGAACTTTATGAAAATAGGTATTTTTATATGAATAGTGAAAAGTTCAGTTTTTTATTAAAAACTATCTTTTTGTTTATAAAATTAACAATTTTGTCTTTTAATATGTTTTTATAAGTAAAATTTTTTCAATTATATAATTCTTATTAATCCAATTTAGTTCATTGAAAATAGTTTTGTTTTCAATTTTGGTATAGAAAATTTGTGCATTGATGAAAATGTTTTATTTAGAAACCAATTTTCTCATCACGTCTGTGATTTCAATTTTAAATTAAATTATACCACTAAGATGAACTGAATTTAAAAAAATTTATTCCATGTTTTTAATCATAATAATAATTATTATATCATAATGTTAACTTAATTTTGGGTCATAATGAATAGTCAAATTGTAAAAATTAATTATCACCATTAAGTTTAAAATGAGTTTACTGATGGTTAAAATAAAAATATAACGGTATATTAGGTAATGAAAATTTCACAAATCATTTTCTATTTCAATATTTAACCTTATAATATTTTATATTCTAATATATGGTCATTTTTAATCATTTATAATGGGAATGAATTTATCATTTTGGATTGTTTTGGGAAATTTTCTGGTAGTTTCCAAGTGGGTTCCTTTCCCCACTTATAAAAGGACATCACATCTACAATACTTCCAAAAATAAAATTTCCTTTTACAATTTCCAATACTACCCAATTTGTTTTACATATTATCCCACATCATAGAGTCCTTGTTCTGATTAGGTAAACCTCCTAATAGGGGTTTAGGTATAATCCTAAAGAGGCTCTTGGAAGAAGAGGTATAACTATTAGCCTTGCATTATAGTTTCATTTATTCTTCCAAATCATTAAAATATAATTCAACCATAAAGATATAATAAAATAATTATCTCTAATATACTTAGATTTCATAATTTTAGTAAAAAGATCTATATCCATCTCCTCTTCCATGCAATGGGAAATGAAACCACTAATCATGTGTACGATAGAATACCGCCTCACAAACCGATGAAATTATTTTTCCAATACCTCATATTAGAGATGAATATAATGGTGGATTGAACTATATATATGATCTTTTTGAAATAATTATATTTTTGGAATTATATTATCACATCCACCATCTTTCCTTATGATCCATTAAAAATTGATAACGTCGCTCGTGCGTACATGTGGATTACTGCCTCCACGAAGTAATATGGTACGTTTTTTCATTTTACCTTAACATGGATGGTAATAATGATACATTTTAAAAAAATAAAAAATTAATATTATATAATAATTACTCTATAAATATTATTTAATATTTAAAATTCATTTATTCCATCTATCGATAAAATTGACACAATGTTTAGACGTACGTACGATCTACTGCCTCCATGAACGTTTTGATTAATTTTATAACTCTAGAATTTATGGATAACTATAAATAAATATATAATTAATTTATATGATATTTATATCATTTATAAAATTCTTGGTATGATGAAACTATGATCAATGTAAAGTGACCAAAAATAACAAACTGAAACATACATGAAAAACAAAGCAGTTACTACTCGAAATAATGATATTAATAAAGAATTTTTAGTGAATGGGTGATAAAAGGATAAAATTAAATAATATATGGTATGATATAAATTAATATTTTTATATAATATATTTATAATAAACCTATAACTATTAAACATTATGTTTGAACATGTATGAATAAACTGAAGACTTGAGGTAATGGATTTTCATTTCACTTTTATTTTCATGGGAGGAATACTATATTCACCAATTTTTTCTTTAGTTTGGTTTATATAATTAACATTAGTATATTTTATGATTATTATCTTGAAAATTATGGGGTATACAGATCCATATAAGTTTATTTCTTCTTGATTATTATGATTAAAAGTTACCAAAGTAGTAAAGGTTTTGTATACAATCTCATTGTTTAGAAAGATTATTTATGATTATGATTATAATGATGAAATATTATGATCTAACTATCAAGAAATAAATAAGTTTTCATAAAATATAGTTAAATATGTAAATTAAATGATTTACATTAATTTTTATCTCTTTATTTAACCATTATTTGAAAATTTTGTTTTTAAGGAAACCAAACATCATCTCTCTGTTCGGTCGAAGACACTTTTTCTATTATATCCTTGTTTTCTAAAAATTTAAAGAAGTTTTTTTAATATCCTAATATGATGGATTAATTTAATTTTTTATATATGTTATATTTCTTATAAAATGGTTTAAAATTAATCTTATTTTGATTTTCCAAATGAGGTACTTTTGACTTTTTACCAAAAATGTGTAATGAATATTAGTTTTAACTTGCATGACATGAAAAAATATAATAACATAATAAACAATAAATGTTTTTATGCTTCCTGTATAAGTATTAAATTTTATTTTAAGAGAAAATATTTCCTTAATATTTTGGAAATTTTTATATTTTAAATAACTGATTTCAAAATGGATAGGATATTTTCCTCAAAAATTTTTTAATGAAATTTTTATGAAATTTCTATCCATAAATGAGAAAAATATTGATATTTCTTATTCCTTAATGAGATATGATAAAATTATTCCATCCCTAAGATATCCTAATATGTTTTATGTTCATTATGACAAAATGTTTATGAGACTTGTTCCTCTTCCATGGGATATTCTATTATGTAAGGATGAAATGTTTATGAAATCAGTTTTTTCTCCACATGATGTTCTATAATAAATTTTTTATGAAACCCATTTATTTTCATGGGTTTTTATATGAAGAATTTTTTATGATCTTGTAGAAAAAATATGTATTATTTTAATTATGTGATGTGTAAGACCTATTTCTTCCTCCAGTTAATTGGGTATTGAATACTATTCTATGTTTTCAAAGGGTATACAGGAAAGTATCCCAATACTGAAAAAGAGGGTACCTGGGATGTTATCCAAATCCCAAAAAGAGGGTTCACATGAAGTTATCCTGATCCCAAAAAATATGGTACACAGGAGGTCATCCTATTATTAAAATAGGTCCCTTGATAGGTTATCAAAATCCAAAAAGAGGGTATAGGGGAGGTTGTCACATTCCCAAAAAAGGCATATGGGTGGTTAGCCAAAGACTAACATGTTATGAATATCTTGGTGAGTAACCTAGAAATGAGATTTTATATGATTATGTGTATGTAACTAATCTATGTGTCATGAAAATGGTATACTATCATAGATTATTTTCTTTGATCCCTTTATGATCCATATCTTATAAACTCCCATGATTTATGACAATAATCATGTTTAAAATCAATGATATGCAAGTTATGGTTTTCAAATGTTATTCTCATTTTCTCATAACCTTATTTTTATATCATGTTTATATCTTTCTTGTTTACCCTTACTAAGAATCTGAACTCACCCATTCTAATGTTTCCCTTTCCCATGTTATTAAGAAGGGTATTATGTATGATATGTATAATAAGGTTTCTATTTATGATGAACTTTGTGGGAGATGATGTATTTCAAATATTAAATTGTTATTTTGGTATCCCATTTTATAAAGGTACTAAATCCTTACTATCTTAAGTCATGTTTTATATAATTAAATGAATATACACGTTTTAAGATGTAATATATATGTTTGGAAAGCCTATGTTTATATAGTTGGTTTAAGAGGAACTATTTGGTTACCCTTGGGAAAATAGGATGAAAAAATATTAGCGAGACCCTAAGGGATATGTTTAAGATAAGTCCAAAGATAATTTAAGTATAGTAAAATATCCTATAATTCTGTTAAAATATAGAGTGAGTGGATTATGATAAATTAAATCCTTGTTTAGATGCTAAAACTTCATGTGGCTCTGGAACTGTCATACCTTGAAGCAATAGATCCAAAATGGCACAGTGACATGGGCTCGATGAACACCTGGTGCACAAAAATGGTCCTTTCTGAACACCTAGTTTTATAATTCTAAGGGACATACTTGGTAAATTCACTATATCTTTATAGATAATCATGAAGGATTTGAATATTGACCCTACATAAACTAGGTTAAGAATTAGGTGTTATAGATTGAAAATAATGTGTTCTTATTTAGACATCATATAACTTATTTTTCTTGATTATATGGTTCCCAACTATGATTATTGTTTATTACACTATTATTTTTGATTTTATTCAACATAGTAAACCTAAAGGAACCGTGTTAATGATGAATGAAACAAAAAATTAAATGGGTTTTCTTCAAGTGTAACCAAATTGAATGGGATCTGGAATGAAAAATATTTTTACTATGCTCACACAACTTTCTTAGGCTATAGATCATGTTGAACTTCCAAACAAGAAAAATAGGGAACAACATTATTTTGAGTCCTTCACAAGGAAAATACCACCTTATTTTAGGGGATCTGTTGATCCACTTGTTTCTGAACAATAGATAAGTACCACTAGAAAGCTATTTTCCATTATCCAGTGTTTGGAGCACGAAAAATTAATTTTTACAATCTATCATTTAGAAGGTGAATCATATCAATGGTGGAATCATATCAAGAACATAATAATATATAAAGAAATCAAATCAATGTAGTGGGATGAGTTTAAGAGATTAGTTTTCAATAAATAATTTTCTTTCATGAATTATATAAAATAGATAAGGGATTACTTGAGATAAAAAATAAGGATAATGAATCTGTTGGTACCCATGAGGAAAATTTTACAAGAATTTTGAGGCATGAATCCATTAGTATCATCCAAACCAAATTTACGGTTGATTGATTCTTAAGTGTCTTAAAACCAAGTCCCTAAAAATATTTAACCATAAGGGACTTAAATAACTATAAAGATATCAATCGATGTGATATCATGTTGGAAACTGAGATTAATGTTACCCATAAATCTCATGGGTTTGATAATAAAAGTATTATGGAAATCGAATGAGACTCATAAATCATAAATATAATAATATTAGATTTTCTTCATACTCGATGTGTGGAAGGAATCAGGTAGAAAATTGTTTTAATGTGAATATTAAATAAATTATGTTTTGAAAGGAATTCCATCTAGTAGTTGTTTTCTGAAGTGATGGGAATAATTTTTCTAATTATTTGAATAGGGAGAAATCACCAAATAATTAACCACCAATAATATAGTGTTTATATATTATGATAATTATGATTAATTGTGCTCAAATTTGAAGGTTAAGGATGACTTTCAATGTTAGAAACCTCTTATGATGATAGGGAAATAGAAATCCCATACAATCATTATTTTTTAGGTGGGGTATGATAATGATGTGTTAAAAGGTACACTTATCATCCATTATAGAACTTCCAATGTATTATTCAATTCAATATCTAACCAATATTTTATATAGGAAGAATTTGATAAGGGTACAATAATACCACATCAATTTTTAAATGATGAATTATTAGTGAAACCTCTTCAAAGGTATGATAATCACATATCAAGTATACGATTCTTCTTTGGTTGAATTTTGTGGTAATGTACTTCTTGCACATCTTATTATTCTCCCCTAGTTAAATTTAATTTTATCTTAGGAATGGATTATATTTATATAAATAAACCCCACATCAATTTACGAGGAAGGAAAGTCGTGATTGATATCCCAAACTAACCTGTGATCTTCTATCAGTGTGATGATAAAAATAAAACATTGACGGCTGGGGAGAAAATAAAAATTGATGTAATTGCTAATGTGTAAGATATTTTTGATTTTTTTGGAATAATTTCCCAATATTCCTCTGAATCATCAAGTTTTGTTCTCAATAATACTCATACCTAGTGCTACACCTATTTTAAAGACTTCGTATAGAATGGACCTAATTTAGTTGAAAAATTTAAAAAGTAACTCTAAGAGAATATTTTCAAGGGATTAATTTGTCCAAGTGTGTCCCCATGGGGTGAACTAGTTTTTTTGTTAAGAATAATGAAGAATTAATGTGACATCTCATTTATTATCTTGAACTGAATAAGATCACAATCATGAAAAAGTATCCCCTACCCTGTATTGACGACTTCTTTGATTTACTATGTCATTATCAATACTTTTCCAATATTTACCTTCACTATGGATATCATAAATTTTAGCTTAGTAAGGAGGATATACCCAAGATAACATTTCATACATGGTTTAGAGACTATGAATATATGTTGATGACATTTGGTCTTATTAATTTCCCAACTATATTTATGGAATAAATAAATAAATTATTTATAGAATACCTCGATTATTTCATGATATTCTTTTTAGATAATATTATTTTATATTCAAAGTGAATGTAACAGAATTAATACAACCTAAGGATTGTACTAAATACCATAAAAAAGGAGAATCAATATGAAAAATTTTCTATGTGTGAAGTTATGATGAAGAAAGTTTCATTTTTGGGTCATATAATATCAAGTGGGTGAATATAGATGGATATTTTAAAGAATGATGTTATTAAATGATTATATAAATTAAAATAATTATATTTTAGAAAATATATATTTTTTCAAATAAATTCAATTTCTATAGTAGCTTGTGTTACATGCAACACTGAGTTTTAATGAACTGTGATATACTATTAATATTGTTATTTAAACATGACCATCATAACAAATATCTTAAACATGGTAGTATAAATACTAATAACCAAAATTTCAAAAAACATTATTATGGTTTTAGTTAAATAAAATATATTTATACATACATACTTATTTTTTTATAAAAGTTTTTATATGCATTGAAGATACATTTTGTCTCAAAAAATGATTTTAATTAGATTTTTTTTTGTAAAAAAATAATAAAATTAATTTTAAAAACTTTCGTAAAATTTATTTTACAGTATAAAGTTAATTTTTCAAATCAACATGTCTAAATTATCTTATATTAATGTTTTGAGAAACTTTTAGAAATATTACTTTTTCAATAAACAGTAAAAAATAATGACATTTATTAAAAAAACTATTTTCATTTAAAGAATTTACAAGTATAATTTTTCAAAATTCTTTTAAAGTAACACTAGTAAAATTATATTACAATTAATCAAATTTATTTCATTAGAATAAATTTTATGTTTAATTTGGATATAAAATATTTTTACACTTACGAAAAAAAATTATTTGGAAAACCATTTTTTCATCATGTATACATGTTTAATTTTAAGTTAAATTTTGTAAATTATATAAATTGAACATGAAAAATTGATTTTTTATTTGGAATCAGAATAATTAATATTAGATAATAATTAAAAATTAATTTTTGTTCATAATTAATAGTAAAAATTGTAAAAATTAATTACTATAGTTAATGTTAAAACATGTTTACACAGGGGTTAAACCAAAATGATAAGGGTATATATGACAATAGAAATTTTATAAATAATATTTTTTAGACATTATTTATATTCATATTATTAAAAATTCTAATAAATAGTAATTTGTAAGCATTTTTAATGGGACATACTTTATCTTTTTGAATTCTTTTTGAAAATTTCCTTGTAGTTTCCAAGTGGGTTCCCTTCCCCACCCATAAAAGGACATCTCCTGTCATCTCATGTCCACACTCAAAAATCCTTTTAGTTGAAAAAATCCCTTCCCAAATCCCTTAAATAATTATCTTCCCACATCCATGATTATTTAGTATGATTATAATAACATCATAAGAAGGGTTTAAGTATAAACCTAAAGAGGCTCTCCAAAGAAGATGTACAACTCTTGACCATGAATTATAGTTTCATTTATTATTCCAACCCCTTATAATATTATTACTCCATATTTGTATAACAATATAAGTATATAACATATAACTATACATTATTATGTTATTGGAAATACCTATATTCTTTTTTACTTTTATCCAATGAGAAATGAAACCGTCAATCGTATGTACGATGGACGACCGCCTCATGAACCGATGTGATTCGTTTTCCATAACCACCTCTCATGAATGAATATAATTAATGATTTAAATAATATATATATATATTCAAACATAAATATATTATATTTATGGTATTAGTGTACTTCTTAAATTATAATATTACATCTACCTTCTTACCTTCAAACCTATTGAAGAATGATAACATCGCTCATATGTACATGTGGACTACCGCATCCACAAAGCATTGTGATATGTTTTTTTCATTTTATTTTTACATGGATTGTAATAAGGATATTTTTTTGAACATATATGAATTATATTATATAATAATTATTCTATAATGGTGATTTCATATTTACCATTTGTTCGTTCAATCTGTTGAGAAAATAGAAACAACATTTATGTGTACGTATGACCTACCATCTTTATGAATGGTGTGATTCATTTTATATACCTATTTTTTTAATTAAATTAAATAAATATATATGGAATATATATAATATTTATATCATGGTTAAAATAATGTAAATGATGTAACCTTGATCAAAGTAGGAGGACAAAAAATACCAAACCAAAACGTACATGAAAAACAAAGCAACTATTAACAGAAATAGTGATTTTTACAAATAATTTTTAATAAACATGTGATAAAAGGATGTAAGTAAATAATATATGGTATGATATAATTAAATATAGTTCATTAATAAATTTATAAGAAACCTATATTTAATATAAATGATGTTTGAGTGTGTATGAATAAATTCAAGACTCAAGGTACATGATTTTCATCTCACATTTATTTATATGAGACACATGCCATATTCACCACTTGGGTATTTTTTGTGGTTTATATAATAACCATTATTGTAATTTATAATTAATAACATAAAAATTCTGGAATATAAATATCCATATAATGTTCTTTCTTTCATGGGGATTATGATTCAAAATTTATCAAATGGTAAAGGTTTTATGATTCAATCTCATTTTTTATCGATATTTTTATAATTATGTTTCAAATGATAGAATATTATGATTTACTTTTCAATAAACACATGAATTTTATTTTCCTAAAGTTATTTATTGAAATTACATTTTTTTACTTTAATTTTACATTCTTTATGTACTCACTATTCTAAAATAATTTTTTAAGGAAACATGAATTTATTTATCTCCTCTGTCAAAATCCATATTTATTCCATAAATTTGTTTTAAAAAAATTAAGAATACTTTTAAAATACAAATAATATTTTTTAAAATATTTTTTAAAAATGATTTAAATTCTTAAAAATTAATTTAAACTAATATTATTATAATTTTTCAAATTATGAACTTTTAACTTTTTATAAAAAATTTAAAAGAAATATTTGTTTTGATTGGTACGACCTAAACATAATTTCTCACCATAATTACGAGTCAATGATTTTAAAGATTCCTTTACATTTTTTTAATGGTTAATTTCAAGGAATTTTTTCCTTTATTATTTTTGGAATTTTTATATTTTAAATATGTGATTTCAAAATACATTGAATATTTTACTATAGAATGTTTTAATGATCTTTTTATGGAATTTCAATTCAACAATGAAAAAAAACCAATGATCATTATACCTTATTAGGGATATATTCGAATCATATAAAAAATTATATTTATGGTTTATATTTATGATGAAAATATGTTTATAAATCCCATTCATTTTCCATGGGTTATGATATGATAAAAGGATAGATTGTTTATGAAACATGTTTCTTTTCAATGGGTTATACTATGATGAAATATTTTTGAAATCCATTTCATCTTATTGTTTATGATATAGTGAATGTTTTATGATCTTTTGGAACACATATGTGTAATTTTAATTATGTGATGTTTGAGACCTATTTCTCCTCCCAATGCATTGAGTAATGAATAATGTTCTATGAGTGAAAAGTATAAACAAGAGTTTATATAAAGATAGAAAAAGATGGTACATGGGAGGATATATAAAGAAAAAAAATATGCTACAAAGTATGTTATCCCAATCCCAAAAAATCGGGTTCAAGGGAGGTTTTCCCAAGCCAAAATCATTTACATGGGTGTTTAGCCCATGACTAACATTTTATGAATGCGTTGGTGGGTGCCATGACATGAGAGGTTTTATAATTATGTGTATAATTTTTTCAGTATTATAAAAATGTTATGGTATCATGAATTATTTTATTTTATTCATTTATGATTCATTTATTATGAACTACCAAGATTTATTCCATGAACCATATTTAAAATATATGATATACATGGTATAGTTTTCAAATGTTATGATCATGTTCTCTAAACCATATGCTCATGTTATGTTGATTTCTCATTAATTTATCCTTACTAAAAATCTAAGATCACCCTTTATTATATTTCATTTCCCTAGGATATAAATAACTATTATATGTATGATATGTCTTTGAAGGGTTCTATTTATGAATAACTAAGATGAAGATGATGTAGTTCACAAATAAAATAATTGTTTATGTATCTCAGTTTCAAAGACACTAATACATTACTGTCCTCAGGTGTGTGTTTTTATAATTAGATAAATATTCATCTTTTAAGATTTAATATCTATGTAGGTATATATTTGGTCACTATAATATTATTCTAATATAATCCATGTTCCTAACCATACTCATCCATTAATTATGGTACGTTAATGTTTGGGTTGATCTAACCACACACCTAAACTATAAAATAAAATAATACCATAGATGACTACGAGAACATAATTAATGATAAAAAAATATAAATAATCAAATAAATATTTTTTTGGTTCTGGAATTGTAACATTAATATTAAACTCATTAATTAAGATACCAATGAATGTTCATTAAAACACACGAAAACATTTTCATTGATGATTTCATTTTAATGATAAAAAAAAGAACTACCATATAATAAATTTATAATATTATAAATAATAATAAATAATAAATTTTATTATCTTTTAGGATCTATTAATGTAGAAATTTTTTATAATAATGAAGAATATTAATGCTATTATAAAACTAGTTCCAAATGATCAAGATTACTCACCCCCGATATTGAAAATAGATAACAACTAACCAAAATACTGGTAGAGAATAACAATAAATGATTTTTATAAAAGTTTATATAAATTAATAAGGGTTTCAAATAAGTTATTACAATGGTTACTTTTTTTACATGAGATTCAAAAACAATAGTTGAAGTTGGGAATTTAAGTAAGAGTTTCTTTATCTCATTTTAAAATCCATGAGGCACGTTTTATATTATACACCATTGCTTATTATTTTTTTCATTAAATAAACCATTTTACTCAATAATAATGAATACATTTAATTTTATGACACTTAAAGTGAATTTAATTATATCAATTTTATGTTTTTTTATTCTTACATCACCGTTATCGTAAGGTGGTCTTTTTCTCAAATTTAATTCCTTGGGAAATATTTCTTATTATGCACCATGATATCTTTGATATGATTTAATTAATTCATAATTATTTTTTTTAAATATTCGTGAAATTAAAGTGTATTGGAGATCTATATAGTGTTATTTACTTAAAATTCATTCAATTCAAAATATACCACTATTGTTACGACTTTTTTTTAACTAAACTCTATTAATTGAGTTATAAATCTTATTATTATGTGAATGTATTCCAAGATTAGTTTTTAAAAACTATATTTTATTTCATTTTAATTTCTATTCATATATGGGCATAATTAATTTTTAATTAAAATATTTTACATCGATGAATTTACTCATCGAAAAAATATATCATTTTTTAGAATAATTCATATCCTCTTCAATGATGATTTCCCCTCATTTTATATATTTTCATTTCCCTCTAATGTTATTCTTTATAATTATTAATCCAATTATGATTTATCTCAAGTGAAATTCATATTTCCCTTCTACCATTTTAAAAAATAATAATTATTACTATTTTTATGCTGTGGGGTTTCAACAAAGTTAATTTAAATAATTAAAATGGGTTTTCATCCTTTCATAAAAAAATGTGTTATATTTCACTCCAAATTTATTTTGATAACCCTAATTTCATTTAAATTATCTTCTATTGAATTTTATTTTAAACAATTATGTTTTTTATGAAGCATTTAATTCACATTCTTAGAACCATTATGTATTTTTCAAGGTTCCATTATTGAAGATTATATTTTCAAGTAAATGTTTTTTAAATATTTTCACTTCAACTTTTTGAAACCTTTATGAATTTTAAATGGATTAATTATTACTATTTATTTCAAAATATTTATTTTTAAAACACTTTATTATTAATTTCTCAAAATTAATCTTTCACTAAATGACTTTTCAAAGATACCCATAATTTCATCACTTACATTGAAGTTAAATGTGTTTTCAATAAAGATATTTTACAATTTCTCTACTATTTTTTACTTTAACTCTAAAGGTCTTTTTTCATTGGATGTTAATTTTCCTAAACCATTGTTTGAATGATTTATGAAATACTCATGGGGTGATTAAATTTTGTGGTATCAACCATTTATATTATTTGGGACAATTTTGGTGATGCCATATAGAAATGCTATGAAACCCTTTTTTTCTTGTGTTATTTAGGAGGTGATTAATGATTGTTTTCAATTGGAACACATATGTTTGGATGATTAATGGTTGGGGTCGGATATTTCCCTATAAATCATTGGTTATGATTTTATATCTCTTGAGATAAGAATGTTTTGTTTTTACATGATCATGTATAGATTTGATCACATGATTGTGTATGGATATGACCACATAAATATTTGTTCACATGATTGTCTGTAGACATGATCAAGTATGAATTTTTTCACATTATTTTTCATGTAAATTATTTACTATGTATTTTTTCATATGATTATGCATGAACATGACTGTATATATAGTTTTTAAAATGATTATGCATGGACATGTTTACATATGTATTTGTTCATTTGATGGTGTATGGACATGAACTTGTATAATTTTTTTTCACAATATTATGCGTTGAAATGGTAACATTTTTATTTGCTCAAAATTTCATTATTTATTATACTTATTCCATATTTATATGTCACATAACAATGATTATGATCCATGGTTCATGTTTATTATCTCACAGTCTTACTACATGGTATAATATTTCTCATTTGAGATTATGAGTCATTATATCATGATATACGGATAAATTTTATTCTTCCATGTTATTTTATCAAGAAATTTACGCCTTATAATGTCTTCTCATTTTCTTACGATATGAATGTTGATTACATTTTGAGGATTTTTCCCCTTAATAATAGTTTTATCCCACCCATTTCTTATATTTCCCTTCCATAGGATTTTAATATGAGTAGAGATTATGCTAAGTCTATAAGGTAACCTATTATTGTTTTATTATGTATAAATGTTCACAAGTAACATAAAACAAGTCTTTTGTGTAGTTGATCATAAATGAAACTAAACCTTCCATTCTTGGGGTTTTCTGGTTATTATGAGATATAGTGTTTACCTTATGGTGATGTTGTAAAATAAAAATAGTTTCATTTAAATTATTATTAAATCTACTGTTTAATGAAAGTATTATTAGCACTAGATATAAGAGTGTAGATCTGGGGTGCTTAAAATTTTATTTGAGAAGGGTTTATTTATTTTTGGAGATTAGTGTAGTTATTTTGGGGAATATGATAATAGATCTTCAGTGAAATTACTATGGAAAAGTGTAAGTATAATATAACATCCAAAAGTTTTGGTAAAGTATATATTGTGTTATTCTTCTAGAAAATACATCGATTTTAGTTTACTGGAATGTGGATGCATCGATGGAGTATATTCATCAATTGGTAATCACATTTTAAAAGGATGGTTGAAAATCAAATCAATATTCATTATAGTACATAGTGAGTGAGATTAAGGATTCACACCTATCTAGAAACTCGAAAGAGATATGATTTGGATAATCATATTTTTTTTAAAATAAATTTTTAGTTTTTAATTCCAAATTACGTTAATATTTTAGGTTGATAAGTGTAATAGTAACCAACTTAAATCAAATTAGGATGAAAAAATTGATTTATAGGATTAGAAAAAGTGTTTCATATTTAAATCTAAAGTATCATATGTCAAAAATAAAGGTTTCATGGGAGAAAACATCTTAGAATTGAGATTTCAAATTCATATGATCATTTAATCTAAATTGATTGGACATCATCATAATAATATCTATTATAGTATTTTTTTAACAAGGATTATGAATCAAACTATGAATGTTATATCCCTAAGAACTCCTAAAGAAGTATATTTGGGTTAAATAGTTTTCTAGTCTTACATAGGATAGTGAGGTTGAAATAGTAGTAGAAGATAGGTATTGAGTTTCTTATAGATCCCTTATATTATTAATCTATTGAATGATAATTAAAATTTAGGGGACTCAATTTATTTAATGGGAAAGAATTTAACTCCTTGAGATTTCAAAATATGTTTTCATTTAGATAAAGAATATGTCAATAGTTTGTTTCACAAGTAAAATTAGACTAAAACGAACTGCGAAATATTAGATGACCATTATTAAGAAAATAAAAATAAAAATAATAAATATATTAAGTAAAAATATGTCAATAAACTTAAAATGATTATATTTATAGGATAAAAAATCAATAAGATTTAATATTAAAATATTGTTCTCTCCCAAATAGTTTTTTTTTAAAAGGTGTTGTAAATTTTATCATAATATATTAAATCTATAAATTTTAAAATATTATTGTGATATTATATAATATGAACTAATTTATTAAAATTATTTATGTTAATATTTGGTATGAAGTTGTACTAAAAACATTTAATGTCTAAAAATGAAAATTTTGAGTAAAAGGATTTTTCTTTATATTTTATATTTTCATTTAAAAAGTAATTTTAAAAATTTCCAATTTTAATTTTTTAAAATGAAATTTATTTTTGAATTTATTTTTTCAAAATTACATTAGAATTAATTTTTCTATTTTTCTAAAACAATTTATTTATAGGTGAGTAGTAAAAAATGTAGTTTTTACTAAAATCAGCGAATCTATGAATATATCAACAAGAAAGAATAAATTTTAAACTTAAAAAAAAATTTATGATAAAATATTATTTTTTGTTGTAACATTATTTATTTTTAAATACTATTATAAATTTTTAAAAAATATGTTAAATATTTTATAAACTAAAGTAATATTTTCCAATAAAAGAAACTATTTTTTGTTATTTTTTAATTAAATTTTATTTATTAAAAAATTTGATTGATTTCTTTTAAATCCATATAAATTTCATTTGTTTTATAATAAACTAAAATTATATTATAAAAACAAAAAAAATTTATAATTTTATCACATACATACTTTTTAATCATAACAAATACAGTTTCTCAAAATGGCGTTTTACCCGTTAAATGTGATAAATTCAAAATTAAATTTTAAGAATCAAAGAAATTTTATTTAATAGAATTTATTTAATATTTTAAATCATTATTTTCATATTATTTAATATGGACAATTTTATTTTTATTCAAAAAAAATTAAGTAAAAACTAGTTTTTCACAGTAAATACCAGAAGGGTAAAAAGTGTTATCTAAAGGGGTAGAAATTAAAAGATGATTAATTTTTTTTAATAATTTGGTTGAGATTTTTAGTTTAAAAAATTATCTCTAATACATTATTTTATATCTTCTAATATTCTTGAAATGTGAACCATGTCATCCCTTTTGATTAATTATAAATATTCACAAAAAATTGATTATCACCACTTATAAAAGAGGTATTTCACCAACCATTCAATAAAACTCAAAAATTACTATTTAATAATTAAAATATACATTTTTTAATTCCTTTAATATCATATTTCACTTAATTTAGCCTCTATTTAAAAAAAATTAGCACAATATATCCATTTTAAAGGAGTCCTCTAAGGGAAAACTCTTGTACTCAATGTGAGTACTAAACTTTTCCTAACATCTATTATTTTCTACATTAGTTTCCCAAAATATATTTTAATTATTAATATAGAATTAAATTATTATTATTTTATATAATTAATTTAATTATTCTATTAGAATAAATATTAACCACATTACCCATTTTCTAGTAAGAAAACTAAAATGTTATTTGTGCGTGTGCGGACTGCGAGCTCCACAAAGTAACATTTCTTTTTTTTTTCATATTTTCTTTTTATTATTTATTAGAATATTTTAAAATATGTTTTAAACTCATAAAAATTCCTAAATAATATCATTATTCCTTTTTAATAATGATATTATTCTAGAAATATCAACTTTCATAACCATGCCCATCCATTAGTTATTATATGTTCATGTTTGGGTGGGTTTGACCACCAAAATAAGACATGCTATAAAAAATATCATGGATGACCATGAAAAATTATTTAATTATAATATATGATATATATATAAGTAAATAATTATTTTAATTTTTTTAAATAATAGAAATATTAATTTTCAACTCATTAATTAAGAAACAGATATTTTTCTACTAAAAACTTTTGAAAGATACTCATCACCAATTTCATTTTAAGGATTGTTTGAAAAAATACCCTAGAGTAAAATTATAAAACTACAAATTATTATAAATCATCAATTATAAAACCTTTTATTATCTACTAATGTAAAATTTTAAGAGTATAATGAATAACAACACAGCTACAATTAAGCTAGTTCAAAATTATCAAGATTATTCACACACAATATTGAAAATAAATAATAATTAACTAATATACATGTAGAGAATAATTATAAATGAATTTTATAAAATTTTATAGATCTAAATAACGTTTTTAAACAGGTTATTAATATAGTTATTTTTAATATTGGTGATTTAGGCACTTTATTTGGAGTCATAAATTAAGGTAAGAGTCTCTTTGTCTCATTTACAAATCCTTGAGACATGTTTTATATTGCACATAATAATTTGTCTAATATGGTTTATTCACTATACCATTAATTTCAAGTATAAAAAATAACTTTAATTTCATGATATTTAAATGTATATTCATTTTATCCCTCATATGATCTTTTGATTATTACATTACTGTTTCCATAAGAGGTTCTTTGTCTCAAAATAAATTACTTGAGATGTATTTATTATTATATACCATGATCTATTTGATATTATGTGTTTAATTACCATTTTATTTTTTTTCCATATTCATGAAATTCATATTTTTAAATATCTATATTGTTTTATTTTTTAAATGGAATTTGATTCAATAGATACCAATGTTGTAAGGGTTTTTGTTTACCCATATCCCTTCATTGAGTTATAATGCTTATTCTCAAAATTCATTATTCCAATATTGGTTTCTTCCTCCCAAACATTAATTTTAGTGTAAATTCACTTATTCTCTACAAAAAATTAATTTTTTAATTTAATTATTAACCTTAATTAGTTTCTTTCTAAAAATAGTATATCATTTTTGAGAATAGTAGCCATCTTATTCAATAAAGGTTTCCCCTCTTTGTCCACATTTTCCATTCTAGTTAATGTTATCCTTTATATTTAGAAACCCAATAACATAATGAACCAACTTATCAGATAGGTACAGATTATTTTAAATTACATTGAACCCTCATTATGTTTTTCTTTTGGATTAGGCCCCGATAATAAGAAATTAAGGTCAGTCAGTTTTTTTTGAAAAGGAATGTTGAAGGAGGCTGGATCCTGGCTATAGAACAAATTCATGATGTGAATTAATCTATCCGGAAACCATGAATTTTTATTATAGTATATAAATTAAATTCATGTTGTGAATCCTATTCATGATGTGAAATGGGTTTTCCTAACATAAAAATAAATGACAATGAATTCACGATGTGAATTTAATTCATGTTGTAAATATGTTTTGACCAGTTTTTTAAAAAGGCGAAGAACCCCTCATTTTACCCCTTTCCCATAATTTATCCCAGATCTGCTACTTGATAGCTCCTACCATGCATAAACTTTAAATTTTATCCCTATATCCCATAGAATATCTTATTTCTTCTTAGTTAGTTACAATGGATGCATATCAGTAAGAGCATTATTCATCATCCTTCTTTTCTCGGTTTATCTTTCAACATTCAAGACTATTTTGGGTTTCAAATATTCCTTTTTTTAGAAAATTTTATTTTTTTTTTCCAATTTCTTCTTTTATAAACCGCTTTAAATTATGATAATGGTAGGGTATAGTTCTACTAACCTAAGGTAGGTGACCAAGTTTCCCCCCTAATATATTTATTATTTATATGATGAGTTATTGTGTTGTGAACTATACACTTATAATGATGCCTCCTAATTTTTAATTAGTTAAATGAAATGATATTTACATACTTATTTTACCCCTAGTAACCCACAAATATATGTAGGAGGATGATTACCTCACCACGATCCAACCTTATGGGCATGACTTTTTTTAAAGGCCTATGAGACTCATGCTTTAGAATTATCTTAAAATACTCTTTATAGTGTATATAATTTCCCCTTATGATGGTGGAATATCTTTAATTTCACCAATGTAAAATGGTGATCCATTTGTATTTTTTCTTACTCCTCTTCCTATAGTTGAATTATCCATATTAATTGAATTGGCCAACAAGATTAAAAAGTATTAAAAAGATATGAGTTTAATTATATCTTTAACCATTCCTTTATACCTAGTCATGGATGATACAATGGTCTAGATTAGTACACCTTGGAAGGGATCACCAAGTCTAACAACTAAAAATTTTAATTTATTAGAGAACAACGTGAGTGATACATGGGTTATTTATAGAATAAATTAGATAGTCTCATCATGAAAATGTCTTCATACTTCCCATGAGTGATACCTAGTTTCCATGTGGATTACCATGGATGAGATCGATGGACATTGTTATCATAGTATTCCATGAGTGATATTTGGGATTTATTGTGGAACACCATGGAATTAAATAGAGGGATATGAATAATACCATGTTGTGAGAGATACATGGGACCTTATATGGATGCCTTGGATGAAATCTTATGAAAATGGGTTTATTAGTGTATCAAGAAAGATATATGGGTTTCTTATATAGAATTCCTTTGACAAGATTTAGATGTTAATACTCTAAAGACTACGGATTTCTTCATCAAGTAAAAGAACATGCTTGGTATTGGTCTATGATTTATTGTGGTGTTATATGATGGCTTAGTTATTTATCCATGCTCATATTCCATGAGGGTTGTAAAACCCTTCATAACTAATGGTGGATACCTCTAGCTTATTCCCCAATTCCTGATTATTATTGGGAATCTATTTATATGAACATATATTTATATATATATATGAGGGTTATGAATACATACCTTTATATATATATATAAGAATTTACATGTTGGGTGGCATCTATTCAAAGACATACGACTTAGGTAGAAGCAGGTAGTTTCGGTCGGGTGAAATATGAGGAACCCTATTTGATTTGATTTATTTATTTTCTATCTTAAATTTTTTATTACCTACACACTACTAATATTATTTTCACATACTATATAGTTATAGATACTGTTGGTGGTGAAATATTGAGTATATCTCACACCCCGTTTGGGCCACTAATTGGTACATGAACAAACCTTATGGTTGTGAGTACGAATAGAGTGAAGTTTACATATTTTTATGTTTGACTAACTATCTTAGGATGGAGCACAATATTAGAGGAAAAAACCTATTCCCATGATTCTAGTGGAGGAAAATTTTATCCTTTTTTGTGTGTGCCATGTTTTGTGTATGTACATCTATCTCCCATTTGTATTCCATTTTGATTAGTTCCACGACATGATCATCATATTTTTATATGACATTGATTCATCATACACTTGTTAGTTATGTTTAGATTAATTATTACTATTCCAATGATGTTTTTTATTAATGTAGCTGCTGATTAGAATCATTAGATAACTTTTTTCAACACTCTAGTCATGGGGTGTAGCCTCTCTACCATACCATCAAGAACCCCTGCTACTAATCGGTTACCTCTAGGGTATAGGGAGGCACACTAGGTTCAGATAATTATGAGTGAACTGGGTCTATGAAACTATAAAGTGGTATCAGAGTGATCTTTTTCATTTTTTATTACTATTTTGGTATTAGATAGGAGACTAAGAATATGTCAGAATTTGGTAATGAGTCTGTTCACGGGATAACCCAACCCACCCTATAGGGGAATTCCAAATTACATAGGTTGGGATATTAAAGTTATTGGATTACAATTTTTATAGTTATATTGATTTCACTTTTGGGTGATGAACATGTTTTGTGATTGTTGGGAAAAAATACCTTGAAGTAATATTGCATCATTTTTGGGTTGGTTGTGTTAGTTGATAATAAAGGTTTACATGGTGAATTATTGAGTTTGAGAGATTTTTTTGACAATCAATGTTGACAAAGAACCACAAAAAAGGAATGGATGATCTGGAGGCAGTACAAAAAGAACATATATAAGGTGTCGTTGTTTTCTCGTGGTTGCCAAATTTTTGGGGTCCAAAATTTGGAGTTTTTTGAGAATCAAGAAATGTATATTTCCTTCAATATCTCATAAAAATATGGAAAAGTCATGAGTTTCACGAATATGGGATTTTTGATGTGGATTTCGTGAAGACATGAAGAAAGTTGATTGTGTTTTTCGCGATTACGATGAGTTTCGAAAATATAAGAATTGAAGAGAATTGTGGCAGTGAAAGGAACTGAGTGTGGAGATTCATGGAGAAGGCACAAATAAATTGATGGAGTTCTCCATGATTATGGAAAGCTCCATGATCATAAAATTTATGTGGGGCTTCATGATATAGAGATATTTTTGGCAGAATCTTCAGAGATTTGCGATTTGAGAAGATGTGGCGCTGACTTTGAGAGAAAGGTTCATGGGTCTTTGGAATCACCTATTAATAGACCTCAACAGCCTTGAGATAAGAATCGATTTTTCCAAGAAAAATATGTTTCTCTCAAAATCCCGAAGGTGGTTTGCCGAGGAAGTGTTCTTCGCGAAAGAAGAAGCTTCACAATGGCTAATCTAGATCCATGAAAGTGGTGTGCTCCATGTTGGATCAGTGAGCTTCATAAAGGAAGTCACTTTGTGATGGATTAAGCTATGAAATGGTCTAAGGTCTATGAAGGCTTGATCTTTGCAATGTTTTGAGCTCTGTGAAGAAGTTTTCCCTACGAGGCTTCGAGTTCTGCGAAGGTTTGTGCTTTACAAAGAGACAAGGACTTCACGAAGGATTATTTTAGCTTCATAAATTTGGGAGCTTTGCAAAGTAGGGTGATTTGAGAAGGTATTTACCAATGTTTATGGCCCAATGGTTAGTGGAAATGGGGTATTCATCATTGTATGAAATTTGGATTTCCATAGAGCATCTACATACAGTGGAGGATTCATTCATTAGTGATAATGAAGGGACCTACAAGTCCATAAACTATGAGTGGATCCCTTCCAAGTGCAGTGACATGAGGAAGAGGAAGAAGGTTATTATTTCTACCGATAGTGATCCAAAGAGAGAAATAGGGGGTGACCCTTGGGAAAGTAGTGAGGTGACCCTAAAAATTATGAAGGCAGTGATCCTGGGCTTAGAAGTGATCGATCCTGAACATTACTGGCAGTGACCTTTAGTTTGGTATAGTGACACATCAATGTTGTATGATCCTTGGACGTAGCCAGGAGAGATTGAATAAAGTAAAAATCTCTATGTATTCCTGCTTGCTTCCTTGAATTACATCCAAAGCATCATCATCAGATAAAGAAGAAAAGAAGTGATTATAATAAACACAAAGGTGAAAACAAAGTAACCCTTGTGATAAAGAGGTCAAGATCTATTTGTGAAAGAATAATTTATAAAAGAATATCCACACCCAGATTCACCCCCTATCAAGGTATATAGGCTCATTTGGGTCCTAAAAATGGTTTTTTTGTTATTCATATTATAATGAAATTATTTTACATGGCTTGGTACGATATGGTGGTATCATCTCATCCATCATATAAGAACTTGAAAATTCACATTTCATGCATTATTCCATTCCATATTTATATTATTTCATGCATTTCCTACTGCATATTACTGGTTCCTTAACTATTATATATTTTAAAAGTTCTATAGTATCTTGTAGGGATAGTATAATTGGACTAATTAAAGTGTATCCGTCAATATAAATGGTATTTTACCACATAGATTGATGATGGAAAGTTAATTAACCAATTATTCCATGTCTAAACCATAAACCACTTGTTCCATGGGCCAAAATTTTAAATGATTTTGATTACATGAATTACAATCATCATTTATAAAGAATGAACTTGTATAAATTGGGAATGATAATTCATTTAATAAAATCATTTTCTATGACGCGTTACATTCTCATATAGAATATTGGGGTTGGGTCATAATTATAAAATGTGTCAATTGAAACTTATAAAGCTAATTAATTTATTACTTCAGAATGGAGATGCATCTATCCAGACTATGATTTCTATATATACATAAAAGAAAACCAAATTAAATGAATAGTAAAAATATTATTTTTTTATCAAAAAAAGTTGTGTTTTTCATGAATTTAAAATCGACATTTTATTTTAAAATAATTTCAAAGTTAAATAAATAAATAAATATTATTAATAATTCAATTAATGTCACTATAATAAATTTTATTCATTATTATGGTTAAAAACATTTTATACATTAGAATACATATTTTCTGAAAAAAAATTATCATCAAATTTTGTGGGTTTAATTTTAAATTAAATTATTACACTCTTTGGAATTAAATTTGAAAAAATGGATTCCATATTTTGATTCATAATTTATTAATTTAATATTTATTTCAATTTTAGTTTTTTTTCATTATGAATATAAAATTTGGTAAAAATGTGTCACCAAGTTAAAAGGATAAATCCCATTAACCTAGATTCAAACTAACTGATAAGGCCACCAAATTTAATTTTAATTATTATTAGATGGATGGATTTCAAAACTTCTCAACATAGGATATAAATTGAATTATTTATGGGAATTTTTTAAAAAAAAAATAAATTAATAATATTTAAATATTTTCAAAAATACTAATAGTGTCCTCACCCTAACATATAAAAGGATAATCCTTCTCCACTTCTATCTTCACTAAAAGATCCATTTGGTACTACCAAGAAAAATACAAGTCCATTAATAAAATTACAAACCACATCATAGATGTATTTTTTTTGTTTAATACCAAAATTTAAGGGATGAAGGTGTAATGAAATGAAGGTATTTTGAAAAATAGGAAGATAAATAAAATATATAGCATGTTAAACTCGAGGAAACAAAAATATTACCTTAAAAACACTTATATTTAATGGTATACATTTAAGAATATTTTCTTCAAGAATATTTCCCTATGTTTATTCAACTTAGTATGGAGAAAACAATCCTTGGAATTTAGGTGTAAGGAGGAAGATTCATTAGCTGCGTATGAAGAAAATTTTACAAGATTAACGAGGAACATACCAAATTATACATAGGACCTTAATATTAAAATTAAATGATTTTAATCAGGATAGAAACCATGTTTCCAAATATCTTTGGAAACAATATAATTGATAATTTATTATAATTTTTTTTTATTCTGATGAGAAATTTTTTATAGTGTTTGCTGACACATATCTTTCTTGAGATGAAATAAGTAATAAGCAGTGAAGGGGGAAACCAATGGAGGTGTACAAAATTAATAAATATAGAGGTAATCCCAAACGTTTTCTCTATGTTGTAAAAATATTTCCGGGAATGTTTTATAGGATTTAGAAACTATTACCATTGTGGTATGTTTTGTCATAGGGATCGTGACTGCAAAGAAACATGTCCTGAACAATCCAAGAATGGGGTAAAAAATAGATATCCAATGCTGAGACATTTTAATTGTAAGGAGTTTTTTCATTATGCTAAGGTGTCTCAGAAATTATTTATAATTGGTGGAAATCATCAAGATAAAAAGAAAAAGCTATGTCAAAATCATTTTTTACTATTGCGATTGATGTTTTCCCATATAATAAAGTCACGAAAAGTATGTTTATTTTTTATTCAAATTATCTTGATGCCCTATTTCACTAAATATCTTCAAATTGCATAATTTATAATAAAATTTCAACAAAAATGGTAATATAAAATCAGGAAAGGAATATTTAAATTTAACTGAAAAGTCAAAGTAGAAGTGTTAATATAACCATGATTTATTGGGATCTTCTTATTTCTATCAGTGGGATTGTTTTCCTGGAAAATCATGTTCAATTTCCCATAGTGGAGTTTGATATTATTTGGGATATGGATTGAGTTTTAGTTTATAATGAAAATATATATTATTATGCTAATAAATTTATATTCAATTATTTCATACATTTGATAAAAAATCATGAAGATGCGAAATTTATTAAAGATTAGTGTGAATGTTACCAAACTCATGTGTTCTAAATGATTGAAATTATTTAGATTACCGATGTTGTAGTTTTAAATGAATATATTTTTTAATTTCTTGATGAATTTATTTATGTTAATCCTTCATATGTGGTTAATTTCACTGTTTACATTGTTCCTAATTCAAAGAGGATGTCAAAACCCCTAATTGAATACGTGAAGTAGAACTTTTGGAATTAAAAAAGAATTTTTATGATTTGTTTTTAAAGGTTTCATTCATATGATCAATTAACCATGGGTGGTCATATTATATATGATAAAAATAAATATGGTCCAATGATTCTTTTCATTGATTATAGAGCCTTTATTAACACCACCGTTAAGAAAAAGTAGCCTTTATGACATATCAACGATTTGTTTGATCGTATCCTAGGAATTTACTATTTTTTAAATATTAATATCTATTCGTGAAAAACATAGTTGAATGTAAAAGTGTATAATATTCCAAATAAGATATTTTAGACTAGATATGATTATTATGAGTTTGTGGTTATTTTATTTGGGTTGTCTAATCCACCATTTATATTCATGGATCCTATGAATAAATTTTTATATGACTGTTTAGATATGTTTGTAGTTATTTTTATCGATAATATTTTGGTATATTCTAAAAGTGATTATGATTATGAAAGAAACCAAAAGATTATTTTTCAAACATTAAAATAAAATAAGTTATATAAAAGATTTAGTGAATTTGATTTTTTGTTGTAGTAGTTTTCAATTATTAGTAATATTTTTTTACAAAGATGTAATAACTATTGAACTTATTAAAACTGAAGTCATTGAAGAATTTAAAAGATAAAACAATTTCCTAAATATTAATATTTTTCTTGGAATAATTGGTCACTACTACTAGTTTGTTGAAAATTTTCTTAGTTATCAAGATCACTAACTTAGTTAAATCAAGATGGAGTTAAATTAATATGGATGAAATAGTGTGATGATTGTTTCTTAAAATTGAAAATAAGATTGTGTAATGATCCAATCTGGGACCAACCCTCTCTAAATAGTGATTTTTTCACCTTAAATGATGATTCTATTATGGGACACAATTGAGTTATGATGAGGAATGAATAGGTAATTTTTTATTCCTTAATTTAATTGAAAAATCATGTGCTAAATTATCCTAAAAATGAAATGGAATTAGATACTATTTCTTTTTTCTTTAAAAATCTATAGTTTTTACTTATATATAGTAGTGTGTTAAATATACACTAATCAAAAATGTTTGAAGTATATACTGATTCATAAAGATTTGAACATGGGATAGAGAATATGGAGAGAACTAATAAAGGATTATGATTGCATGATTTATTACCATTATGAAAAATCAATCATGTAACTAATACATTGGGTCAAAAAGATAATGAATCATTAACCATGCTATGTTTGGAACATGATAATTTGATAAATGTGTAATTGAATACTGGATAATAAATTGTGTATGTAGGAAATTATTATGATTTCTTTTAAGGTTTAGTATTGTCTTAATAATAAGATATAATTAATAAATCTGATAAGGAAGACTATTATTTGTATGAAAAGGTGGAAATGGTAAATAAAGAAAAGATACATGAATTTAAATTTGACAAGAAAAGTTTTTTCATATTTTGAAAAAGGTTGTGTGTGCTATCTATCTACTAATTGAATAAGGAATTAATAAGTGAAGCTCACATATCTACCTTTTATGTTCATCCTAGAAATACTAATATGTATAAAGAACTTAAGGAGTATTACTTTTGGTATTTAATTAAGAAATATAATGCATAATTTACCCTGAAATGTTTGAATTTTCACCAGGTAAAATATAAATGAAATTAATAAAAGGGATTATTTAACCATTTTCATTGCTAGATTATAAATTAGAAGATATATATATGGATTTCATGGTGGTATTACCAAATAAATATTTAGGTAATATTTTAATTTGTGTAATTGTTAATCTATTTAATAATTTTTTTCAATTTATTCCCATTCGAGATAATATGTATTTGTATCAACTTTCTCAACTATATTTTAATGAGATAATTATATTAACTAGAGAACCTATCTCCATTATATCTAATCATGATCCCAGATTTACCTATAATTTTTTTAATGACCTTTAGAGTTCATTGGGAATTGAATTAAATTTTTGTATAGTATTTCATCTTCAATATGATATATAATCATAGAAAATGATTCTGACATTGGAATATATTTGTCTATAATTTTTAATATATTATCTTGGATTCTCGGATCAATATATTACTTTGTCTTCTTTTTCTTAGAATAATAGTTTTCATTTTAGTATATAAATAGATGCATTTGAAGCATTATATGGAAAGAGGTCTCAGAATCCATATTTTTTGGGATAAGGTTAGGGAAATAAAATTATTGAGACTAAAATATGTATAAGAAATGGTTGATAAGGTGAATATCTTCCACTAGAATATGAGGATAGATACAATTATATAGAAAAATTATGCATATAATCATTGGAAAGATCTGTTTTTTGAGGTAGGTGATTATGTTTTCATAAATTATCTAAATGGAAAACGGTAATCATTTGTACAAAAATAGACATTTTTTTTATTAAATTGGACTATATGAAATCCTAGAGAATATTAGGCTAGATGTATACTAATCAGTCTTTCTAATGAGTTTATATTAGTTACATGATCTATTTATTGTTTAGTTTTTATGAAAATATAATTCATATACATCTCATGTTTTGAGACCATAAATAGTTCAGTTGGTAGAAAATATTTCTTATGGGGAATAACCTATATAGATACTTTGAAGGTCTGAGGTGAAAAGAAGAATAATATGGTTCATAGATTTAAAATATTAATCACCAGATCAATAAAACTATATAATATCAAGCATTGCATAACTCAATAAAAATTATGAGGGTCTCATGTGAAGGAATTACACAAAGAAGCTTACTCAAATAATTATTTCATTCAATATGAATGAATGATCAACAACTGATCAATATCAGTGGTCATTGCCTAACGAAACGAATGTTATATCTATATAGACCATCCAAAAACAATTCAAAAGTCTACGAGATCATCGATAATTGGTATAAGAGTTCTATAAAGGATATCTGATGGTGATTTTAATGTCATGATGATCTCCAATATGATGATCCTTCAACCTATAAAGGAGAACTTAGATCGGTTTTCTCAGATCAACAACCCCTCTCTCTAAGATATGGGAGAGATTAAAGAGGATCACCCAAATTTGAGTAGATGAATAGTATATTAGAAAAGAGTTCCATCCTTATTATATAGTGGTGATTAAACACCTATAAAAGGATCCCAACCCCATTATAAGTAATTACCACTAAATAATCCATAAATGAAACATTATGGCCAACTAACTATTCCATAAACATCATTTATACATTTCTTTAATTACTTGAAATATAATGAATATACAAGGTGATAAGAATGATCCATTACCAGGACTCAATTTTCCCACAAATATCAAATGACCCTTGAATATTTAAATAATATTCATTCATTAAATATTTTCCCATATATTCACTTAAATACAACTAAATACATTAAATGAATAAATTCAACTCCAATTATTCTATAATCGAATAATATGAATTTATTTATTACTTGGTGACCGTTAAAACTTAGACATCTCTCTGACCTTGTGGCGGGGACCACCATATTATATAGTCCTATTGATTATAATAGTCTATAAATTTGAATATTCTTAGAGTGATACCCTCTAGGACCTTATCTTAATAATATTGAATACTATTTACATAGCACGTATGACAACCCTGTCTTTATTACAAACCAAATCATGATTTATTACATAAACATCACTTGTTACAATATAGAATATCGATAGGTCTAGTGTCTTTGGTGATTAGGATCATTACATAACAACTTAAAACATGAAATACAATATATTTATTGAAAACATCTTTTACATGACTACTACATTCCCTCGTACTTAGCATTTCATGGGATAACCTGAGGACTTGCATAAAAAAAGGGTGAGCTATAAATCCCAAAAATGGAATAAACAAGGAATAACATGAGGAATACAATACATGTTAGAAAATAGGAATATAAATGGATAACAATAGAAACATGAACATAAAGGCATGATAAATCATGATAATCATTACATGGAAATGTGGCAACAACACTTAACATGGAATTAACATGAGCCAAGGCTCATTGCACATAAAGAATGAGTAAACCCTCATTGCACATGAAGCACGAGTAAACCCTAATTTCACTTGAATTATCATGATTCAACACCCATTTTACAAGATTTATCATGATACTATATATTAACCAATGCATTGGAGCGCTATCAGGGAACACCCTTTCTTTAAAATTTCATTTCATGCATAAGTGTGGCACGTGGATCATACAACATGAAATATTTCATCATAATTTACTCCATGATAAAAGGATGTGGAATATATACATGAATATTTATAATCAATAAGTAAATGTGCATAAAGGTGAATACCCTTGATAAATAAATGGGTATGGTATTCACTACACAATGCCATTGGGTTGGAAAATCGTAGTGCAATTTCGGCAGCATAACGACATGATATAAGAACTCTAAAAAATGGATGATGAGAAAGAAAGGAGTGTAGGATCATATTTACATGAAATGGAAAGTAAGGGGGTCATATAGATACACTTCTCAACAAACATAATTGAATTTAGATGCATAATACAAAAGAATTACTTGGATGAAAAAGAGGTGAGAGAAATCCCTCATGGAATTTCGGCATGGTAAAAAGTGTACATGAGAGGCATTAATGAGAGAGAATGGGGTCAAAAATCATCCAAACATAAAGAGGTATGTATGGGGGAGGTTTGAAATCATACCCCAAAATTTGTAGTTGAAAACAAAAGGTCATTACAACTTAATGAAAATTGGACAAAAACGAGAAAGGAAGAAATATCTTACTTGGAAGTGTGATCCCAAAGGCTTGGGAGAGGCTTGGAAGAGGCTTATTGGGATATTGCGGAACCTTGAGAGGATTATAAAGAGAGTATATCAGGGGTTGTTCGAACTCCAATGTCTTTTAGTGAAGAGGAAGTGGGAGCTTGGATGGGTTTATATAGGAAAGGAGAGGAAATTATTTATTATTTAGGTTTGGTACACCTCACATTAAACTAATCAAAACCACAAACCAGACCATGGGGTTTTCCCATGGTTTTTCCAATGAGGAGTAGAAAAAAATATTTTATAATTACAATGGCCAAAATTCTTAAAATAATAGGATGGATTATGTGGATGTGAGTCACACTCTCAAGGAAAACAATTTAAAAAGACAAAATGTTTTATAAACCTTGAGGGGTCCACAAAATATTTTTAAAATAAATAAAAAAACCAAAAATATCATTATTTTAATGTTAAAACATATATTGGCCGAAAATAATGTTTATTTTATTTTATTACATCGATATTGGGTCATTAAGATCTAAAAAAACACATTATATATTTAAACGGTATTTAATTTTTACCCAAAAATTTGACTGTCTTAGAAAATTATAAAAAATTAACCATTGTATAATTTTGATGTCCTGATTCCAAAAATAATATTCATTTTATCTAAATAATTTTCTAAATATGTGAATTTTTACTTTTAAAATAAAAAATGGCATTTATCGAAGATTCATAGGTTTTGAGAAAAACAGATTTCAAACCTTAATAAAAATTCAATTTTAATCATAAAATTATACAATAATTTATATGTAATAAAAATTAATATGATAATAATAATAATGATAATTTATTAAAATATTATTTAATTCAAAAATCTTTTCATTCATCAAAATATATTTCTTAGTTGAATATTAACTAAAAATACCATTTGTGTTTTAAAAACTATTTACAAGGTAATAGAAATAAAATAAATGTATATTCATTATTATATACAAAAATAATGCACATACTAATCGTGAAAAGGTCTTGTTACATAACCCCTTATAAAACCTGCATAATACCGAAGGGTTAGGTCTGCGATGGTGACATACTCTTGGGGTGGCTCAGATAACATCGCTCGGGTGGTAATCTCTATTAACTTCCATTTCTCCCGTAGTTGGTTCCACTAAAAATTAATGTGTTTAAGCCTGTATTGGGCTTGGTCAAGAGCACAACCCAATTATGCCACCTCCTTTCTGAGCTCTGACAAATGTGCTTCATACGGGGCAAGTCTACTGGATGAGGTTATCGTGTCCTTTGTCTGAGTAAAATGGATTTGTTAAAGCCCTATATTTATACTAATCATGTGACCACTATTCAATAGATATATTAGGAAAATCCACAATTCTTAATGGTATTTTAAAATCCAAAAACATACAACCAATTAAGTTCACACTTTATATAACCATAATAAGACATTTAATCGGATCAAGAAGAATTTCCATTAATGAAAGTTTTGGTCATTACAATATTTCCACCTTAAGAAATTTTTCCCTTGAAATTTCCTTTTCCCACTCTAAAAAATGTGGGTAACTTTTCTTCATCAATTCCTCAAATTCCCATGTCACTTCTTCAAACTTGGGGTTTTTTCTGAACACCTTGATGATGGGAACTATATTATTTCGTTGAAATTTTTCTCTACGATCTAAGATCTTCACTGGTTGCTCCTCATAAGAAAGATCATCCTCTAGCTATACTACGTATGAAGAGAGTACATGTGAAGGGTCTGGTATGTACTTAATTATTTGGGAGACATGAAAGACATCATTTACTTTGGCCATGGTAGGTGGAAGTGCTACTCGATAGGCCACATCCCCAACATGATCAAGAATCTCGAAGGGCCCGATATACCTAGGACTTAACTTCCTTTTCTTTCCAAACATCATGAACTTATTCCATGGAGATATGAATAGAAACACCATGTATCCATCGTTAAACTCAAGGTCTCGTCGAAGGTTATTTGTATAACTCTTCTGTCGACTCTGGGCTGCCTTGACATGCTGCCAATGGTTTTAACCTTCTCCACCATTTCTTCGACCATTTCTGATCCTAGTAGCTTGCACTCACCGACTTCATCCCAACACACTGGTGCTCTGCACCTCTTCCCATATAAGGTTTCATAAGGTTCCATTTGGATGCTTGAGTGGAAATTGTTATTATAGGAGAATTCAACCAGTGGAAGATGTTGACCCCATACTCCTTTGAAGTCCATTGAGCATGCTCTCAACATATACTCAAGTGTTTGGATAGTCCTCTCAGATTGGCCATCAGTTTGGGGATGATAAGCTGTACTGAAGTTCAGCTTAGTATCCAGAGCATGTTGAAAACTCTTCCAAAACTTATAGGTGAATCTTGGATCTTGATCGGATACAATTGATAATGGTACTCCATGCAGCCTTACCACTTACCTGGTATATATCTGTGCCAGTTGATCCCATGAGAAATCCTCCAAAATTGAAATAAAGTGTGCAGACTTTGTAAGATGATCCACAACAACTGAGATTGAATTATTGCCTTTGGATGTCTTTGGAAGTCCGGTGACAAAGTCTATGGTGATGTTTTCCCATTTCCATGATGATATGGGAAATGGTTGCATCATCCCTTTATACTTTTGCCTCTCTACCTTTACTTGATGACACACCATGCCCTTTGATGTATACCTAGTGATCTACTTCTTCATATTATCCATACAATAATTCTCTTGGAGATCTTGATACATCTTTGTGTTTCCTGGGCGAATAGAGAAATTTGAACTATGTGCATCATCCAAAAGTTCTTTCATCAACTCTGAACTTGATGGAACACATAGTATTTTCCAAAATCTCACAATTCCTTATTCATTAACATTGAACTCTGAGGATTTCCCTCTTCTAATAGCTTCCACTTTCTTTTGAATTCCCACATAATCCCTTTGAGCATCCTTTAAGCTTTCCAAAAGTGACGATTGGGAAACCATTTATGAAAGGATTGATGATGTTCCCTTTTTTATGATTCCCATGTCCATCTTCATAAAATCTATGAAGTTTGGATACTTCTCAATTCTCATCAGTGATAGAATCACTGTGTCCTTTCTACTTAGAGCATCCACCACCTTGTTCAATTTCCTAGGGTGGTAATTGATTGAGCAGGGATAGTCTTTGATCAGCTCTGACCATCTTAGTTGGAGCATGTTCAACTCTTTCTATGTGAATATATAATTGAGGCTTTTGTGGTCCGTATATATTTCACACTTCTCCCAAAAGAGATAATACTACCAAAATTTTAAGGATAAGATCACCGAATCTATCTCCAGACCAGGTTTTGGATAATCTTTCTCATGAACTTTCAATTTCGTTGAAGCATAGGAAATGAATTTGTCATTTTGCATCAACACACAGCCTAAGCCCTTCTTCGATGCATCACTGAATACCACAAAAAGTTCTTCAGTTGTGGGTAAAGTGAGAACGAGCATAGTGATAAGCCTTCTTTTTAACTCCTTGAAGCTTTCTTCACATTCATCACTCCAAGAAAACTTTACATCCTTCTGAGTTAGCTGGTAAGAGGGTTGGACAATCATGAGAAATTTCTCACAAATAGTCGATAATATCCAGCTAAACCCAAGAAGCTACGAATATCTGTTTCCAATGTTGGCCTCGACCATCCCTCTATTGCATCTATTTTGGAGGGATCCACAGATATCCCATTGCTTGTAATGATAGGCTCAAGAGTGAGACCTCCTTTAACCAAAACTCACACTTGCTGTACTTTTCATAGAGATACTCATTTCACAAGGTCTTTAGTATAGTTCTTAGATGCTCCTCATGACCCTCCTTGGTTTTGGAGTATATGAGAATATCATTTATAAAGACTACCACAAATTTTTTGAGGTAATCTCTAAAGAATCTATTCATCAAGTCTATGAATATTTCTGGAGTATTAGTGAGTCCTAAAGGCATTACTATGAATTAATAGTACCCGTATCTTGTATGAAAATCAGTTTTGTGGATATCTTACTTTTTCACCCTTACTTGATAATATCCCAACCGCAAATCCACCTAGGAGAAGTATTGTTCTATATGTAGCTGATTGAACAAGTCATCGATTCTTGGGAGAGATACATGTTCTTTATCATGATTTTTTGAAGCTCACGATAGTCGATGAAAAGATGCATTGACCCATCTTTCTTCTTGATGAAGAGGATTGATGCACCCCATAGCGAAGCACTTGGGCATATAAACCCTTTATCCAAATTCTCCTATAGTTTTTTCTTTAGCTCCTCAAGCTCCACAACTACCATTATATATGGAGTCTTGGATATTGGCAACATCCCATGTATAAGATCAATTGAGAATTAAACATCTATTCTAAGAGGAAGGCCAAACAATTCCTCGGGAAACACTTTAGTGAATTACCTCTCAGTAAGCATGTCTTCAAGGATGGTTGCCTCCTTAGAATCAGTAATCTGATCAAGATATTCATGCTCATAGGGAATTAATATCCTTGTTTTAGATGATGGAGCTAAAGAAGATTCATCTTCCTCCTTGCACTTGTAAAAAATTGGGGGTTGATTCTCCACACGGAGAGTGATTTCCCTATCATGGCAATTTATGTTGGCTCAATATAAGGAAAACCAATCCATGCCAAGAATTGTATAAAATTACACCAGAGGGAGTATGACGAGGTCTTATAGGAAATTAAATCCACTGATTATGACATGGGATAAGTTATATTCATGGGATGCAATGATTTCTCCATTTTCCATACTCACCGACATCTTTACTTCTATGATTTGTGGTGGTGCTGGGATTGTTATACTAAACTTTTGGGATATAAAGGAATGCATAGAACATAAATCAAAAAGTAAGTTCACTATTACAAAATGAATAATAAGCGTACCTATCACCACTTCATTTTCGAGGTTCACTTAGGCAATAGAGATGGCCAAAGATCACCCTTGCTACCTTGGAGGTTGTTGGTTGTCTCTGAAAACCCTTTTATTAGGGAAATAATTATCAGGATTCCCTGGTTCTTTGTCATTGTAGCAATGAACAACGCATTGAGGTTCGAACATAGAATTCCTCTCCTCTGTTGCAACCACATGTTTTTCTTGCTGATAATTAATAGCTAGGTTCCCTTCTCTTCCACACCTAAAGAATTTCCCCACCCCCTTCAGGAAATTTTTGGGGTGCTTCTTTACACACCTTCAGCAAGTGGGGTTATGGATCTTTTTAACACCATTGGATTTATCCATCAGACTTCTAGGATTAAAGTCCACCTTATGCTTCTTATCCACATGATACCCCTAAGATTATCCTATATCCATATCAACCTTGAGGGAACATTAGACAATTTCCTCATAGCTGTCAGAGTCACAGATTGTCAGCGCGTTCTGCAGGCTAGGTTTTATCCCACCCAAGAAGCAGTCAACCTTGCATTCAGGGTTAATGACAAAGCCAGAGGCATATCGTGCAAGCCTTGTGAAGTTTTCCTTGAATGCTCCGAAATATTGATAATCTTTTTTCTTTAGGGAAAGGAAGTCCCTTTCCATTTTATGTCGGAGGGTGCATGAAATTTTTTTATCGAAAAACATCATCTGGAAATCCTTCCATTCCAACTCCTCAATCTCCTCCTCAGGCTTCGTATTTTTTTATCAATGTCCACCATTTATCGACTTTACATTTCGTATGATATGTATCTAGAAGAACATTCTCATGTTCAGAACATTGAAGGATGTAAAATAACTTTTCAATGGAGTTGATCCATTGTTCGAAGATTGAGGGATCAGATGATCCATTAAAATTAGGAGACCTTTGCATCATGAAGATCTCGATAGAAACTTTTTCTTTCTTAGGGGGGGGGGGGGGGTTAAATGTTCCTATTGACCCAAGTTTATATTCAAATCTTGAGCTAACTGAGAAAAATGCGTGAAAAATTTCATGATTCCCGCTCCCATCGGATTGAGCATCTCATTAGAACAGTCATCACCTTGATCTTCACATCAGTTCTTATCCCAAGTCATCCTATTACCCACCATTGGCTGGAATAAAAGGAAAGTTAGGGGTAACACATAAAGGGAAATCCAAGGACAAAACTGATGACTTGTAAATAACTTTTATTTACTTAACTTATTAATCCATAGGCTTCAATATATTCTATTCATGATCTAATTTCTAACATATATTCTTAAGGGAATTTTTTTAATTCCCTTAATAATGGTTTATACTAAGCTTTTGAATTTACCAATACATATCCCTCAGGAGTTTCGTAATAAGGAATGTTGTAAGTCCCATTGTCGTGTAACAGGATACCCCGGGTCAAGCCGGAAACTCCTTGTCAGGGTTTTCACCCCTTGGTACATCTGTGCCAGAGCCACCTCTACCTTATCATATCTAGACAAGGATGTATTTTTTTGATAAACCACTTAATAAATACCCACCCAAACTTAGGGATGTTTTTATTATACATAGTCTTGTCTCTAAGTCATCACTAGGGTTTTCTAATCCTAATCCCAAAAATAACTAAACCTATCCTCTGATACCAACTATGACAACTCTGTTCTTTATTACAAAATAAATCAGGATATATTACATAAACTTCACTTGTTACAACATGGAAGATAGAGAGGTCTAGTGTATTTGGGGCTTAGGATCATTACATAAAACTTAAAACAACATATAAAACATCTTTATTGAAAACTTCCTTTACTAACCACTATCTTCCTTCGTACTTAGCATTTAATGGGATAACCTGATGACATGAATAATAAAAGTGAGCTATAAATCCCAGTAATGAAATAAACCAAGAATAACATAAGAAATACAATACATGTTAGAAAATAGTCATATAAATTCAGCACAATATAAACATAAACATAGAATCTTGATAAATTATGTAATCATAACATGAAAATGTGGCAACAACACTTAACATGGAATTTTCATGAACCAAGGCACATTGCACATGATGCATGAGTAAACCCTAGTTGCACTTTAATTAGAATGATTAAACACCCATTTCAAATTATGTATAATGATACTATACTTTACCCAATGCATTGGAGCACTATCAGGGCACACCCTTTCTTAAACATTTCATTTCATGCAAAAGTGCACCACATGGATCATACAACATGAAGTCAGTCATCATCATTTATTCCAAGATAAAGGGATGTTGAATACATATATAATGATTTAAAATCAATAAGTAAATGTGCATAAAGGTTAATACCCTTTATAGATAAATGGTCATGGTATTCACTACACAATGACATTGGCTTGGAAAATCATAGTGCAATTTCGGCAGCATAACGTTGTGAATAAGAACTCTAAAAAAATTATTGATGAGAGAGAAAGGGTGTCTAATCATATTTAAATGAAATGGACTATAAGTGGGTAATATAGATACATGTCCCAACAAACATAATGGAATTTATATTCATAATAAAAAATAATTACTTGGATGAAAAAGAGGAGAGAGAAATCCCTCACGGAATTTCAGCATGGTAACAGGTGTACATGGGAGGAATTAATGAGAGAGAAAGGGGTCTACCCTCATAAAAACATAAATATGGAAGTATGGGGGGGGGGGGTTCAAAATCATACCCCATCATTTTTAATTGAAAAAAAGTTAATCACAACTTAAAGAAAATTGGACAAAAAAGAGAAAGGAAGAAATCCCTTACATGGAATTGTGATCCCAAAGGCATGGAAGAGGTTTGGGAGAGGCTTCTTGGGAGCTTGGGGATACTTGGGAGGATTATAGAGAAAGGATATCAGGGTTTTGTCGAACTACAAATGCATTGAGTGAAGAGGAAGTGTGAGCTTGGGTGAATTTATATAGGATAAGAGAGGGAATTCTTTATTATTTAGGTTAGGGACACCTCAAATTAATATAATCCAAAACACAAACCATCCCATGGATTTTGGCCATGTATTTTTCCAAAGGGGAGTGGAAAACAATATTTTATGAATAAAATTTCCTATATAATTAAAATAATAGGGCGGTTTATGTGGAGGTGAGTCACACTCTAAAGGAAAACAATTTAAAAAGACTGAATGTTTTATGAGCCTTGAAGGGTCCACCAAAGCTTTGTAAAATAAATAAAACAAACCCAAAATCACATTATTTTAACGGTATAACATATATTGGCCGAAAATAATGTTTATAGTATTTTATTACATCACTATGGGGTCATTATGATGTCAAAAAAACATATTATATAATTAAACGGTATTTAATTTTTACCCAAAAATTGGACTATCTCGGAAAATTATTAAACAATCACCATTGGATAATTAGGAATCCCTGATTCCAAAAATAATATTCATTTTATCTAAATAATTTTATAAAAATGTGAGTTTTTACTTTTAAAATAAAAACCGACATTTATCGAAAATTCATGGGTTTTGGAAAAAAGAGCTTTCAAACCTTAATAAAAATTACAATTGCATTCATAAAATTATATGATAACTAATATTTAATAAAAAGTAATATAATAATAATATTATTTTATTAAAATATTATTTAATTCGAAAATCAATTAATTCAACAAAATAGATTTCTTAGTTGAATTTTAACTAAAAATACAATTTGTGTTTTGAAAACAAATTACAAATAACTATAATAAAATGAATGTATATTCATTACTATATAAAAAAATAATGCACATAATCATAGTGAAAAGGACTTGTTACATAACCCCTTATAACACCCGCATAAGACCAAAGGGTAAGGTGTGCGATGGTGACATAATTTTTGGGTGGCTTGGATAACATTGCTCAGGTGGTAATCTGTAAAATCCCAGGTAAATAAAAAAATAATACATTTTCATTTTATTTAATATTTTGTGAATTAAATTTTAATTTTACTTTAAAGGGGTTTCTATGTTCGATGGAGTACCCGATACGCAACAACATGTTTCTTTGAAATCTTACATTGTACACTAAAAATTTAAAAATATTATTTTAAATGTAGTTAACACCTAGCTGTTGTATTGGTAGGAATGAATATAAATAACTAAAATATTATTATAAACATTTGTTTTTACATTTATCCAATAAAAGTTAGAGGCTTAAAATATGAATGAATCAAATTTTAAGCATAAATACTCTAATATTCCTTAAAAGGAAAATTTACCGCCATTTGATGGTGAACCCTCCTTAAATATAGTTTTGGTCACATTTATATGTTCTATTTGATAAAATAATAATCTTTTTTTTTGATTCGTGACATAAAAATTTACTTTGGGTAAATTTTTGGTATTTTTTTATAAAGTTCATTTTTAATGAATAGTGAAAAATAATGTATTTTAATTTAGAAGTGCCTTTTAATATAATTTATTTATTTGGTTAGATTATATTTTTAATTGGTATTAAAGTGTAATTAGATTATGTTTTTACCATTCAATCTAATTTTAGTCATTATAATTAATTTCACTTTGAAATTGGACACAAACAAGTATCAATCATTTGATAATTATTGTTTCTTAAAAACATGTTAATTGTTTTGACAATGAGAATTAATTTTAAATTAATTATATGTTTTGAATTTTTTAAAATAGACATCATTTTTGATTTTGGAATATCAAATATAGCTTAGGCCTAATTTTTGGTATTTTTCTGAAAAACATCAATTTTTGATGAATAGTGAAACCACTAAGTAGTAGTTAAAAAAACTGACTTTTTCATTTAAATGAAATTTTACTGCTTCTATGAATTGGATTTTGAAAATCCGACATACATGGATGTTATTAGTAAGTAAAATTTGGTTCAATAATATGTAAATAATTTTTGGGGAATAGTAACTTTGACTTTTATTTACCACAGTTAAAGGTAAATAGGGTAATTCAAGGGAAAAAGAATATTATAATAATACAAAATTACCTTAAGACTTGTCTTAAACTTATTGGTTGAGTCATTTACGACCATGGGCTTCTTTCGGTTTATTTTGGGACCCCATAGAGCCACTTGAGAGTGGTAATGACACTTTATTTTAATTAACTTAATTTAAAGGCAAAAATGGCATAAACAAATATCTTTTAGTAAATTAATTTGTACATGGTGTTATATAAGTTATATTTTACACTATAAATATTAATTGTAAAGATAAAAATATTTTCTAAATTATGGTATTTATTATATTATTTTTAGACATCAAATAAATTAAATTATTTACGACACAATAATGATGCAATATTTACCTCATTAATAAATGATTTAAATAAATAAGATTATAAATATTAAAACAACATCCAAAACTTGTCCAATTCATATTGGATGGTTTTATTTCGAACTTGAGTAATATTATATTCAACTTTAATTAGTTTTTTACCTTTATAAACCGAATATAATTTTACAATAAAATTATATTTGCAAACATTCCTAAAGAGCCCCTCATCCCCCTTATAAAATTCCTCACTTATAACCCATTCCACACACCTCTCAAGCCCATTGTCTCATCTAAAACCTACCTAAATAAGATCTCAAGACCCCTCTAATCTTCCTAGAATCCTTACCTTAGGCATAAGGCACTTCAAGAAGACCTTTTGGTTCAAACCAAAGGGAGTTACCCAAATTAAAGGTAAGAGTTTCTCTTAACTTATTTTCTTTTATTTTACTTATACAAGCCCTAGACTCTTTTTATTCCTTTATTTTATAACAATACCTGTATCCTAAATATACTAGGATTTTTTTATGATATGTATTCTAACTAAACTTACACACACCTCCATCTAATGGGTGAAGAACATACTGTTTCTGTGGATGGAAAACTAACGCCTCAGGAAATGATGATTGTTCGATTATCTCATTATTCCTCTAATGGTTTCCATTAAGATGACACTATATTTATATATGATATATATTATGTTTAGTTTTTATTTATGCTTACGTATTTTTCTTTTATATCATACCTTTATGGTGTCCATTATGGGTAAACACTATAATTTCATTTGAGGAAGTGTGGACTACCGCCCCGTCAAAGTGATATGACTCATTAATACCATATGTGGGATGTATAAAGTATGGAGTTAATGATATTATATATGATATTATACTGGAATTATAATATATTTATGTATCATTATTTTTTAATTCCATTAAAATAATAAATAGAAATGAAAGTAACATTCATCCATACGTACGACTTACCGTCTCCATGAACGGTGCATTTCATTTATTACCTCCAAATGTTATGTAATATTATAAATACATGTATATACTGGATATATATGATATATATGATATATAAATCATGAATATAATTCTGGATATAATGAAATTTTGACCATGTGAACAACTTTTAATTATAAAAAGTCCATTTTTTACTCAAGTACCAAATATCGACAAAACAACCATTATTAACTTAAATGATTACATAATGTTTATAACATGATAATAAGTGATATAAAATGAATAATAAACTTGAAAAAGGTTCTTAAGAAATTAAAAATTAACTTTAGTTTATTATCCAGGATATTAAAGAACGATCAAGTCAATTCGGACACGAGGTAAGGGACTTCGTCTCAATCTCCTTTAATTGAGGCATATTTTGTTTTAGTAGATGAATTTATTTTATAAGTTGTATAAATATATTTGAAATTTTATTTCATTCAAAGAGAATATTTTTCTATGAAGATTTTTAATAAATGAAAAAAACAATGTTTCTTTTTAACGTAAGTGGTGACAATGACCTTTCCACTGCTGTGAGTATTATTTGATCTTTGGCTTTCTTAACAAGCCGTAATGTTTTTAAAAGGAATGTAAATACCGTTTAATCTTTTTAAGTATACATGGATTGAAAATGTTTTTGACAATGGATTGATTATTTCAATATATTTAAATGATATATTTTGATTGGAATGTGGAAATGTTATATTTCGTTTATGTTTATTTTATTTGTTATGAATATGTTATAGTTCTTGGTAATTGTTACATATGCAGGTGGTTCCGTGATAAACCTAGGGCTTGTCTGCCCGAGATGGCTCTCCAATGCATTGGGTAATGTGACAGAGGTAAAAGTGAATGTTTATCCTAAGATATTTTGGGAATAGACTGTGATGGGTATTCCAAATGTAACTCCCTACGTAGCTATCATAGCTACAATGTAAGTTTGATATGGATGCCACAAGTTACCTTTATGATTTATGTTTTCTACGTGTTATTCATAAATCTTATGATTTCATGAGGTATGTTAAAGAGATTATGTTATGTATGAAATGATGAACTAATGTTTTCTTTCTATGTTTTATAACCCTTACTGAGCTTTTTATGCTCATCCCAAGTTTTGAAATGTTTTTCACAGGACATAAAGATTACCATGGTCAAGGATGAGATCAAGGAAAAGTCATGCTATCTAAAACATGGGATAAGACATGACCCTTTTTTTCAAGAGTTTTTAATTTATGAATAAAATGGAAACAGAGTAGAAGTGTCTACCTTGTAATTTTTGATATGTAATGTAATAGTTAAGGCCTAATTCTCTAAAACTCTAAACCTTAAAAGATTCTCAATGTGAAATTTTCATTTAATTCAATAGTATGTAATATTTAAGGTCGGGCCCTTATAGTTGGTATCAAAGGTCAGTTTAGATAACTTTAGGAGTTAGAATATAGTTAAATTAATAAATTATTTTTAGTTTAAGTTATGATTTAAATGATATAGAATTTACAGATTACCATGTTGCTTTGCCTAAGATATTTTTGTGTCCAGAATGGTTTTCCAAAGAGGAAACATGACAGCTATGTTGGGATGACATCAGGAGGAAGATGAACTTCCAAATCAGCAACCTGAGATGGTTGGAATTGAAACTGAATAGTTTGTTGTAGTGATGGAACAATTGACTCAGACTATAAATAGTGGTGGTATCCATGCACAAGATCATCCAAATCAACCAAAAACTAACATGTCAGTAGTCGAGCATTTCATGAGGTAACATCCCCCATCATTCAGAGGATCATCTGACCCTATGCTAGAAAAAGGGTAGATTAAAGCACTAGAAAAGATTTTTTATGTCATGGGGTGTTTATATCATCAAAAGGTTGGTCTTTTTTTTTTATCATTTTGATGGTTACACTGATCAGTGGTGGTTGATGGTGAAAAATATCAGGGATAGTTAGGAGATTGACGCTCTTGATTGGGATGAATTCAATGGTATGTTTCTTGAGAAATATTTTCTTAATGTGGTTCATCTTAGGATGGAAAAGCAATTCCTAGAATTGAGGCAGGAGGATGACTCAGTGGCTTCTTATGAAGAAAAATTCACTTGACTGGAAAGGTATGCTCCAAATTTCATACTAGATCTTGATAGTAAAATCAACCAATTTTACTCAGAATTAAAGCCAAAATATCGAAGGGCTTTAGATTCTCACGAGTTCAAAAGTTATGAATTTTTTTTGTTGTTCAGAGAAGGTTGAAATAGAGTATTTAAATGATCAGGTTTTCTTTGACAAACAACATAATAAGAGGTCAAGGTGGTAGGTTAAAGAGAAAAACTCTTCAAAAAAGTCGATGGTAAGAAACTTAAGTTTACAATTTGTGAAAATTGTGGTAAAAACAATACTGGGGAATGTATTTTGAATTCTGGTAAGTGCCACCGATGTGGTAAAATGTGTCATAAGGCTCGTAATTGCAATGAAAAAGATCTGGTTAATGGTAAGACAAAATCTGATTTAGAGTCAGAAAAATGTTTTAAGTGCAATGAAATGGGTCATTACGCAAATGAGTGTCCAACTAAGAACTCAACTGAGGGAAAGAAGCCAGAATACAATCATAGAGGGGTGGTTAAGTCCTTTGCAACTACTTCAACAAATGTTGGGTCATCGAATGAAGTAGTATCAGGTACACTTTTTGTTTGTTCAGATTGTGCCAATGTGTTGTTTAGTTTAGGGTATACACATTCATTCATTTCTGAGAAGATTTCTTGTAAATTTGGAATTCCATATCAAGATACGAATCCTGAACTTACGGTAAAAACACCTGGAGGAAATGTTGAAACAAAAAGAAAATTTTAAAAAACTCCTCCTCTTTATGTGTGGATGGAATATACCTAAAAACCTTATTATTTTACCTCTAGTAGAGTTTGATGTTATTTTGGATATGGATTGGCTTTCTGTTTATCATGCTAAGATTGACTATAGAGCTAAAAAGGTTTCTTTTTAGAATGATTTTCAGTTTCTGTATAGGAATGAACCCTTACTTTTGATAACATATCAGGAAGCTGAGAAACTAGTAAAAAATAGTAATGAATGTTACCTTGAACATATTGTTGAAAATAAAGGAACTATTCAAATTAATGATGTGCTAGTGGTAAATGAGTATATTTATGTTTTTCTTGATGAATTTCCTGGTATTATAATTGGTCGGGAAGTTGACATTATTGTTGACTTAGTTCATGATGCTAAGCCAATTTCAAAACCCCCTTATCGAATGGCTCAAATTGAACTTTTAGAGTTAAAGAAGCAATTATAGGAGTTATTAGATAAAGGTTTCATTCGACCTAGAACATCACCATCAGGAGCTCATGTCTTGTTTGTTAAAAATAAAAAATGGTTCAATGAGACTTTTCATTGATTATAGAGTATTGAATAACATCACTATTAAGAACAAGTATCCTTTACCTCATATCGATGATTTGTTTGATCATCTCTAAGGAGCTCAGTATTTTTCAAAGATTGACATGAGGTCTGGGTACCATTAGTTGAAAGTAAATGAAGAAGACATTCCAAAGACCGCATTTCATACTAGACATTGCCATTATGAATTTGTAGTTATGCCTTTTGGTTTAACCAATGCACCTACTATATTCATGGATCTTATGAATAGAATTTTCCTTGAGTTCTTGGATAAGTTTGTGGTTGTGTTCATTGATGATATTTTGGTTTATTCTAAAAGTAAAGAGGAGCATGAAAGTCATTTAAGTGTTGTTTTGAAAACCTTAAAATAAAAGAAACTATTTGGGAAATCCAGAAACTGTGAGTTTTGGTTACATTTTTTTTCTTGGTCACATTGTTTCAATAAATGGCATAACTGTTGATCCTAATAAAACAAAAGTTGTTGAAGAATGGCCAAGACCCACAAATATAACTGAGATTCATAGTTTTATTGGTTTGGCGGGTTATTACTAGAGGTTTGATGAGAATATTTTATGGTTATCTAGTCCAATAACAAGGCTAACTTGAAAAGGTGTTAAGTTAATTTGGATAAAATAATGTGTTGATTGTTTTCAGGAATTGAAAAGAAGATTGGTGAATGCTCTAATTTTGGCACTGCCTTCCAGAAATGGTGAGTTTGTTATTTATTGTGATGCTTCATTGAAAGGACTTGGTTTTGTCCTTATGCAGAATGATCAGGTAATTTATTATTCTTCATGTCAGTTGAATCCTTATGAGTTAAATTACCCTAGACATGACTTGGAATTAGCTATTGTTATTGTTTCTTTAAAAATTTTGGAAGCATCATTTGTATGTAGTAAAATGTAAAATTTTTACTAGACACAAAAGTTTAAAGTGTATATTCACATAGAAAGAATTAAACATGAGACAGAGGAGATGGTTGGAATTAATCAAGGATTATGATTGCACGATCATTTAACATATGGGAAAAGAAAATAAAGTGGCTAATGATTTGAGACAAAAAAGTAATGCTTCATTAACCATGCTACATTTGGAACAAGATCCTTTAGTTTTTGATTTGATAAACATTATCATAGAAGTTGTCGGTGCAAGAAATTCTTCAGTTTTGTTTCAAGTTTTAGTGAAATCATCTCTATCGGATAGAATAAAGCAAGCGCAGAAGGAAGATGGTGAGTTGAAGAAAAATGTAGAGCAGGTTCAGAAGGGTAAGTTCCCTAGATTTAACATTGATAATGATTGTGTTTTGAGGTTTGGGAAGATATTATGTGTGCATTGTGATTCAGAGTTGAATAATGAGTTGTTAGGTGAAGCTCATTTCTCTCCTTTTTCCGTTCATCCTGGCATTACAATGATGTATATAGATATTTGGGAGTATTAATGGTGGGATGGAATGAAGAGAGATATTTCTGATTTTACTGTGAAGTGTTTGACTTGTCAATAGGTAAAAGAAGAATTCAGTTACTAAAAGGGATGCTTTATTTTTTACGAGTGCTAGAGTGGAAATGGGAAAATATATCCCTTGACTTCGTTGTCGGATTACCGAAGATATCTTGAGGTAATGATGTAATCTGGTTTATTGTTGATCGGTTGACTAAATCAGCTCATTTCCATCCTATTCAAGATACTTTTTCTCTAGATCAACTTTCTCAGTTGTATGTTAATGAGATAGTCAGGTTTCATGGTGTTCCCCTCTCTATTGTATCTGATCGTGATCCCGGGTTTACTTCTAACAATTTGAAAAGCCTTCAGAAGTCATTGGGTATTGAATTAAATTTTAGTACAGCTTTTCATCTGTAATCAGATGGGATGTCAGAATGAAAAATTCAGACCTTGGAGGATAATCTACGTGCTTGTTCACTAGATTACCAGCGGAGTTGGGACCAACATATTTCTTTTGTTAAATTTTCTTATAATAATTGTTTTCATTCTAGTATATATATGTCTCCATTTGAGGAATTATATGGGAAGTGGTGTCGAACTCTAGATTTTTGGGATGAAGTAGGTGAAAGGAAGCTGAGGGGACCAGATTTTGTAGAAGATGTGGTAGAAAAAGTTCAGTTGATTCAGAAGAACATGAGAACAACTCAGAGTAGGAAAAAAATTTATGCAGATATCTGGAGGAAGGATCTATCTTTCGAGGTAGGTGATCATTTCTTTCTCAAAGTTTCTCTATGGAAAAGTGTGATGAATTTTGGTAAGAAGGTAAAATTGAGTCTGAGGTTCATTGGAACTTATGAAATCCTGGAGAAAGTTGGATCACTTGCTTACAGAGTGGATTTACCTCTAATTTTATCCTAGGTAGACAATGTTTTTTATGTTTCAATGTTGAGAAAGTATATTCCAGATCCATATCATGTTTTAAGTCCAGAGGTAGTTCAGTTGGAAGAGCATTTCCCTTATGAGGAACAACCAGTCTAGATTCTTGACCGTAGAGAGAAAGTGTTGAGGAATAAAATGATTCACCATGTAAAGGTTTTGTGTAAAAAACCATATGGTTTAAGAGGCAAAGTGGGAATCTGAAAATGCTATGAGGGATAAATACCCCCATTTATTTGATAAGTGAATAAAATTACAAGGACACAACTTCCAAAAGGGGGGAAGGATGTAACATCCTAGGTAAATAAAGAAATAATACACTTTAATTATAATTAATATTTTGTGAATTAAATTTTAATTTTACTTTAAAGGGGTTTCTATGTTCAATGGAATACCCGATATGCCACAACGAGTTTCTTTGAAATATTACATTGCACACTAATAATATAATAATTTTATTTTAGATGTAGTCAACGCCTAGCCATTTTATTGGTGGGAATGAATAGAACTAACGACAATATGATTATACATGTTTGTTTTTATATTTATCTAATAAAAGTTAAAGGCTTAAAATGTGAATGAATCTAATTTTAAGCATAAATACTCTAATATTCTTTAAAAGGTTGATTTACTACTTTTTGATGGCCAACCCTCATTAAATATAGTCTTGGTCATATTTATATGTTCTATTTGATAAAATAAAATTACGTTTCTTGATTCAAGACATAAAAATTTACTTTTGGTAAATTTTTGGTATTTTTCTAATAAAGTCCATTTTTAATGAATAGTGAAAATACTGTATTTTAATTCAAAAGTGCCTTTTAATCTATTTTATTCATATGGTTAGATTATATTTTTAATTGTTTTTAAAGTTTAATTAGATTATGTTTTTACCATTTAATCCAATTTTGGCCATTATAATTAATTTCACTTTGAAATTGGACATAAAAAAGTATCAATTTTTTGATAGTTATTGTTTTTTAAAAATACGCTATTTATTTTTACAACAGAAATTAATTTTAGATTAATTAATGCAACCTCTATGATTTTAATTTAGTAAAATAGACATCATTGTTGAATTTGGAATATCAAATATATCTTAGGCCTAATTTTTTGTATTTTTCTGAAAAACTTCAATTTTTTATGAATAGTGAAACCACTAAGTAGTAGTTAAAAAACTATATTTTTCATTTAAATGATATTTTACTACTTCTGTGAATTGGATTTTGGAAATCTGACATACATGGTTTTTATTAGTAAGTAAAACTTTGTTCAATAAGATGAAAATAATTTTTGGTGAATAGTAACTTTGAATTTTATTTACCACGGTTAAAGGTAAATAGGGTAATTAAAGGTAAAAAGAATATTATAATAATAACAAATTGTCTTAACAATTGTCCTAACCTTATTGGATGATTAATTTACGACTATGGGTATCTTTGTGTGAATTTTGGGACCCCATGGAGCCACTTGAGAGTGATAATGACACTTTATTTTAATTAACTTAATGTAACGGAAAAAATGACATAAACAAATATCTTTTAGAAAATTAATTTTTACATGGGGTTATATAAGTTATATCTTCCACTATAATTATTCATTGGAAAGAGAAAACAATTTCCTACATTATTGTATTTATTTTATAACTTTTTGACATCAAATAAATTTAATTATTTATGACCCAATAATGATGCAATATTTACCTCATTATTAAATTATTTAAATAAATAAGATAATAAATATTAAATAAATATCCAAAAATTGTCCAATTCTTATTGGATGATTTTATTTCGAACTTGAGTTATCTTATCTTCAACTTTAATGAGTTTTTGATCTTTATAAACTAAATAAAAGTTTACAATAAAATAATATTTTCAAACTTTCCTAGAGAGCCCCACCTCTCCCTTATAAAATCCCTCATTTATAACTCATTCCACACAACTCTCAAGACAATTGTCTCATCCAAACCTTACCCAAATAATCATTCAAGATCCCTCTACTCCTCATATAATCCTTAACTTAGGCAAGAGACACTTCAATAAGTCCTTTTGGTTCAAACCAAAGGGAGTTACCCAAAATAAAGGTAACAGATTCTCTTAACTTCTTTTCTTTTATTTTAGTTCTAAAACTCCTAAACACTTTTTATTACATTCTTTTGTAACCAAACCTATATCCTAAATATACTAGTATATTGTTATGAGAAGGATTCAAACTACACTTACATGCACCTCCATCTAATGGGTGAAGAACATATTGTTTCTATGGATAGGAAACTAACGCCTCACAAAACGATGATTGTTCAATTATCTTCTACTTCCTTTCATGATGGACATTAATATGAAACTATATTTATATATGATATTTATTATGATTATGTTTTCTTTATGCTTCTGTATTTTTTTTTTATAGCATGCCTTTATGGTTTCCATTATGGGTAAACATGATAATTTCATTTGAGGAAGTGCGGACTACCGCCCCCTCAATGTGATATGACTCAGTAATGCCATATGTGGGATGTATAAAGGATGGTGTTAATGATATTATATATTATATTATACTATAATTATAATATAACTATGTATCATTATGTTTTAATTCCATTAAAATAAGAAATAGAAATGAAAGTAGAGTTCATGCGAACGTACGACTTACTGTCTCTATGGAAGGTGCGTTTCGTTTCATACCTCCATAGGTTATGTACTATTATAAATACATTTATATACTAGATATATGATATATATGATATAAAAATCATGAATATAATTCTAGATATAATGAAATTTTGACCATGTGAACAACGTGTACTTATAAGAAGTCTACTTTTTTACTCAAGTACCAAATATTGAAAAATAAATGTTATTAACTTAAACGATTACATAGTGTTTATAAAATGGTAATAAGTGACATAAAAGGAATAATAAACTTGAAAAAGGTTCTTAATAAAGTAGAAATTAAATTTATTTTATTATTCAGGAGATTGAAGAATGATCGTGTCAAGTCGGACACGAGGTAAGGGACTTCATCTCAGTCTCCTTTCATTGAGGCATATTTTGTTTTAATACATGACTTTCTTTTAGACACAGTATAAATACCATTGAAATTTCATTTCATTAAAATAGAATCTTTTTATATAAATATTTTTATTAAATGACAAAAAATCATGTTTATTTTTAACTTAAGCGGTGACAACAACCTTTCTGCCACTGTGAGTATTATTTGATCTTTGGATTTCTTAATAAGCCATAATGTTTTTAAAAGGAAAGTAAATACCATTTACTCTTTTTTATGTATATTGAGAAGGAAAATGGTTTTGATAATGGATTGATTATTTCAATATATTTAAATTATATATTGTGATTTTAATGTGGAAATGTTATCTTTCTTTTATGTTTGTTTTATGTGTTATGAATATGTTATAGTTCTTGGGAATTGTTAGTATACAGGTGGTTCAATGATAAACCTAGGGTAGGTGAGCTCGAGAAAGATCTAAAATGCTTTGGGTAACGTGACAGAGGTAAATATGAATGTTTATCCTAAGAAATTGAGGGAATATATTGTGATGGGTATTCTAAATTTAACTCCATACATACCTGTGATGGCTACAAAGTAAGTATGACATGGATTCTAAAATTTACCTTTATGATTTGTCTTTTCCACGTGTTATTTATAAATCTTATGATTTTACGAGTTATGCTAAAGAGCTCATGGTTTAAATGAAATGATGAATTAATTTTTTCATTCTTGGTTTTATAACCCTTACTGAACTTTTTATGCTCACCCTAAGTTTTGAAATGTTTTTTAGAGGACCTAAAGATGAATAGGGTCAAGGATGGAATCAAGGAAAAGTAATGCTATCTAAAACATAGGACACGACCTGACTAATTTTTTCAAGAGTTTTTATTTTATGAATAAAATGGAAACTGAGTAGAAGTGTCTACCTTGTAATATTTGAGATGTAATGTAATAGTTATGGCCTAATCCTCTAAAACTCTAAACCTGAAAATATCCTCAATGTGAATTATTCATTTAATTCAAGATTATGTAATGCTTAAGGACGTATCCTTGTATATTCTCTATTAACTTCCACTTCTCCCATAGTCAGTTCCCATAAAGAATAATGTGTTCAAGCTCAGCTTGGGCTTTGTCAAGAGTGACGCCCAATGACGCCACCTCCTTTTCAAGCTCTAAAAAATGAGCTTCATACAAGGTAAGTCTACTGGATGAGGCCATCACTTCCTTTGTCTGAGTAAATTGGATTTTTTAAAGCCCTATATTTATACTAATCATGTGATCACTATTCAATGGCTATATTAGTAATGGTCACAATTCTTAATGGCATTTTAAAATCCAAAAAAATTAAACCAATGAAGTTCACACTTTATATAACCATAATAAGACATTTAATTGGATCAAGAGTAATATCCATTAATGAATGTTTGGGTCATTATAGCACGAGTGGAGTTTATAAACCCATTAGGTCCCTTAAGAAAATAATGGAATAGTTAGAGCAATGAAAACCTCATACATACAGATATCATATAATATAATCTCTTTATATCAATATATCTTATAAAATAGGATGCACACTTCATGCCACCATTATTTTTTTCTTTATTATATTTTAAACTTTCTATATTTACAAAACATGTTCTACCGTAGATATGGATGTAGTGAAGGTACTACCATCAAGATCAACAAGGAATGAGATATCACTTCCCTTTATAAGAAACAAATACTATAATTTTTTTTCTATCAATACCATACCACCAATGGTGAACCTACAATGATCTACCTCTCTATAACATAAATTTATAAGTATTAATATTTCATAAAACTCTACAATAAAATAGTATACACTGATAATAATATCAATTAAAGAGAAGATTACACATGTTTGTAAATAAGAACTACTCATGACACCTAAAACATGTAGTGTTCCTATTATTGGATCAGCTGTCCTGATCTCATCAACTTGAGATCACCAAATGAGAAATTCATGATAAGAAGAATCAATGATTATGACCCCCTATAACCTGATAGTCATACATCATCTATGTCTAGTTATAATGATGCATAACATATGTTTATGAATATTATCATAATATCTTGAGGTTCTCATTAAACAATGGAACTACTATAACATATCAACATGAAAAATAATCATTCTGTATTTCCATTTAAATAGTGGATATAGAAATATCAAAAATATTATGGTAAGTATTACTTATACAAAAATCACTGTATAAATTACATGGTAATGGAAAAGTGAAACTTAATTTTGGTCCAGAGATCCCACTTTTACAACACTCCCACTTGAACTAGAGAAAACTCAATAAAAATCCATGTTATTTCTCACAAGATTAGATCATGCTTCTATTGAGTTATGGATTTAGCCATTAGAATTTCCACCCATCCAATGTGTGGAAATTATGATATCAATGACTTCACCTACATAAGTAAAATTCATCAATATATGATATCGCTAAGTATATTCCTTTTTTACTCTATCTAAACATTATATCTTGATTACTATCCTTTTAGTAAGCTTATCAGAATTTATTTTATTATATTACATTACTTTATAGGTTCTATTAAAAGATCTTGAAAAAATCATAGTGAAATTTACACAACTTCAACTATATTAGAAGATACAAAATTCTCATAATTTATAGATATTCTTTCCTTTATATTGAATGGGATCTTTATTATCATTACTAGTGTCGAACAATGAATTTAGAATAGACTGTTCTAAAGAAAAAGTACTATGTGTCCCATTTTAAATACTGTTAATTCCTCTCCATGTACTAGAAATATATCCCTTGTACACTCTAAAGTACAATTAGATAGGTTTTAATGCTTCTAGTGCAGTTCTCCTAGATATTATTGATATTCACCTACCATAAAACATATATTTTCTATATCACATCTAGTACATATTATGAAATATTTTATAGATCCATTATTAGTTCTTATATAATTCAACTCACCACTTTAGTGTCCTCCTATTTCATATACATGTCTTCTTGGAGAGATTTATCTCATGTGACTTTGGTAAAAATTTTCTATCAAATGGTTATAACTTGTATTTTCAATGAAATATCAGTATATTTACTTTTAATTGGTGTAAGAAACCATTAGATATACCTTAGTAGATATTTTTCGCTAAAAATATGTTTTCTACTTAATGTAAATCTTTAGAGAGTGAACTTTATTCCAGTCTTAACGAATTATAAGACTAATAACTTATTCAATATATTTTCAAACACATTTTCAAGGGAAAACCTTGTTGATCCAACTAACCTCTTATAAACTCATAGAGACAATTAATTCTAAATGAATAAACTATGATATTTTTGTTCACTTAAATCAAAAACCAGATATCAATAACTTTTACCCTTATTTTAATTCGATGATGTCACCAAATATCTATGGTTGTATAGTATAGACACGTTCCATGAAAATGTGGACTTGAAATCCAATTCCTAATAAAATTATCAAAGAAAATAGCTATTAAAATTATAAGTCTAATGGATTTTGGAATGATGGCTTGGTATAAAAAATAATTCTATATTAGTAACTCACTTTTACCTACAATGTATAATCTATCTTGAATAACCACTAATGACTTTATATAAATTATGGAAACTTCAAAAATAATGACTTAATTTTGGTATATACAATCCATTTCTTGAAATCACATGAACTTGAAGATAATTTTTGATTTCCATTTAATAATTTATTTTAGGATCCATTTTTTTTAATGAATAATTTTTCACTGGCACTAGTGAATTTAAACCCACTAATATGGCTTTATTAATCCTATTAAATATGTGTCTCTAGAATATTCCTTTTCTACCAGACCTTGTGGAAATTTTTCATAGGCTAACCACTTGTGCATATTCAGTATTAACTAAATGAAAGTCAATATTTCTCAAACTCTCTCAAATAGAGATGTAAACCCTTTTATAGAAATATAGTCTATTACTTGACTATAATTTTTCTATCATATGGATTTTTATAATATTGTATATGAAAATTTGGAAACTAATTGAGAGGAATTATTTGTTTTTCTTGATTCATGTTTGTTTATATCTGTAACAATCTATTTTCATATAAACACATGATATTCTGACATGATGGATTTATTTAATATTATAACTCAAAAGAAATCCATTTTTCAAAATAGTAGGAATATTGATATGGGTAATGATGCTATTTGTGAAGGATGTCTCAAAACAGAATGAAAGTATCAACAATGCATATGAGTCTCAATATTGATGCATATTTTACTAACATCATAACTCTAATGTGTATAAAAAAATATGAATTTAGGAATTACTCCATAATAAATTTTAATGATCAATATTTTCATGTAAGACTCATCATCGATCCTCTAATCAAACATCATAGATTTTATGTGTATAAAAAATGTGCTTTTAGGGATTACTCCATGCTATATTTTAATGATCTATGAATTCGTGGTCAATATATTTTTCAGCACATGGGCCAAAAGGAACTCATATATTCTAACTAGAATATTACATACATCACTTTCACATTCCTTAAAAATATTAAAGTAATATTATGAAGTATATGAATTTACCTCCAGATTAACCTCATAATTATTGATTATTTTTAACTGAACTAATATCAAATGATTTTTAGATTACTTTTATTTATAGAGGTTTCTGTTTCTATGATTGTTTATTAAATGTGTCAATAATAGATATAGTTACCAGTAGGAAAATGGTATTTAATGTCATAATTTTATCATTAGTTATTCAAGACCAAAGTTAAAATTCATTATAGATGAATTTTAATGTTGTATATTTTGTAAATAACCATAAAATCCCACTATTAACGTTTTTTTCAAGAAAAGATGATGATAAAAGTCATAATAAAATAATTTTAACATCAGTTTTTTGGAAGCAACATTAAAAGTAACCTTTAATGGTATTATTCCAAAAAACTAATGTAATTTTTTTAGAAAAGTTTTAATTAATTTCCCAATATTTGATTTTACCAAACATAGAGATAAATTATATTTACTAATAAAAATTATTGATTTTAGATATTTGAATTCTCTAAGAGAAGTCTTTGAGAAGTCCCACTCTTAAAATCCACAAATTTTGATCTGTCAGTAACTTTGAGCTCCACAAAAAATAAAATCAAAGAATAATAAACACACTATTCACTAGTATTAATATATTCTATGTTTTCATCTTGGTTTATAATAAAAACTGATATGAAAGTTCTTTTCTTCTTTTAATTTCGGTTATTAGAAAAAATAGATGTCAAACGTATTTTTTTACATTTGACATTGGTTTTTTTAGTAAACATGACATGGAAAGTGATTTATTGATCCTTTAATGTCATATAAAAAAGAAGATGTTCAAAATACAATAAAATATGGTTATAAACTTCTATTATATATTTACATGATGTGAAAAGTAAAATTTTAGATACACGATATCGATACTTGAATTCTTTTCACAACATAAATTTCAATTTTTAAAATACCACATAAATTTTAATAAACTTTTACTAAAAATATTTTCATTTATAATATACAAATCCATATTCCATTTATTTTAACATTTTAACCTCTTCGATCAAATCAAAATTTCAATATGTCTTCAATAGATAATTTTGAACATAGTATCTGTTCTAATCATTCAATTTCTTTATTATTGATTTACATCATTACTAAATTTTTTAGAATTCTTCTTATGATGATTATAACATCTTATGATCGAGTGAAAAATATAAAATATTCAAATGAGATTCCCAAAAAAAATAATCCATTATTGATCACCATTTTTATTGACATAAGCATTCTTCCCTAAAAATAAGAAAAATAATGAAAAATAATATATTGAATCGAAGGAAACCACAAAAAAGAATTGAAATTTGGATGAATCATTGTATTTATTTTTTATTTTTCCATTTGGTTTCTATAATTTTCATTTTATTTTCCACATGTTTTCTTTGAAATGAGTTGTAATTTTCAAAACATAATGATCTCTAAATTCCGATGACCATAACTTCTAATCAATATGTCTATTTTAGATTTACGATAAGTCAAATAAAATCTTGGGAAGTGAACTGAAACTTCATAGTTTTTATATTGTTTCTTTATGAACAATTATGTTAAACTTATTATATGAGGACTTTTATTGTCGGTTTTCATGTACTGACATGAAAAGTCTTCCATGAGTAATTTTAGCAGTAGGTTTTTTTAATCAAAATATGATGTTATAAACCTTATGGAATCTTAATTTTGATGCCATGTTTCTAAGAAACTGATATCAAAAGTACATAATTTTACTTTTTTATGTATTTTTATAAAAAAAAATATCAAAATTCCAACTTTTAATGTCATTAGTGAAAAAATCGGTTAAAATCCAATGTTGAAATACAAAAAAAAATCGATGTGAAGAAATATTTTTCTACTAGTGGGTATTTAACTCTAAAGATTATAAAAATCATACTATGTATATCCTTGATAACTACTTAGATTTACTAGAAAAAATAATTATCATGTCAAAAATTGTTATAAATAAGTCTTAAATTTTATATTCATCATGCATTACCAATGATTCATGTATTGAATAATTATTAGTTATGTATGAATCATCTAAAATTAAATTCAATACATAAATGTTTTAGTATCATTAACACATAATTATAGTTTCAAAATAACCATTCACTTTTAAATAAAATCACATGCTTCTCAACATTGATATAGGTATCATCCATTCTGAGTCCCTTAGAAAACATGCCTTGACTTTTTTTAATGTTTCTTGACTTCCTTGGATCTTGTATTTAGAAAAAAAATATATTAAAGGACAAATTATATACAATACCCAAGGAGTATAAAAAATATTATGTTTAATGATGAATATACCTATAGTAGAATCTTATGATTACTTCTTCAATTAATTATAAATTCTCTTATAGTGAACTATCTTTCCACATAAAAAAAAACAACAACCCATTCAGTGGTCTCCCTCTATATCATTGGTTTCTTATAAATATTTCATAATCATTCCCTTGATAGTTTAATTGCAATTGGGATTTTTTCCCTTATGTACCTTATTTTTCACCTTAATAATTAAATATTTATCTTTATTTAAATTCTCATATTGTTGGAGAACCCATTCCAAAATATATCAATGTTGTTATTCGTACAATTTATTTAATAACACTAAAAAAACTAGAGAACCTAGGTGGTAAATATGGGAGAATGAGATTAAATTAAAGTTATTTATTAGTCATGAATCCCAATTTTTCTAGCCATTCAATTTAATTTATCTTCTTTAGTATATGTGGAAAATCGTGACTTCTATATTTCAATCTATACATGATTAGTTTTATCATAATCTCATTGATTCCTCAATCCATTTGTTCTTCACATATTTATTTGAGATGAAACCTCATTGTATAACCATCCATATAATATTGGTTCATTTTCATCTCTTTATATATTGATGTTAAAATTATGATATGAAAATAAAATTTATAATTCATGAGAATGATGATCATTTAGTGGGGACTCTCACAAATATAAGTTCATTAAATATTACAATATTATGAAAAGAATCCAAGTCCACTCATAGAAATTCACGCTGTTGAGGCCATTTTATTTTTGCAATATGGATCACAGTGTATCTATGGTATCAATTCCCATTTTATACATAGATAAACAAAAATATCTTAGAACTTTTATATTAATTATAAATTATACATTAGTGATTAAATCATTAAATTTATCCTAGTATTTTGTCTAACCCCAGAAGCCCTCAATACTATATTTATAATACCCAGTTGGTTGAGTATTTTGGTATAAAGGAGCCCTAAAACCTATCCTCATAGTCCAATATATTTCTAATTGACTACTTGAAAATGTTTTATATATGTGTTTTACTAGCCAACCATGTAGAATAACGACTCCTTGAACTGCTGGCTGATGTACCAACTTTTAGGAATCACAACCTTGATTGAATAAACATGTGTTGACTGTAAAGTGGAAATAATATATATAGGATACTTCTTTACTTCCAGTCATTGTTTAGCCAACCCATCACTCTTATAAGAACTCTCTTTTAGTAGGATGCACCCTCAACCAGGGTTGACGAGCACTTCATACACACAATTTTGTTCAAATTTATGTGATGAAAGTCCTTATGGATCAATATAACATTGATGTTATTTACTAGTTTTAAATTAATTAAATCATTTTCAATTTGCACATACAAGGTGATTGAACTAAAAAATTAACTATACAATAAATAGAAAAAATTCAATGCATTTTAATTTGTTTTAATATATGAATTTTTGTTTATTATTTTATGTTATTAGGTAAAGTTGAATATTCAAAAAACAGTAATAAACCATTCATAAATTAAAATAAAACAATTTATAATGTTGATAATTTAATATTGGTTTATACATTGAAAATACATGAAGCAATTGAGATCCTAGTGGAGAATACCTGAGTTGTTTCTAATTCATATTGTATCTCACACCCCAGTACAATTTATCTATGTATCTTCTGAAATATCACCTCACCTCAGCATGGTTCAAATATGATATCATCCTTGATATTATATATAAAAAATTGGGAATGAACATAATACAAACAACAAATACTAATGGATATACATAAACTTATATATATGAATAGAGGAAAGATGATATGCAGACCACCTAAATTAAATTAATTGTTAAATCAATTAAATCCTTTGAAATAATTAATTTAAATAAATTAAATTTCATTCAAACATTTGTATTTTGATGCTCATGATCATTCAGAAGGTAATAAACATTCGATACCAAATTAATTTTTCAATAAATTATACTTATGGTAATTTTAAACTAATTAAAATAAATTTATATAAATTTAATTCATAAAACATTGATCACATGGTTATTTTAATAATGTATATCCATTAAAAAAATCTTTAATTTTTTAAATATTTATTTAAATTTTGGGGCCCTAGAGTGGTCTGTAAACCCCTTAAAATGTGTTTTGGTCTATTTCTTAGCACAAAAGGGGCTGGGTGGGTTAGGTAGATTCCAAAATGACCTAAACTATGTCGAGTTGACCCCTCTGGGATATGTGTCGGCTTGTAAGAGGCACCCCACATGGCCGCATGTGAGGTATGTAGAGAAGGTAACAAAAATAATTATTACTTCCATTCAATAGAAGATTTTTTTTCAAAAAAAACCATTCCTAGAAAAACTATTCAAAATTGGTTTTCCACCCAACAATGGGTGTAGATCACAAATTCAGAGGTTATGGTATAACCACCCACACTTTTAAAAAATTTTTGGTTGGTATTTCGAATATATGTTGCCACCCACATTCGATTTACATTTCAGTTTTTTGAAAACATTTCAAAATATTCATAAGACTATTAAGTAGGAAACTATTTTTTCACATTTTTATAAAATTATATGAAAAATAGCCGTCTATAAAATACTATTTTGGATGCCTAATACTTTTTTGGAAACTAGAGTTTCAATAGGAAAGTCACCAATGTCCAATTCTAGAGTAAATAACACAAACATAAACACATAAACATATGTTCATTTTTTAACACATAATAGAATTAGTTTATATTTGATTTAATACTCCAAATTTCCATAACATGGCTATATGAGATCTGATCGAAGACTAGTTTAGTGTGATGAGATCATTATAATTCCCTCAACATGAATTTAAAGTAAAGTTAATTTTTTTACCATGGATTAAATATTCATACGATCCCTCTAATACCAATTTATGGTATCATGGTACATAGTAGAAGCATATAGACAAAGGATTAATAATTTAAAATTTTAGATCGGTAGAAATATTTAATCTCTGGTGTTGCATATCCTAGTACAAAAGGTGATGATGTCACATGAAGTAATTTAGCATAAAAATTAAAACTAATAACCACCGTGTTTGATTCGATAACTAGTTCATTAATTTCTCATCACTGGTGACTGTTGCTTGAAGGAACTAACGTTTAATACATATAGATCATCCACACATGCATTAAAAGTTTATGGGAATGTGTATCATCAATATCTGGGTTCTATCATGGAGATATGATGATGCTTTCTACATCTCGATGATCACCACTATGATAATCCTTCGATATGTAAAAGAGAAATCAGATTAGTTGTTCTTATTAGCAACTTATCTATCTAGGATACATGAGATATTATAGAGTATCTCTAAAATTTTAGTGCACTAATATTCATTTAAAATAGATACCCCTCTTACATATATAGAAAAGATTAAACAGAGAGAAAAGGCTCTCTGAACCACAAATAAATATTCCAACTAAATAAACCAAAAACAACATTTTATAACCAACTAAATTATTCATTAACATAATTTATATTTTTTATCACTTACATATAATATAATAAATATATTACATGAATAAAATGATCCATTAAATCATGTTGATATTCCTAAAAATATCAAATAAACCGTGAATATTAAGAAAATATTTGTTCCTTATAAACAGTGAATATTAACTCATGTATTCACTTAAATAAAAGTAAATAAATTAAATAAAACAATTGAACTATAATTATTATATAATCCAATAATAATTAATTAATTTATTACTTATAAAATATTAAAACATAAACATCTCTTAGACCCTATGGTGGGTAAGACCATGTTATATACTCATATTCATTAGAATATGCTAGAATTTTTAATATGGTTTGTGTGTGGCCCTCTAGGACCTTTTCTCAATAGCATTAAATACTATTAAAAGACTAGGAGTAGAGTCTATAAACTAATCATGGTCCATAAAGAGATAATTAATTTTCGTAACAATGATAACCTCTTACGAACTCATTATTTCTAATATAATTTATTTTTATATTGATACCTCATAAAGAAGGGTTCACACTTAATGTCATCATCCTTTATTTACTATTGATTGACCTTACTTGACGGACTTAACTTATTCTACTATGAAATTGGATATAGAAAATTAACTTCCATATTAATCAATTCGGCCCAAGATATCACTTTATTTTTGTAAAGACCCAAAAATCTAATGTAAGAACATTGTATTCTATAGCCTGTTTGACACGCAACCCCAAGCACACTAGGATAGATAATATCTCACGAATTTATAATATTTTAACTATTTTAAATAAATTAAATATATTTTATAGATTTAAATTAATTTTACAATGATTTAGCTTACGACTCACACAACAACGAGTTTCTTCAATGGATTGTGTTACATGCAAGATCGAGTTTTACTAAGACACAATATATTATTAAACTATTATTATTAAATATAACAAGACATAACATATCCATTAAATTAGTAGTTATAAATATTATTGAACAACATATGGAAATATATGGTTTACAAAAATTTAAAAATAATTCATTGGTTACAACTTTATTTGAAATGAATATAATAACCAATTTAATATAAAGAGAATATTTTTATAGAATAATATTTTTATCCTTACAATGCTATTTTACCCTAATAAATTAAATTAATTATAATTATTGAGTGATATTAATGTAATATTAATATATTATATATTCAATCCAATATTTTTTATATTAATCCATTATATTTAATCGTGATGAGATAAGAACAAACCCAATATTACACATAAAAACCTACATTTTTATTAATGCACTTTTACCACCTTTTAATGGAGAACCAATTTGAAGTCCAAATTTTGGATTTTTTTTAAATATTATATTTTTAAATAAACATAATATTTTAATACAAAACATAAATACTAGGTTAGAGTGAGTTTCTGTAATTTTTCAAAGAAATTATATTTTTAATGAATAATGAAAAATATTGAATATTAATTCATAACTATTTTTTCATATTACTTATTTATAAGGTTAAATCAAATTTTAATTTTTTTAAAGTTTTATTAGATCATTTTTTTATAAATTAATCCAATTTAGGTCATTGGAATCAATTTACTTTTGAAATTGAATATAAAAACAAAGCAATCTTTTGATTATTTTTACGTTAAAAACATGCATTTTCATCCCATCTCTGAGATTAAATTTAAATTAAAATTTTCCATTTCTATGATTAGAATTAAAAAAAATCATTACATATTTTGAATAAACATTATTTATAATTTCTAATAATTCTAAATATGTTTTTTACCATAAATATTAGTGACAGTAATTAAAATTAATTACAATGATTAAAGAGAAATTAAGCTTAATAAGAGGCTAAACCTTAAACATAAGGTCCCAAATTACATAGAAACTTGTCAAAAATCCATAAAATGACTTTATTTATAAACTATATGCCCTTTTATGGAATTTGGACATATTGGATCCCGTTTACATAGGAAAAAAGTGGGTCAAATTCCTTTTCCAAAACTTTAAAAGAGTACCGCTCCTCCTCCACTATAAAAAGGACTCCTCTCATCCTAATTCCTCACACATATAGAGACAAGTTGGATAAAAAAATACCTTACCTAAACCTAGAACCATCACCTTGGGAATAAATAAAACTATGGAATCTCATTGTTTCTAACCAAAAGGAGTTACCCGAAAAAGATATAACATCTTTCCTCAGGATCTTTAGTTTCATTACCATTATCCCCTCCTTTATTTATCCTTATTCAATTGTTATACAAAAAGATCAGTATAATATATATAATGATATGATTTTATGTTAAGGGTTAAACCTAAACTTGTACACACTTCCATCTAATGGGTAACAAACTTACAGTTTATGTTTACGGAGAATTACCTCCTTAGGAAATGAAGTTATTAATTTTTCCTTTAGCACCATTCATGGTTGAGAATTATAATGGAGATTATTTTTATATTATATATGTATTACACTTATTATTTATTTATAATTATATAATTATTTTATAACACTTACCTTATATTTCAATTTTTTTAAAATATGATAACATCATTTGTGGAAGTGTGGACTACTGCCTCCTCAAAACAATGTGATTCATTCACACTTACATGGAACACATAAATGACTGTTTTAATAAACCCATTTAAAATATATGTAATATATATTATAATTTAATTATAATATAAATAAATATAATTTAATATTCATTATTTTAAATTGATAAAGAAATGAAAGTAGTGTTCATGCGTACGTACAACCTACTATCTCCTTGAATGGTGCATTTCATTTTTATCTCAAAATGTTATGAATTATTCTAAATACATATATAATAAATATATATTATAATTAAATAATGTTTTAAATTTGAGAGAATATTTAATCATGATATAATTAATAGGAACAACAAGTAACAAGTCAAAACATACTTGAGCAATTGGGCAATTAACACTCGAAAAGATGAAATAAATCAAAGATTATTTTCACACAAGTAATAAGATATTATAATATTATAATATATGATATTATAAATATTATTATGGTTCCTTTATAGTTTTATAACATGTTTAAAACCATTATAAAAGAATTTAAAGGACGTTCACTGAAAATGAAACACAAGGTCAGAGATTTTCATATCACTTTTTACATCTGTGAGATAAATGTCATATTCACCACATACTTCATTGTGTGGGGTATCTAATGTATATTTTTATATATTATATCATGAATTATTTTTTTCATCATGTTATTTTAAATGTTAATTTAATGAAATTGTTTCATGAGGCTTGTGATTTAAAATGCTTTAAAGTGGTATTGGACACATTAGAGTGTTTAATGATTATTTTTATAAATAATGCTTTTAAAGGTCTCTAGAAGATATTTAAATTTGAGAAAATGTTATGACTATTATTCCATAAACCCTTTAATTTTACTCTCCTCTTGTTATTAATGTACTTTTTCATGTATTAGTACCATTTTTCACTCTTTGGTACTCAAAATGTTTTTAACAAAACATGACTTTATTTATCTCTTTACTGGGAGAACCAATTTTAATCTAAAAACCATGTTTTGTTAAAATGTTTTCAAAAATGTTTTTATACTTTTAAAAATGATTTAGTAAATTAATTTTTATATTTTTTTCCTTTTACCCATGTTTTCAAGGGAATATTCTTGTCTCTTTCTGAACAAGTCATCTTTCTAACCATTTTACCATCCAAAAGGAATGCACTTTTTTACATCATACAACATGTACGTATTTACCCCCAATAATTTATTTAAATATTTTTTTCTTGTTTAAAAGGTTACTTTTTACATAGTTTTTTTTTCAAAAGTGATTTTAAAAGAAAAGTTTTTTCAAATGGTTTTTCATAAAAAGTATATTTTCTTAGAGAATTTTTTTAAGATATATTTTACAGTATTTATATTCATCAACAACAAAAACCCTACATTTCCACTCCACTTGGGATAAACTATATTCATAACATCCATATTCTTCCTCTAGATGGTCTACGATTCATTTGAACAAGGAAAAAATTAAAATTCACTTCCTTGATTACTTTTCATCCCATAAAAATATTCAATTTCCTATGATCATTTAACATTGAATTTCCCCTAAGTATCTATATAATTTTTCATAGATATGATTATTACCTTAACCATATACCATTTTTCATACGATTTTCACTTTGAAGGTTATTTTATTATTTGTGGAAATATTGTTAAATATGTATATAATATAAATCTGGATATTTGAAAATGCATATTTTTTCTTCGATATGAGTAATCCTTTGGACAGGTATGAAATAAGTTGATAACTATTTAATGTAAAACATATGGGCTAGGGAATGTTTAATAAAATCCCCTTGATGCATCAATAGTCTCATGGGATAATTTTTTTTAGGGACAAAACCTTCGAGTTTTTTTTCTAAATAAGATAAGTTTAATCTATCTTATAAAAGGTCTTGATAGTAGAGTTAAGATCAGATAAACCAAATTGGGTTCTAACCAGTATGTTTTAAACCACCCTATGAAATGTATCGAAGGTAATGGTTCCATGTACCTAGGAAACATGGAGTTCAATAATTAATCATTTCCTTAATTTAGTTTTAGTTATTATTTATCCATGATATCTTGAATCGATATATCTATGGATGAATTTCATTTTCAGTTCATTGATTAAATATAATGTGTTTCAATTTCATAGATTTTTATATTTATTTTTTCCTTATCTAGTTATTTTAAAGGCATGTGTTTCCATTTACTTACCTTAACACCTGATTATTCTAATTGATTCATCATTGCTTCCACTATACTTTACCCTTACTATCTATTTTTGGTCACCCTTATTTTTTTCTTTCTTCAGAAAATCAAGAATTATACTAGGAATGATATGCAAGGATACACTATACATAATATAGTTTTTATCTACAAAAAAAAATGTTTTAATTTGGGTATTCAATTGTAATACAAGACTCATTTATGTATTTGGGTTAAAAATACTACTAAACTCTTAGATCTTACATGATTTTATTCCTTAGAATCATGCTAATGTAATTGATAGTAGACACCATCGCTAGGATTTATGGGGTAGGGTCGCTACAATTTTGGATGTGAAAATTTATAACTTTATTATTCAATCAATGTCATAATACCAACAGTGCACCCTACACAAGATACCTCACCATAGCATAAATGTCATGTTTTCTATATTGCATATATATATGTATTCAATAGTATACGCTGATAATAATATTTATTCTAAAGACCATTAAAGGTATTGGCATATAGAAAATACCAATGAAACCTAAAACATGTGATATTCCTATTTGTGGGTCAGTCCTCATGACCCCATCTTGAGATAACCAAGTGAGAAATTAATGAGTATAATTCGAAATTATTATGACCCCCCATCACCTGATAGTCAAAAATCATCCGTGTCCTATAAAAAATGATTTACCCAAACCATAGTACATATGTTTATGAGTACTATCATAGTATCTTAAGGCTCTCATTAGAACTTGGATCTTTTATATCCCGTTGAAATAACAAATAATATTTTTAAATTAGCATGTAAATAGTGGACACAAAAATTTCAACACAATTATAGTAAGTACATATCTAACTCACCATATACATGATACGATAATGCAAAAGTACTATTCAATTTGCGTATATGAAACCCACATACACCAAATTATTGACCACATATATCATGTGTTATGAAATAAAGTAATTTTCTAGGATATGGTGTTTTGAAAACCCCATATGATAGAATAAGTAACACTATAATTAGAAAATGCTATAATGGGAATATATCACAATAATTATCAATTGTAAATAAAATTGTTAGGATATAATTCCAAAAATGGGGGAAGAATGTGAAAAATTAGGTAATATTAAAAAAATTATGTATTGTTAATATTATTCAATTAGATTTTATAGATTTTTTTAATTATAATAATATTATGTATTTTTCCACAAAAAAGGAGATGTTATTTATTTCCATCCAAATTGGATTTTCTTGCATTATATATATTTACATAAAAAATATTTTATAAATTTTGGAATTTTAATTTTTCAAATTGGAAATAATTTTTTAATTAAAAATGTATAAATTATCTAAGGGTTAATTTTTAATAATTTTATAGAATTATTTATTTTAAAAATGAGTAGTGAAAAATACTATTTTTATTGAAAACTATGTTTTCATTCCAGGAATTTAGAACGTTATTTTTTTTAAAATGATTTATAAGTAAAATTACTACATTTATTTTATTAATAATTCAATTAATTTAATTTAAATCAATTTTATTCATTATTTGTGTATAAAGAATCATTATACCTAAGAAGAATTATTTCTGGAAAACCACTTTACATCACTTTTTTTGAGTATTATTTTAAATTAAATTATGAAACTTCCATGAATTTAATTTGATAAAATAGAGTCCATATTTGGAGTCATCATGTCCATATTTATTATTGAGTTTAAAATCATGTTTTTTTATTATAAATATTAACTTTGGTAAAAAATGCTTCACTATAGTAAAAGGGAAAATCGGGTAAACCTAAGTTAAAACCAAGTAACGTGGACACCAAATATACATATTAATACTTTTTGGATAGATGGATTTTTAAACTTATCATATTTGGCTTAAAATTTAATTTTTTATAAGATATGTTTCCATGAAAATGAATTAATAATATATTAATATTTTAAAAAATACCAAGTGTGTCCTCTCCATCACCTATAAATGAACACCCCCACCTCTCCTTTCCAGACGTCAAGAGTCATTTAATTTTCCGAATCCCTTTCCAAATCCGTTGATAAAATCCATCTAAACAAACTGAAGGTATATTTTTGGGCAGAATATCAACCTTATAAGGATTTTTTATATCAAAGGTCTTTTTTTCGAAGAAGAGGAAGGTAATGAATGTACATGATGACTCTTACTTGAGGTAGGGGAAAATTTTACTTCCAATACCAATTTAAATAGTTTAAAGAATTTTTTTTCAAATCTTTTTATAACATTCTTGTATTGTTAAATTATTTTATTAATGAATTGTTATATATATAAATGAATTCTAGAGGTCATTTTATGTCACTTTTAGTTTTTTAAGGGTTTTCAAAGGGACCTTTTTAATTATTTTTTATGAAACTTTTTGAAATAATTTATAGAAGATAAATTTAATGTTTTATTTTAACAATATGATATCAACATCTTTTCCCACCTCCATAACTAATATTTTATGTTTGTCTTCCTTTACATGATTCAATGTTTTCTTCAAATAAATACTCTTTCACCCTTTTTTATGGTTATTTTAGTTTTGAAAAAGTGTTTTTAAAAGGAAATGGTATTTTGATATATAAAAATATTTTCTATATGGGTTGAAATGTGTTTTAAAGGGTTTAATGATGAAAATGTGTAGGTTTAAGATGTTTTATTCCATATATGGTACTTGAGAATTATCGATGATTATATGTGATCCTGATTCAAGTTATAAGATGGGTGAGTTTAATAAATCTTTTAAAATTGGTAAACATGATATAGATTGTATGATGGGGGAGCTTGATATATCATTCTAATTGATTGTTTAATGTTTCTTAAATTCAAAGGAAATAAGTATGGTGTTAACTAAGGAGGCTTCCCATATAGATTTAACTGGGCACCATTACATTTTAAATGAGTGAACATGGGTTATGAATATAATTCCCTTAGATGCCTACATGGGTTTCTATTTTCATGCTTTGGGTTTCATGATTTTTATTTGAGAAAAAAGTGTTTTCCCATGTGGATATGATATTTTTATATGAAAAACAAGTAATGTTAAAAATTCAAACATTTTAATGTGTTTCCATGTTTTTCAATAGACTATTTAATTTCTTATATTTATGTAAATTATGGAGATTTTTGTTCTCATCATATATTGTTAAATGTTTCTAAAATGGTTTAAGGATGAATAACAAAAAAGCAGTCATTTTTAATGGAATGAAGGTTTTTCTTGAAAACAAAACATTTTTAATCTTAATATTTTAATAATATAAGTAAATGGATACTAAGTGGAAGTGTCCACTTTGAAATGTATTTTTTATATTAGATCAATGTCCTAATTATCTTAAAATATAAACCTAAAAGGTCATTAGGAATTGAAGAAATTGAATTATAGTATAAAGACACTAGATCATTTATTTTTTAGGTTATCATCCTTAAATTTTCCCTTTATATATTCTATAATATCTATAACTATTTTACACATAGACATTAACTTCACCACCTCTATCTTTATCACATATATAAGGATTCCATGTGTTTTATTTTCCCCTTTTCCCCAATATTTCTTTATTTATTATATATAGTTTCATATTAAGCCCACTAGTCTCCTGTTCATCAATAATATAACCAAATTATTTATAGATATTATAATATAGACTATAAAATAAATATTAAAAAACTTAAATTGTAGAAAAATTATTTATCTATTTATAATCGAAAATGGAAGAGTCTTCTTAAAATGTATGTTGAGTGTTTTTCTCTTTTTCTTTCTTCATTAGCTAGAATTTGTTCACTAGTTCATTGTCCACACTAAAAATAACTTTTGTCTATATATATATGTATCTCATCATCTTCTTATCAAGATCCAATTTTATATCATAGGAAAATGAAAATTCGATATTATTATTAAAACTGATGATCAATAAATAAGACAAAAAATAACTTAAAGAGAAGTAATACTTTGATTCCAATATTTAATAGTAACATTACTTGTAAGATATACCCTTGGGATGGAGTATAGAATCCGACTCCCGATACCACTCAGTAGTTCTCTGAGGCAGTGGACATAAGTCCTCAAGCGTGCCTCCCTGAATGCTAGATGATGCCAACTAGTAGTGGAGGCCTAAGATGTGTTTGTTGGGAGATTGTGACATAATTGATCAATGTAAGGATAACATCAAAAAATATATAATCAATGAAGGAAGAATAAATTTGAATAATATTACAATAGAAATAAAGGAAATAAACCAAGAAATATAAGTGGACACACAGTAGTTAAATAACAAGTAGACACAATTTTATGATGATGTTACAATAAAATACAAATTCAAGGGGTAGGGGATATAGGAATATACCACATGCATACAAAATATACAAAAATGGAAATTAATTTTACAACTAGAATCTCGATCATAGGTTCAGTCCTCTATCCTAAACTCTATCATGGAACAAACAATCAAGCATCATAAGTTGTCCACTTCCCTTTATCAATTCCTATAGTCATGAAGTCTACTCAAGTATCAAAGGTGACCTGAGTTAGGAATGATATAATACCCAAATATTACAACACCAATTATTTCTTGATCAAACCCCTTTATGAAATATAAAATGAAAAGTGTGCTATTGATAATAAATATAATACATGGATAAATAAATAAACATATAAACCAGACTGTTTTCTAATAGAGAACCCACCTAATATCTACCTATTTCGGCCTATGTTGGTGAGTCTAAACCGAGAGATCCTATGAAGGTAAAGTGAGAATTGTAATGTATAAGAATATAGAGTGTCCCAAATCATTTTATTGGATTTTTTGGATAGGTCCATAAGATTATATGTTTGAAGGTTCATTTCTTATTTTAATGAATTCACTTACTTTTAGTTTATTCTAAACATTTTAAAAAAAATATAAAGAGTCTCCTTGATCCCATCCATGGTAATTCTAGGAGAATTCCATGTATTGTTCTATGGGAAAAGTATAAATCCAATTTATTGTAATATGCCCAAGGTTCCCCGATAATGAATTCCCATGTATCACTTCTGTCATGGTATAAATACATCATGAACTAACCAACAAGTCCATCCTTGGTATAACATGTATGTTCCCAAGTCTCTATCATGGATTGGTATAACCATCATGCCATCAATACCATCTATAGGATTTCCCTTAGGGAACTAGTGTCAATCTTGTGGTGGTAAAAAAGAAATAATTCTCGATGATCTTGTCCCAGACATAGCTAGTGTCACCCCCGATGTGCTTACAAATAATTAATAATCCTAACAAGAAGTCATGAAGAGTCCATATAAAGGCTCCTTATTAGATGATTTCATACATGCATGGGAATATTTCCTCAAGATATGATTTACCAAACATTTGGGAAGCTCTTAATCTATGTTCCCCACATCCCTTATTGTCACTCCTTACATGACACAAGTTTCCTTACCACATGACATTAAAATAAATGGAATGGTATTGAGTGAAAGACATTAAATGGTACATGGATCATCTTGATCATTGACAATTAAAACTATAGGATAATGTATTTGATGTGTGCATAATATTATATATATAAATTTGTATTTATTTTGACATTGAAAAGATACATATTGACACATAGATCCCTCATCCTAGGCCCAACCACAAAAAATAATATTTTTTCGTTACTTGCAAAGGATTTAGATCAGTGAAGGGAATATTTTCCTATAACTACTTATGTCTTGATTCCAATTTCTATTGGAAATTTTGTGATTCCTATTCCTTCTATATCAATCCAAACCAAGAATTACAAACTCTAGTATGAATTTATTTTCTATTATTTCACTCCATATACCTCATTCATGCAAGATTACTCATTAATAGCTAACAAAACAACTCTATAATCAATAGTGTCAGTCTCTTGATTCCCAATATTTCTTCTAATCGCACAAATAAAATAAGGGAAATACTCTGCATTTTTTATTTCTCACACTAATCATAGGTCATGTGGGATTATAAATCTTGTTAAGTTACTCCTTTCTTGGCCATGTCACTTCTCTGTTCTAGCACTTTAACTATAAACTATGTGTATATAATTCCAAATGAATTTGATTGATATGAGACATATTACCTTATCCTTACCTTAGGTAACCAATTTCCCAGTCATACGATGATAAACAGTGTGTCCCATATCCTTACATTATGATGTTACAATACATGGTTAATTTCACTTTCATACAACATTAAAATTAACATTACTGTAGACCTCGCTCGAAAGGAAAGTGATGAGCCCATATCACACCTTCTCTTTTGATCTATGTATGGATTGATTCTCATTTCAATGAGGCATATATTGAAATTTTGTTTCCTCATCCTAGACTTAGCTGTAACAAAAAAAACTCCCCCACTCTTTTTTTGTGTGAACCAAATCTATATAGGAGTGTCCAACATGGGTTTTCCCTTTCATTCAAAGACCTATGCAAACAAATCCCACTTTCCATATATAAGAATTCAAATTTATGCGGGGAACTTTATTCCATCTAGTCCTACATGGAGAATGATTATGATATCAATGAGATATGTAGTGATTCCTAGATCTCAAATCATGGGACCAACCAAAGCATGAATAAATTTCTCCCTCTATGTAAAAATAACATGATCAGTCCAAATAATCCCTTTTTAAAAGAAATACATGTGCCTTGATAATCATCTCAATGATATATGTAGTGAATCATAGATTCTACATCTTGATCCCCCTATAATTTAATATGGGATATCCCTACATGATTTAGGAACACCAATTCTTTTCGGGGTTAAGCTGATCCTTGATGAAATACCTTAAACTTTACACCGAATGTCCTCACCACTGGATGTTAAACTATAAGGAAATTTACTCACTGTATAATGTTACGCTATTGAAAAACATCCTAGACACATAATAAAAAACTAAAGGGAATTTTACTCATTGTAAGATGTGAAAAAAACATGGTTCATGTCTCTACCATATGATCTAAAACTACACATCATTATGGTACTCTAATAAGAGGTCCATCGCTCTTGGTGTTGATCCACAATCTCACCTTTGTTTTAGAAATATGTGAGGCTTTCTTATCATCCCAATGAGATATATAGTGAAACATGGTTCCGTGATTCTAGGACCAACCATGAAATCCAAAAATATTCATAACACAAAATAAAATTTTATGTCTTGGTCAATTCATATCCCTATAACCTTAATTAAGATATCATTTATAAGTGAATAAAAATTTATAGGACCCATTTTTTTTTACTATAAATAATATACAAAAATTGATCTCTTAAAAATAAACCACCAAATGTATCATGTCAACCATAAACACCTTCATACCAAAAAGAAAACTGTTTGATCCCCACACAACCTGATGACACTATAATTTAATCCATTTTTCAAATATGTTCTGTGGTTATTAAATATTATTTGTGTCATTTTTTCTTTTAAAATATTTGTTATTTTTTAACAACTAATATTTTTGTAAAATAATTTTTTTTAAATCAGGTGAAAGAGGTGTTGCAGAATGTTTTATTTTTTTTGTTGAGTAGTTGCTAGAATTTCGAATGAAGAAGTTGTTTTATTAAATGGGGATCAGAAACACAGAATCAAAATCATTTCATCAAAGTGAGTTTTTGAACAAAAGTCATATTAGATATGTATAGGGAAGAAAGTATGATCATGATGAGATGATAGATGAGAAATAAAGTCAAATTGTACTAAGATGAAGAAGAAAGTCAAATTGGACAAAGCTGAGGAAGAAAGTCAGATCAGACTGAGCTGAGTAATAAAGTCAAATCAGACTAATATGAGGAAGAAAGTAAAATTAGAATGAGGTGAGGAAAAAAGTAATATAGAGCATCATATTTTTTCATAGGATTGATTCTCATTTCAATGAGGCACATCGTGAAATTTTGTTTCCTCATCCTAGACTTAGCTGTAACAAAAAAAACTCCCCCACTCTTTTTTGTGTGAACCAAATCTATATATGAGTGTCCAAAATGGGTTTTCCCTTTCATTCAAAGACCTATTAAAACAAATCCCACTTTCCATATATAAGAATTCAAATTTATGTGGGGAACTTTATTCCATCTAGTCCTACGTGGAGAATGATAATCATATCAATGAGATATGTAGTGATTCCTAGATCTCAAATCCTGGGACCAACCAAAGCATGAATAAATTTCTCCCTCTATGTAAAAATAACATGATCAGTCCAAACAATCCCTTTTTAAAAGAAATACATGCGCCTTGATTATCATCTCAATGATATATGTAGTGAATCATAGGTTCTACATCTTGATCCCCTTATTACTTAATATGGGATATCCCTACATGATTTAGGAACACCAATTCTTTTCGGGGTTAAGCTGGTCCCTGATGAAAGACCATAAACTTTACACCGAATGTCCTCACCACTAGATGTTAAAATATAGGGAAATTTACTCACTGTATAATGTTACGCTATTGAAAAACATCCTAGACACATAATAAAAAACTAAAGGGGATTTTACTCATTGTATGATGTGAAAAAAACATGGTTCATGTCTCTACCATATGATCTAAAACTACACATCATTATGGTACTCTACTAAGAGGTCCATCTCTCTTGGTGTTGATCAAAAATCTCACCTTTGTTTTAGAAATATGTGAGGCTTTATTATCTTCCCAATGAGATATATAGTGAAACATGGTTCCTTGATTATAGGACCAACCATAAAATCTAGAAATATTCATAACACAAAATAAAATTTTATGTCTTGGTCAATTCATATCCCCATAAACTTAATTAGGATATCATTTATAAGTGAATAAAAATTTATCGGACACATTTGTTTTTACTATAAATAATATACAAAAATTAATATCTCAAAAATAAACCACCAAATGTATCATGTCAACCATAAACACCTTCAAACCAAAACGAAAACTGTTTGATCCCCACACAACCAGATGACACTATAATTTAATCCATTTTTCAAATTTGTTCTGTGGTTATTAAAGATCATTTGTGTCATTTTTTCTTTTAAAATATTTGTTATTTTTTAACAACTGATATTTTTGTAAAATAATATTTTTTTAAATCAGGTGAACGAGGTGTTGCTGAATGTTTTATTTTTTTTGTTGAGTAGTTTCTATAATTTCGAATGAAGAAGTTGTTTTATTAGATGGGGATCAGAAACACAGAATCAAAAGCATTTCATCAAAGTGAGTTTTTGAACATAAGTCATATTAGATAGGTATAGGGAAGAATGTATGATCAGGATGAGATGATAGATGAGAAATAAAGTCAAATTGTACTAAGATGAAGAAGAAAGTCAAATTGGATTGAGCTGAGGAAGAAATTCAGATCAGACTGAGCTGAGTAATAAAGTCGAATCAGACTAATATGAGGAAGAAAGTAAAATTAGAATGAGGTGATGAAAAAAGTAATATATAGCATCATATTTTTTCATAGGATTGATTCTCATTTCAATGAGGCACATTGTGAAATTTTGTTTCCTCATCCGAGACTTACCTGTAACAAAAAAACTCCCCCACTCTTTTTTGAGTGAACCAAATCAATATAGGAGAGTCCAACATGGGTTTTCCCTTTCATTCAAAGACCTATGCAAAAAATCCCACTTTCCATATATAAGAATTCAAATTTATGTGGGGAACTTTATTCCATATAGTCCTACGTGGAGAATGATTATCATATCAATGAGATATGTAGTGATTCCTAGATCTCAAATCATGGGACCAACCAAAGCACGAATAAATTTCTCCCTCTATGTAAAAATAACATGATCAGTCCAAATAATCACTTTTTAAAAGAAATAAATGTGCCTCGATTATCAACTCAATGATATATGTAGTTAATCATAGATTCTACATCTTGATCCCCCTATAATTTAATATGGGATATCCCTACATGATTTAGGAACACCAATTCTTGTCGGGGTTAAGCTGGTCCTTGATGAAAGACCTTAAACTTTACACCGAATGTCCTCACCACTGGAAGTTAAACTAAAGGGAAATTTACTCACTGTATAATGTTACGCTATTGAAAAAAATCCTAGACACATAATAAAAAACTAAAGGGAATTTTACTCATTGTAAGATGTGAAAAAAACATGGTTCATGTCTCTACCATATGATCTAAAACTACACATCATTATGGTACTCTACTAAGAGGTCCATCTCTCTTGGTTTTGATCCACAATCTCACCATTGTTTTAGAAATATGTGAGGCTTTCTTATCATCCCAATGAGATATATAGTGAAATATGGTTCCTTGATTATAGGACCAACCATAAAATCTAGAAATATTCCTAACACAAAATAAAATTTTATGTCTTGGTCAATTCATATCCCTATAACCTTAATTAGGATATCATTTATAAGTGAATAAAAATTTATAGGACACATTTGTTTTTACAATAAATAATATACAAAAATTAATATCTTAAAAATAAACCACCAAATGTATTATTTCAATCATAAAAACCTTCATACTAAAAAGAAAACTGTTTGATCCCCACACAACCTGATGACACTATAATTTAATCCATTTTTCAAATATTTTCTGTGGTTATTAAAGATCATTTGTGTCATTTTTTCTTTTAAAATATTTGTTATTTTTTAACAACTAATATTTTTGTAAAATAATATCTTTTTAAATCAGGTGAAAGAGGTGTTTCTGAATGTTTTTTTTTGTAGAGTAGTTGCTAGAATTTAGAATGAAGAAGTTGTTTTATTAGATGGGGATTAGAAACACAGAATCAAAAGCATTTCATCAAAGTGAGTTTTTGAACAAAAGTCATATTAGATAGGTATAGGTAAGAAAGTATGATCATGATGAGATGATATATGAGAAATAAAGTCAAATTGTACTAAGATGAAGAAGAAAGTCAAATTGGACTGAGCTGAGGAACAAAGTCAGATCAGACTGAGCTGAATAATAATGTCAAATAAGACTAATATGAGGAAGAAAGTAAAATTAGAATGAGGTGAGGAAAAAAGTAAGATAGAGAATCATATTTTTTCATAGGATTGATTCTCATTTCAATGAGGCATATAGTGAAATTTTGTTTCCTAATCCTAGACTTAGCTGTAACAAAAAAAACTCCCCCACTCTTTTTTTGTGTGAACCAAATCTATATAGGAGTGTCCAACATGGGTTTTACCTTTCATTCAAAGACCTATGAAAAGAAATCCCACTTTCCATATATAAGAATTCAAATTTATGTGGGGAACGTTATTCCATCTAGTCGTACGTGGAGAATGATTATGATATCAATGAGATATGTAGTGATTCCGAGATCTCAAATCATGGGACCAACCAAAGCATGAATAAATTTTTCCCTCTATGTAAAAATAACATGATCAGTCCAAATAATCCATTTTTAAAAGAAATACATGGGCCTTGATTATCATCTCAATGATATATGTAGTGAATCAGAGATTCTACATCTTGATCCCCCTATAATTTAATATGGGATATCCCTACATGATTTAGGAACACCAATTCTTTTCAGGGTTAAGCTGGTCCTTGATGAAAGACCTTAAACTTTACACCAAATGTCCTCACCACTAGATGTTAAACTATAGGGAAATTTACTCACTGTATAATGTTATGCTATTGAAAAACATCCTAGACACATAATAAAAAACTAAAGGGAATTTTACTCATTGCAAGATGTGAAAAAAACATGGTTCATGTCTCTACCATATGATCTAAAACTACACATCATTATGGTACTATACTAAGAGGTCCATCGCTCTTGGTGTTGATCCACAATCTCACCTTTGTTTTAGAAATATGTGAGGCTTTCTTATCATCCCAATGAGATATATAGTGAAACATGGTTCCTTGATTCTAGGACCAACCATAAAATCCAGAAATATTCATAACACAAAATAAATTTTTATGTCTTGGTCAATTCATATCCCCATAACCTTAATTAGGATATCATTTATAAGTGAATAAAAATTTATAGGATACATTTGTTTTTACTATAAATAATATACAAAAATTAAACTCTTAAAAATAAACCACCAAATGTATCATGTCAACCATAAACACCTTCAAACCAAAAAGAAAACTGTTTTATCCCCACAAAACCTGATGACAGTCTAATTTAATCCATTTTTCAAATTTCTTCTGTGGTTATTAAAGATCATTTGTCTCATTTTTTCTTTTAAAATATTTGTTATTTTTTAACAACTAATATTTTTGTAAAATAATATTTTTTTAAATCAGGTGAAAGCAGTGTTGCTGAATGTTTTATTTTTTTGTTGAGTAGTTGCTATAATTTCGAATGAAGAAGTTGTTTTATTAGATGGGGATCAGAAACACAGAATCAAAATCATTTCATCGAAGTGAGTTTTTGAACAAAAGTCATATTAGATAGGTATAGGGATGAAAGTATGATCAGGATGAGATGATAGATGAGAAATAAAGTCAAATTGTACTAAGATGAAGAAGAAAGTATAATTGGACTGAGCTGAGGAAGAAAGTCAGATCAGACTGAGCTGAGTAATAAAGGCAAATCAGACTAATATGAGGAAGAAAGTAAAATTATAATTAGGTGGGAAAAAATGTAAGATAGAGCATCATAATTTTTCATAGGATTGATTATCATTTCAATGAGGCACATAGTGAAATTTTGTTTCCTCATCCTAGACTTAGCTGTAATAAAAAAAACTCCCCCACTCTTTTTTGTGTGAATGAAATCTATATAGGAGAGTCCAACATGGGTTTTACCTTTCATTCAAATACTTATGCAAACAAATCCCACTTTCCATGTATAAGAATTCAAATTTATGTGGGGAACATTATTCCATATAGTCCTACGTGGAGAATGATTATCATATCATTGATATATGTAGTGATTCCTAGATCTCAAATCATGGGACCTACCAAATCATGAATAAATTTCTCCCTCTATGTAAAAATAACATGATCAGTCCAAATAATCCCTTCTTAAAAGAAATACATGTTCCTCGATTATCAACTCAATGATATATGTAGTGAATCATAGATTCTACATCTTGATCCCCCTATAATTTAATATGGGATATCCCTACATGATTTCGGAACACCAATTCTTGTTGGGGTTAAGCTGGTCCTTGAGGAAAGACCTTAAACTTTACACCGAATGGCCTCACCACTGGATGTTAAACTATAGGGAAATTTACTCACTGTATAATGTTACGTTATTGAAAAACATCCTAGACACATAATAAAAAACTAAAGGGAATTTTACTCATTGTAAGATGTGAAAAAAACATGGTTCATGTCTCTACCATATGATCTAAAACTACACATCATTATGGTACTCTACTAAGAGGTCCATCGCTCTTGGCGTTGATACACAATATCACCTTTGTTTTAGAAATATGCGAGGCTTTCTTATCATCCCAATGAGATATATAGTGAAACATGGTTCCTTGATTCTAGGACCAACTATAAAATCCAGAAATATTCATAACACAAAATAAAATTTTATACCTTGGTCAATTCATATCCCCATAACCTTAATTAGGATATCATTTATAAGTGAATAAAAATTTATAGGACACATTTGTTTTTACTATAAATAATATACAAAAATTAATCTCTTAAAAATAAACCACCAAATGTATCATGTCAACCATAAGCACATTCATACCAAAAAGAAAACTGTTTGATCCCCACACAACCTGATTACACTATAATTTAATCCATTTTTGAAATTTGTTCTGTGGTTATTAAAGATCATTTGGGTCATTTTTTCTTATAAAATATTTGTTATTTTTTAACAACTAATATTTTTGTAAAATAATATTTTTTTAAATCAGGTGAAAGAGGTGTTGCTGAATGTTTTATTTTTTTTGTTGAGTAGTTGCTAGAATTTAGAATGAAGAAGTAGTTTTATTAGATGGGGATCAGAAACACAGAATCAAAAGCATTTCATAGAAGTGAGTTTTTTTACAAAAGTCATATTAGATAGGTATAGGGAAGAAAGTATGATCAGGATGAGATGATAGATGAGAAATAAAGTCAAATTTTACTAAGATAAAGAAGAAAGTCTAATTGGACTGAGCTGAGTAAGAAAGTCAGATCAGACTGAGCTGAGTAATAAATTCAAATCAGACTAATATGAGGAAGAAAGTAAAATTAGAATGAGGTGAGGAAAAAAGTAAGATAAAACTGAGCCAAGGAATAATGTCATATTGGAATGAGATAAGGAAGAAAGTAAGATCATATTGAGACGAGAATGAAATTAAAACTAGAAACATATAAGTAAGAAATTCAAATTAATCTATGATGAGAAAGAAAGTCACATTAGATTGAGTTGAGGAAGAAAGTTAAACCAGAATGAGCTGAGAAAGAAAGTAAAATCGGACTGAGATGGGGTTGAAATTTAAATCAGATTGAGCTAAAGAAAAAAATTTAAATTCTAATGAGATGAGGATGAAATTAAAATTGAACTAACCTGAGGACGAAATTGAAATCATATTGAGATGAGGAAGAAATCAAAATTGGAATGAGCCAGGGAAGAATGAAAATCGGACTAAAAAGTTAAACCAAACTATGGTTTTTATATTTTATTTTCTGATCTATTATTGATAATTTAAGAATATGTTATAGATAATTAAATAAGTTTCAAAAGGACACTATAATATATAGAAAAGTTTTAATCTATAAAATATAATGTTCAAATGAACATGAAATCTGAGTTTTTGTAATTTTGTTGAGAGGGAAAACATTTCAGTTTCCTACCATTACCAATTATAGAGAACCTACAAATAGAGAGTAAAGCTAATTGTATTTTTTCATTGTAAACCTATGAAAAAATATGATTCTCTATAAAATTAGTTTCAAAAGTGAATTTTCCAACTAATATTGTTTAATGTTGAAGAATACTTTTATAGGCAGAGTATTCATATTACAATATTAGACTAAGAAAATTTTAGATTACCAAAATGAGTTTATCAGATAGATTTTATCAAATTATGTTTATTGGATTGAAGGAAATAGGCTCAAGAAAATCAGACATAGGAAATTGTTTTTAGCTATTTGAAAAAGTTTTTATACATTTTATGGCTCATTTTTTAATAAAATATTGTAAACTAGAAGGAGTTAGTATAATAATTCATATTGAGAGACAGAAGGTGTCTAATGGGATTTGGAACAAGTTGTATTCACATATTCATTATTGTGAATTTTAATAGACCCAATAGAGTGGCTATAGAAAGGATGTAGGTTCTCACACTGAGGATATACCTTATAAATATTATGTGATTTGTTTACTTTCCTATACTTTCATGTATTTGAGTTTACTAAAATCTGATAAGGAATAAACTATAACATGTTATAGGGGTTAATTTTATAAAAGTTTGAAATGTATTAAAAGCCAAAAACTGACTCACCCTGATATTTTAGTTTTTCTCTGATCCTTTATAACTTCAATTGGTTTCAAATCCAAGTTTCTCTTGTCACATACATATCATGGATAGTCTCAATTCTGTCAAAAGTATCAGAATTCCAATATTTTATGGATAAAACTATTATGGATGAAGAAAAAGGCTGATTCCATATCTCTAATATCTTTTCCTAGATTTTTTTGATGTTTTTATAGTTTGTTTTCCACTTATTGGGAATTATTCTCACATTATGTTTGCTGATAAGAGAAATATTTAAGTTTATGGAGTAAAAATGCTATCCTTATGTATATATCAAAATATATATATGAATGTGATGGATTTGAAAATATCAAAGAGTATGTGGGAGAAGATTTAAAGTATTTTTGAAGGGAATACTAAAGTAAAAAAAGAAAATATAAAAATCTAGAATAGTAAGTTTGATGAAATAAGAATAAGAGATGAATAAATTATTGATGAGTACTTTACTAGAGTAAATGAAGTTGTTTACAACATCATAAGTTTAAGAGATGTTTTAGAAGATTATATAATTGTGATGTCACGACCCGCCCTCGGGGTCCGTGCCGTGACTACCCCAAGCCCGCCTTCCATAGGCCAGGGGCTGGCGACTAGCACCAAGGCGTAAATCCCGGTAAAAAGGGAAGGCATTGCCTTTGAAAAGTAAACACACACCACAGAGTAAACAAGCGGAAAGTAAACACTAAGCAAGCAGAGTACAACTGAAAGTGCGGAAAAGTAAATGGGCCAGTATTCAAACCCAAACTGAAAGTAAAGTACAACTCGAAAAGGGAAAAACAGCAACTGAAAAGTAAAAGCCGCTACTCCGAGCTGTCCACTGGAAATCCCACCTGAAGGGTGGGTACAGATAGCTCCTCTGCTCCACGGGTCCCACTGTCCGCTCCGTGCACGTCTCACCCAGTGGTCCACCTCCGGGTACCGTCCCGCTCTGCAAGCCTCAGCTAAGGTCAACGCTGTCCGTCGTCTGCAACCAACACAACGTAGTGCGGGCGAAGCCCGTGCAGGGGTGAGTATAAGCTACTCAGTAGGGACCCCGAGACCCCTGAAGGTCTCTCAAATCCACAAAGGATAAACCACTAAGAAAAGTATATTCACGAAGTAACAACCGACTCTGCTTAGGTATATGCCCATACATATACCTAAGTCATCAATTAAAATACGCTCCAACCTCCGAGCCCAAGTACCACTCAGTCCACGTAGGAAAGTATACGTATTCCATATAGGAAAGCAAAACATAATCCACACAGGATTGCACAACACAATCCACACAGGAAAGCAACAGGATTCAGCTCACACAGGTATACTTCTTCAAGGACGATAAAGATGATCACTGATCCATCTAAGTCGTCGGAACCACGAAGGATCGATGGGTAACTAACCCCCGCAGAAGACCCACACAGGATCGGGCTCACACAGAACCTGTAGGCGCTGGCTCACACAGAACCGCTGAGCGCAAGGACCCACACAGGATCGGGCCCACACAGGACCTGTAGCACTGATCCACGTAGGATCGCTGAGTGCTGAAGTCGTCGTCGTCGAATCCACATAGGATCTCTGTACTGTCGTCATCAAATCCACACAGGATCTCTGTACTGTCGTCGTCGCAGTCAGAGTAGCAGTCGTAGCAGTAGAGCAGTCGCAGCCAGCACTAGGGTTCCCGCACACAGCAAGCTCGTACGGAGGGTCCGCTCCACGAGCCGAGAGGCTGATACATCAACTGTCACAAAGACCAGAGTTGATGTATCCAAAAGTTCCGTATCGTCAACAGGAACTCAACGTAACAGACGGCGCGTCGATCGGACGCCCGGTCTGAGAGTTATTGGCATTTTCGTCTCCGGGGCCCGGTTGGTTTTTAAGGCAAAACCAACCTGACCGTACTCCACCTGCGTCCAAACCTCGGGCGGAGTATGCCAAAAGATCCGTCTCACTAAGAGGAACACTACGCGACTGACGGCGCGTCAAATGGTCGTTCGTAGCTCAAGATATGAGCGTTTCCGCTCCGAAGGCCCGGTTGGTTTCGTGAACGAACCAACCCGGCCGAACTCAAAGTTAACCAAAACCTTGAGTGCGATATATCGAAACGACCGTCCCGATCCAAGGATCGCGTTGCCGCAGACGGTTCGTCATTCGGAGGTCCGAGGCTCAAGTTATGAGCCAAAAACCAAAACTGATTCGAAACGGGGGGGTCCGGGTCCGGGCCGACCCGGCCCGACCCCCCCCCCCCCCCCTGGGCGGCGGCGGCGGGCGGCGCGGCGGCGGCGGGCCGCGGTGGCGGCGGGCCGCGGTGTGGCGGCGCACGCGGGGGCTAAGCCCCGCGGTTCTTCAAGTGGCGCGGCCTATGTGCCGCACCGGTTTTTTTTAAAACTGCCCCCCTCACGTGGGGGGGGCCTGCTGGCGCCGAACCAAGGGGGCGGCTGCCCCCTTCCCTCAAGAACCGCCCCCCTCATTAAGAGGGGGGTTTTAAGGTTTGGCCGGGGTATTAAATTCCCCGGTTTTAAGTCATCCGGCCGGCCAGCTGGCCGGCCGGTTTTCTCAAACGGGACCGGAATTTCCGGTCCCCTTATTCGGCTTCCGACGCCGGCGGCTCGGCCGCCGGTCTCTTCTTCCGCCGCGGCCCGGAACCGGCCGCGGTCTTCTCGTCCCGCCGCGGCCCGGAACCGGCCGCGGTATTCGTCGTCCGGCGCGGTGCGACGGTACCGCGCCCCTTTCACCGTGCCATGATTCCTTCCAACGCGGCGCGACGGCGTCGCATTCTTGAAAATTCTCCTCCGCGTAGCGCGACGGCGTTGCATAAATTATAAGCACGATCATCCGCGTGGTGCGACGGCACCACGCCACTTGCTTCCACCCGCATGAATAAAACAAGAACGATGGAGGGGGGGGGGGGTTCGGCCGTGTTCGTGCGGTCCGGCCCCCCCTCACGTTAAATTAATAACGCAACTTAAAATAAATCAAGTCACACGTTAGTCTTGATAAAATCACGATCAAGAAGAAAAAAAAGAAACCAAAAGAAAACGACAACCCCTACCTCGGGTTTAAGATTCGAAGAATCGTCTACGTCCCGCGGAAGACGGCGTCGCGGAGGTCGGGCGTCGCGGTCGTCGTTCGTCAAATCCGTTGACGAAGTGTTATGCCCGAAGAGACACGACGTTGGCGGATCTTCGTTTGCCGACGAAGAAGGTCCGAGGAGGAAGAAGAGGTCCGAAGATACCGGGTCGCCGAGTCGATGATCCTTGACGAAGTGTTGTCGTTCTTCGTTGAGGATGAAGACGTTCTTCGCCGGAGAAGATGAAGTTCTTCCAGAGACTTAGAGCTCTCTCCTCCAATCCTCAACACAACCAATCTAACCCCCAAAAATAAAATAAGCTAATCTTATTTTATTAAGACATTCTAAGAGTTCAAAATTCAAAAACTTAATTCCATTAATTGGATTAGTGTGTTGGCATGATTAAAGTGAGGAGAGGGAAAGTCACCCAATTAAATGGAAGTTTAAAGGTTAAGATGAGTTACACATCTTAAGTGGGGGGTTTAGAGGAGTTAGGGAAGGTGAGGGGTTGGGCTCGTGTGGGCCCCACCCCACCTTTATTCTCTCAAGGGTAGTTTACAACAAGAAGGTCCCACCCAACTTCCACACATAGGTTAACAACTTAGAATATGAAATAAAATTGTAACACAATTTTATTACTTCACATTTAACTCCCCTTTTTTTTAACAACTCCTCCTCAGCAAACGCACCTTCGGGAAAAGTCCTCTTAAGCAAATATCGGCGCTGCGAGTTCATCGGTGCCCTCGGATTTCAATTCCGAGCACCGGATCAAAAGTTAGGAATTCTCGCTCGTTCGTTCACTGAACGTACCCGAGCCAAACTTTGGAAATTAATTCCGGGCACTCCGGGCCTCGGAATCAGGTGCCGTCTGAAACCGCGCTCTTGTAAAATTCTAAAGAAAATTAAGAAAAAATTTCCCTTGAATTTTACGGGTCTTTACATTACTCCCACCTCAGGGCTTTACGTCCCCGTAAAGATACAACAAAAACTAGGGAAACAAATGAGGGTACTGAGCACGCATCTGAGCCTCCCGCTCCCATGTGCTCTCCTGGAGATTCCCGTGCTGCCATCTGATGCGCACAAGAGGAATCGATCGCCCACGCAGGACCCGCTCCTGTCGATCCTCTATCTCCACCGGGACCTCCGTAAAAGTCGCCCCATCGTCAACGTCAAGCTCCCCATGGTCAATGATGTGCGTCGGGTCGTGCACGTATCTCCTTAGCTGGGATACGTGGAAGACATCGTGCACCCGGTGCAACTGAGGTGGTAGAGCCAGGCGATAAGCCACCTCGCCAATCCTGCTGAGAATCTGGAAGGGTCCGATGAAGCGCGGAGATAACTTGCCGCCTCGGCCAAATCTCCGAATACCACGTCGAGGTGAGACTCGCAAGAAGACGTGGTCGCCATCCTCGAACTCCAGTGGCCTCCGCCTCCTGTCAGCGTATGACTTCTGCCGGCTCTGAGCTGTCCTCATCCGCTCCTGGATGACTTGGACCTTCTCTGTCGTGGCCTGGACCATCTCCGGTCCCACCAGTGCTGACTCTCCGGGGACTGTCCAGCACAAAGGAGATCTGCATGGTCGGCCGTACAACGCCTCGTACGGTGCCATCCCGATGGTGGAGTGGTAGCTGTTGTTGTATGCGAACTCCACCAAGGGTAGGTGGTCCTCCCAGCTACGACCAAAGTCGAGGACACATGCGCGGAGCATCTCCTCGAGAGTTTGAATGGTCCTCTCCGTCTGACCATCCGTCTGAGGGTGAAAAGCTGTGCTAAGACGTAGCTGCGTCCCGAACGCTTCCTGTAACCCCTTACAAAGCCGGGAAGTAAAGCGGGCATCTCGATCGGAAACGATAGATGATGGCACGCCGTGGAGCCGCACAATCTCCTGAACGTAGAGACGTCCCAAGCTCTCCACCGAGCCCTGCTCTCTGATGGGTAAGAAGTGTGCCGACTTGGTGAGTCGGTCAACAATCACCCAGATGGAGTCGTGACCTCTGGAAGTGCGTGGAAGTCCAGTCACGAAGTCCATAGATATGCCGTCCCACTTCCACTCCGGAACCTCCAAGGGCTGTACCAAGCCTGCTGGTACCTGATGCTCTGCCTTCACCTGCTGACAGGTGAGGCATCGAGAAACGAACTCTGCTACAGCTTTCTTCATGCCCGGCCACCAGTGCTGTCGTCTGAGATCCTGGTACATCTTCGCCACTCCAGGATGTACCGCCAAAGGAGAAGTGTGAAACTCCCTCAGCACTTCCTCTCGCAAAGCGACTGGTACCATGGTACGTCCTCTGAAAAGGATGTCGTGCTCTGTTCCAAGGGAGAAACCATCAGGTGCCTGTCCCGAGGATATCTGTGCAGGCCGTGTCTCACAGTCAGCGTCCCCGCGCTGTGCCTCCCTGACCCGCTGAAGTAGTGGAGGAGTGACTGTGAGAGACTGAAGAAAGGCTGCTCCATCACTATCCACGAAGGATATCTGCAAAGAGGCTAGCTGCTCCGTCGCCTCCTCAAGTACCTGAATGCCCGTCCTCCTGCTGAGGGCATCGGCTACTACGTTCCCCTTCCCAGGAGTATAGACTATCTCAAAGTCATAGTCCTGGAGGAACTCGAGCCATCGTCGCTGTCTCAGGTTCAGGTCCTTCTGCGAGAAGATATACCTGAGACTCTGATGATCGGAAAAGACTGTAAAGCGCTCGCCCATCAGATAGTGTCGCCATGTCTTCAGAGCGAAGACCACTGCTGCTAACTCCAGGTCATGGGTAGCGTAGTTCTGCTCATGCGGCCTCAACTGTCGTGATCCATAGGTGATCACTGCCCGCTCCTGCATCAGAACACATCCGAGTCCCGTCCCTGATGCATCGCAGTAGACTACGTACCCTACTCCCTCCTCAGGCAACCTCAAGATAGGTGCGCTAGTCAATCTCTGTCTCAGCTCCTGGAAGCTCTGCTGACAACTGTCTGACCACACGAAGGGTTTCCCTTTCTTCGTCAAAGCTGTGAGTGATGCCGCAACTCTGGAGAAGTTCGGCACAAATCTCCGATAGTATCCAGCTAGTCCCAAGAAACTCCGAACCTCAGTCACGCTCCTGGGTGGCTCCCATGCTAACACAGCCTCAATCTTCGCGGGATCCACTGCAACTCCCGCCTCAGAGATGACGTGTCCCAAAAAGTGGACCTCACGTATCCATAACTGGCACTTCGAGAGCTTACCATAAAGCTGGTGCTCTCGGAGTGTGTCAAGAACAACTCGCAAGTGATAGGCGTGCTCCTCCTCTGTCGTAGAGTAAATCAGAATGTCGTCGATGAAGACCACGACAAACCGATCGAGGTATGGCTGAAAGATCCTGTTCATGAGAGCCATGAACACTGCTGGAGCATTGGTTACACCGAAAGGCATAACCAAGAACTCATAGTGGCCATACCGACATCTGAAGGCTGTCTTCTGCACATCCTCGTCTCTGACTCTGAGCTGATGATAGCCTGACCTGAGGTCTATCTTCGAGAACCACCGTGCTCCCTTGAGCTGATCAAAGAGGTCATCAATCCTCGGTAGCGGATACTTGTTCCTCACTGTCACCTGGTTCAGGCGACGATAGTCAACACAAAGTCGCAAGCTCCCGTCCGCCTTCTTGGCGAACAATATCGGGGAAGCCCAGGGTGAAACACTGGGTCGGATGAACCCCTTGCCCTGCAAGTCCTCCAACTGTACCCATAGCTCTCGAAGCTCGGAGGGGGCCATCCGATATGCTGGAGTGGATATCGGGGCTGTCCCGGGGTACAAGTCAATATAAAAGTCTACCTCTCTGCGAGGAGGTAGCCCTTGAACGTCGTCGGGAAAAACGTCCGCAAACTGATCCACCACTGCAGGAAAACCAGGACTCCGCACGTCAACTGCTCCAAGGATAAGGCTAGCCAACTGATGAGTGATGGGCTGTCCTCTCCTCCGCGGAAGTCCATCCTGTGCTGCTAAGGCTCCCTTCTCGCCGGTGAAGGTGAACCTGCTCCCGTCGGTGCGTACACATCGCACCTTGCGCCTAAAACAGTCAATCTGTGCATGGACCGTAGACAGCCAATCCATGCCCAAGATGACGTCGTAAGGCCTCGACGCTGCTACAAGAAGATCCCAGCCGAAGCTCTCGCCTCCTAGAGTAAGCTCACACTGCCGGCACCAGTGCGTAATCGTCGAGTCTGCTCCCGTAGGAGTCTCTAGCCGTAAGGATCGAGCCAACAGCTCTGTCGGAATCTCCGAGCTCCGAACAAGGGCAGCGGCGATGAAAGAATGACTCGCTCCTGTGTCTATAAGAACTGCAGCAAGGGTGGAATAGACACAGATAGTACCTCGAATCATCTCAGGTGCGCCGTGGTCGTAGGCCTCTACTGCCTGGAGCTGTGCCTGTCGCTGCCCGCCAGCTCCCTGTGGTCGGGGTGGACCTCCTGGTGGTGGTGGTGGTAGAGCCTCAAAGCGTCGGCCACCACCAGCTGCTCGTCCAGCTCCTCTGCCTCGTCCGCCTCCTCCCTGCGGACCGCCACGGTCGACCCTCTGCCTCTGCCTCGGTGGTCCATCAACTGACTGCTGCTCCTCGGCACGGCGGGTCGGGCAGTCACGAGCCATGTGGCCCTGTCCGCCGCATGAGTAGCACTGTCTGCCTCTCGTAAGACTGGCTCCGCGCTGTGTGCCCCGCACTGCTGAGCCAGTGCCCTGAGAACGTCTGCCCGAAGGTCTGGTCTGTCTGGACCCCTGAGTTATCCGTCGACTGCCTGCTGCAGATGACTCTGCCACGTGCCGCCCTGCGGTGGGTCGCTGTGCTGGTGTAGACTCAGCAAGGAAGCTCTCGATCAGAAGAGCCCGCTCCAGTACTCCTGTCTGAGTCGGTATGCTGAGGGAGATCAGCGATGCCCTGATCTCGTGTCTCAAACCCTGCTCGAAGGTCCGGGCCCGGAAGAATGGGTCCCGTACCATGTCGGTCGAGTAGCGCGAGAGATCGGTAAATCTCGCCGAGTACTGGGCGACCGTCATGCTGCCCTGCCGCAGCTGTAGAAGCTCCTGGATACGCACCGCACGAAGGGTGGCTGGGACGAACTCCGAGCGGAAGAGGCTCTCAAAGTCCGTCCAAAGAAGAGATGCCTCATCGTGCACCTGGAGCATCAGGCTCCACCATCGTCCTGCTGCTGCGTGTAGTAGGCTCGCAGCGAGGATCACCATGAGGTCTGCTGGTGTCCTCACTAGCCTAAACACTCGAACTACTGCCTCCAGCCAGTCCTCTGCTGCCTGGGGATCCGTCTCCCCGCGAAACCTGGGCGGTCGCTGGCACTGAAACTCATGCAGTGCGCTGAGGCGACGTGCATCGTCAGCGGCTGCTGCTGGAAGCATCGGGGGCTCGGCGGGTAAAGCTACCGCCGGTGCCACTACTGGAAAAGGGCCCTGCACCGAGGCCTCGTCGCTCGGTGGGCTGTCGTCTCGCTCGACTCTCGGAACCCTAGCTGGCTGCCATCGTGGGGCCATCCTGAAAAGGAAACAGGTGCGCCACGGTTAGAACAGTATACCTGGTGAGCTGATATAAGTAATCACAAAGAAAACTTTGAAACACACACGCAATCAATGTTTTTGTGAATTAAGTCGGAAATCAGATGTCAGGGTCCTGGTGTACGGATACGTCGGCCGCCACACCAACACTGGACTCCCTGGACTGATAACCACACTCAATACGCTAAACATTATTGCTTCACATAGAAAAGATCAGAGTTCGCGGTAGAACCGAACTCCTCTGATACCAATTTGTCACGACCCGCCCTCGGGCTCCGTGCCGTGACTACCCCAAGCCCGCCTTCCATAGGCCAGGGGCTGGCGACTAGCACCAAGGCGTAAATCCCGGTAAAAAGGGAAGGCATTGCCTTTGAAAAGTAAACACACACCACAGAGTAAACAAGCGGAAAGTAAACACTAAGCAAGCAGAGTACAACTGAAAGTGCGGAAAAGTAAATGGGCCAGTATTCAAACCCAAACTGAAAGTAAAGTACAACTCGAAAAGGGAAAAACAGCAACTGAAAAGTAAAAGCCGCTACTCCGAGCTGTCCACTGGAAATCCCACCTGAAGGGTGGGTACAGATAGCTCCTCTGCTCCACGGGTCCCACCGTCCGCTCCGTGCACGTCTCACCCAGTGGTCCACCTCCGGGTACCGTCCCGCTCTGCAAGCCTCAGCTAAGGTCAACGCTGTCCGTCGTCTGCAACCAACACAACGTAGTGCGGGCGAAGCCCGTGCAGGGGTGAGTATAAGCTACTCAGTAGGGACCCCGAGACCCCTGAAGGTCTCTCAAATCCACAAAGGATAAACCACGAAGAAAAGTATATTCACGAAGTAACAACCGACTCTGCTTAGGTATATGCCCATACATATACCTAAGTCATCAATTAAAATACGCTCCAACCTCCGAGCCCAAGTACCACTCAGTCCACGCAGGAAAGTATACGTATTCCACATAGGAAAGCAAAACATAATCCACACAGGATTGCACAACACAATCCACACAGGAAAGCAACAGGATTCAGCTCACACAGGTATACTTCTTCAAGGACGATAAAGATGATCACTGATCCATCTAAGTCGTCGGACCCACGAAGGATCGATAGGTAACTAACCCCCGCAGAAGACCAACACAGGATCGGGCTCACACAGAACCTGTAGGCGCTGGCTCACACAGAACCGCTGAGCGCAAGGACCCACACAGGATCGGGCCCACACAGGACCTGTAGCACTGATCCACGTAGGATCGCTGAGTGCTGAAGTCGTCGTCGTCGAATCCACATAGGATCTCTGTACTGTCGTCGTCAAATCCACACAGGATCTCTGTACTGTCGTCGTCGCAGTCACAGTAGCAGTCGTAGCAGTAGAACAGTCGCAGCCAGCACTAGGGTTCCCGCACACAGCAAGCTCGTACGGAGGGTCCGCTCCACGAGCCGAGAGGCTGATACATCAACTGTCACAAAGACCAGAGTTGATGTATCCAAAAGTTCCGTATCGTCAACAGGAACTCAACGTAACAGACGGCGCGTCGATCGGACGCCCGGTCTGAGAGTTATTGGCATTTTCGTCTCCGGGGCCCGGTTGGTTTTTAAGGCAAAACCAACCCGACCGTACTCCACCTGCGTCCAAACCTCGGGCGGAGTATGCCAAAAGATCCGTCTCACTAAGACGAACACTACGCGACTGACGGCGCGTCAAATGGTCGTTCGTAGCTCAAGATATGAGCGTTTCCGCTCCGAAGGCCCGGTTGGTTTCGTGAACGAACCAACCCGGCCGAACTCAAAGTTAACCAAAACCTTGAGTGCGATATATCGAAACGACCGTCCCGATCCAAGGATCGTGTTGCCGCAGACGGTTCGTCATTCGGAGGTCCGAGGCTCAAGTTATGAGCCAAAAACCAAAACTGATTCGAAACGGGGGGGTCCGGGTCCGGACCGACCCGGCCCGACCCCCCCCTGGGCGGCGCGGTGGCCGGCGGCGGCGGACGGCGGCGGCGGGCGGCGGCGGCGGCGGCGGCGGCGGCGGCGGCGGCGGGCCGCGGTGGCGGCGGGCCGCGGTGGCGGCGGGCCACGGTGTGGCGGCGCACGCGGGGGCTAAGCCCCGCGGTTCTTCAAGTGGCGCGGCCTATGTGCCGCGCCGGTTTTTTTTAAAACCGCCCCCCCTCACGTGGGGGGGCCTGCTGGCGCCGAACCAAGGGGGCGGCTGCCCCCTTCCCTCAAGAACCGCCCCCCTCATTAAGAGGGGGGTTTTAAGGTTTGGCCGGGGAATTAAATTCCCCGGTTTTAAGTCATCCGGCCGGCCAGCTGGCCGGCCGGTTTTCTCAAACGGGACCGGAATTTCCGGTCCCCTTCTTCGGCTTCCGACGCCGGCGGCCCGGCCGCCGGTCTCTTCTTCCGCCGCGGCCCGGAACCGGCCGCGGTCTTCTCGTCCCGCCGCGGCCCGGAACCGGCCGCGGTATTCGTCGTCCGGCGCGGTGCGACGGCACCGCGCCCCTTTTGCCGTGCCATGATTCCTTCCAACGCGGCGCGACGGCGTCGCGTTCTTGAAAATTCTCCTCGGCGTAGCGCGACGGCGTTGCGTAAATTATAAGCACGATCATCCGCGTGGTGCGACGACACCACGCCACTTGCTTCCACCCGCATGAATAAAACAAGAACGATGGAGGGGGGGGGGGTTCGGCCGTGTTCGTGCGGTCCGGCCCCCCCTCACGTTAAATTAATAACGCAACTTAAAATAAATCAAGTCACACGTTAGTCTTGATAAAATCACGATCAAGAATAAAAAAAAAGAAACCAAAAGAAAACGACAACCCCTACCTCGGGTTTAAGATTCGAAGAATCGTCTACGTCCCGCGGAAGACGGCGTCGCGGAGGTCGGGCGTCGCGGTCGTCGTTCGTCAAATCCGTTGACGAAGTGTTATGCCCGAAGAGACACGACGTTGGCGGATCTTCGTTTGCCGACGAAGAAGGTCAGAGGAGGAAGAAGAGGTCCGAAGATACCGGGTCGCCGAGTCGATGATCCTTGACGAAGTGTTGTCGTTCTTCGTTGAGGATGAAGACGTTCTTCGCCGGAGAAGATGAAGTTCTTCCAGAGACTTAGAGCTCTCTCCTCCAATCCTCAACACAACCAATCTAACCCCCAAAAATAAAATAAGCTAATCTTATTTTATTAAGATATTCTAAGAGTTCAAAATTCAAAAACTTAATTCCATTAATTGGATTAGTGTGTTGGCATGATTAAAGCGAGGAGAGGGAAAGTCACCCAATTAAATGGAAGTTTAAAGGTTAAGATGAGTTACACATCTTAAGTGGGGGGTTTAGAGGAGTTAGGGAAGGTGAGGGGTTGGGCTCGTGTGGGCCCCACTCCACCTTTATTCTCTCAAGGGTAGTTAACAACAAGAAGGTCCCACCCAACTTCCACACATAGGTTAACAACTTAGAATATGAAATAAAATTGTAACACAATTTTATTACTTCACATTTAACTCCCCTTTTTTTTAACAACTCCTCCTCAGCAAACGCACCTTCGGGAAAAGTCCTCTTAAGAAAATATCGGCGCTGCGTGTTCATCGGTGCCCTCAGATTTCAATTCCGAGCACCAGATCAAAAGTTAGGAATTCCCGCTCGTTCGTTCACTGAACGTACCCGAGCCAAACTTCGGAAATTAATTCCGGGCACTCCGGGCCTCGGAATCAGGTGCCGTCTGAAACCGCGCTCTTGTAAAATTCTAAAGAAAATTAAGAAAAAATTTCCCTTGAATTTTACGGGTCTTTATATGTGAAGAAATAATGAATTTTTTTTGAAAAGGTTTGATTCTTAAATTTCTTCTTTAGAAGAAAAAAATTATTTATCTCTTACTGAACTGTATACCATTCTTATTTCTTATGAAATAATAAAATCACAAATGTTCAGAAAGAAGAAAAAATAATAAAATTCTTTTGAGGCTATGAGAAATATCAAAATTCAAGATTTTGAAGATTTTGATTCTTGGGACTCTTAAGGTAAAGTGGATAACAAGTTTAATGAAAAAATAATGTCTATAAACTCTAAGAATTATCGAATAAAAGAGAAAATTATAGAGGAAAACTTATTCTCAAGTGTTTTTTGCTTTATGGAATTGGTCACATTAATATGAATTGTCCCAAGTAAAAATTTGGAGAATATCATGATGATTATAAGGAAAATCCTCAATTGAATAAGTGGAACAAAATTTTTAATGAATAAAATTCATCCAACAACTATAAGTAGATATTTAATGGGAAAAAAGTTTTATATGTAAGAAAGATAAATAGAAATCGAATGAAAACAATTATTTAAAAGGTGAAAGTTCAAGAAAAGGATAGATCATTCATTGAAAAATTTGAGGAAATAGATGAATTCTCAAATAGTGAATAAGAAGGAGGTGAAGATTCTTATAGAGAGCATCATATCAGAACAAAACATGTTTCATGTCTTGAGAAAAATTTATATATCATGAAATAAATTAGAATGATAATGAAATATAGTGGTGAATTTATTAAGGGTGAAAAATATTTTATTAATCATGAATAATGATACATCCTAGATATCCTAAGATATAAAATTAGAATTTTTAAAAAGGAAATGATGGTTAATGTTCTCAGTAAGAAGTTGGTAGCTAAGGTAGAAGAACTTGGAAATTATAAATTGTAACTTATTGAGGTCAAATGTACTTTAACAAATACAAATGAAAACTTCAAAAAATCTAAATAAGTAAATGTTTAGACTTATAGAGTTTCTAAGAAAGATCAAATCAAGAAATAGGTGAAATGGTCACCCAAAAAAAAGTTTCATCTAATTTTTCTAACATTTTAGGTGAGAAGAAAAGTGTAGGTAAAGAATGGGTTGGTAAGGGATGTGATAATACTTTGACATATAAAAACATGAAACTACCTTATTAGGAAATATGGTCTACACCTTGAGTATTTTAAAGTAGAATGATGTTCTAAACCTCAACAACGTTTCTACAGAAAAAGATCTTACATAAAAAAATTGATAATTCATGGTTTTTGTTGGTGCTCTAAAATCAATGCGAATAGGCCATATAATTTTTGGAATGAATTTCCCCTTATCTAAGGAAGGTTTTAACAACGTATAAGTAATGGTGGATGAAGAATGGGTAATTTTTCTAAAAAACTATATTTTGGAAAAGAAAAAATTAAAGATATAAAGACCCGACCCTATTACATTACATAATAAATAATTTTAGCAAAAAACTCACTTTCTTTCACATTGAAGATCGTTTCAAGTTTATATCTTTTGATAATTGTGACATAATAAATTTATAAAATTACACATTGTTATAGTGTGGATGCCATAAAAATGGTATTCATTTCTTACAAAATATAAAACTTTTCAAATAAATCATGATTTCTTTGAAAATTCTTAAAAAATTTAACTTGGATTCCTTATTTTTATTACACATCTTTATAACCTATGAAAAAAATTTAAAAACATGGGATGAGCACAAAAATCTTAGTAAGGGATGTAAAATAAGTAAAGATCACATTAGTCCATGCATACTTGTAACTTATGAAAATATTTTCAAAAGACATACTCGTCACTCATATATACTTACTTTGTGAAACATGATATTTCCAAAAGATTTAAACAATACATAAAAACATAAATAGAACCATAAAGGTATCTTGGGGCATTACTTACTTAATATTGTAAACCTCATGGCTACCTTATATTTTGTAACCCTCATGGCTACCTTACCATTTGTGTAATCATCACAGTTACACTTGGAGTAACCATACAACTGACCTCCAACTTACACATATCCAATGAATTTGAGTGATATATAGGTCCCAACCTTCATCATAAATAATTCTCAAGAACCGGAACATAATCACACAACATGAATAATTTCATAAAAACATTTCTTTTGAATTTTGTAAAATAGAATTTTAAAATAGGGTTTTAAAAGAATATCCCCTTATAAATATCATTTAATTAATGTGAGATTGAATTGAGCAGATGGAATATATATATACAATGTAAATAAATATAAATCAACATAATATAAACATAATTCATCACACAAACATTTTTAATACAACAAAAATAATGATGTAGAAAGTTAACCCAAAGAATTGAAATCAGGTTAAGAATTCCCTTAACTTTGGGTTGTCTTATATAAACTTGTTTAAAACTCTTGTATAATGGTTAAAAAAGTGTTATTATTATCCTATAGAAACATATTAATCTTTTTGACATCTTATATAATCATTTTATAACATAATTTGACCCTTTATTTGTTAGTATTTTATTCCTTCCATTGTTTTGGGGGCATTCTTTACATGATTTCCATGATCGGTTCCTGATGGATGTTCTTATTTATTGGAAGTGAAAAATAAGAATTGGAATGGAGTGGTATTTATATATTTCTAAAAACATAAATTATACCATTTATAATTTTTAATTCTTACATGAATATGGTTTATAAGTTTAAACATTATTGATATTTGTTTAGGTCATTTTGGTGATTCTTAGATCGTAAAGAACTCATTTGTTTCATAAATTTATAACACGTGTAAAAAATGATACCAGAACCTTGTATAAGATATAATAAATAAATTATAATCTTTTTTAACCATAATAATGGTTTCATGTCTAGTCTTGAAGGAAGTAATGTAAATTTAAATACATCATCCATGATGTCGGTAAATCGACACATCACTAACAGTGATTAAGTTCATCAAATAAGTTGGAGATGAGAAGAATATTGATGAGGAATTTTCAAAGAACATGATAAAATTCAGAATATACATTATTCTGGAGATTTTATTCCTCTTAGAGAAGAGTATGTGAGAAAAATATAAGAAAATAAAGGAACTCAAAAAAAAAAAAAATTTGAGAAATCTCTCACTAAAATTCGGCATCCTAACGACAACACTTAAAATTTCATAAAATTGTTTGATGATATAAAGGGGTATATAATCACCCTTACATAATATGGTTATTAAGGGGGGTATGGAATGAAATATCACAACATGCAACAAGGAAAATTAAAAATAATAATATAAAATGATTGAAAGGAAAGAAAACAAAATAGGATGTTTACCTCTTGATCTCTTCTCCTTGAGATCCTTCTTAAGGCCTTTGGTTTTGGCATTATGGTGTGACCAGAAACTCTAGGACATGGGGAAGGTATTTGGGAGGAGTGTTGGGTAGAACATAGATAAAGCTCAAGGCTTGAGAGGTGTATGAGGAAGAGGGGAATGAAGGTGGTATTTATAGTGGAGGAGAGGAGGTATTTAACATTATTTTAATCATTATTATAATATTTTTTCTCAAGACTGTGAATAGTCTTAATTCACGTGACCCCAAATAGAAATAATGATATGTGAGTTATAAAAAAGTGGACATACATCACTTATGATGTCATAAATAGGGTATAGTACTAATAATTTGAATATATGGTATTTTACCGTATTTCACGATTTATAAAAAATTCATGAATTTCAGAAAAATCCCAAAAATTCACCCGAACTATTTTTCAATGTGTATAATTCACAAATGATCTCCATTTTTTAAAAATAATTTTCTAAATATTATAAATTTAATCTTTAAATAAAATCATACTTAGTTCAAAAATTAACAATTGTAATTATATAACTGCTTTTATATCACATTGAAAAATTAACCAAGATTTCGTTATATTAAATCCTAAAGAAAATAAAATAATAATACAATTTAATATTTATTAGGGTCACATTACTATTCCTAAGGGTATGTTACTATTCACCAAAATACAAGTTGGTTTTATTAGATTCCAAATAACTTACTAATCACAATTAACGATGACCATTTTTCGAAATTCAAAGCATAGAAGTAGTAAATTATGTTTAAAGGATAGTTATAATTATATAATTAAAACAAATCTTCATTAATTTTAATTTATTTTTAGAAATCCTTGGTGTGTTACATTCTCCCCACCTTCTAGAAATTGTGTCCTCACAATTTTATTTACTTAATTAACAAGTGAGGCTACATTTCCCACATAAATTTTTTCAAAATCCCCAGTTTCTTCTTCTACCATGTGGTTTATTCAAAAAACCTTTACCAGTTAGATTACCTTATTCTTTAATAGCTATTCTCTTCGATCAAGAATCTAAACTGGTTTCTCTTTATAAGAAATGTTATATTCCAACTAAACTGCTTCTGGGCTCAAAACCTGAGTTTAATCTGGAACATACTTTCTCAACATTGAAACATGATAAACATAGTGCACCAGAGACAAACTCGAAGGCAAAGCTAATTGTTATGAAACTATCTCAACCTTCTATCGGATTTTAAAAGGACCAATGAACTGAAAACTTAAGTTTCTTTTCCTACCAAAACACATCACACTTTTCCAAGGATATATTTAATAGAAAAATGGTCACCTACCTCAAATGATAAGTATTTACTTTTGTTAGCTGCCTAATTTTTTTGCCTACTCTGAGTTATCCTCATGTACTTATGGATCATCATCACTTTCTCATCCACTTCCTCTACAAATTCTAGCCGCATTAACGTTCCATCATCAAATTCATCCCAAAATGATGGAGTCTAACACCGCTTCCCATACAATGCCTCTAAAGGTTCCATCTGTATACTAGAATGAAAACAATTATTATGAGAAAACTAAACTAAAGAAATTTGTTGATCCCAACTTCCCTGGTAGTTCATTGAACATGCTCGAAGCATATCCTCCAATGTCTGAATTTTTTGTTCTGACTACCCATCTGATTGAGGATGAGAAGCTATACTAAAATTTAATTTTGTACCCAATGACTTCTGAAGCCCCTTCCAAAAGTTATAACTGAACCTTGGATCCAGATTCGATATAGTGGAAAGATAAAATCCATGTATCCTAACAATCCCTTTGAGGTACAATCGAGAAAGGTGGTTCAAAGACATTGCATCTCAAATAGAAAGAAAAGGTGCATATTTTTTACGCCAGTCAATAATAAACCAAATCGCATTGTTACCTCAAGAAGTCTTTAGTAGTCCCACCATGAAGTCCATGGATATATTCTCCCATTTCCACTCTAGAACTGGAAAATGATGAATCATCCCATTCAGTAACTACCACTCTACTTTAACCTGTTAACAATTCAAACATTTCACATTAAATTCTACAATATCCCTTTTCATTTTATCCCAACAGTAATACTCTCAAAGGTCTCTTTACATCTTAGTACTTCTAGGATGAACTGAAAATGGAAAACTATGAGATTTACACAATAAATCATTCTTTAACTAGGAATCACAAGGCACACACAACCTTATTCCAAATCTTAAAACACAATCTTTATCAAGGTTAGATTCTACAAGCTTACCCATTTTAACCAATTCTACCTTTTTCTGTAGCTCACGGTCTTCCTTCTGTGCTCGCATAATTCTGTCTGATAATGATGACTACACTAAAACTTGAATCAAAACAGATGTATTCCCTTCAACAACAATATATAATCTAAAATTCATTAAATCATTAATCAATGGATTATGTTCCAAACTTAACATGGTTAATGATAAATGATGTCTTCTAATGAAGAAATCATACACTTTATTTGCTTTTCCTAGATGGCAATTGATCGTGAAATAATAATCCTTTATCAGTTAAATCTATCTTCATTGCCTCATGTTTAATTCCCCAATAGTGAATATATTCAATAGACTTTTATGATCAGTATATATTTTACATTTGGCTCTGTATAAATGATGCCCCCCAATTTTCAAAGCAAAAACCAGAGCTGCCAGTTCCAAATCATGTGGAGGATAATTTAACTCACGAGGTTTAAGTTGTCTTGATAAATAAGAAATTACCTGATCATTCTGCATCAAAAAACAACCATGCCCCTTCATAGAAGAATCACTGTAGATGACAAACTCACCATTTCGAGAAGGCAAGGCCAAAACTGAAGTATTTTCCAAAATATTCTTCAATTTTTGAAAAAAAACATAAAATTCTTTTGGCCAAACAAATTTAACCCATTTTCATGTTATCTTAGTCATCAGGATAGATAACTGGGAAAATTTCTTAAAAAAAACGTTTCTAATAACATTATAATCAAAGAAAACTATGAATATCTGTAACATTTGTGGGTCTTGAAAATTAATTAACCAATCTTATTTTGGCAGGATCAACTGTAATTCAATTCCTTTTTACAATTTTCCCAAGAAATGAAATCTGTTGTAACAAAAAATCAATGTTTCTGAATTTTACATATAGTTTCTTTTCCTTTACGGTTTGTAAAAAAACCCTTAGATGTTTTTCATGCTCTGATTTACTCCTAGAAAATAACAGAATTTCATCAATAAACACAACCAAAAACTTATCCAAGAACTCATGAAATATTATATTCATAAGATTCATGAATACAGAAGGTGCATTAGTTAATCCAAACAGCATAAAAAAATCATAAAACCCATATCTGGCATAAAAGGCTCTTTTTGGGATGTCATCCTTCTTCACCTTCAGCTGATGGTATCTGGATCTCATGATAATCTTGAAAAAGTTATGAGATCCCTAGAGCCGATCAAACAAGTCATCGATGTGAAACAAAGGATAATAATTTTTAACAGTGATTTTATTCAAAGCTTTATAATCTACGCAAATTCTCATGGAACCATCTTAATTTTTAACAAAAAAATAGGAGCTCCCCATGGTGAAGTTCTGGGATGAATAAATCCTTTATCATGCAAATCCTACAACTAATTTTTCAATTCAAGATGTTATATTTAATCGATACGGTATGAGGGATTTGAAATTGTCTTAACATAAAGAACTAAGTCGATTGAGAATTTGACTTCCCGATCTGGTAGGACACTGGGTAAATCATCAGAAAAAACATCAAGGTGTTCATTTACCACTGGAACATCATTAATCTAAATAGTTCCCCTGTTTTCATCAATATGAGCAAGATAACTTTCATTTCCATGTTTAAACAGATTCTCATCATATTTATATGTTATTAATTGTATGGGTTGGTTCTTGTATACAAACTGAAACTCTTTCTGAAAAAAACATCTTTAGATCTGTAGTCAATCTTAGCAAAAATAAACAGAAAGCCAATCCATTCCCAGAATAACATCAAATGCGAATAAGGGTAAAACAACAAGGTTTGCAGGTAATGTCTTTCTAGAGACCACAATAGAAATATTCTTATAATTTCTCTTTGCTATAATATTTCCCCCTGGTGTTTTAACAACAAGTTCCAGTCTCATTTGTTGAGGTGATATTTCCAATTTACTAAAAAAATTCTCACAGATGAAGGAATTTATAGACCCCGTATTGAACAAATTTTTTGAAAAATCTGAGTAAAGAAACAAATTACCTGATACACATTCGTTGGATGGATTGAAATCTACTGATGTAGTTACAAAAGATCTCACTACACCTTTCTACTTATAGTCTGTCTTCTTTTCAACATTCAGATCTCTCTTTGGTTAGGAATTTTCATAATGACCAATCTCAGCACATTTAAAACACATAAAAGTTTTCTTATCAGGATTAGTATTAGGATCATTTTCATTATAATATCGGTTCATAAGTCCAAACATACCACATCAAAAAAACTTCTTAGTTTTGCTAAGACATTCCCCAGGGTGATTCTTGATACAAATTTCACGAACAATAAATTATATTTTCTTACCATCATATTTCATTCATTGATTCTTAACCATCTATTTCCATCTAGTCATATTCTTCTCTTTGTTTTCAAAGTGCACATGATCATCAGAAAACTCCATCTCTACCCTATCAGCACATCAGACTAGTTTCTCATAATTTTTGAATTCACGGAAGGCCAACACCCTTAGATACCTTGGCTTAAATCTGGAGTAAAATCGGTTGATTTTTTAATAATATCCAGAAAAATATTTGAAGCATACCTTGCCAATCGGGTGAAGTATTCTTCATACCCAACCACTGAATCTTCTTACTTTTTCTTCAATTCAAGGAATTGAATCTCCTTTAAATTCAAGTAATTTCTTCTACTATTTTCATGTTTCATTGTGGTACCTCTGGTTTTTCCCTTGCATGGATGTAACCACCATTTATTTGTTGTGTTAGCTATACCATTACTGTCACAAGATACTCAGTTCGAATCCCTACCATTCCGGGCTGCAGATTCAGAAGGATGTCATTTTGTCAGAGCCTCTACTCTTAAGCTTCCCCATTTCTTATGCAGACAACCAATATGAAAAAATATATCTTAGTCAAAGAAACATGATAATCTTTAAATTCTATATCATTTCAAATTGACCATAGAGTAAAAAACATTTATGGTAATATGTTAACATTATCCTAACCCCTAAAGTTATCTAAACCATCATCTAATACCAACTATAAAGACCCGAACTTATTACATAATTGTGAATTTTAGCCCAAATATCACTTACTTTCCAATTGAGTATCTTTTAAAGTATATATATTTAGTTAATTGGGACATAATACATTCATAACATTTCAATTTTTTACAGAGTGGATTCTATAAAAACAATATTCATTTATTGCAAAATATAAAACTTTTAAAATAAATCATGATTTCTTTGAAAATTATTCAAACATTTAACTTGGGTTCCTTATTGGTATTAAACATCATTGTAACCTGTAAAAATAATTTAAAAACATAGGATGAGCAAAAAAATCTCAGTAAGGGATGTAAAATAAGGAAAGAGCGCATTAGTCCACGAATACTTGTAATGTATGAAAACATTTTCAAAAGACATACTCATCACTCATACATACTTACTTTGTGAAACATGAGATTTAAAAAGATTTACACAATAAATAAGAACATAAATATAACCATAAAAGTATCTTTGGGAATTAATTACATAATATTTTATCCCTTATGGCTACCTTATATTTTGTAACCCTCGCAGCTACCTTATAATTTGTGTAACCATCACAGTTACACTTGGAGTAACTATACAGTCAACCTATAGCTTACACATAACCAATGAATTTGAGGGAGATATAGGTAAAAACATTTATCATAAACAATTCCCAATAACCATAACATAACCATAAAACATGACTAATTGCATAAAAATATTTCTTTTGAATTTTGTAAAATAGAATTTTAAAAGAGGATTTTAAAAGAAAATCCCCTTATAAATATAATATAATTCAAGTGAGAATGAATTTAGTGGATGGAATATGTATATACAATTTAAATAAATTTAAATCAATATAATATATATATAATTAATCACACAATTTTTTTTAATAAAACCCAAATAATGAAGTATAAAGTTAACCCAAAGAATGGAAATAGGGTTAAGAATTCCCTTACCTCAGGTTTGTCTAACTTAAACTTGTTTAAAACTCATGTATAATGGTTAAAATAGTGTTATTATTATCTTAAAAAGAATATTAATCTTTATAAAATTATATATGATCATTTTATAACATCATTTCACCCTTTAATTGTTAGTATTTTGTTCCTTCCATTGTTTTGGGAGCATTCTTTACATTATTTCCATGATCGGTTCATGATGAATGTTCTTGTCGATTGGAAGTTAAAATTAAGAATTTTAATGGAGTGGTATTTATATATTTATAGAACCATAAATTATATCATTTATCATTTTTAATTACTACATTAAGATTTATCATAAGTTAAGATATTATTGATATTTGTTTAGGTTATTTTTGTGATTCTTAGATCGTAAAGATCTCATTTGTTTCATAAATTTATAACATGCGTACAAAATGATTAAAAAAATACATAAGATATAATTAATTAATTTATATATTTTTCAACCATAAGAATAGTTTCATGACTAGTATTGAATTAAGTAAAGGAAATTGAAACACGTCTTCCACGATGTCAGTAAATCGACACATCCCAGACAGTGTTTTAATTTCTTGAATAAGTGGGAGAGGATAAAAATATTGATGAGGAATTTTACATGAACATGAGAAAATGAGTAATATACATTATTATAGAGCTTTAATTCCTTTTGGATAAGAGGAGGTTAGGAAATAAGAATAATTTAAAAGAACTCAAAATAAAACAAAAAGTGAGAAATCTTTCACAACAATTCGACAGCCTAACATCGTCACTTAAAATTTCATAAAATAGATTGATGAGTGAAAGGGGGTATCTCCCCAATATTATATAATATGGGAATTATGGGAGATATGTAATGAAATATCCCAAAATTAGCCAAATCAAATTAAAAAGAATAACATAAAATGAAATAAAGGAAAGAAAACAAAAGAGGATGTTTACCTATTGATCTCTTCTCCTTGAGATCCTTCTTAAGGCATTTGGTTTTGGTCTTTGGGTGAGACCAGAAGCTCTAGGACGTAGAGAAGGAACGTGGGAGGTGTTTTGGGAAGAAAATAGATAAGTCTCAAGGCTTTAGAGGTGTGGGAGGAAGAGGGTAATGAGTATGGTATTTATAGTGGAGGAGATGAGGTATTTAACATTATTTTAATAATTATTATGATGATTTTGCTCAAGACTATGAATAGTATTAATTAATATTACCCCAAGTATTAATAATTGAATTTTAGTTCTAAACAAGTGGATTTAAATCAATTATGATGCCACAAATGGTGTATTTTACTCATAACATGAATATACAGTATTTTACTATATTTTACTATTTATCAAAATTTCATGAATTTCAGAAAAATCCCAAAAATTCACACTAACTATTTTTAGATGTGTAGAATTCAAAAATGAAATCCTTTTTTTAAAAATAAATTTCTATATATTATTGATTTAATTTTTAAATAAAATCATACTAAGTTAAAAAATTAACAATTCTAATCCTATAACTACTTTTATATGAGATTGAAAAATTAACCAAGATGTCATTATCATAAAGCCTTAAAAATATAAACAAATAATACAATTTAATATTAATTAGGGTCACATTACTATTCATATTAGTCTTTATTAGGGTATGCTACTATTCACCAATAAAATCAAGTTGGTTTCATCAGACTCCAAATAACTTACTGATCATAATTATATATGACCGTTTTTTGAAATTCCAAACATAGAAGTAGTAAAATTATGTTTTAAGACTAGTTATAATTATCTACATAAAAAATATTCATGAATTTAAATTTATTTTTAGAAATATTTGGAGTGTTACACAAGATGATAGAAAAAATTCAATGGAAATATTTTTTGTATGTCTTGATTAAGTATATAGAAAATCTGACCATGTCGGACATCAAGAAAAAATATTTATGAATCCACTTCGAGAATATGTTTCTTATATTAGAAAAGGAATTAAAGATTAAAAGAATAAATTTCAGAAAATAACCTTTGTTGTTGAGACAAATTTGAAAGAAAGTAAAAAATAACCAACAAATGACACTTTATAGTGCTTGTTCATCACACCAAAAAAGTGATTTGATGATCTTGGAAGATGTTGAAAATCATGATGAAAGAGAAGTTACATTTGATAATGATAGATCCTTAAAAATTAGAGTAATTAGAATGAAAAATATTGATGAATTGTTTTTGTAATCTTAGGATGTTTTATTTGTTGATGGGATAAAACATAACTTAATTAGTGTAAGTCAACATTGGGATGTTGTAAAAGAAGTTATTTTTAGAAATGATTCTTATATCATTAAAATTTTGGAGTATGGAAAAGTTGTTATAGAAGGATAAATAACTAGGGGTAATCACTTTCAAATAGGATAACTTTATATCTCATGTTACTTGAGTGATGAAGATTAAAACAAGTTGCGTCATTAGAGATAAGAGAATATAGGATAAAAAATATGAAAAAATTTCAAAATTTGATACTATATTAAATTTGATTGAATTTAAATGAAGAGAATATGTTTTTGGAATATCTTTCTATAATGGTAAAATAATTAATAAGATCCATCTAAATGTTGAGATTCACACTACCAAAGATTATGAACTAATTCATTCCAATTTATGTGGGATGATTAAAAATAAATAAAAAAGGGGATTTTTTACTTTATCACTTTCCTTGATGATTTCAATCGAATGAAAAACAAAATGTTTATGAAGAAAAACTAATATGAAGTATATATATTCATAGTTTTAGAAGATAAGTTGAGATTGAAATGATGTATTATATAAAGAAGTTGAGAACAGATAATGGAACCAAATTTACATGCAATGGATTTGAATTTTATCTGTTAAATCATGAAATCAAAAATCAGTATAGTTCTCCATACTCCCGAAAATAAAATGGAGTATCATAAAGGAATAATATAAGTTTGGTGGAAATGGTATGAATCATATTTAGAGAATACAAACTTTCAAAGTTTTACTAGTGAGAAGCTATTAGTAATGTTCTACATGTAAAAAATCGATGTCTGTTAAGGCCATAATCTAACATGAATTCCAATGAAATGTATCATAAAAAACACCTTCATTGAAGTGATTAAATGTTTTTTAAGTCAATGTTGAAAAAAGAAGATATTTAGATATTTGAAAATTTGATGATAATGTTGAAGAAAGAATTTCCCTAGGATATTCAACAAATGGAAGAAGTTAAAAATATTGGATCAAATGTTTAAAAAATTTAGTGGATTCCTATAATGTAAAAGTTATTGAAACTATAATATCCTTAAAAAATATGTTGATAATGTTGAGGATGATAAAATTAATATTTCCAATTGAAATTGAAGTGAGTCAAAATAGTCTTTTCTAGATTTTGTAGAATCATATGATGGGAAAACTAATGTAGAAAGAAAAATAGTAAAATTTACAACTTTAAAAAAACTTGAGATTGAAAATATACTTGGGGATTAGAAGTCTCTAGTCCAAATAAGAAAAAGTTTGATAATAGAAAATCATAAATCACTTATTTAAAATATTTAATGAGAATTAGTTTTAGAAGAAATATAATACAATGAATAGGATGATAAAATTATTGAAGAACTTGATCATATTGAAAAAAGAAACAATTTAGAACTTGCTTCACATATGAAAAATAAAAATGTCATTGGGACAAAATGAGTACATAGAAAAAATTTGGATGATGATAGGGATGATTTATGAAACAAATTAAGACTTGTTTATAAAGTCTTTGTAGAGGTGGATGGTGTTGATTTGGAAGAAAAATTTCCCCAAGTTGTAAGATTATAAACTATGACAATGTTTCTAGTTGTGTTATCACATCAGAATTATAAATTTTTTAATATGGATTAAAATTAAAATTTTCCAAATGGTAAAAATAATGAAAAAGTTTACATTGGAAATATGTATAGGTTTATACTCAATGAAGATGAATGCAATGTTTGTAAATAAAAGAAAACCTTTTCTGGGTTGAAATAAGATATGATTTTGTGGTATTGTATACATGATTTTTTTTGAAAATGATGAATTCTTCTAAATGACATGTTAATAGAAACTTGTGTGTGAAAGAAATTAACTCCAGCACTTTGATTATATTTTTTTATGCAGATGATATAATTTTTGATGGGGATAAATAAATTTTTTTTAAATAAATTTTTTGAGGAAATGAACAACAATTTAGATATGTTAATGTTGGGAGAGTTAAATTTTTTACTTTTATTACAAGTTAAATAAAAAGAAAATTACATTTTCCTATATCATGAATATTATTATATGGAAATTTTAAAGAAGTTTGGTATAGAATAAGCTAAATAATTTTCAACTCCTATTTCAATGAAGAAAAAATTATAGTAAAGTTGAAGCTAGAGAAAGTGTTAATCAGATATATTTTTATAAGTTGATAGGAATTTTGATTTATCTTGCAACATTAAGACTTAATTTTACTTATGCTCTAAATTTGTGTGCCAGATATTAAGTTAATTTGATAGAATCTCATATGTTGGTAGTAAAGAGAATTACGAGATATGATAAAGGAAAAACATTACATGGGCTATTATAAAAAATGTGTTATGATATGAAATTTAATTCTTATACTGATGTAAATTTTGTTAGAGATTTCAATGATAGAAAGTATAATTATTATGATCATTTTTCTTTGGGGAATGTTGTGTATGTTAGAATAGTATGAAATAAAGTTTAGTAAATTTGACCATAGAGGAATCAGAATATATTGTAGCTACCTAGTAGAGTACTAAAATATTGTGGATGAAGGTTCAGTAAAAACATTTTAAATATCAATTTTGAACACCACTAAAGATAATTTGTAATAATCAGAGTGAAATTGATATTTCAAAAAATTATTTCTAACATTCAAGTTCAAAAAAATATTGATATCAAGTTTCACTTTCTAAAGGAAAAAGTTTCTAGTGATGATGTTGTGCTGGAATATATTTCAAATAAATAGCAAATTACTGATATCATTACAAAATAAATTCTAAAAGAGAGATTATTGGAATTGAGGACGCAAATTCATATTCAACCTCTACTAATGTCTTCCTAAATATCCTAAGGAATAAACCCCAAATTAATTTGGATTATGTTAACAAAGGAGAGAATTTTCTAAAATTTACCCTACTTACGAGAAATATGTAATCTTTTTCTTTAATGAATAAAAATATTTGGTTATCCTAAAATGAGGGAGAGAAAAAGAAAAGTGAGAACAAAAGATAAAAGTGAGGTGGTTGATATAAGTGAGGGTAAGTTTATCTTAACATGGTCAAAAAATTTCGTGTCACTGAGAGATGTAATTCCTTCAAAAACATTACATTATCAAGTAGCATGGTTTTAGGATAGTATATTTTGATAATATCTCTATTTTTATAAAATTTAAAAACACGAGTTGTGAAAAATTCACAGGGTTTGAAAAATGGAAACTTTAAAAATCTATTAACAAAAGTCATCAATAAATCCAATGGGGGAGATTTAATTTTAATTATGATGTTTTTTTAAAATATTTTGGTATTTGTTGAAAAATAATAATTTTTTAAAATAATGTTTTTGTAAATAAAGTGACATATGTGTTGCTGAATGTTTTTAATTTTTTTTGAGAATTTCTCTGAATTTCAGATGAAGATGTTTTTTTACAAGATGGTTATCAGACACATGGGATCAGACCCAGTACTACAGAGTGAGTTTTCTTATGAAATTTAGATCAGACTGAGATGAGAAAGAAATTCAAATTGGAATGATCTGAGTAATAAAGTCAGATCAGATTGAGTTGAAGAAGAAAGTCCGATCAGACAGAGTTGAGGAAGAAAGTCAGATTTGACTGAGCTGAGGAAGAATGTCTAATCAGACTAAGAAGAGGAAGAAAGTCAGATCGGACTGAGATGAGGAAGAAAGCCATAGAGAACTAAGATAAGGATGAAATTTAGATTATATTGAGATGAGGAAGAAATCCATAGTATACTAAGCTAAGGAAGAAAGTCAAATCAAACTAATCTGAGGAAGATATTCAAATCAGACTGAGTTGAGGAAGAAAGCCACAATAGAATGAGTTGAGGATGAATTTCAAATTAGAATAAGCTAAGGGAAAAAGTAAAATCAAACTAATATAAAGAATAAACTCAAATCAGACCAAGTTGAGGAATAAATTTAAATTAGGCTGATATGAGGAAGAAAGTAAAATCAGACTGAGTTTAGGGAGAAAGTTGAATAAGATTGAGTTGAGGAATAAAGTCACTAAGATAGAAAATTTATAACAAATTGAGTTTTACAGAATTTAGTTTCTAATATTTCGATGAGAATTTGATAAGATGTTCTGGATTATTCAGGATGTTTCAAGAAGACACTAGAATATATGACAATGTTTGATGTGGTCAAAGATAAATTTCAAATGAATGTGGAATTTTGATTTTTTTTAATTTGCGTGAGAAGGAAAAATATTTTAGTTTCCCGCCATTACCAAACATGGAGAACCTATAACTAGCGAGGTAAGTAAATAGAATTTTTACATAGTCCATTCATGAAAAAAGTTTATGCTCTTCAGAATTAGTGTTACAAGTGAGTCTTCTAATAGAATTTGTTTCAAGTTGAAGAATATTTTACTAGATAAAGTATTCTGATTAGAATATTGGACTGAGGAATTTTCATATTACTGAATTGAGTTTAGAAAACTGAGTCTATAAAAATGATTTTACTAGAATAGAATGAATCAGACTCAGGGTCATGAGACCTTGAATTTGTTTTGGAGAATTTTGAAGAATTTTTATATAATTATTTTTAGAATTTTGTTATCATAAATGGATTTAGTATAATAATTCTAAATGAGATATACAAGGTTTCTAATGGGATTTTTCATAAATTCAATAATTAATTATAGTGAATTTATATAGTCTAAAGGGAGTGGACATGGAAAATATGTAGTTTATCACACTAAAGAACAACAATGTAAATATTATGTGCATTATTTTATTTCTTATACATGCATGAATTTTAGTTTACTAAAATATGAAATTGGAGAAACCCTAACAAGTTGCAGGGGTAAAGTTTTTAAATGTTTGAAATTTTTAAAAAGGAAACAACTGATTCACCCCTCTCACCTTCTCACTTGTTCCTTGATCCTTTCAATATTTAGTAATCCATTACGTGTTTGTCTTGTATCATACCTTTGGATCCAATAATACCCATATTCAGTATTTTCAACTTCCTTCACTTCCTTACCCTCATGTCTGGATTAAACTGAAACATTTTTTGGCCATTTCCCCAAAACCACATGGTTTGTGGGTTGGTGTCTCAATTATTTGATAATAAGTAATTAGAAACAACCTTAAAGAAAGAACTCTATCATATATCATATTTTTCTCCAATATCCTCTTGTTTCTCACATCATGCATGACTCATGTGAGTTTAGAATTTTTGGATAATTATTCTAGGTTCTAAATTTTCATTGAGTTCCCTCAATATTGAGCCCATGATTAAAACTAAATTCTTATTACTTTAAACACAAATAAAATTTATATAGGTATTTAACATCCATGTCCATGGACAGTCTAAATTATTCCTTTATTCTAGAAATCATATTTTCACACACCACACATTGTGGTCCTGAGAAATTAGGATCATCAAAAACCTGCCTTGGTTATAGATGATAAGAAAATTCAACTCTTATGGAATGATTTTTTTCTCTCAGTATATTATGCCCAAATGTGACTCTGTAAAATACACCCCAATGCATCCATTCAACCATAAGAACCTACATCTTTAAGAGAAGATTATTTTATATTCGTGTGACTTGAAAAAATCACAATGTAAATCACTTTTTGAAAATGGTACACTATTATTCCATATATACATATCTCATTACATTTATTCACATAAAAAACCCAAGATAATGACTAAAACACGTATCACTTGACAACCAATTCATTTTGAAACATCTTTAAATAGAATTCACTATTTGAGTAACTCATAGGGAAACTTGTTTGACTAAAAGCATTAGTTTTATTGGCCTAGTTTGCCAGACCTTAAACTATTGATGAAAAGAGTTAAAAACTCTAAAGGTTTGAAACCCATAGAGGGAAACCAAATAAAAAATTTAGTCTCATCTTGCTAGGTATGTAGTTCACATGATCTAGGAAAGATTGATAAATTAAAATTCAAAAATAATAAAACTCATTAAGCTATAAAAACACTAAGGGAAACCTGAGAAAAAATCAAGTCATGCCTGCTAAGTCTTCTTACCATCAATTTTTGGAAAATATTAGGTTAGTGATAGAAAATACTTAAATTTTTAGGGTCTATCATGTGACCTTAACAACACTCAAATTATTCTCTCTTGTCCCTTGAACTAGGAAAAAATAGATTACTTCAAGTATCCATTCACAAAATTTCGGTTCAAATATTCAAAAAATGTGATATAAGATTATTCACCATTTTAAAGAGGGTAACTTTGGTGTCATAGTGATGGAAATTATAACTATACTCATCAATGAACCATTCCAAAAGAAAAATAAATAGATTAATTTGGGCTAAATATTCATTATTAAAGATGGTGATGTTACTCATTAGTCAAATGATTAAGGATATGTTGGTATTACCTTTTATAAAACTATATATTGATACAAAGTGACTTGATGAAAGTCTATTAAAAAAGAGAACGACAATATTTTCAATAATTATAAAAATTTATACTTTGGAAATATAGAACATACATATCACAGAGTATCCTTGATGATAATGAGAAATGAGAAAAAAATAACATAACTACAATTAGAAGTGGCAGGTTTTGTTCAATGAATGGGCTAATGCCTAAAAAAGCATTATATGATTGATAAAGAATGTCTCTATACCTAGATTTAGCTTCAACCAATGAAATATTTTTCCTAGAATATGCATATTTCCCTTGAATATTTACTTAGATAGATCATAGTACTGTGTTTTCCAAATTAAATTGTTCCTTCATCCTGAAAATACGAGCCTTATATTCTCACAACCCTGTAGTCTATAGAAATATTTGATCATGAAGTTATGCTTTCTCATTGACTAAGTGATGATTCTATGTAAAAAATATTCAAAGATACTGTGTGACATTTGGAAATATTAAATTAGAATAGATAAAGTTTTTAAGCCACTAATTCATCATGGGAGACGAGAACGTGATATATATGGATGTACAAGTGCACGTAATCAAACCTACCTATAATAAGCCAAGAAAAATTTGATGATGACTATCCACCTTACTAATAAATTTCTCTAGATGATTCTACATGGTAATAATGAAAAATTAGAACCAATCCCACTTTTGTACAACATGAATATCTATAAAAACCATTGGAAACAAATTTTTTCCCTCTGCTACTATGTTTAAATAATCTAAAATGAAGTTCACTATAGATGGGATCGAACCGATCAAGGAAGCAGCTTCAAAATATTCATCTGTCCGCAATTCTAGTTTATTTTTTTGGATTGATCAAGTATCCTAATTTAACTAGTGAAATTCCCAATGAAATTTCATTGGGACCAATTTTAGTGTAGCAAACAATAACATCATCTGAAAATGTCAGGTATGTACAATTTCCATTATGAGGGAAACTTTAAGATGAAGCTTCTATAAAACTTTTGGAATATTTGGATACATGGATTTCTACCCCATAAATTGTTAATAGATGCATGATATATGGGGAATAGAGATAATTTAGTGTCTTATTCACCCAATGGATTAGCTTCTCCATCATTCCCTTAGGATAATATTCCACCCACATTTTACTATAATCACATGTCTTGTTTCTTGAAGCATCAATATAAGTAAAAATAATTTATTTTATGTAATTATCACACTTCAGTATTAACCAAAGTTGATAAAGGACATATGGACGTGATTCCCCATTAAACCTAGTGAGGGGTAAATATGTATCCTCTTACCAACACCCAAACTAATTCAAAAACCTATAAGGTGAATAAGGTTCAAAAATGGCCACTCCATTTATTTGAGATGCCAAAATTATATATTCAAATGAGAAAATATAGGATAATTATTTGAATTACCCACCACTATTGTCTATGAAAATCCTATATGATGCCAAATAAGGAGAAAAATAAAAGTGGATGGGATCCCTTAGCAACTCAATAACACTATCAACATCTAGGGATATCTGATTAACAACAACAATGTTAACCAATTTGGGGTGAATAACCGAATGAGGGTCCATCAGGATATAATGATAATCATAAAACTGAATGTGTTCCACTATCAAGCGATATAAATTCTATAATGGACTGGTCAAGTGATACTGGTTCCTTACCTCATGTATTTGACACAATAATTTTTAAATCTGAGAAAGTGTGGGTAAAACTTAGTTGATAGGTTGTCCCTCTACCTATGTGGCTTCGATCATCAAGGATAAAACCCTAACACTACTTTAAACATCATCATATTAGAAAATCCATACACTTAGAAACAAGATGATAAATATGTATAACCTAAAGTTTGTAGATGTAACTTTTTATATCTTTCAATGTAACACCCTAATATTTTATAGTAAGTTATTCTCTTTAAAATAATTCAATAGCTTTCACTACACACAACACTGAGTTTAAGCGCACCAAGACTTAACAAACTAGTCGTACAAAAAGAGGTTATGAATAGTATTGACTTCATTTTAAATTTTATATACTCTATATAATTTTAACATCCAAATTATGTGTTTCTTAGATTTAATATAAGAACAAAATCAATTTTTCAGATAAACGAAGTATTTTTCAAAAAAAGAAAATCTACCACCTTTTAATGGTGTACCATTTTTAAATCCAATATTTGAAACTTTTATATATTAAATCTGATGAAATAAACTTTTTCTTTAGTATAGAGACATAAATATTTAGTTTGGATAAATTTTTGGTGCTGTTATGATAAATTTCATTTTTTGGTGAATAGTGAAAAATACTAAATTTTAATTAAAAACAATTTTTTTAATGAAAATAATTTATAGTGTTAAATTATATCTTTTAATGGATTTCAGGTATAATTATTTTATATTCTATCATTTAATCCAATTTTGGTCATTGGAAATAAGTTTACAATTAAATTGGACAAAAACACATATCAATCTTCTGATAGTTTTTACTTCTAAAAAAACCAAACTTTCCAGTTTTGACAACAGGAATATTTTTTTAAATTAATTAATAAAAATTATATGATTTTAATTTCGTGAAATAGACATAATTTTTGAATTTTAAATATCAAAGTTATATTATAGTGAATTTTTGTTATTTTTCTAAAAACTTTCTATTTTTGATGAATAGTTAAAAACACTGTGTTATTGTTTAAACCTGAATTTTTATTTGAATAATTGTTTTTTTATTGAAATTTATTTTAATTCAAAATAGATTCATAATAACTATAAAAATTCAATGCAATTAATTGGATTCATTTTATAATAAGATTAGATGTATAAAATTTTATTGATCTTTTTACCGTCTTTTACCCACCTTCATGGAACATTTGAAAATTTTCATAAAACCTAATTTTACCGATTCTGTGAAATGAATTTAAAAAATATGAGAGACATGGTTGACATCAGTAAGTAAAATGTAGTTTAAAATGATGAAAATATTTTTTGTTGAACAGTAACTTTTGATTTTGGTTTACCACGATTAAAAGTAAATAGGATAATTAATGGTAAAAATTATGTTATAATTACCCCAAACACATGTCATAATTCTATTGGATAAGTGTGTTTTGAACAAAATCAACCTTAAGAATAAAATATTAATCTTTTTATCCACTTTTATTAGATTATGACATTTATTATTATTATATTTAAAGAAGAGTTAAAATTATAAAATTCAAAGTATAATAACTAAAGCATTTTTAATATAGGTTTATACATAAGATAAATTCGAATATAAATATACATTAGAAAGATAAAACTATTTTCAACATCATGATATTTTATTTATAATTTTTATACGTTAAATAATAATATTTATTTATGGCACAATGATGATGCAGTAATTACCTAATTAATGAATGATTAAAATAATTGATATTATAAATATTAAAATAAATGCAAATTGAGACTTTTGATGCCTTCAGAAAACTTTCTAGGTTAATATGACATGTTAGGGTTTATTTAATGAATTATTTTTTAAGTAATAAAGTTGATATGACTTTATCGAAAACCAAATACTAAATAGTGTCACAATTGACATAATTGATTTTTTTAAACAAGTACTATTTTATTAAATTTTATAATAGTCTTAAAAATCTATGGTTCAGAAAAAGGAATTTTATAATGATATATATTTTATTAATTAACCACTTGGGGTTCTATTGGCAGTTTACAGTATGTTTATTAACCATATAATATAAAAATACAAGGAGACATGGTAAATGTCAGACTATTTTACTAAAAGTGAAATCTAAAAGACAAGGTTAATATGGTCACCTAAACCTGTCTAAAACCTATTGGTTGAGATGTTTTAGACCCATAACCATCTTTTCCTATAAATAAATACATTTTTATCCATTATAAACTGAAAATTAATTTATAATAAAATAATATTTCAAGATTTTCCTAAAGTGACCCTCACTTATCTTATAAATTGGGACTTCCACTTCTCTTAATTTTACTCCTCCAAAGCCATCTGGCTCGGCCAAACATGGCCCAAATATCCTCCCAACTACCCTCAATTAATCCTATAGGCCTTACTTTGATCAAAAAGACAATCTAAGGTGCTCTTTTGATCGAATCAAAATGAATCACCCGAAGAAGAGGTAATAATTCATCACCTCTTTCAAAGTTATCTTCTTCTTCTTCCACTTCATCATTCATTGTTGTTTCGAAACAAAAATAATAAATCCAGTACTTAATACATAAATTGATGTTATTATAAATATTTTACAACCATATTTATTATTCTATCCATCCTATAAATGACAAAGTCAGCATACGTGCATGCGTACGACTTACCATCTCCATGTCATGGTGTAGTTTTAATTCAACCCTTCAGTATTTTGATCGGTATAATAATGACGTATAATTGATGTTAATAATAAATATAACATGTTAATTATTCTTTATATTTTATATAACATCCAATTATATACGATTTCACCTTCAATTTAATAATATTGTCGCTCGTGCGTATGTACGAATTATCGTCTCCATGAACGCGATGAGATTCATTCCCCATCGTAACCATTCAAGAATAATTTTCATTTTATGTATAAAAATAAAGTTTAATAACTTAATATAATTATGTATATGAATCTAATACATTATATCTAAAACAAACATGACTTACATAACAAAACATATAAAGGAAAATGAATCAGTTATCACCCGAAACAATAACACTACTAAAATATTATTAACAATCCAATATTAAAAGATAATATATGATATCATATTTATGTATGTGGTTATTTTATAATTTAATAACAATTATTTTACTATTAAATAGGATTTTAACGTACCATCAACTATGGAAAATTACAAGGTAAGGGGTTTTCATCTAACTTTTTATTCATGTGAGATTCATGTTATATTGCCACTATTTTCTTTTTATGTGGTGTATGTACTGCCCATGATTGTATTATTTGTGTAATATAATTTAATTTATGGGTATTTACAACTTCATTGTATGATCCTTATTTCATGGGGTGTATGTTTCGTAAGTTATCAAATCGGTAAGGGAATTTCTAATTTCAATTTCTACTCATTTGGTTTTACAAAAACTTTATTGATTATTTTACTCCAAGATTATGTGTGAAATCAATATTTATTTATTTATATAGTAATTTACACTGCCCTTTGTTTGGATATAATTTTGACTCACATAATCACTCTATTAATAAATTCTCAAGTCATCGATATGAACTTGATAAGAGTAATCTTAACTCAATTTCCATTAACTGAGTTAAACTTACATGTCATTGGTTTTTTTACAAGAATATGTTTCAATGTACTCTAATTGATTTAACCTTATTATACAATCATATTTAGTGTATTTATATTTTTCACACATAATTATGTCATTGATTTATCCTTAACCTACAGATACAGTCTTTATAAGGGATTTCATCTAAATTTACATTCCATTGAAACTTCTTTGTGGTTATGCACCAATTTACATTAATATATTGTATATACTTTACTTTGACATAGTATATCATGAATCTCTTTATTCTCATGATATTATAAGGTTTTTATTACCTCAATTATTTGTATTCAATCATCTCTCATTTGGTTAGGAACTATAACAAAATGTATCATTTTAAATATTTAAAAGATTTATTTTTCTAAATAATTCTCATTGATGTCCATGTTTTAAAAATGGTTTTAAGGATTTATTTATATGGAAATTAATGATTTATAATTAGAATTATTTTCATATATTCAATGTGGTATGCAAAAATTTGATTTAGAAATCTAATTTTTAACTACTTCTTGATAAATAGCTAGAGTTTTTTATATTTTTAAGAAAAAGGAGATATTTCTGAAAAAATAGTTTTACTCATTATTTTCATCTATGTAAATATCTTTCATTATTCTTGATTGAGGTTGATTTATAAAATCTTCTATATTTTATATAATGAGTTCTTTTTGACTATGGATATGTTATTTTTATACCATTCATCATTTGTGGTTAAAATATTGACATTTCATATGAATGTTTTAATACAAATGTTTAGATTATGTTTCAACCTTTTCATATGAGGAATGCATAAGACTTGGTAAGTGATGGGTGGAGACCACTATAGCCCCTCAATGCATCGGTAGGTCTCATGAAACAAACCAGTTTCTTGGCACAAGGCCTTAACATAATTTTATTTATAGTCTTGGTAAGAGGCCTTGACTGTGGGGTTATGATGTCTGACATTATGTATTCCATCATTATTAAATTAGCTTTTGATATTACAAGTGATTATTAAACTAGTAGAATATCCATGTGAGTAAGTAAATAACATTATTTTTATTTATATTTTCCATATTATGATGAATTTTATGTTAAAAAGGCTTGTATTTTAGTCTTATGCATTTCCTTAAACATTTATGACTATTTATGATAGTTTCTTCTATATTTTTATCCTTACTGTGCATCTGAGCTAACCCCTTTATTAGGTTTTATTTTTCCCATGATGTGAATAGTATATTATGACTGGCCTGCAAGAATAGGCTAAGGGATATAAGAGTGTTCAAAGGAGACACAATGTTGTTGTTTTTTTCATTATATAATGTAATGTAAAACTTATGTATATATTTAGTACATCCAGGGCAACTAAACTAATCGGTCTTTTGAGACTTTATATATTGTGATCATGAAAATGTTATGTAATAATTCGCCGAATCTGGGTAACTTGGGTTGGGGCGTTACAATTGGCATCGGAGTAAGTTTAGTACAATACTTGGAAGCTAGATTTAGAAAAACTCTGATTAGAAAACACTACCCTATGATATAATTTGAGTATTATTATATAAGAACATCTAAATTTTTTTGGTAATTTAAATATTATATGGGTTTTCTAAGTAATATATCCCTGTCTGGATATGAGCAGGTAGAGGCAGGACTGGCACAAATATACCTATGAGTGAATAATCTGACAAGGGGTTTTGGGCTTGACCCAAGATATCCTGGTTCATGACAATGGGCCTTGATTCCCTCTTGGTTATAACACTCCCATGGAATATGCTTTGGATAATTCAAATTTTCATTACAAATCGATTGAAGGATTTTAATATAAGATGGGAATTAATAACCTTGGTTAATCCTAAGGTTTATTAGATTTAAAATAAGGTATCATGATATTATCTAAATGATTTTATAACTCACACCATTCTTTATTGTGTTAGTCATGGTATGGATTCCAAGGAAGTCAGAGTAAAGTTGAAGAGTATGTAAAATGTGGGCATGATGATTGAAATAAGAAACTAAATGAAATGTTGATAGAAATAAAATATATCCTGTTTATGCTGACACAAGTTTCCAAAAATATGATAAAATATATATACATTAACCAACTCCCAAACTCAGTAAAGAAGAGAAAATAGGAGAATGATAAGATCTCCAGTAGTGGAAACTGTGGAGAAAGGAACGCTCAATTTCTATCATGCTAGAAATGTGGAAGGATAAACTCAGGAAAGTATCTCAATAGAAAAAATAAATTATTTATGTGTGGGTAAGAAGGATATAAAGTAATGAATTTCCAAGGAAAAATGAAGAGGCACTATAGAAGAAAATAAAAATGCTCATAAGAATCAAATTACAGTCATTTTCCGTAAATGTACAGGACCTTATAATTACACAAGTAAATCCCCTATTCTATAAGATAACCTCTAGGTCAATAAATAATTTATGTGGAAATAAATAGATGGAGAAATTATAAAAAGTATTAATGATCTATGTTTATGGGATTACTTTGGAAGACTATTCTCATGTATCTATAACCAAGAAGTTTGTTATGTGAAAATTCTATTTGAGGTATAATTGTATTTTCTTTTATAGATATCATTATAAAGAAACATTTGAGTTTATATGATCCTTGAAATTGAGGCAATTACAGGTAATTAATTTTTGGGATGAAAATGCGAGGTATGACATAACATTTGTGGTTAAATTATGTTACAGTTATTTTGAGAAATTTATCTCATTTTAGGAATTTTATAAAATATTTTTTTTGAACAAGGACAACACACAGAACATCTGAAAACCCATCATGTTGAACAAATCTACAAGAATCAAACCCACAACCAAAGTGAGATTGGGATTTATCACCTACCACTGGACTACGTGAAGTCCCTTGTTAGTGTGACTAATTATTATTAGTTAAATGATTTTATTGATCAATAATAAGTTGATTTGGGATCCTATATTTTATCAACTGGATATCCTTATTATAAGATAATGATTTGTGGATTATGTTACAAATGTAACTTAGGAAGACGTATGCTTTGTTGGGAACACTATATGCCTAAAGAAAATAGAATAATATGGAATTTCATTTGATGAGTAATGGAGGATTTTTTTTTATTTTGAAGGAATATATGTTTTTTATACAAATTCAGGTTATTAATGGAAATGATTAACCTATCATATAGAATATGCAGTTTGGTTAATTAAACTTCTGTATGAGACATTAAGAGAAATTGATGTTATTTGGAGATAAATGTTAAGTTTTACTATAAAATACTATATGATTAAATTCTCTTTAATTTTGGGTTTCAATCTTATTTTGGAGTATATTGAAAGATTTTAAGGTCAATTGTTTATTGAATGGTCTTTATTGAACTTTGGGTGTTGTTTGTACAATTTTGGAAATTAAGATTAATATTTTTTCTATAAAGGATTATTCATATTGTTCATCATCAGATCTTGTACTAACAATTTGTTTTTTGTTAATCTCTAAAGACAAGGGAAATATATAGTTCATTTTTTTGGATTATGTGATTCTTAAGAAGTTGATTCTAGCACTACAGGTGTGACCAAGTCTTCTTTAATACTCATCATTTGGAGAAAAGATGAGTTCGTGGTAAGAATTTATTAAAGGATGAAACTCTACTTAAAAAGTAAGTATATATCTTTATATTTGTAGCCAATATCATAAATAAATTTCTCAACATTATGAAATGAAATATAAAACAAAAAAACCTTATCCGTTTACTTTTCCTACAGGGAAACTAATGACCGTTTAACCCATCACACATCTGTGGGTTTCTTATTGTTAACCTTATATTGATCATGTTTTATATCACTCTTCATTAGAACATGAATGTCATTTTATCTTTCATATCAATTTTTTCTTACACGGAATCCTAGTATGGGTTATCTCGGGTGACCTTTGTAATTCTCTTTCTTTCTTATAAAGTGATAGATTTATTGACTCTTTTTTCCGATGTGGGACTTTCAATGAAGTTCCCAAGCCCGATTACAAAATTGTGAGGACATAATTACCAAAAGGGTGAAATAATGTAACCCCCAAGATTTCATAGTAAGTTATTTTCCTTAAAGTAATTCAATTGCTTGCGCTACACGCAACACTGAGTTCGAACACACCATGACTTACCAAACTAGCCATTCAAAAAATGGTTATGAATAGTATTAACGGAATTTTTAATTTTATATACTCCATAAAATTTTAAAATCCATATTATGGGTTTCTTAGACATAATATAAGAACAAATTCTAATATTCAGATAAAAGAAGTATTTTTCAAAAAATAAAATTTTACTATTTTTTAACGAAGAACCATTTATAAATCCATTATTTGACACTTTTATATATTCAATTTGAAAAAATAAAATTTTAATTTATAATAGGGACATAAAAATTTAGTTAGGATAAATTTTTGGTGCTTTTCTGATAACTTTCATATTTTGATGAATAATGAAAAATACTAAATTGTAATTAAAAAAATTTTTTTTTATCAAAATAATTTATAGTGTTAAATTATATATTTTAATGGATTTGACGTATAAATAGATTATATTTTTATTATTTAATCCAATTTTGGTCATTGGAAGTAATTCTACATTTAAATTGAACATAAACACATATCAATCTTTTGAAAGTTTTTACTTCTCAGAAAACATGATTTCTGGTTTTGACAATGTGAATATTTTATTAAATTAATTAATAGAACTTATATTTTTTTAATTTGGTGAAATAGACATCATTTTGGAATTTGAATTATCCAAATTATATTCCAGTGAATTTTTTGTATTTTTCTGAAAACTTTCGATTTTTGATGAATAATGAAAAACATTATGTTATTGTTTAAAACTAATTTTTTATTTAAATAATTATGTATTTTATTTAAATTTATTTTAAGTAAAAATAGATATATAATAACTATATAAATTCAATGTAATTCATTGGATTTATTTTATAATAAGGTTAGGTGTATAAAAGTTTATTGAACTTTTTACAGTCTTTTACCCACCTTCTAGGAACATTTGTAAATTTTCATAAAACATTATTTTACCAATTCTGTGAATTAAATTTAAAAAATTATAGAGAAACGGTTGACATCATTAAGTAAAATGTGGTTCAATTAGATGAAAATAACTTTTGGTGAATCGTAACTTGTGAATTTGTTTTACCACGACTAAAAGTAAATGGGGTAATTAATGGTATAAATGATATTAAAATTATCCTAACACATGTACTAATTCTATTTAATAAGTGTATTTTGATAAAAATTTACCTTATGAATAAAATATTATCCTTTTGATGCACTGGGATTGGATTAGGACATTTATTATTATTTTATTTAAAGAAGAGTTAAAAGTGTAAAATTCAAAGTTTAATAACTAAACAATTTTTAATATAGGTTTATACATAAGATAAATATGAATATAAATATTTATAATAAAGATAAAAAGAGTTCCTATATCATGATATTTTATTTATAATCTTTAGACATTATATAATAAAATTTATTTATGATACCATGAGGATGCAATAATTACCCAATTAATGAAAGATTAAAATAATTGATATTATAAATATGAAAATAAATGTAAATTGATACTTTTGATATATTAAAAGAATATTTTAGGTTAATATGACATGTTAGGGTTTATTTAATGAATTATTGTTGAATTAATCAAGTTGATATGACTTTAACAAAAACAAAATACTAAATAGTGTCAAAATTGACATAATTGAGATTTTAAAACCAATACTATTTTATTAGTTTATATAATAGTATTAAAAATATATAGTTCGTTCAAAGAACATATATAATGATATATATGTTATTAATGAACCACTTGGGGTTATATTTTCAGTTTATAGTAAGTTTATTAACTATATAATATAAAAATACAAGGAGACATGGTAAATGTCAAACTATTTAACTAAGAGTTAAATATAAACCATAAGGTTAATATGGGGAAATAAACCTATCTAAAACCTATTGGTTGAGAGGTTTTAGAACCATAAAAATATCTTCTTAGAAATAAATCCATTTGGATCCATTAGAACCAGAAAATTAATTTATAATAAATTAATATTTCATGCTTTTCCTAAAGTGACCCTCACCTATCGTAGAAAAGGGAACTTCCCCTTCTCTTAATTTCACTCATCTAAATCTATTTGTCTTGGAAACAATCTTCCCAACTACCCTTACTTCATTATAGAGGCCTTAAATTTGTTATAAATCTATCCTAATGATCCCTTTTGATCAAATCAAAAGGAATCACCCGAAGAAGAGGTAATAATTTCATCACCTATTTCAAAGTTATCTTATTCTCCCACTTCCTCTTTCTTTGTTGTTTCCATAAAGAAATAATACCTCCAGTACCTTATACATATTTTGATGTTATTATAAATATGGTATATCCATATTCATTATTCTATCCATCTGATGAATGATTAAGTCACCATTCGTGCGTATGTACGACTTACTATCTCCACGTCGTGGTGTAGTTGTTATTCAACACATCATTATTTGGATGGGTATAATAATGAAGTATAATTTATTTGAATAATAAATATAACATGTTAATTATTTCTTATATATGATATAACATCCAATTATATATGATTTCACCTTCAATTGATTGATATTGTCGCTCGTGTGTACGTACAGATTACCGTCTCCACAAACACTATGAGATTCATTTCCCATCATAACCATTCAAAAATAATTTTAATTTTATGATTTATAATAAGGTTTAAGAAATTAAAATAATTAAAAATACGAATAAAATACATCCTATCCATAACCAACATGACTCACATAACAAAACATATAAAGGAAAACAAATCATTTAACACCTGAAACAATGATACTACTAAAATATTATTAACAAATCAATATTATAAGATAATATATGATATAATATTTATGTATGTGGTTATTGTATAATTTAATAACAATATTTTAACTATTATACAGGAGGTTAATGTACCCTTGACTAAGGAAAATTACAAGGTAAGGGGTTTTCATCTCGATTTTTATTCACGTGAGATTCATACTATATTTCTATTTTTTCCTTTTGTGTGGTGTATCTATTGCCCATGATTATATTATTTGTGTAATATACATTAATTTATGGGTATTTATGACTTAATTTTATGATCCTTATTTCATGGGTTATATTTTTCATAAGTTACCAAATCAGCAAGGGAACTTCCAATTTCAATTCCCTCTCATTGGGTTTTATGCAAACATCATTGATTATTTTACTCCAAGATTATGTGTGAAAACACTATTTATTTATTTATATAGTAATTTACACTCCCATTTGTGTGGATATAATTTTTATAGACATAATCACTCCATTTATAAATTCTCAAGTCATCGATATGAACTTGATATGAGTAATCTTAACTCAATGTTCATTCATTGAGTTAAATATCCAAGTCATTAGTGTTGTTTTTACAAGAATAAGTGTGAATACACTCTAATTTATTTACACTTATTATCAAATAATATTGAGTGTATTTATATTTTTCACACATAATTATGTCACTGATTTTTCCTTTACCTAAGGATACATTCTTTATAAGAAATTTCATCTCAATTTACATTCCATTGAGACTTCTTTGTTGTTATACACCAATTTACCTTTATATGGTGTATATACTATACTTTGACATAGTATATCAGGAATATATTTATTCTCATGATATTATATGGTTTTTATTACCTTAATTATCTGTATTCAATCACTTCTCATTTGGTAAGGAATTCTAACAAAAATATAATTTTAAATGTTTTAATGATTTACTTTTCTAAATATTTAACATTGATGTCCATGTTTTCAAAATGGTTTTAATGACTTATTTATATGGGCATGAATTTTTTATAATTAAAATTCATTTAAATGTTTCAATGTGGAATGGGAGACTTTTATTCAAAAGTCTAATTTTTAATAGATTCTTGATAAATAGCGAGACTTTTTAATATTATCATGAAAAGGGGATACTTCTCTCAAATAGTTTTACTGATTATTGTAATCTATGTCAATATCATTAATTTTTATTTATTGACGTTGATTTATACAATCTTCCATATTTTATTGATTGAGTTATGTTTGACTGCGGATGTGCTATTTTTATACCATTCCTTGTTTGTGGTTAAAATATTGACACTTCATATGCTAGTTTTAATATAAATGTTTAGATTATGTTTCAACCTTTTCATATGAGGAATGCATTGGACTTATTAAGTGATAGGTGGAGCCTAATATAGCTCCTTGATGCATCGGAAGGTCTCATGACACAAACTTCTGTCTTGGAACAAGGCCTTGACAAAATTTTATTTGTAGTCTTGGTATGAGGCCTTGACTATGGGGTTATGATGTTCTGAATTATGCATTCCATCATTATGAAATTATATTTTGATATTACATTTGATTATTCGACTATTATAATATCCATGTGAATAAGTAAATTGCATTATTTGATTTATATTTTCCATATTATTCTGAAGTTTTTTTTAAAAGGCTTGTGTTTTAGTCTTATACATTGCATTAAATGTTTATGATTATTTATGATAGTTTCTGCTATATTTTTATCCTTAATGAGCATCTGAGATCATCACTTTATTATGTTTTATTTTTCCCAGGGTATGAAAAGTATATTATGAATGACCTGCATGAATAGTATAAGGGATAAAAGAGTGTTCAAAGGAGACACAATGTTGTTTTTTTCATTTGATAATGTAATGTAAAACTAATGTATGTATCTAGTAATTCCAAGTCTACTAAACTAATTAGTCGTTCGAGACTTTCTATATTGTGATCATGCCAATGTTATGTAATAATGCAATGAATCTAGGTAACTAGGGTCGGGGTGTTACATTCAGAACCACGTTGTTTTTTCACCTTCTTAGAGAGTGCCCCAATATGAAACTAGAACATATCGTGATTGTTGAGTTGGATTTTTCCTCATACGTTGAACCTTTGACCTTGGTCCATAATCTTACAATAATAATTTTATACAATCACTTAAGATAATAGGTGAATAAATGTAAAGGTAATGGCCCTGTAACTTATCTTTCCCAATCAATAGGTCTCACAATAACGGAGAAATCTATTCAAAATACACCCATGTGTTATCTATTGGAAAAAACTCATCATAAATCTTAATAAGTATGGGAATTCCCCTAAAATTTGTAGATATCCCACAAAATAATCCCAACATCACCACATGAAAGGTGATAGGTGTTCATACTCAAACATCAATGATATATTAGTTTAGGAAAGAGCCACACTAGAGGATACATGGTATATTGTGAAATCTCAACTTCTTAGTATAAAATGTCACCTTCCATCCATTCACGAATTTCTAGAAATTTTGATGCTCCTAAAATTCCAAAGACCATTGATCAAAGAAACTTCCTCCATACCCCCAATCCCACATTGATCTACATCTTTCATTTCCCCATTAGAGATTAAAAATAGATGGGTAATATTTAATAGAGGATTTTAGGGATATTTAATGATTATTCTAGTTGTTATGATTTCTTAAGAACCCATTCACAAGGAAGAATATACCTTTACTCGATTGTGGAATAATGTGACCTATAGTGGAAATTTTAACTTGAAAATGATTTGAGGAAACTTTGAACCAAGAAGGTGGATGGTTTTGATTAACTGATTGATTTGGAGTATCATCTTGAAGCCTGAAATTGTATAGGGGTAGCTTATTTTACAATGGATAGTCCAGAAACACAAGTGAAAGATGACTATTTACGGTGAATTCATAAATAATAACAAGATATCAAGGGTTGGATTCAATATTTACAGAAATCATGATTCTTCTATTAATTATATTCATCATACTCTAAATAGGTGTCTGGTCATTATTTATTGTCTCTACATAAAAAATAAAAAACGAGTTTATAAATTTACCAATGTGATAAATCCTACATATCAATCCAAGAGAACTATATATCTTGTTATTAAAATTTTTTAACAGTCAAAAATACTATGCTGAAATTTCAATTGTTACATGGAAATAATCTCACCATGAATCAATATAATTAATTTTATAAAAACCCAGATCATGGGTGAAGAAAGATGAACATGTGGAAGAAGCCTATTGCAACAAAAAATTGCAATACTCGAAGGGTTTCAAGATTGAATCTTAGAGTAAATCATAATGAATCTATAGCTCACTATGTAAGAAAGAAGTTCAAACAAACACCTTTTATAGGTATGGTCCCTCCTCTGGCTCTATATGCACACATCATAGAACTCAATCAGGACAAATATTTTCTTGGAATTGCCTCGTCATCCTGCTGATAGGACCCCATTCTAAGGGGAACATTTTTATCCGAAAAAATCTCACAAGAACATTTAAGAATATATTATTAATTTTATAAATTTATAATCAATTTGGAATAGAATTTGTGATGTTTAAAATTGGTAAATTACCTAGAACATAAAATTAACCTATCCCTTCTACATAACACGCATGCTATGTGGGATTGCATCTCTACATGGTGTCCCAACAAATAAAATTCATTTAGAGGGAAAGGAAGTAAAATTAGACCACCATAAATTTTTTATATAATTTTGGTGAGATAGTGAATCCTTACCCCTTGAAAAACTGTTTTATTCATTTGTATTGAGGGGATTTCTTTTCATAGCCCCTAGAAACAAATTGTCTTTTTTCATTAGGTGGTCTCCCTACCACCCCAAAAACAAAAAAAAATACTTTTTAAATGATGGTTTTATTAATCGACCTCATGGAACAAGAAATTATATGAAGATAGATAGAAACTATGGGAAAATGATCATTTATCAGGCCTTATAAACACCCAGTCTTCGAAGAGGAAAAGTAAGTGGTATGGATAGCAGATAAGAGAAAAGAAGAATCTTGCTGGTAATTCACCAACCACATATCATGAATTAAAGAAAAAGGGAGAACATAAAAAGATATCCTTCATGAAAGTCCATCCACAAAGGGAATACCCTTATTCCCATGATGTAATCCCACCATGAAGAAGTCCCCTTTCACAGAAGAATACCCTTCACAATCCCCCACCCCATATAGAAAAAATTAGTATGAAAAATTGGGTCTGTTTAACGCATATTTATCTTCTGATCTCACTACCCACTTTTTACATATCATTTTACCCTATATTGTTCCCTTTAAGAACTATCCTAATGAACCCAAATGGACAACACCAAATCCCAATAATTTCATTATTAAGAGCTACCTCATGGAAACCTGATTAATTTGACCTAAGGATAGGGCACACAAGCATGTCCCCCATCCAGTATTATATTCTCATCATAAATAAATCGAAAAATTTAACCTCCCCAATAGGATGGATCCTCATAATTTTCTTTGACATGAATTCTATTTTTATTAAGGATCCCATCCTTAGGGATGGTGGTAGATGGTTTCTCGAGTTCAGGGGTGATATCTATTTCTTAAAATGTGAAGTGAATTATATGACAATCCCTTGTTGTCATCCATAGACCCACACTCTTTTAATATACCAAATTTCAAAAGGGAAATCATATAGGAATCCCTCATATAGTAAACCTATAACATTTCTTTTATGAAATTTCCCTCCCTCGCATACACTCACACTCATCTACCAGAGTATGAAAGAGATCATGGAAAGTTCTAGATATTCTAGTTTTTCTAACTTCTTGTATATATCATGAATCACATGGATTATAGGTCGGGGATGATCATAACTATAATGAAATAAAATATTCTTTGTCAGACATACTACTGATTGTAAGAACCAAAATAGTGTTACCATCCACTCAAAGGGCCATATTGTAGAGACCCAAAGCTTGACGTACATGGACATTATATTACTTTAGAATAATACTTAATACATAACAAAAACAGACACACAAGTACCGTAATAGTTTAGTGTCTTTGGAAACTTGGAACGTAATCTTCTAATCGTGGTGAAAGATCTTCAACATCTCCTATAAAAATATTCCTCTTTTTTTCCTTACCTAAAACCTTTCTTTATATCTTGGGGAAAAGAAAACATAAAAAAGGGTGAGCTCAAATGCTCAGTAAGGGTAAGAATGGATAAAATCAAACATACCATATACATTTGAACTTAAAAACATGAACATAATGTTTAAACATTAAAAGCTTGAAAATGACATAAAACATGGAAGTACGTAAGGCATAGATCATAAAGAAACATTAATAATGATAAAAAAGCATGGGAATAAAACATATAATTGTGGCAACCATTAAAACATGAAATGATTTCCATAGTATCCAAGGCAATGCTGCTAAGACCATCTTAGTGGACAAAGTACCTTTCTGAATCGAGTTCACTCCTCATTCCAGTCCTGTATTACTGAACCGGTTTAACTTGCCATTCCAGCCATGTCTATATCATGAGATATAAATATTTACCCAATTCATTGGAGGGAGATATAGGTCCCACCCATCTCATAATGAAATCATTCTTACTTGTGCCACAAAATAAACATAACTCATTTATAGTAACCCAATAAATAGAATGGGTTTCATAAACATCATCCCATCATCACATATTCTATATAAAAGAAATGGATATCATTTCATAAAAAGAAAAGTGAAGCCATGTAAATCATAAAGACATGATACTTGAAACATACACATACCAAATAATGTCATCTTAGATGGAAAATGGTTTTGATAAAACATTTTAAATGAATTCTTGAGGAAAATATCCTTTCTTATTCAAAATCAATTTATTTTGACAAAACATCATGAGATTTTAAAAGGGATTTTGTTGAAAATAGTCATGAAATCTTTTGGAGGAATCTTCATGAAAATAAGGCTTTATAAAACCGTAAAAAATCCATTCGTCCCGTATAAGTTAAAAAACATTCTTCTCATACTTTCACCGGAAAATTCAAAAAGTACATCGTAATGTAAACAAAAGAAAGATTCCTTACATACCATGTAGTAAAATTAAAGAATGGGTAAAAAGGACTTTAAACATACGTGAAAAATCTTTTATAAAACATAGACATGGATGATAGAAATAACCCCAGTAAATACTTACGAATAAGCAATCTCGGATAAAAATGAGATTTGAAAAAATATCCCTTACCTTAGGTCCGATATGCATCGTACGTATCCGAACCTCCTGTATAATGATTTAAATAATGTTATTGACTTATTACAGAATCATATTAATTGTTATGATATCATATATGGTTCACTTATGACTTTATATTACTCGTTCTTTTGTAAATTCCATGTTAAAGAGCGTTTTGGGTAAAATCGTTTCATTTGTCATCCGTGTTTTGACTTGTAATTATTCATATGATTACTTAGATCATGATTACTTACATCTAGAATGTAAAACATGATTTATATATAATATATATTCAGAATATACATATATATAATAAATCGATAAATGGAAAGAAATACACCGTTCATGGAGACGGTAGGTCGTACGTACGCATGAACGTTGTTTTCGTTTCCTCATTGAATTGAATGGAATTAATTGGATGACATACATATATATATATATACATAAATCAAGTATCATTATTATGTCATATATTTCATGATTACTTATTATATATACTTTATAATCATTTATGAATGGTTAATCATCGAGAATGAATCTCATCGCGTCGTGGAGACGGTATTCTGTACGTACGCACGAGCGATGATATCGTTCCCATGATCGTAGAATTTTATTGAAGTGTATGTATAATATTACATAATCAATATAAATTTTCAATTATCATATATACTAATTATTTACACCATTATACCCATCCATGTAAGGTGGTGGTGGAAAATAGATTACACCACGGCGTGGAGATGGTATTCCGTACGTACGCACGCGCGGTGATTTCATTTTCCGTAGGATGGATAGATGGTGAAATAGGGTTGTTTCATAATTATAATAACATATAATTATATGAGTGATACTGATGTTATTACTTCATAATGAAACAACCTAATAAGAATAAGTGGAAGAAGAAATAAAGGTGACAGAATCGGTAACGGAAATTACCTCTTCTGTGAAGCGCCTCTTTGAGACCTCCTCTTAGGGCACTAAAATTGGTCATTGAAGAAGACCAGGACCTCTAGGATGTTTCTAGGGAAGTGGCGAAGATAATTGGGCAGGGGTTGGATGAGATTGAAGGCTCAAAGTGGTGTGTGGAAGAGAGGGAGGAGGTGCCCTTTTTTAACGGAGAGGGGAACCTTTGGAATTCTGAAACATATTAATTTATAATAAATCTAACCCCACTTAAAAACCTCCAAAAATGACTCATATTAGAATATTAGATGCGATAGGGTTGTAATATCATCAAAAAAACAAATTTATACATGTTTGGATCTTATTTTAAACCTTATCATTTTGATTTATCCTTATTTAATCTATTTAAGTTTATTTGTGGTAATAAAATTCTAAATTTTAAATTAAAACAAATAATTACTTATTTGTTGTGAATTTTCCATAATTATTTACTTTATAAAATTATAGACCATATAAATTTAAATTTATAATTTTTAAATATTTTTGTGATTTTTAAACAATTTTATAATATGTTATTTTTATAAAATAACGATAGTGTCAATTTTGACACTATTCATTTATTTGAATTTAAATAAACTATATACATAAGATATGTTAGAAATAAAATCTTTAATAGATTCATAAAAGGTCATATGTATCTATAAAATTAGTGGATCACATTAAATAGTTCATATAATATATATTTTATTATTTTTAAAACAATTTATTTGGTTTATCTCTTAATAAAATAATTACTACAACATTTTTGTATAATTATTTAATATACTGATTTGTTGCATAAAAATTAAAAATAAAATCCTATGATGAAGATAAATCTATTAACTTTCACAATAATACTTTTAATCAAATTTATCATCTTAAAATCACAATATTTAAATTGTTATATTTATTAAATTATGAAGGTGACAACTTTGGCATCATTTAATATAAAATAATATAAGTGTCATAATCACTTTTATAAGGCTCCAAACGGTTATATATTCTGTCATTGGATGCTTAAGGTGTAGATATACACTACCAATAAGTTTTGGTCAGGTTTGTGGGCCTTTTAATGGGTATTATTATTTCAATAAAAACTATATTACTTATTTTCTACTTAATAAATAATTTCTGTATCATTAATGTATCACCATTAATGACAATTATTTAATACCTAAAAATTCTAAATAAATTATCATGACGTATATAATTTTATTAGATTTCTGAAGACTATTAATATTTTAAGTTTTATGATGTTTATCACTAAATTAAAATTATTATACTTATAAAATTTAAGAGAGTGACATGTTGTCACTTTCTTTGGTTTTAATAATAATTATATTATTTTCATGGTCAAAAGTCCATAAAATGAATATAATCTGACCATTAGGTTATATGGGTATGATTTTAGCCATCCAATATAATTTTTTCATGTGTTAGGGTAATTTTATAATATTATATTTATCCTTAATTACCCTATTTACCTTTAACTATGGTAAATAAAATTTACCGTAGTTACTATTCATAATTACCAAAAATAAAAAGTAGCTTATTAACATAATTTGGACCCACTGATTCCAAATATGAAATCCATTTTTCCAAATTTAATACACAAAAGTTTCAGAAATTAAATTAAAATTAATCCCGTTGTCGAAAGAAAACAGGTTTTTCTTTAAAACATTGCAAAAGATTGAATTGATTTAACCTATGAATTTAACGTAAAATCAATTCTAGTGACATAAATTATATTAAATCATAAAAACATATTCTATTTATACTTTAAAACCATTCAATATTATAATTTAACCATATAAATTATTGCGATGAAAAAAGTTGTTTATAATTAAAATATAGCATGTTTTTACTATTCATCAAAATATGAAAGTTACCAGAATAATATGAAAAATTTTTCCAATGTAAATTTTTATTTCTTGATTCCAAAGAAGAATTTTATTTTTTCAAATTGAACTTATAAACATGTCAAAAACTATATTTAATGTGGGTGCACCATTAAAAGGCAGCAAACCTGCATTTTTTGAAAAATACTTATTTTACCCAAAAAATTTATTTTGTTCTTATACCATGTTCTAGAAAATGTGTAAGATGAATAATAATGTTATAAAATTCAAAATTTATTTAATACTATTCATAACAGCTAGTTCATAATAATATTATAATAATATATCTTTGTTTAGTAAAACCCGGTATTGCGTACAACACACGCTATCGAGGAAGGTCGCGATTGCGTGTAATGCAAGCCAAGTCAGGGTTGCGTGTTGTGCAAGAATCCTTCATTGTTTCATATAACAGAATCCAACCATATTTCATTTATACATTGAATATATATATATATATATACTCAATGTTGCGTAGAATAACTATTATCAAAATTGTGTGTAACACGATCCAAAAATACTGTTGCGTATACTGCAAGCTAATACAGTGTTGCGTATAGCACAAGGTAATCATGGTGTAGCATACAACACAAGACATTAGTGAAATTAAAAGAATATTTTTCATAAAATCTCGGGGTGTTACATTCTACCCCCCTTAAAATAAATTTCTCCCTCGAAACTTTTCGGGGTTATAAATGGTTTAGTACTCGAAAGTTTGTTTAATAGAAACCCACATCATAAAAAGGAATACCAAAACATGGCGTTAAAAACTAAAGTATGAAATGTAACGGTTACCCAAATTAACTCATCACTGGGTTTCCACGTAGGATAACATAGGTGAAAATATGTATATGGAAGAAAAATCTAACCATCAAGTTCTGATGGAGAGTGGTAGAGAACATGGCTATGAAAAAGACAACAATCAGAAAGCTATTTATTTGTGATGATCTAAGGTACCATCTGATTCATTGGATATAAGGGAACTAGGACAACATTTTTGGTTTTCAAGATCATTTCCCAAAAGTTGATTAATTAAAAGAAATACTTGCATGATTTTGGTATAATATCACTGTTGTTCATGAATTGAACAACTTCCACTTCATCCCTTAAAGAAATGAAGTTGAATTTGTTATTCATGATGTGTTAGCAGATCATGTGATAGAATGATGGGTCATTCCATCTCTTTCAAATAGAAAGTTAGAAAAAGTTATAAGTCCATCTTATGTTTAGATTAATCGTATATGGTTCCAAAAATGAACTCATACTTCATATATCATACCGCTTAATAAAATAAAACTAGTTTCTACTAACCAGGGACTTCCTGTAGGTCAGTGGTAGGCAATAAAGGCCAGTCTCACTTCGGTTGTGGGTTCGATTCCCACAGCCTTGTCTGACACGATGGGCTGTCGCCCGTCCTGCAGGTTGTCCTTTTTCTAAAACTGTATTACTATAACATCCCATCAATAATATCGAAAAAACTTCTATCCTTAAACAATTCTAACTTATGTCCAACATAATCCATTCCAATCTTTAGGCTTATCCATAATACTGCAGTCCACTCTCATAATATAGTGAAAACGATTACCAGAGATTTAATACCATCGTTGATCCCCATATATCATAAGATATGTCTTGTTGGTCACATTCCAAATATTCGAAGGCCTTAATCATGTGTTCTCTTGAAAAATGAATACCCATTGATCCTTAGTGAAAACATGAATGCAGTTAAAAGTTAACACTTTCCACATACCAAAATCCTAAAAATTCTATATACTCAAACCATGATATCACTTAGTCCTTATATCAATCATGAGCTCATGAATACAATCAAACATCTCATTATCTTCTTATTCCTTCATTATGCGCATATCATCTACTTTACAAAAATATCTGAATAACCTTCCATGGTTACTGGTACCATTCAACATATACTTTCAAATACTTTTAGGAAAAACAATAGTGTAACAATCCCTAGATGATTCTTTATTCCATAGTACCATTAACTATACAACATAACTCTCGATAAACATACAATCATTCCACTACCTTCTAAAACAACCGACTGAGCTTCAACACTTCTTTCAGCTCATATATCATTTGTAGTCTCCTCATCATCATCCACATAAATACTACCCATATGACCATGCTGACTCTATTCATGAGATTTTCCATTAGGGCATTGGTTTGCATAATGCCCGTACATTCCACATTTAAAACATCTAATCATTGTTGATGTCGTAGCAATACCATTATCCTTGTCCATGGTGTTAACTGAACCTTTTCCTTTGCACTTACTTGCTTTGTGTCCTTCTTTTCCACACCCAAAGCATCTTCCAGTTCATTTGAAACAATCTCCCTGATGCCTCTTCCCACATGATTTACATGAGGGAAATTGAACTTTCTTTCCTCTATGATCATCATGAATCTCCATCTTTCTCTTATTATCTGAGTCGGGAAACTTACCAAAGTTGAGATTATTGATCATATTATGAGATTGCTGATTAGGCATAATAACGATGTTTGGACTTCCAGATCCCGTTTCATTTTGTTTCTCATGAAGAAAATCATTCCATTATCTATCATATCCTCCATTATCGTGAATCTTTCGGTTTCCAGCCATTTTCTAAAACCCAAAAAGAATAGTGTGAGAGGCAAAAATGATGCTAGGGAAAACAAAATAGTAAAGGGGTAGTATCCTCAATATCTAACATCTTAGGTTAAATTATATGATCGTTAACGTAGTTCTAGGACAGTATCCTATATGTATACTTATCCTTAGGGACATCCCTAGACATACCTTAGAAATATCTCTAGGGATCTCACTAACGTTTTCGCATCCTAGTTTACAAAGGTTGACTAAACCTTTCCTCTAATACCAACTGTAGAGACCCAAATCTTGACGTACATGGACATTACATTACATTAGCAGAATACTTAATACATAACAAAAACAGACACACAAGGACCGTAATAGTTTAGTGTCTTTGGAAACTTGGAACGTAATCTTCTAATCGTGCTGAAAGATCTTCAACATCTCCCATAAATATCTTCCCCTTTTTTTTCTTACCTAAAACCTTTCTTTATATCCTGGGGAAAAGAAAACATAAAAAGGGTGAGGTCAAATGCTCAGTAAGGGTAAGCATGGATAAAATAAAACATACCATATACATTTGAACTTAAAAACATGAACATAATGTTTAAACATCAAAAGATTGAAAATGACATAAAACATGGAAGTACGTAAGGCATAGATCATAAAGAAACACTAAGAATGATAAAATAGCATGGGAATAAAACATGTAATTGTGGCAACTATTAAGCACATGAAATTATTTCCATAGTAGCCAGGGCATTGCTTCCAAGACCATCTTAGTGGACAAAGTCCCTTTCTGAATCGAGTTCACTCCTCGTTCCAGTCGTGTATTACTGAACCGGTTTAACTTATCGTTCCATCCATGTCTATCTCATGAGATATAAATATTTACCCAATTCATTGGAGGGATATATAGGTCCCACCCATCTCATAATGAAATCTTTCTTACTTGTGCCACAAAATAAACATACGTCATTCATAATAACCCAATAAATAGAATGGGTTTCATAAACATCATCCCATCATCACATATTCCATATAAAAGAAATGTATATCATTTCATAATAAGAAAAGTGAAGCCATGTAAATCATAGAGACATGATACTTGAAACATACACATATGAAATAATGTCATCTTATATGGAAAATGGTTTTGATAAAACATTTGAAATGAATTCTTGAGGAAAATATCCTTTCTTCTTCAAAATCAATTTTTTTTGACAAAACGTCATGAAATTTTAAAATATAGGTATTTTTTGAAAATATTCATGAAATCTTTTGGAGGAATCTTCATGAAAATAAGGTTTTATAAAACCATAAAAAATCCGTTCGTGCCGTATACGTTAAAAAAACAATCTTCTCGTACTTTCACCGGAAAAGTAAAAAAGTACCACGTAACGTAAAAAAAAGAAAGATTCCTTACATACCATGTAGTAAAATTAAAGAATGGGTAAAAAGGACTTTAAAAATACATGAAAACTCTTTTATGAAACATGGACATGAATGATAGAAATAACCCCAGTAAATACTTACGAATAAGCAATCTCGGATAAAAATGAGATTTGCAAAATTATCCCTTACCTTAGGTATGATATACTTCGTACGTATCCTAACCTCCTGTATAATGATTTAAATAATGTTATTAACTTATTAAAGAATCATATTAATTGTTATTATATCATATATGGTTCACTTATGACTTTATATTACCCGTTCTTTTGTAAATTTAATGTTAAAGAGCGTTTTGGGTAAAATCGTTTCATTTGTCGTCCGTGTTTTGATTTTAATTATTCATATGATTACTTAGATCAAGATTACTTACATCCATAATGTAAAACATGATTTATATATAATATATATTCATAATATACATATATAGAATAGATCCATAAATGGAAAGAAATACACCGTTCATGGAGACGGTAGGTCGTACGTACGCATGAACGTTGTTTTTGTTTCCTCATTGAATTGAATGGAATTAATTGGATGACATACATATATATCTATACATAAATCCAGTATAATTATTATGTCATATATTTCATGATTAATTATTATATATACTTTATAATCAATTATGAATGGTTAATCATTGAGAATGAATCTCATCGCGTCGTGGAGACGGTATTCCGTACGTACGCACAAGTGATGATATCGTTCCCATGATCGTGGAATTTTATTTGAGTGTATGTATACTATTAAAGAATCAATATCACATTACAATAATCATATATAGTTATTATTTACACCATTATACCCATCCAAGTAAGGTGGTGGTGGAAAATAGATTACACCACGACGTGGAGACGGTATTCCGTACGTACGCACGCGCGGTGATTTCATTTTCCGTAGGATGGATAGATGGTGAAATAGGGTTGTTTCATACTTATAATAACATATCAATATATGAGTGATACTGATGTTATTACTTCATAATGAAACAACCTATTAAGAATAAGTGGAAGAAGAAATAAAGGTGAAAAAATCGGTAACGGAAATTGCCTCTTCTTTGAAGCGCCTCCTTGATACCTCCTCTCAGGGCACAAAAATTGGTCTTTGAAGAATACCAGGACCTCTAGGTTGTTTATAGGGAAGTGGAGAAGAGAATTGGGCAGGGGATGTCCGAGCTTGAAGGCTCAAAGTGGTGTGTGGAAGAGAGGGAGGAGGTTCCCTTTTATAAGGGAGGAGAGGGACACCTTTGGAATTCTTAAAAATATTAATTTATAATAAATCTAACCCCATTTAAAAACCTCCCAAAATGACTCATATTCGAAGATTATATTATATAGGGTTATAATACCATCAACCAATCAAATTTAGACATGTTTGGATCTTATTTTAAACCTTATCATTTTGATTTATCCTTATTTAATCAATTTATGTTTATTTGTGGTAATAAAATTCTAAATTTTAAATTATAACAAATAATTACTTATTTGTTGTGAATTTTCCATAATTGTTTACTTTATAACATTATAGATCATATAAATTTAAATTTTTAATTTTTAAATATTTTTTTGATTTTTAAACAATTTTATAATATGTTATTTTTATAAAATAACAATAGTGTCAATTTTGACACTATTCATTTATTTGATTTTAAATAACATATATACAGAAGATATGTTCGAACTAAAAGCTTTAATAGATTCATAAAATGTTATATGTATCTATAAAATTAGTGGATCACATTAAACAGTTCATATAATATTTATTTTATTATTTTTAAAACCATTTATTTGGTTTATCTCTTAATAAAATAATTACTACAACATTTTTGTATAATTATTTAATATACTTATTTGTTTCATAAAAATTAAAAATAAAATCCTATGATGAAGATAAATCTATTACCTTTGACAATAATACTTTTAATCTAATTTATCATCTTAAAATCACAATATTTAAATTGTTATATTTATTAAATTATGAAGGTGACAACTTTGGCATCATTTAAAATAAAATTATATAAGTGTCATAATCACTTTTATAATGCTCCAAACGATTATATATTAGGTCATTGGATGGTTAAGGTGTATATATACACTACCAATAAGTTCTGGTCAAGTTTTTTGGATTCTTAATGGGTATTATTATTTCAATAAAAACTATATTACTTATTTTCCACTTAATACATAATTTCTGTATCATTAATGTATCACCATTAATGACAATTATTTAATCCCTAAAAATTCTAAATAAATTATCATTATGTAGATAATTTTATTAGCCTTCTTGAGACTATTCATGTTTGAAGTCTTATGATGTTTATCACTATATTAAAATTATTATACTTATAATATTTAAGAGAGTGACATGTTGTCACTCTCTTTGGTCTTAATAATAATTAAATTATTTTCATGGTTAAAATTCCATAAAATTAATCTAATCCGACCCTTAGGTTATATGGGTCTACTTTTATCCATCCAATAGAATTTTTTCATGTGTTAGGGTAATTTTATAATATTACATTTACCCTTAATTACCTGATTTACCTTTAACTATGGTAAATAAAATTTACCGTAGTTACTATTCATAATTCCCAAAAATAAAAAGTAGTTTTTTAACATAATTTGGACCCACTAGTTCCAAATACGGAGTCCATTTTTCCAAATTCAATACACAAAAGTTTCAGAAATTAAATTAAAATTAATCCCGTTGTCGAAAGAAAATGGGTTTTTCTTTAAAACATTGCAAAAGATTGAATTGATTTAACCTACGAATTTAATGTAAAATCAATGATAAGGACATACATTATATTAAATGGTAAAAATATATTCTATTTATAATTTAAAACCATTCAATATTATAATATAACCATATAAATTCTTGCGATGAAAAATGTTATTTTTAATTAAAATATAGCGTGTTTTTACTATTCATCAAAATATGAAAGTTACCAGAATAATATGAAAAATTTATCGAAAGTAAATTTTTATTTCTTGATTCCAAAAAAGAATTTTATTTTGTCAAATTTAACTTATAAACATGTCAAAAACTAGATTTAAACTGGGTACGCCATCAAAAGGCGACAAAACTGCATTTTTTGAAAAATACTTATTTTACCCAAAAAATTTATTTTGTTCTTATACCATGTTCTAGAAAATGTGTAAGATGAATAATAATGTTATAAAATTCAAAATTTAGTTAATACTATTCATAACGGCTAGTTCATAATAATATTATAATAATATATCATTGTTTAGTAAAACCCGGTATTGCGTACAACACACGCTATCGAGGAAGGTCGCGATTGGGTGTAATGCAAACCAAGTCAGGGTTGCGTGTTGTGCAAGAATCCTTCGTTGTTTCGTATAACATAATCCAACCATATTTCATTTATACATTGAATATATATATATATATATACTCAATGTTGCGTAGAATAACTATTATCAAAATTGTGTGTAACACGATCCAAGAATAGTGTTGCGTATACTGCAAGCTAATACGGTATTGCGTATAGCACAAGGTAATCTTGGTGTAGCATACAACACACGACATTAATGAAATTAAAAGAATATATTTCATAAAATCTCGGGGTGTTACACATATTACCTATTAAAAAAACTTTTGAAGGTCCATATTCTCTTTGAAGTAACATTTTTCGTCCCTATTAGGTGTGAGCCCCAAGAATTCCAAATTATGTGGTCTTTGATTCCCATTTTAATGGGACACATAATAAGTTTCTATGTGATTCAAACAAGATATTCCAAATAATCCACATCTTTTATTTGGCCATATCCAATCTGCATCCCCTTTATCTCAACCTCATTGGCCTATGATTCCTTATCAGAGTTATCCTCATATGGATGTATTCCTTGTAATATAAATCCATTACCATTAGACTATAATCCATGTGGGATCAACCAAAAATGGACACTCAGGTACAAGCGAGACGACATCCCTTTATATGGACCTATTGAATAGATGTACTTACCGCATGACACAAAAATTCTTGGTATGGTCCTTTTTATATGAAACTAAAAGGCTTGATGTATTATATTAAGTGGAAATGAACAACATGTGTCCAGATTCCTTTAATAAGGATATATAGGATGCCCATCTAAGGGGCCAAATCCTGACTTCAAAGCTCTATCCACTTCCTGGGAATCCAATAATCTATAGAGCGCCAAATCACAAGGCATTAAACCATGATCCTTTAAATAAATAATTAGAAATTAAATAAAAAAAAATATGGGGAAAATTTGATTTACATAGGTTGATCTCCCAACAGAGATCCTAAAATACATACATATGTCTCAATTAATAATTCAAATTTGATACACATATATAGTTAATCCTATATGTATATTTTAATGACTAAAAATATAAAAGAATACCAGTTTTATCTAAAAGTTTATAAATGATTCAGAAAATATGAATTTAATCTATAAGGGTGTCCTAGAGTAGGAAATAATTCCACCTAAAATGGTTTTATGAGCCCAACCTCCCATTTTATTGACCAATGTAAGCCCCTAAGATTTATTTGGAAAGCTACTTCAATAGAAACATACCTTTGGAATGAAGTTTCAAAAATCATCATTTATAATGGATCCTTCAGGTGTTTCTGGTTCGATGAATAAACCTCATTAGAAACTACCCAAAAAGGTTTGGGAACCAAAGGTGGTTCCTCGACACAACTGATTCTGAATCCATACTCAACCTCCACAATCAACCATCAAGTACCCCAAACATTTTATTAGAAAAACATTGATAAGTATTAGAATATTTGGGTTTTCTTTATTTTTCTTTTCCAAGACTCATTAAATTTTTCATGTGGGTCTTCCCCAACATGTTCTGATTCAAATACCAAAACATACATCATCTTCTACATCAGACAAAAATAAAATCGAGACTCGGAAAAACATAACAAAAATGTATTTATGAATATAAAAAATACCCATTAATTGTCTAAACATTTTTTAAATAAAATATATTTCTTCACAAATTCTTCAATCTTGTATGGTGTGAAGGAAATACTCATTGTAACACCAGAGACTCTACTATAGTAGGTAAGCACTATATATTTTAACTATCACAGAATAATCCCTCTTATAATCCATTATTCATTACATTATTTATTAGATTAATTTAATAATTTTAAATTCACCCAAGTAACATCATTTTTGAATTCATCATATTCAAATTACATTAGTATGAATATTTAATTTTTTTCGAAAAAAATTTGGTTTTAGTTGAAAAATACAGTTTTCAAAAGAAAATTATTTTTGAATGAATTTTACATTATATAAAGATGATATAGAACTTTCCAAAAAACTTTTAACTAATAAAATATGAATTTAAAGAATAAAAATATTCAATTTTAAGTATTTCTTTAATTTATAAATTCCATGCCCAATTGTTTATAACTAATTAACAAGTAAATTTAATAAAAAAATATGTTTTATCATTTTTTTAAAACAAATATTTTCAAGAATATTTGGGTTTGTATTTTCTTTAAAGCATCATACATTATATTTTTTTATAACAAGTCAATTTATTTCATTGAAATCTATATTCAATATAATGTTTTCTTATATATAAATTTAAATCTTAAAAACGACATTTCTATCAAATATGTCTTATATGGTTATGTTTATTAATTTTAAAATTGAATAATCACCCCATTATTTTTTGATTAAAATTTATTTAAATTTAAATTATAATTATCGAATTAAGTAAAAATTTCAATATTATTTAGCATCTTTATAATTAATTACTACGGTTTAAAATTAATTATTGTTCTAAAAGAAAAGGGAAAAATTGATTTTAACCAAGTGTAAAAGGCATAAAACCTTTAAAAAATTCCTTGAATTGAAATTTTGATATATTTTAGACCAATACATGTTTCCCCTAAAAATTTACAATTTTCCCACTAATTTTAATATAAACCTTGCATTATTGAAAATGTATGGCTTAGTCCCAAAACTACCCACCCCTTAACTTATAAAATGGAAACATCTTCATCACTTCAAGATTGACCTCTCATTATATTTTCCCCTTGAAACTGTACAAATTTAAAGTAAGTACAACCATATCCTCTTAACATGATCCCCTTAACACTTATAACTACCATAATCTCTTTAAATTCAAGAGACTTCCAAGGGAAATTCATGTTCATGAATTTAGTATTATCGACTTCTTAATTATATTCTTAATTATATAATTTAGAATTTATTCTGTACACCCAAGTATAATGATATAATTATCATTTATATACTATAATTTTATTATCTTAAGGTAATTATCATTATTTATTCACAAACCCCATCAATTAAGAAAAAAAACTTTTGTTTGTGTGTTGTGTGAACTACCAGCTTCAAGATGCAACGTGTTTTGTTTTGATTCATAGCTATAAAATATTGGATATAGGGATTATAATAAAAAATTAATATTATATTTATGATATCATTATTTATATATCATATTAATTATATGATAAAAAAATAATAATTGTTATTTTAATCATTTAAAATAATCATTATAGGAATATGATCTTTTATTAAAATTGTGTAAGATTGTCATACCTATTAAACTTTATTTTAATTACATAGAATTATGATGTATCCCACTAATAAACAAATAATAATAAAATAATTTTTTTGGTAAAAAGTTATTATGATAAAACCACCTCATAATCATTCATTAAATCTAGCACAAGTAGATAATTAGGCAATTTCCACAGACCTATAGCCACAGTTTTGAAAATTGTGGCTATATGCCATTTTTTTAAAGGATATAGACACATTTTTAGTAAAAATGTTTCTACATACCACACTTATAGCCACAATTTTTAAAACTGTGTCTATACATCTCCCTCCCTTGCATAAGAGAAAACTTTTCCCATGGAAGAGAGAGTGGGAAGCTCTATTGCCATGGTTTTTAATAATATATATAAAATAATATATATTTATATACCTGAAGCTTGGTGTGGTATATTGGTTAGGTGGATAGATTCTATAGGTGATGTATAAAGATCAAATTTAGGAGGTGGCATATTATTTTTGGGCTATAGCCACGATTTTCCGGTGCTATATCCATGGCTTTAAACCATGGAAATAACACCTACATGCACAATTTAAACCATGGCCATAGATCAACTGTCATGGTAGACCTTGATGAGACCTATTGCAATGATTTTAAAAAAATGTGGTAATGGGTTTGGCACTACTGCCACGTTGATAGCAACCATAGTTTTGGAAAACCATGGATATAGTGTAAGTCCACATTTTTGGGCCCTATTTCCATAGTTTTCAACCAAGTTAATAGGATAATTTTCAATTTGTGTGGGTATATTCATGTTTGGGTCGGTTTAACCACTTACTTATGAAATACATTGAATTTAAATGATGGATGACTGTAAAAACTTATTTGATGGTATAATATGATATAAATGCCTAAATAATTATTATTTTCTAGATCTATATATTTTATATCAATATGCAATTTATCAATAAAGAAAACACCTTCCTTTCTTCAAAAATCATCAAAACATGCTTATTATCGATTTCAAATTCTATGATAAAAATAAAGACACGCATGAAAACAATTTAAAACACCATAAATTATTATTATTCATCCATAATAGTAAATTTAATTACCTAGTAATAATTTAATTTTCAATAAGAGTTAGTATAGGCTCCTCTATTATGAAACGAGTATAAATGATCAAAACTATAAACACCAATGTGGAAAATAAAAATAATTAACTTAGGGAATGACTATATATGAAGATTATGGATGAATATGGATAAGATTAAGGTTTTTAATTATGTTATTAACATATATATATTTTCATGGTACATGAGGTTAAATTATTTTTGTGGAAGTTAGGACAAGAGGTAAGGGATTTTAATATCAAATTCTTCTCTTTCACATATATTTTTTTATTATACACCTAATTTCCATTATATGGTGTATATAATACATTTTTTAGATTATATACCTTGAAATTTATTTATTAATGGTATTTTAAAATCATTTCTAATCCTTTATTTCAATAGGTTATGATTAAATTTCTACCTAATCAATAAGTTTTTTTCCTATATCGATTTTCATTCCTTAGGACTCGTGTTATAATCACCGCCTATTTTATTTTGTGTGATGCATACATTACAATGTAATAATTTTTTCAATGTTACTCATTAAATTTAATGTATTTAAAATTTTATATTATTATCAATATCTCAAATTATTTTTGATTCCATAGTTACCATATCCTTGGTGTAAAACCATCCCATGTTTTGGTGATATTAAATCACGTAAAATTTCCTAGAAAATGCATCAATGTATATATATAGACAAGTGGATGAAACTATATCCTTGATGAACCTAGGGGTAATCACCCTGTTTTTTTTGATAATTTACTCAATCATCACCATGATTCATGATGAGTGGGATTAATACTTACCACCTGGAAAGATACTCTATAGGGATATGCTATAGAATATTCACACACTCTTAATAAATCATGATGAATGAATTTTCCTACCATTTACACACCCTCATACCAATGAAATATATTTAATATAATTAATATATTATATGGATAACCTGCCACATTTTAATGACCCTCATCACTATAATTACTTTATAAGGATTCTCCATGTTACTTCGATGACACCCTACAACTTCCAAGTGGATCAAGGTATATTCTATTAGGAATCCCCAATATAGTACTGAATGGGGAAGTATTTAATTTATGTATTTATTTATCATATTGATTGAAAAGTTTTATCTAGTAATAGGTTCCATGGGGAATGACATGAAAGGTCTTGATGAATCTTATAGTGAATGCTTTGGACATAATTAGGTGTCCGGCGGGGCTTAGAATTATATAGCTACTCAATTCATTGACTTGTCTCATGAGAAAAAGGGGAGGGTTTTGGTTTATTCCTCTTCCCATAACATGACAAGTGTCTTTGAGAGAGGCCTTGAAATATCATTTTTGATGTATGCCATTATGAATTCTATCAGTATGACATAAACTATTATTGTTATCTAATTTTTGATTTATTATCATGGATATAGCATATCCTCAGTTTTAGTTGATTATGGATACATTATTTTATTTACTCTTTTTATATAAATTATTCTATGTTTATGTTATGTCATATTCAAAATTTTCACTAACCCTTACCGAGTATTTTAGCTCACCCTTATTTATTTTTCTCCCTAGGAAACTTTGATGTGGACTATGTGTAATTTTTAGGGACATGATGGAAAGGCTAATCAAGTTCTCACAGTATGTTCATGTTGTATCTTATATTTTGAAATGTAATGAATTTATTTTTATAGTCTTATAAGAATAATAAAATATTAGATAATTTAGAAACTCTTGAATTCTATACTAATAATTTAATATAACTTTTTGGTCTGGGTTACTGAAGTCCGAGCTGTTACACTTGGAGGTTAACTAAATTGAAATCATAGCTCAAAATATCTCTAAAATTCCAATCACTCAACTTAAATCAGAATAAGGATTTCATATAGTAACTTTGGAACAAAAAAAATCATACCAATTAATTTATAATTTTAATGAATTCACTTCATTTTGATTTCATATCATTTTATTGATCTAATGTTCGAACTTTTTCTTCATGGAATAGGGATCACAGATATTTCATTCTATTGAATCACATTTCAAAAGTAATGTTTTGATCATCGAGGATCAATTCATACTTAATATCAATTTTTTTCATTAGAATATTTGAATTCTAGAAACTAATGTTTTCATTAGGTGAATAATTGTATGTGGACTAATTCTCATCATGTAGATCAATTAAATAACATGTCTATAAATTAGATTCATCACAATAGAAAATATCATATTCACTTCCATCGTTATATAATTAACTTATTTGGTGGCCTTGAAAAGTAATCCATTAACCAAATTTCTATTATCATGAATAAAATGTGTTATAAAGATAAATTATCCTATGATCACATCCTTCAATGGAACATGATAATCCCTTTTCACTTAAATATTATACAACACAATGCATTCAACCCAATAATATTATTTGAGAGTATTTTAAGAGAACTAAGATGGAAATATTTTAAAAATATAGTAAAATGATTCTAGATTCCAAAATACACTCATAAAACTTATTTAAAGTTATTCCAACTATCTTCAAAAATCTCAAAAACATTCTAATAATCCCACAATTCATCTTATCTACCACCAATAATTCAATATAATTTATTAAAATAAATAAAATACTTCACTAAGATTATAAAAAAAAATCCAAGTACACAAAAACTACCACTATGGAGAACTCTTGTTTGAACTGTACGTATCATTACCTATCAAATTTATGATATGTAAATGATTTGGATAAATATGTAACCCTTAGATAGTTTCTCCACTATAGCTCTTTAGGACACTTTTTCCCGTTTTAAAACATCATTCACCTTATTTTACCCTATATCAAGATATTATAATCTTCAATAAATCACCACAATCTTATTTTACTTAATGGATATTCATATGAAAAAAAAATTCAATCACCATGACCTTCTTATATGTAACTTTACTCACTTTATCATCTCTCTATTTTGATATTCTATATATACCTCACCACCTTTTTATGATATTTATATTTCCATATCAATTTTTTACATCATATCATTTTTATTATCCTTATTGTTATTTCTCTTATCTAATATCCTCTATGGAGGGATCGTCACACATGATCATCACCTCTCATATATTGGTGCCCACTCAAAGCATTCATAACTTATCTTCTTAGTATCAACATAATCATACCATCATGTATGATGGTTTTCCATAAAAAATAGTCTTTTTGGTTTATACACAATCTTATCATATAATATAGCATCTTCTCCATGATTTTAATATCTTATCATCTTCCACCACATGTTCAGTTCAATGCACTGTGATATACATCCCTATGAATGCTTCCAAATATCTATTAAGAAATTTTTCATTTCCTATAACAAACTCTAACGTATAAAAGTCAACCATTTATTATTTATCAATTTTTATAGTGATTTATAAAAAACATAAATTTTCCTTTCATTTTATACTTTCCACCAAACCTCATAAAATTCAAGATTTTCTTAGTTTATACGCTGATATCTATAGAGTTATTATGTATTTATTTGGTGACGCCATACTATGTGTGAGTAATCAACACACTTTTAGATTCATCTTTTTTTGTATCTTAGTTAGGAATAAACAATGACATACCTATATATGTATATTTGATATTTAAATATATATAGAATCATTTAAAGTTTACCTTTATCATTTTCTATATAAATCCAAAATTTCATCCATGATACATATCTTTTTGCAATATATTTTTAATCATTATGTTTGAAATTATAGATCCTTTCATTATATCATACTTTTTATCTACATCACAACTAATATATTCTTACTATTCTATTTGTGATATCTATTATTGTTTTGTTTATGTAAAATTGGGTAATATGTTACTTTTGTTGATATAAATTAATATATTCATATGATATACCCATATTCGTATACATTCTCTAATTTTCATTTATATTACACAAGGAAATAAACACATGTTTTTTTTCAGTGTGTAATACCCTATATTCTTGTATGAGTATTTCTTATATAATATTCATTTGTTTCATAATTTAGTAACTTGTTTTTCACACAATACAAATCCAAAATGTACAATAAAATATTTCATTAAGGTTTAATTTTAAAATTTAAATTTATACAAACATTAATACAATGTATGAAACATATATGCAATATAATTATGAGAAACAATAAGTGAAAAAAACATAAAATTAAATAAAAAAGAAAATAAGCATGAGGTATACTTCCAATTGGTATCCAATGAATATCATACTGTTGAGTAAAATTATTGAAAAATTAAACAATATTAGATATATAATAGATATTTTTAATAATTAAATAAAATTGATTATTTTAGGGGATTATGTAAGGTATAATATAGGAATAGAAAAAATGTGACTGATATATAAACATTGGAGATAACCATTATAAGACTATTTGGGTATCCTTTATATGATCTAAAAAATAAGTGATAAGATACCAATTATACATCAAATTATGTAAATATAATTTGATTACTTAGATACTAATTATATATTGAAAATATTTATTTTTACTTCATTATATAAAACATGTTTTATATAAAGGTAAAACATATTCCTTTAACAAGATTTGTTGTTTCGATATATGTAAAAAATGTATTTGTTAATTATATATTTTATAGATATAAATTTATATATTTTATAGTTTTATATTGATATTTAATAATTTAATTATTATTGAGATATTATAGTATGGTATAAAACATGAATGAAACTTCTTATTAAAAAAGAAATATCAGTTGTTAAAATTTTCATTAAATTTATTATGAGTGTTTATTTAAAAATTAAATTTCTCATATTAATATTCTCATTTTAATATAATAAATTATATATTTATAATCATATGTTAAAATTATATAAAAATATTTTATTTAATAATTATTAACATAAAAGTATGACTGTAAATAGAAAAATATTGTAAATAATATTTTTAGTTTAATATATATTTTTGAGGATTTTAATTTTTTTATTTATTGTATTAGAAAATCAATTTGGTTTTATTTTCATTGATACATATGGATTTGGATTCCTTAAAAAATATTTTATATCTGAATTGAATTCTACTGCATATTATTATATATCTATGTAGAATATTGTGTAAAAAATTAGAAATATATTAAACATTTTGAGAGTGTTTTGATGCAGAATATATGAAATAAATTTTATTCGCATAATGGAAACTAATTTATTTGTTTCTATTATTATCCAAATTATCATGAAATGTCGATTTAGTTCATGTTCAAAGAAGTAAAAGTCATAAAATAGTGTATTGGATGTTCTAATGTTATAAGGTTTATAATAAATAAGGGTATTCAGAGTTCTAAGGAATATTTTATGTGGTTGATAAAATTTTAAAATATTAAAACATGAATTCCAAAATAATTAAGATATTTTTAGATCAAATTACAAGATGAACCTTAAATATCTCTAAAGAAGGGATATTTTGATAAAAATTATTTATAAGTTAATAAAAAAAATATCAAAACTTATATTGAGACATATATAGATTACAAGGTTACAGATCACTTTCATTTTTCCAATTTATAAGTCAATTTCAACCCAAAATTACATTCCTTATACTTTAAGGATTGGGTAATTGAAAAAATGTCACAAAATATTATCTTAAAATGAACCATTCATCAACAAATTTCAAAACACAACTCATGTTCATTTTTCTCTCTGAATAAAAACCAAATTCCATCCCATAGAAGTATTTAAAACAACATACAACTTCATTTCATAAGAATAGTTCACAGGTCCTTCATTAGAAGGATGATCTCTAAGAGAACATTCAACTACTCAATGTAATTATCATTTTTTTCTCAATACATTTCCTTTATATAATAATAATAATAATAACAACTCCAATTTAATTATTTTTTTAAAAAATTATATTATACAAATAAAATCAATTAAAATTTTCAAAAGTTTTATAATAATAAAATATGGATGGGATTATAACCATTATTTTTTTATTGTGTATTATTGTTTGGGTTTGTTTAACCACATTGAGAAATGAAACTAATATATTTTTTAATCACAATTATAAAGGTATAAAAATAGAAAAATATTGAATATTTATGGAATATTACATGAGAATAAGTTATATGGGTGATTAATATTCAATAAAATTGATTTAAATATTATTCTAATATTAATTATTAATAAATTTATTCTGATTATATATGGGGTCAAGGCACATCTTAGAAATAAATATTTTAAGGTAATATATTTCCCTACCCATTGTCTCTCTATTGGGTTTGAATTGTTTCTTCTTGCCTATTATTATATAATGTATCATTCTATACCCTATTTTGGTATATTTTTTCTGATTCTTTCACCAAGAGGCCCCACCTTCCATGTTTTTATGCAAAACTTTGCATTGTAACCCCACATTACTACTTTACAAATGTGGGTGACATTGATCACTTTCATTAGTGATGTATGATCATTGATCCAAATGGAATGATGGTATGTAAGTTACTCCTTACATGGATTTATATGTTGAATTCTTAACCTAGTATGGGTGTCCCTCATAGATTAAGTCATGTTTGTGAAACTCATTCCTGGTTCCATATCTTTGTGGATACTGGTTAATTGAGAAACCTCAATCTGGACATTCTAAGGGTTCTTGACTGGAAAGAAACCTTTGTTCAAGAGAGTATTCATTTTCAGAAAAATTGGAATGTCCGGAACATGGGAACATTGGTCACCTGCATTCTTTTTCGTTAGAGGGAATATCATAGAGGACTCTTTAGGTTGATAACCCAAGGAATCTTGTTTCAGTCATGAGGTATATGATTCTAAAAGCATATATTCCAAGGATTTCACGTTAGGCATACCATGTTAGCATGGGGTAGAATTATGATACAGGTTGTGCGTTTGACATCTTACGTAGGCATAAGGAGGTATATTATAATGGCCCATGGAGGTAGAACAAATAGTTTCATCCCTACAAGGGAACACCAAAATGGTCTACCAGTGGATGGGATAGAACTCCCCATAGAGTTGGATTCAAGGCGTGTTTCACATAAAGATAAGATTTACCACCACGAAGGTCGATCAAATATCCCTTAATGTTGGATTAGAGAGGTATGACCCTAGGAGGGGGGCACCAAGGTTTACCATTGGTTTATATTAAACCTTAGAGAGACATTATACTTACCCTACTTAGGAGGAAAGGATCAAAACCCACATAGCTTAATGTCGTTGTTTTAGTTCGCGTGACTGGGCTGGTCTAGGAATATTAACATCATACAGTATGAATTATCTCATTGACAAAGGAGCATCAACGAGGGATGGTATGGGGCTTACCCATATAATCTACCCTTCACAAGAGGATTTTCTTGGTTTGATTGTGTGGGGTCTATGTATTGAGCATCCCAAATGGGTGGCATGATTTCAATGGGATGTGGCAACCCAGGTAAAAATCAAGATGGATCTGTATGGAGTGATGGGGGGATGGAAGGGAGGGAGTGGATGAGATATTGGGCTTGGAATTTAGAGAGGCTTCCTATGTAACCTTCATAGAATGTGGTGATCAAATCCCACATAGTTTGGAAATGGTTTTGAGGATTATACATATGGAGGATTCCTGTAGGAGTGGATCATATTGTTGGGGATTATTCATTGAGTAGTTGAGATGATTTTAGGATAAACAATGATGTGGATGGGATTTACGCATAGGAGCATCTGAAGAGAATATAGATGATGAGGCTTACTCTAGGAAGGATTCCCATTTGGGGGTTGAGGGAATGTCATGATCTCTACTAACCTCTAACCCCACGTGAGTCATTCTCAGTGTGAGAAACAAGAAAAAGTGGTACACCTAAATCTCATGTTGTAAACGAATTTTTGATGAGTGATAGTGTGGGGATTACGGATGGAAGCTTACCTTTAGAGGAGTATTTATCTTGGTTAGACTGTGTCGGGCTTACAAATTGTGCTTCCTGTGAGAGTGTTCAAGTTATCCATTGGAATGATGTGATGGAATCCCTGGATAATCATACATAGGTAATCCCGTGTGCATTGAATGGGGTAAGAATATAATTAAATTCTTGTTCTAAGGACATTAGTGCTAGGTTATTTTTCATTATGCAGTGCTGATGTGGGGGACTCAATCCTCGCCCCTTCAGATTACATAACCATCACACATACACTATAACATCCCAGGTAAATAAAGAATATTACTTTTTCATATTTATTAATATTTGTGAATAAAATATTAATATTACTTTAAAGGGAACGCTATGCTCAATGGCATACCCAATACGCAACAACGAGTTTCTTTGAAATCTTACGTTGCACTCTAGTAATAAAATAATATTATTTTAAATGGTAGTTAGTGAATAACCGTTGTAATGGTGTGAATGAAAAGAACTAACCAAAAAATGATTATATATGTTTGTCAAATATTTTTACTTTTATCCAATAAATGTTAGAGTCTTAAAATGCGAATTAATCCAATTTTAAGCGTAAATATTATAATATTCTTTAAAAAGTTGATTAACCGCCTTTTGATAGTGAACCCTTTTTAGATCCACTTTTGATATTTTTATATGTTATATTGGACCAAATAAAAACCTTCTTTAGAATCTGGACATCAAAATTTACTTTTTGTAAATTTTTGTTATTTTTCCGATAAAGATCATTTTCAGTGGAAATGTTGTATTTTAATTCAAAACCTCATTTTAATCTAATTTATTCATATTATTAGATTATATTTTGAATTATTTTTAAAGTTAAATTAGAATTTATTTTTACCATTTAATCCAATGGTGGTCATTGGAATTATTTTCACTTTGAAATTGGACTTAAACTAGTGTCAATCTTTTGATATATTTTGTTTCTTAGAAACACGCTATTTGTTTTGAAAATAGGAATTAATTATTAAATTAATTAATGCAACTTATATGTTTTTAATTTTTTAAAATAGGAATCATTTTTGAGTTCAGAAAATCAAATATATCTTAGGGTGAATTTTTGGTATTTTTCTGAAAAACTTCAATTTTTGATGAATAGTGAAACCACTAAGTGGTAGTTAAAAAACTGATTTTTCGTTTAAATGAAATTTTACCACCTCTGTGATTTGAATTTAAAAAATCCCAGATAAATGGTTGTCATTTGGATCTAAAATTTGATTCAATGGGATGAAAATAATTTTTGTTGAATAGTAACATTTAAGTTTTATTAATCACGATTAAAGGTTATTAGTGTAATTTAAGGTAAAGATAATGTTATAATAATATTAAATGACCTTGACACATGTGATACCCTTATTGGATGAGTCATGGACGACCAAGACAATCCATGGGTCAACTTGGGGACCCCATGGAGACACTTGGGTAAGAAAATGACATTAATAACTTTTTATTTAAAGTTAAAATAAAAATGTCACAAACATATATTATTTTACTAAAACAATTTTAACATGGGGTTATACAAGTAATATATTTTACTATAAATATTAATTAGAAATATATAAAGATTTCCTACATCATTATAGTTTTTTATAATTTCTATATATTAAATAAATTAATTTATTTATGACACCATGATGATGCAGCGATTACCTCATTAATGAACGATTTAAATAAAATGAAAAGATAATGTAAAATCTAAGACATAAACTTTTCAAAAACCTATTGAAGGGCTGTATTTAGAACCCTTATCACCTTATCCTATAAATATATAATTTTGGGACCTTTGATATCCGAAAATCATTTTATAATAAAGTAACATTTCAAGACTTTCCAAGAGTTCCCATCCTCCCTATTATAAAAGTCTCCAACCTCCACCTTCTTACCCACACCTCTCAAGCCCTTGTATCATCCAAAATCTGCTCATATTGTCTATCCACATACCTATATTACTCCTATAAGACTCACTTTGGGAAGAAGTCTTTCCAAGGAAGCCTTTGAGCTCAAATCAAAAAGAGTTATCCGATTTGAAGGTAATGTCTTCTCTCATGTTCTTTTGTTTTATTTTTCTTTTACAACCCCCTAAACTCTTTTTATGCATTTATTTTTTAAAAACACCATTATCTTAAATATACTAGGATGTTTTTATTAGAAGTATTCGATATACACTCATAGACACATACATATAATGGTTAAAGAACACACTGTTTCTGTGGGTGGTGAATTACTGCCTCATGAAACGATGATTGTTCAATCTTCTTTTAACACCTCTCATGGTTCCCATTAAGATGTCACTGTATTTATATATGATATATATATTGTGTTTATTTATTATTTATGCTTCTATATTTTTCATTTATTCCATACCTTTATGGTTTCCATAATGGGTAAATGCAATAATTTCATTTTAGGAAGTGCAGACTATAGCCCCCTCAAAGTGATTTGAATCGTTAATACCATGTGTGGGATGTATAAAGGATGGATTTAATGATTTTATATATTATATTATAATTTAATTATAATATACCTATGTATAATTATTTTTTTCATTCCATTAAAGTATTAAATAGAAATGAAAGTAGCGTTCATGCGTACGTACGGCTTACCATCTCCATGAACGGTACTTTTCATTTCTTATCTCCAACTGTTATGTACTATTATAAGTAAATATATATATTGGATATATATGTAATATATTACATCCAAATGATGGATATAATTCTTTAATTTTAATATATATCTCTCATTTTTTTTAATTCCATTAATATGACAAAGAAATGAGAGTAGTGTTCATGCGACGTACGGCCTACCGTCTCCATGAACGGTGCATTTCATTTTTTATCTCCAAATGTTATGGAATAGTATAAAATGAATATATACTGGATATATATTATATTTAAATCATTAATAATATTCTGTAGATTATTTACCTATAACTACATGGAAAATTCTTTTGCAACAAGTTCAATTTTGACTCATGTAACGAACATCAACAAAAACGTCTGATATGAACTCACATTATTAACCAATTATTATAACATTATAATATGTGATATGAACTTAATAATAATCTTTAAAGGAGGTCCTTAAGAAATTATAAATTGATAAAAGTTTATTATTCATGAATATAAAGAAACGAACAAGACAAGTCAGACTTTAGGTAAGGGATCCTACCTCTCTCTTTCTTTTTAAGTACTCTCTTTTATGTCATTCCTTTTAAGATCATCTTTATTATGTTATGGGATGTTATTTTATATCCCACTTACTGTAATTTTTATTTTCATATGATGGTAGACCCTATTTGATCTCATCAAACAATTTATGGATGTTTTAAGTGGCGTCGTTAGGCTGCCGAATTTTGGTAAGGGATTTCTTATCTCACTTTTAATTCTGTGAGATTTCCATTGTTTGCCACTTATTTATTGCATATGGTGTATTCTATAATTCCCTTTAATATATATTATAATTATTATATTTATATTAATGGTATTATGTGATTAATTTGGTGTTTATTATGTTTCGGTCATACGACTCGATTGATCACAATGAGGTAAGGTGTTTTTATCACACTTTTTGTTCCCGTGAGATTCATGCTACATTTGCCACTATTTTCTTTTTTGTGGTGTATATACTGACCATGATTGTATTCTTTGTGTAATATAATTTAATTTATGGGTATTTACATCTTCATTGTATGACCCTTATTTCATGGGGTGTACGTTTCGAAAGTTACCTAAATCGGTAAGGGAACCTTTCACCCTCCGCTTTTTAAAATACTTATTTTTGATGGGTCTTTTAATTTACATATTTTTATGTTGTGATATGTTCTTCTATATCCTTATTGATGTAAATTTTATGTCCAAGATATGAGATATCATTTTATCTCTCATAAAATCATTTTCTAAATTTTAAAGTGACGCCGTTAGGTTGTCGAATTTTTGCAAGGGAAATTCATAACTCAATTTCAGTTCTTTCTGTTAAACTTGTACTCCTAGAATATGTCATTATATGTATATGTGTGAAAGAATATTATTGTTTGAAACTTAATATTCACTTATATTGGGTGTATTTATATATTTCACACATAATAAAGTAATTGATATATCCTTAATCTAAGGATACTGTCTTTGAACGGGACTTCGTCTCAATATCCTTTCACTGAGGCATATTTTGTTCTAATACAAAACTGTATTTTATACGATGTATACACACCTTTGAATTTTCATTTCATTCAAAGGGAATATATTTCTACGAAGCTTTTTACTAATAAAAATAAAGGAATGTTTCTTTTAACGTACGTGGTGACAACGACCTTTTCCGCCGCCGCGAGTACTATTTGACCTTTGGCTTCCTTAAAAAGCCATAATGTTTTTAAAAGAAATTAAATACCATATAATTTTTTATGTCTTTTGGTATTGAAAATGGTTTTGATAATGGATTTGTTATGTCAATATATTTAAGTGATATATTGTGATTGAAATGTGAAATTTTTTTCTTTCCATTATATTTGTTTTATGTAATATGATTTTGTAATGGTACTTTGACATTTGACGGGTGGTTACGTGATAAACCATATGACGGGTGGTTCCGTGAATTCCAGGATGGGTGGTTATGTTATAACCTCCAATTCATTGGGTTTGGGAGTCGACTGTATGGCTATTCCATGTAGTGATATGTGTGGAAGTCGACCGTATGGTTATTCCACTTAAGTATGTTTATGTCCCAAGTTACCTTTATATGTTATGTGTTCATTATATGGGTTTATGGTAATATTTTGGTTACAAAGGATAAGTAGTGATCTTTTATTTAGTGAAGAGTATTTACTACTTCATAAAGGTTAAAAGTATTACATTGATAAAATATTCAAAGTTTACTTGTTGTTTTGGAAAACAAACAACTTTCTTTCTTTGTGTATCCTTTACTGGGCTTTTTATGCTCATCCCATGTTTTTGAAATGTTTTTCACATGACTTAAAGATGAATAGGCTCAAAAATGGGATCAAGGAAAGACATGCTATCTAAAACATGGAACTAGACATGTTTTTTTAAGAGTTTTTATTTTATGGAAACTTAGTAGAAGTGTCCACTTTGTAATCTTTTGAGATGTAATAGTTATGTCCTAATTCTCTAAAACTCTAATCCTGAAAAGATACTCTATGTGAATTATTTATTTAATTCATGATTATTTAATGTTTTAAGTATGGTTCCTTATATTTGGTATCAAAGGTCGGTTTAGATAACTTTAGAGGTCAGGGTATCCTTTAAGCACAAGCGACATTACCATAATTGTTAGGATTTTAGAAAGGGTCATAGTTTTAGAAAATGTGAATGAGTTTAAGATAACATGAATAATTATATATTAGTATTATATAATGATTCTAATGATATACTCACACTAACCTTTTTGGTTTAGTAAAAGTATGGATCTAGCAGGCACCAATGTGACAACGGGTTTGAAGGAAACTGTGGGGGTACTCTGATTAAGAGACTGGATGAAATGGGGGATTCAATGAGAAATCTCGTGGTTATTCTAAACCAACTATCAAGAAGCATGATTAACCACTTGAACCTTGGTGAGTTCTCTAGTGCATCATGTACGAGATGAACAACTCGATGTGGAAGTTCATGTAATAATTATAAAGGTAACCATAGGTGTTTATATGATCCTTACTTTTGAGGTAATTATGGGTTACTATATGTTATGATAGAAAATGAAAGGCATGAGAAAAAATTGAGGTTAAATTATGTTATGGTTATTTTTGATGATTTTATCTCTTTTTGGGTAATTTTTTGAGAATTATATAGTTTTGGAAAAAGTACAACACACAGACCATGTGACAAGCCATTGCGACAGACAATGCTGCGGGAATCAAACCCACAACCAAAGTGCAACTGGTATTTATCACCTACCACTGGACTACGTGAAGTCCCTGGTTAGTTTGACTAATTCTTTTTAGTTAGATAATTTTATGAATCCAGAGTATGTTTATTTTGGGTTATCTATGGAAATGATTAACCTATCATGGAGGATATGTGATTAGGATAATTACTTTTCAATATGAGACTTTAAGAGATGCTGATTTTATTTGGAGATAAATGTTATGATTTATCTTGGAAGACTATGTAATTAAATCCTTAAGAGATTTGGGTTTCAATCTTAGTTTTGATTACATTGAAGAATTTTATGGATAGATGTTTATTTAATGGTCCTTGTTGAACTTTGGGTATTTTTTGACAAATTTTGGAGATTAAGAATAGATTTTTTCTATTAAGGATTATCCATTTTGGAGATTATATGATCTTGTACTAACTTTTTTGGTTTTGGTTTTGGTTAATGTATAAATACATGAGAAATATATAGTTCTCTTTTGCGGATAAGGCGATTCTCTAGAAGTTGATTATAGTGCTCTTAATGTGAACAAGTCATCCTAAATACTCATCTTTTGGAGGGAAAAATGAGTTTGGGTGAGAAATCTAGTAAGAGATGAAAGTCTAAACGAAAAGAAAGTATGTTTCCTTGTGATTTAGTTAATCTCATAAATAATTTCCTCAATGAAAATTAACTTAAAACTAAAAATTTTTATGTTAACTTTTCCTGCTGGGGAATCAAAATACCGTTTAACCCATCACAAGTTTGTGATTTTCTGGTGGTTAACATTCTCCTAAACATGTTTCTATCACTCTCCATCAGAACATAACCCTTTTTTTCTTCCATATCCATGTTTCCATGGAATCCTAGTACCTATTGTCTCGGGTGACCTCGGTACTTTTTTTTCTTTCTTTTAAAGTGATATTGTAATTTACTCTTTTTCCGGTGTGGGGCTTTCAATGAAGTTTCCAAGCCCTATTTTAAAATTGCGAGGACGCAATTCCCAAAAGGGGGGAAGGATGTAACATCCCAGGTAAATAAAGAATATTAGTTTTTCATATTTATTAATATTTGTGAATAAAATATTAATATTACTTTAAAGGGAACGCTATGCTCGATGGCATACCCAATACGCAACAACGAGTTTCTTTGAAATCTTACGTTGCACTCTAATAATAAAATAATATTATTTAAAATGGTAGTTAATGCCTAGCCATTGTAATGGAGTGAATGAACAGAACTAACTACAAAAATATTATATATGTTTTTCAAATATTTTTACTTTTATCCAATAAATGTTAGAGGCATAAAATGCGAATGAATCCAATTTTAAGCATAAATATTCTAATATTCTTTAAAAAGTTGATTAACCACCTTTTGATGGAGAACCATTTTTAAATCCACTTTTGATAATTTTATATGTTATATTGGACCAAATAAAATCCTTCTTTAGAATCTGGACCTCAAAATTTACTTTGTGTAAATTTTTGTTATTTTTCCGATAAAGATCGTTTTTAGTGAAAATGTTCTATTTTAATTCAAAACCTCCTTTTAATATAATTTATTTATATGATTATATTATCTTTTGAATTGGTTTTAAAGTTAAATTAGAATATATTTTTACCATTTAATCCAATGGTGGTCATTGGAATTAATTTCACTTTGAAATTGGACTTAAACTAGTGTCAATATTTTGATATATGTTATTTCTTAAAAACACGCTATTTTTTTGACAACATGAATTAATTATTAAATTGATTAATGCAACTTATATATTTTAATTTTGTAAAATATACATAAATTTGGAGTTTGGAATATCAAATATAGCTTAGGGTAAATGTTTGGTATTTTTCTGAAAAACTTCAATTTTTGATGAATAGTGAAACCACTAAGTGGTAGTAAAAAAACTGATTTTTCGTTTAAATGAAATTTTACCACCTCTGTGATTTGAATTTCAAAAATCTAACAAAAATGGTTGTCATTAGTATGTAAAATGTGGTTCAATGGGATGAAAATAATTTTTGGTGAATAGTAACTTTTAAGTTTTATTAATCACGATTAAAGGTAATTAGTGTAATTTAAGGTAAAGATAATGTTATAATAATATGAAATGACCTTGAAACATGTCCTACCCTTATTTTAAGAGTCATGGTCGACCAAGAAAATCCATGGGTCAACTTGGGGACCCCATGGAGCCACTTGGGTAAGAAAATGACATTAATAACTTTTTATTTAAAGTATAAATAAAAATGTCACAAACATGTATTGTTTTACTAAAAAAATTACATGGGGTTATAAAAGTCATATTCTTTACTATAAATATTCATTAGAAATATAGAAATATTTCCTACATCATGATATTTTTTTATAATTTTTAGACATTAAATAAATCAAATTATTTATGACACCATGATGATGCATTGATTACCTCATTAATAAACGATTTAAATAAAATGAAACGATAATGTAAAATATAAAACGTAAACTTCTAAAAAACCTATTGGATGGGTGGATTTAGAACCCTTATCACCTTATCCTAGAAATATATAATTTTGGGACCTTTGATATCCGGAAATCATTTTATAATAAAGTAACTTTTCAAGACATTCCAAGGGTGCCCCTCCTCCCTCTTATAAAAGGCCCCACCTCTACCTACTTACCCATACCTCTCAATACCTAGTCTCATACAACCTCTACTCATATTGTCTCTTCACATCCCTATATTACTCCTAGAAGCTTCAATTTGGGCAGAAGTCTTTCCAAGGAAGCCTTTGAGCTCAAATCAAAAAGAGTTATCCGATTTGAAGGTAATGTCTTCTCTCATGCTCTTTTTTTTATTTTTATTCTCCAACCGCATAAAATATTTTTATTACTTTATTTTGTAACAACGCAAATATATTAAATATACTTGGATGTTTTTATGAGAATTATTCGAGCTACACTCATACACACATACATCTAATGGTTAAAGAACATACTGTTCTTGTGGGTGGTGAATTACTACCTCACGAAACGATGATTGTTCAATATTCTTTTAACACCTCTCATGGTGGCCATTAAGATGTCACTGTATTTATATATGATATATATATTGTGTTTATGTATTCCTTATGCTTCTATATTTTTCATTTATGACATACCTTTATGGTTTCCATAATGGGTAAACACGATAATTTCATTTTAGGAAGTGCAGACTACTGCCCCCTCAAAGTGATTTGAATCGTTAATACCATGTGTGGGATGTATAAAGGATGGATATAATGATTTTATATATTATATTATACATTAATTATAATATAGCTATGTATCATTATTTTTTTCATTCCATTAAAGTGTGAAATATAAATTAATGTAGCCTTCATGCGTACGTACGACTTACCGTCTCCATGAACAGTACATTTCATTTCTTGTCTCCAAATGTTATGTACTATTATAAGTACATATATATAATGTATATATATGTCAGATATTACATATAAATGATGGATATAATTCTGTAATTATAATATATATCTCTCATTTTGTTTTAATTCCATTAATATGAAAAAGAAATGAATGTAGTGTTCATGCGTACGTACGGCCTACCGTCTCCAAGAACGGTGCATTTCATTTTTTATCTCCAAATTTTATGTAATAGTATAAAATGAATATATAATGGTATATATGATATTTAAATCATTAATACTATTCTGGAGATGATGTACCTATAACTACATGGAAAATGGTTTTCCAACAAGTTCACTTTTGACTCATGTACTGAACGTCGACAAAAACGTCTGATATGAACTCACATTATTAAATAATTATTATAAAATTATAATACGTTATATTAACTGAATAATAATCTTTAAAGGAGGTCCTTAAGAAATTATAAATTTACCAAAGTTTATTATTCAGGAATATAAAGAAATGAACAAGACAAGTCGGACTTTAGGTAAGGGATCCTACCTCTCTCTTCCTTTTTAAGTAATCTCTTTTATGTCATTCCTTTTAAGATCATATTTATTATGTTAGGGGATGTTATTTTATATCCCACTTCATGTAACTTTTATGGTCATATGATTATAGACCCTATTTGATCTTATCAAACCATTTTTGGAAGTTTTATGTGGTGCCATTAGGCTGCAGAATTTTCATAAGGGATTTCTTATCTCACTTTTAATTATGTGATATTTCCATTGTTCTCCACTTATTTATTGCATGTGGTGTATTTTTTACTGCCCTTTAATATATATTATAATGATTATTTTTATATTAATGGTATTATGTGATTCATTTGGTGTTTATTATCTTTTGGTCATATGACTCGATTGATCACAATGAGGAAAGGGGTTTTTATCTCACTTTTTGTTCCCATGAGATTCATGCTACATTTTCCACTATTTCATTTTGTTTGGTGTATGTAATACCCATGATTTTTTTTTTGTAATATAATTTAATTTATGGGTATTTATATCTTCATCGTATGAGCCTTCTTTCATGGGGTGTACGTTTCGAAAGTTACCTAAATAAGTAAGGGAACCTTTCAACCTCCTCTTTTTAAAAGACTTAGTTTTTATGGGACTTTTAATTTACATATTGTTATGTTGGGATATGTTCTTCTATATCATTATTGATGTAAATTTTATGTCCGAGTGATAAGATACCATTTTCTCTCTCATTAAATAATTTTCTGAATTTTAAAGTGACGCCGTCGGGCTGTCGAATTTCGGCAAGGGAACTTCATAATGTTGGAACCAGGTTCTTCAAAGCATGATTTGGTGTATGGTTTGTGTTTGTTGTCAATCCTCAGTGGAAGTTCAGGGTGTGAACCAACAAAGCGATCATACCGTTCAGGAAGAAAACAGTAGTGAAGGTGGCGCTGTTTCCCAGTGTTTGCCAAATTTTTGGGCCTGAAAATCCGTAAATAAAGTAAAGTGTTTTTGGCAAAGATACTTGCGCGCCGAGCTCTTGGAGGATGAAAGACTTGCGCGCCATATGTTTTTGAGGATCAGAACATCACAATTTGGCTAAGTAAAGAAGGTCGCGCAAGTTTTGGTTGGGTCGCGCAAGTAACTTGCGTGACAGAGGATCTGGAGACAGGACTTGCGCGCCGTCTAGGGACTTGCGCGCCGCCGCGCAGGGGGTCTAGTTTGCCTATAAATACTGGACCACCCCTCCTCATTTCCAAGGGAGTTCAAGGTCGAGAGATTGTTCGAGCTCTCGTCGCGCAGGTGGTTGAGTCGCGCAGGTGGTTGTTTTGTCACGCAAGTAGAGCTTGCGCGCCGGTGTTTGGCTGTTCTCCCAAGGCAGTTTGGAAGAGAAAGGAAGTGAATCGCGCAAGTATTTAGTTCAAGAAGTCAGTGTCGCGCAGGTGCTTCAGTAACACTTGTGCGCCATTTTAGTCTTGCCCGCCTGAGACTTGCGCGCCGCCGGGAGACTTGCGCGCCAGGCTTGAAAAGGAGACCTAGACACTATTGAAGCACGCCTGCCTTGCTGGAGCTGCATGAAAGCCGATAAACTACTCGGTTCATTCGAGGAAAAGTGATATTCTTCTTCTGGTCAGAATCAGACTTCAATAGAGCATCTACATTCAACAAAGGATGCACTCTTATGCAAATGAAGAAGAGACCTACACGTCTATAAACTGAGTGGGACTTCACCAACGGCAGTGAGCCAGGGGGAGTCAACGGGAGTGACCCGAGGGACGCAGTGAGTTATCCCTGAACTATTGTAAAGGCAGTGAGCCTGGGACAGAGTGTCTGTACCCGAACTTTTGTATCCGCAGCTAGTGAATCATAGTGGATTTAGGTACGACCGGCAACCTGTCGGCGTATGCTCCTTGGACGTAGCCCTTAGTGGTGAACCAAGTAAAAATGACTGTGTCTTCTGTGTGCATGTGAATGTTTTCATTTTGATCGTAATCATCATACAGGTTCAACAAGTTCCTACCAACTTGGGAACAAGATCCAACAAATTAAAAGAAAAAGTGGTCACCCTGATTCACCCCTCCCCTCTCAGGGTGTCCCGGGGTCCTTCAAGTGGTATCAGAGGGTAAAGGTTGCTGGCGTTGAATCTGACCTTCTTCGTCATGGAAAACGCGATCAATGTCAGGGGAGTCCCTCACTTCGATGGAAGCAATTTCCAGATCTGGAAGAACAGAATGAGATCTCATCTAAGATCTCTTGGAATGGAAGTTCTTTTTTCTACTGTGCAAGGAATACATGTCACTGATCCAACAGGTCTGGCTATGACTGAAACAGACAGGAAACTTCTTGATGCAGATGCCAAAGCACAGAATGCTCTCACTGCTGCCCTTTCTGATCAGATTTACCTGAAGGTGATGAATTGCACCTCAGCAAAATCTATGTGGGATAAACTTGAGAATATTTATGAAGGTGATAGCAAAGTGAAGGAGGCGAAACTACAAGTGCTACACAATCGGTTTGATGATCTGAAGATGCATCCAGACGAGAATGCAGACTCTTTCTTCAATCGAATTACTGAAGTGGTTGGAGCAATTCGGGGTCTAGGCGAAGAAATCAAAGACACTGATATTGTAAAGAAAATATTAAGAAGACTTCCACCTCTGTATAATGCGAAGGTGTCAGCTCTTGAGGAAAGAGATCTTTCCAAACTTTCTCTAGATGACTTACTGAGCAGTTTGGTAGCATATGAAATGAGAGTCAAACCAGAAGATGCTACGACTCGAGTGAGCAAGGAAATGGCATTCAAGGCCATGGATAAATTGAAAATCTCAAAGGATAGTAGCGGTGATGATGACGAAGAGAAAGAAATTCTTTCTCTCATTGCAAAGAAGTTCCAGAAGGGGAAAGGGAAATTCAAAGGGAAGTTACCTCTCGCATGCTTCCGTTGTGGAAAAGTTGGGCATATTGCCTCTCAGTGCTTGAAGAATATCAATGATGATGACAGTGAAGATGAAAACTTCAAGAAGCCTCAAAGAAGGTTCTTCAAAAAGGGAGACTTCAAATCTGGTAAGAAAATGCAAAGGAAGAGTTTTGTTTGTGAAGAGGAAGAAGATGACAATGAATTCTGTGATGAAGAAGAACCAGAATTCAAAACTGGGAACCATGCTTCTATGATGGCCACTATTGAAAAGTCAGAAGATACTGATGGTGAAAAACAACTGAGAACTTGTGTAGATCCTGAGGTGCAACTTAAGGATGCAGTTAGTAAGCTTAAGATTAAATGTAAGAGCTGCAATAAGTGGAAATCAATTGTAGAAGAATCAACTGAATATGTTGATCAACTTGAAGCTGAAATTGAATGACTGGAAGAATTTGTGAAGGTACAGTCTAAAATAATTGAAAGCAATGATGATGCAGTTGATCTGAAGATGAGAATTGAAGAGCAAGCAAAGGTCATCAATGACCTCACATCCAGACTGGATGAAAAATCCAAGACTGTTGAGGGTCTTGAGGAGGAAGTAGTTACTCTGAGGAGTAAAATGGAGACAGAATCAGTTCCAAAAGAATCGAGGAAGAAAATACAGTTCGGAAGATTCTCAGATGCAGAATTACTTGCAAGAGCCAAGTGTGGTTCAGATGGGGTTGGAAAAGTCTTGAGTGATCAAAGACCTGCTGGCATGGGAAAGAGTGGAATTGGCTGTGAGGCTGAGTCATCAACTGCTGGAAGTACCAAATTAGCTAATGGAGAACTAATGAAGACTGAAGTCCTTTACGTAGATGGCCTAAGTCATAATCTCCTCAGCGTGAGTCAACTCTGTGACTCAGGACTTGTTGTTACTTTTAATCAGAAAGGCTGCACTATCAAGGGAAAAACTGGCAATTCTCTCATGAAGGGATGCAGAACAGAAGGAAACTTGTATCAGGTTGATAGTGAAGAGAATGTATGTTACATGACTGTTGAAGAAGAAAACAATCTGTGGCATCGGAGATTGGGACACATCAATCAACAAGACATGGAGAAAATATCAAAATTGAGAATTGTCATGGACATTCCCAACCTGAAGCGTGAGCGTGAAAAATCCTGTGATGCTTGTATTCGTGGGAAGTTGGTCTGCAGTTCATATCGGCCAAAGAAGAAAAAGGCATCTCACCTTCTTGGTCTGATTCATACAGATGTTTGTGGTCCAATAAATGTTGCCGGAACTCATGGAGAAAGGTACTTTGTCCTTTTCATAGATGATTACAGTCGAATGGCATGTGTGATGGTCATTCACCGGAAACGACAGGTCCTTGACTGCATGAAAACATATCGGCGAATCGCCGAGAATGATACTGGACGAACAATCAAAGTGTTGCGATCTGACAATGGAGGAGAATACACGTCCATTGAATTTGAAAATTATCTGGAGAAGCATGGGATACAACATGAGGTAGCTGCTGTGAGAACTCCACAACAAAATGGAGTTGTTGAATAAAGGAATCGACAGGTGAACAACATGGCACGAACTATGCTGATTGAGAGTCGTATTCCACGACATTACTGGAAAGAGGCTGTTCAAGCTGCAGTGTACATTCAGAATCGAACAGGACTTTATATGGGTGAGACGAAGACACCATATGAATTGTGGCATGGACGGAAGCCTTCTCTAAAATACTTTCATGTTTTTGGAAGTAAGTGCTTCATCAGGAACAAAGAAGGAAATCAGGGGAAATATGGTGACAACGCAGATAAAGGAATCTTCCTCGGTTACTCAATGAACAACAATGCCTACAAATGTTTCAACAATCGTTTGGGAAGGATTGTGGAAAGCAATGATGTTAAGATAATTGAAGAGAAAACCACAAATGCTTCACGGACGTCATATGCTGATGTGATAGAAAGTCATGAAGAATGTGGACATGAAGAAACTACAAATGCAGAAATAGAGGAAGCTGTTAAAAACACTCATCAATCACATAATGATGTTGACTCAGAAGAAGAATCTGAAGAAGAAACTATGGCTGAAGAGAATACTACTGAACCTCGCAGGAGAAATCGAAGAGCTGAGATTGATCCATCCAACATAATTGGGGATAGGAGTGCACCCACACAAACCAGAAGGATGAGGAATACCACGCAATCTTCATTTCTATCAGTTGTAGAGCCATCCTCATTCGAAGAAGCTGCAAAAGATGAATCTTGGGTGAAAGCCATGAATGATGAATTAGATCAGATTGATAAGAATCAGACATGGGATCTTGTCCAGAGACCTGAAGGTCACAATGTGATTGGTACCAAATGGATTTTCAAAAATAAGTTTGATGAGCATGGAAGTGTTATCAGAAACAAGGCACGACTGGTATGTAAAGGATACTCCCAGATTGAAGGTATTGATGTTGAAGAAACCTTTGCTCCAGTTGCTAGACTGGAATCAATCAGGCTTTTCCTTGCCATGGCACTCCAAAGAGGATATAAAGTATATCAAATGGATGTTAAGACAGCATTCTTGAATGGTGTACTCGAAGAAGAAGTCTACATTGAACAACCGGTGGGGTTTGTCTTGGGTACCGATGAAACAAAGGTCTGCAAACTAAAGAAAGCTCTATATGGTTTGAAGCAGGCACCACGGGCATGGTACTCACGGCTAGATTCATATCTCAAGAAGTTGGAATTCAAAAGAGGAGGAGTTGATCACAATCTCTATGTGAAGAATTCTCCAAAATATCAGTTCATGGTTCTTGTCTACGTTGATGATATCATTTTTGGTGGCAGCAGGCAGAAATCAGTGGATGAATTTACCAACCACATGAAATCAGAATTTGAAATGTCTATGATTGGGGAGCTCACATATTTCTTTGGGTTGCAAGTAATTCAAAAGGAGGAATACACTTTCATTTCTCAGGAAAAATATGCAAGAGAGTTGCTGAAGAAGTTCAATATGCAAGACTCCAAACCAATGTCAACTCCGATTCCTGTTGGAACTAAACTTGGAAAGCATGAGGATGGGAACTCTGTTGATCCCACCATGTACAGGAGGATCATTGGAAGCCTACTGTATCTGACAGCGACAAGGCCAGATATTGTCTTTGCAACATGCCTTGCGGCCCGCTTTCAGAGTAATCCAAAGGAGGAACATATGTCAGCAGTAAAAAGAATCATGAGGTATATTCAAGGCACACATAACTTCGGGTTATTTTTTGCTGCAGGCAGGGACAGTGAATTATCAGCGTTTTCTGATGCTGACTGGGCTGGGGATGTAGTAGACAGAAAGTCCACTAGTGGTGGAGCTTTCTATATTGGGCATAAATGTGTTGGCTGGTTGAGCAAGAAGCAAGAAAGTACTTCTCTTAGTACTGCTGAAGCTGAATATATCTCCGCCACAAAAGCATGCACTCAACTTCTTTGGATGAAGCAGCAGCTAACAGATATTGGTGATAAGGTGCAGCAACCAATGGTGATTTATTGTGATAACAAAAGTGCAATTGATCTTACGAAGAATCCGGTTCAGCATTCTCGTACAAAACATATTGAAATATGGTATCATTTTATCAAAGAAAAGGTTGAACAAGGCGTGATTAAAATGGATCATGTTGGAACTAATGAGCAAGTGGCTGATATCCTAACCAAGCCATTGTCCGCGGCTGTGTTCGAGAAGCATCGGTTGAACCTCGGTGTTCGACCACCTCCTACTGCATAAGGAGGTTCCGGAAGTCCCCTCTCCCCGTTTGTTTTAACTGTTTTTATCTACTTATGGCTGTGATGCAGGTTTATGGGGGAGATACTATCCAGGGGGAGTATGGCTTGAGCTGAACGTTGAACAAACTTTTCGGTCTTTGGTTTTATTGTCAATGGGGGAGAAAGGAATAAATTCAAGGCAAGAAATTCTTCTGTGATGAGAAGTGTCAGATTGTGATGAGAAGTTTAATAAGGATAACATCAGGCGTCATAAGGATAACATCGGGCGTCATGGATAATTTCAAAACACTAAGACCCAATTCAAGCTTTCTCTCTTGTTTTCTACACCGAGCATTGCTCACGTAGACTTAGAGTGTTGGCTGAGTTGATTCTTGCGTTTTGGATTTGCTCATGGTTGAAGATCTATTGAATTTATTCTGATTGCCAACAAACCCAAAGGGGGAGATTGTTAGAACCAGGTTCTTCAAAGCATGATTTGGTGTATGGTTTGTGTTTGTTGTCAATCCTCAGTGGAAGTTCAGGGTGTGAACCAACAAAGCGATCATACCGTTCAGGAAGAAAACAGTAGTGAAGGTGGCACTGTTTCCCAGTGTTTGCCAAATTTTTGGGCCTGAAAATCCGTAAATAAAGTAAAGTGTTTTTGGAAAAGATACTTGCGCGCCGAGCTCTTGGAGGATGAAAGACTTGCGCGCCATATGTTTTTGAGGATCAGAACATCACAATTTGGCTAAGTAAAGAAGGTCGCGCAAGTGTTGGTTGGGTCGCGCAAGTAACTTGCGCGACAGAGGATCTGGAGACAGGACTTGCGCGCCGTCTAGGGACTTGCGCGCCGCCGCGCAGGGGGTCCAATTTGCCTATAAATACTGGACCACCCCTCCTCATTTCCAAGGGAGTTCAAGGTCGAGAGATTGTTCGAGATCTCGTCGCGCAGGTGGTTGAGTCGCGCAGGTGGTTGTTTTGTCGCGCAAGTAGAGCTTGCGCGCCGGTGTTTGGCTGTTCTCCCAAGGCAGTTTGGAAGAGAAAGGAAGTGAATCGCGCAAGTATTTAGTTCAAGAAGGCAGTGTCGCGCAGGTGCTTCAGTAACACTTGCGCGCCATTTTAGTCTTGCGCGCCTGAGACTTGCGCGCCGCCGGGAGACTTGCGCGCCGGGCTTGAAAAGGAGACCTAGTGACTATTGAAGCACGCCTGCCTTGCTGGAGCTGCACGAAAGCCGATAAACTACTCGGTTCATTCGAGGAAAAGTGATATTCTTCTTCTGGTCAGAATCGGACTTCAATAGAGCATCTACATTCAACAAAGGATGCACTCTTATGCAAATGAAGAAGAGACCTACACGTCTATAAACTGAGTGGGACTTCACCAACGGCAGTGAGCCAGGGGGAGTCAACGGGAGTGACCCGAGGGACGCAGTGAGTTATCCCTGAACTATTGTAAAGGCAGTGAGCCTGGGACAGAGTGTCTGTACCCGAACTTTTGTATCCGCAACTAGTGAATCATAGTGGATTTAGGTACGACCGGCAACCTGTCGGCGTATGCTCCTTGGACGTAGCCCTTAGTGGTGAACCAAGTAAAAATGACTGTGTCTTCTGTGTGCATGTGAATGTTTTCATTTTGATCGTAATCATCATACAGGTTCAACAAGTTCCTACCAACGTGGGAACAAGATCCAACAAATTAAAAGAAAAAGTGGTCACCCTGATTCACCCCTCCCCTCTCAGGGTGTCCCGGGGTCCTTCACATAACTCAATTTCAATTTTTTGGGTTAAACATGTACTCCTTGAATATGTCATTCTATGAATATGTGTGAATGAATATTATTGTTTTACACTTTATATACACTTATATTGGGTGTATTTATATTTGTTAAACAAAATTAAGTAATTTATTCATCCTTAATCTAAGGATATCGTCTTTGAATGGGACTTCGTCTCAATCTACTTTCATTGAGGCATATTTTGTTCTAATAAATGACTTTATTTTAAATGATATATAAATGCCTTTGAATTTTTATTTCATTCAAAGGGAATCTCTTTCTACTAAGTGTTTTACTAAACGACAAAAAGGAATGTTTCGTTTAACGTACGCGGTGACAACGACCTTTTCCGCTGTCGTGAGTACTATTTGACCTTTGGCTTCCTTAACAAGCCGTAATGTTTTTAAAATAAATTAATTACCATATAATATTTTATGTATTTTGTTATTGAAAATGGTCTTGATAATGGATTTTTTATGTCAATATATTTAAGTGATATATTGTGATTAAAATGTGGAAATGTTTTCTTTCCATTATATTTGTTTTATGTATTATGATTTTGTAATGGTACTTTGACATTTGACGGGTGGTTACGTGATAAACCATATGACGGGTGGTTCCATGAATACCAGGACGGGTGGTTACGGTATAACCTCTAATGCATTGGGTATGGAAGTCGGCCGTATGGCTATTTCATGTTGTGATATGTGTAGAAGTTGAACGTATGGTTATTGCATTTAAGTATGTTTATGTCCCAAGTTACCTTTATATGTTATGTGTTCTTTATATGGGTTATGGTAATATTTTGGTTACAAAGGATAAGTAGTGATCTTTTATTCAGTGAATAGTATTTACTACTTCATAAAGGTGAAAAGTATTACTTTGATAAAGTATTCATTGTTTACTTGTTGTTTTGAAAAACTAACAGTTTTCCTTCTTTGTGTATGCTTTACTGTGCTTTTTATGCTCATCCGAAGTTTTTTAAATGTTTTCCACAGGACTTAAAGATGAATAGGGTCAGGAATGGGATCAAGGAAAGACATTCTATCTAAAACATGGAACTAGACATGTTTTTTAAGAGTTTTTATTTTATGGAAACTTATTAGAAGTGTCCACTTTGTAATCTTTTGAGATGTACTAGTTATGCCCTAATTCTCTAAAACTCTAAACCTAAAAAGATACACTATGTGAATTATTAATTTAATTCATGATTATATAATGTTTTAAGGCTGGGTCCTTATAGTTGGTATCAAAGTTTGGTTTAGATAACTTTATAGGTTAAGGTATCCTTTAAGCACAAGTGACATTACCATAATGGTTAAGATTTCAGAAAGGGTCATAGTTTTAGATAAAGTGAATGAGTTTAAGATAACATGAATAATTATATCTTAGTATTATATGTTGATTCTAATGATATACTCACACTGACCTTTTTGGTTTATTAAATGGATGGATCTAGAAGGCACCAAAGTGACAACGAGTTTGAAGGAAACTGTGGTGGTTCTCTGATTAAGAGACTGGATGAAATGGGGGATTCAATGAGAAATCTCATGGTTATTCTAAACCAACTATCAGGAGGCATGATTAACCACTTGAAAATTGCTAATTTCTCTAATGCATCATGTACTAGATGACCAACTCTATGTGGAAGTTCAGGTAATAATTATAATGGTAACCATAGGGGTTTATATGATCCTTACTTTTGAGGTAATTATGGGTTACTATATGTTATGATGGAAAATGAAAGGCATGAGATAAAATTGAGGTTAAATTATGTTATGGTTATTTTTGATGATTTTATCTCTTTTTGGAGAATGTTTTGAGAATTATATAGTTTTGGAAAAATGACAACACACAAACCGTGTGACAACCCGCCACGAAGGACAAAGTTACAGGAATCAAACCCACAACAAAAGTACAACTTGTATTTATCGCCTACCACTGGACTACATGAAGTCCCTGGTTAGTTTGACGAATTCTCTTTAGTTAGATGATTTTATGAATCAAGAGTATGTTGATATTGGGATATCTATAGAAATGATTAACCTATCATGGAGGATATGTGATTAGGCTAATTACTTTTCAATACGATAATTTAAGAGAAGCTCATGTTATTTGGAGATAAATGTTAAGGTTTATCTTGGAAGACTATGTGATTAAATCCTTCAGAGATTTGGGTTTCAATCTTAGTTTTGATTAATTTGAAGAATTTTATGGATAGATGTTTATTGAATGGTCCTTGTTGAACTTTGGGTATTGTTTGACAAATTTTAAAGATTAAGAATAGATTTTTTTATTAAGGGTTATCCGTTTTGGGGATTATCTGATCTTGTAATAAATTTTTTGGTTTTGGTTTTTGTTAAGGTATAAATACATGAGAAATATATAGTTCTCTTTTGTGGATTAGGTGATTCTCTAGAAGTTGATTATAGTGCTCTTAATGTGAACAAGTCATCCTAAATGAACGTCTTTTGGAGGAAAAAATGAGTTCGTTTAAGAAATCTAGTAAGAGATGAAAGTCTAAACGACAAGAAAGTATGTTTCCTTGTGATTTACATAAGCTCTTAAATAAATTCCTCAATGAAAATTAACTTAAAACAAAAATGTTGTCTGTTAACTTTTCCTACTGGGGAATCAAATACCATTTAACCCATCCCAAGTTTGTGATTTTCTGGTGGTTAACTTTCTCCTAAACATGTTTCTATCACTCTACATCAGAACTTAACCCTTTGTTTTTTTCTTCCATATCCATGTTTTCTTGGAATCCTAGTACCATTTGTCTCGGGTGACCTTATTACTTTTGTTTCTTTCTTTTAAAGTGATATTGTAATTTACTCTTTTTCTGATGTGGGGCATTCAATGAAGTTTCCAATCCCAATTTTAAAATTGCGAGGACACAATTCCCAAAAGGGGGGAAGGATGTAACATCACAGGTAAATAAAGAATATTAATTTTTCATATTTATTAATATTTGTGAATAAAATATTAATATTACTTTAAAGGGAACGCTATGCTCGATGGCATACCCAATACGCAACAACGAGTTTCTTTGAAATCTTACATTGCACTCTAATAATAAAATAATATTATTTTAAATGGTAGTTAACGCCTAGACGTTATAATGGTGTGAATGAAAAGAACTAACTAAAAAATGATTATATATTTTTGTCAAATATTTTTACTTTTATCCAATAAATTTTAGAGGCTTAAAATGCGAATGAATCTAATTTTAAGCGTAAATATTCTAATATTTTTTTAAAAGTCGATTAACCACCTTTTGATGGAGAAACCTTTTTCAATCAACTTTTTGACAATTTTATATGTTATATTGGACCAAATAAAATCGTTATTTATAATCTGAACATCAAAATTTACTTTGTGTAAATTTTTGTTATTTTTCTGATAAAGATCATTTTTAGTGAAAATGTTGTATTTTAATTCAAAACCTCATTTTAATATAATTTATTTATATGATTAGATTATCTTTTGAATTAGTTTTAAAGTGTAATTGGAATATATTTTTACCATTTAATCCAATGGTTTTCATTGGAATTAATTTCATTTTGAAATTGGACTTAAGCTAGTGTCAATCTTTTGATATATTTTGTTTCATAAAAACACGCTATTTGTTTTGACAATGGGAATTAATTATTGAAACTTATAAGTTTTGAATTTTGTAAAATAGACATCATTTTTGAATTCAGAATATCAAATATAGCTTAGGGTGATTTTTTGGTATTTTTCAGAAAAACTTCATTTTTTGATGAATAGTGAAACCAGTAAGTGGTAGTTAAAAAACTGATTTTTTCGTTTAAATGAAATTTCACCACCTTTGTGATTTGAATTTCAAAAATCCGACATAAATGGTTGTCATTAGGATGTAAACTGTGATTCAATGGGATGAAAATAATTTTTTGTGAATGGTAACTTTTAAGTTTTATTAATCACGATTAAAGGTAATTAGTGTAATTTAAGGTAAAGATAAGGTTATAATAATATGAAATGACCTTGACCCATGTCCTAACCTTATTGGATGAGTCATGGACGACCAAGACAATCCATGCGTAAACTTGGGGACCCCATCGATCCAATTGGGTAAGAAAATGACATTAATAAATTTTTATTTAAAGTTAAAATAAAAATGTCACAAACATGTATTGTTTTACTAAAACAATTTTTACATGGGGTTATACAAGTCATATTTTTGACTATAAATATTCATTATAAATATATACATATTTCCTACATCATTCTATTTTTTTATAATTTTTAGACATTAAATAAATTAATTTATTTATGACACCACAATGATGCAACGATTACCTCATTAATGATCGATTTAAATAAAATGAAAAGATAATGTAAAATCTAAGACATAAACTTGTCAAAAACAAATTTTATGGGTGGATTTTGAACCCTTAACACCTTATCCTAAAAATATATAATTGTGGGACCTTTGATATCCGAAAATCATTTTATAAGAATTAACTTTTCAAGACATTCCAAGAGTGCCCCTCCTCCCTCATATAAAAGGCCCCCACCTCAACCTCCGTACCCACTCCTCTCAATCCCTTGGATTTTCCAACCTCTTCTAATATTGTCTCTAAACATCCCTATATTACTCCTAGAAGCCTCACTTTGGGCAGAAGTATTTCCAAGGAATCCTTTTAGCTCAAATCAAAAAGAGTTATCCGATTTGAAGGTAATGTCTTCTCTCATGCTCTTTTGTTTTATTTTGCTTCTCCAACCCCCTAAAATCTTTTTATTCCATTATTTTGTAACAAAAAAAGTATCTTAAATATAATAGGATGTTTTTATAATAATTATTTGAGCTACACTCATACACACATACATCTAATGGTTAAAGAACATACTGTTTCTGTGGGTGGTAAATTACTGCCTCACGAAACGATGATTGTTCAATCTTCTTTTAACACCTCTCATGGTGGCCATTAAGATGTCACTGTATTTATATATGATATATATATTGTGTTTATTTATTCCTTACGCTTATTTATTTTTCATTTATTCCATACCTTTATGGTTTCCATAATGGGTAAACGCGATAATTTCATTTTAGGAAATACGGACTACCGCCCCCTCAAAGGGATTTGAATCATTAATACCATGTGTGGGATGTATAAAGGATGGATTTAATGATTTTATATATTATATTATACTGTAATTATAATATACCTATGTATAATTATTTTTTTCATTCCATTAAAATATGAAATAGAAATGAAAGTACTGTTCATGCGTACGTACGACTTACGGTCTCCATGAACGATATATTTCATTTCTTATCTCCAAATGTTATGTACTATTATAAGTGCATATATATAATGGATATATATGTCATATAGTACATCTAAATTATGGATATAATTCTATAATTATAATATATATATCTCTCATTTTGTTTTAATTACATTAATATGACAAAGAAATGAAAGTAGCGTTCATGCGTACGTACGTCCTACCGTCTCCATGAACGGTGCATTTCATTTTTTATCTCCAAATGTTATAGAATAGTATAAAATGAATATATACTAGATATATATGATATTTAAATCATTAATACTATTCTGGAGATGATTTACCTATAAATACATGGAAAATTCTTTTCCAACAAGTTCAATTTTGACCCATGTACTGAACATCGACAAAAACGTCTGATATGAACTCAAATTATTATCCAATTATTATAACATTATAATATGTTATATGAACTGAATAATAAAATTTAAAGGATTTACTTAAGAAATTATAAATTGACCAAAGTTTATTATTCAGTAATATAAAGAAACTAACAAGACAAGTTGGACTTGAGGTAAGGGATCCTACCTCTCTCTTTCTTTTTAAGTACTCTCTTTTATGTCATTCCTTTTAAGCTCATATTTCATATGTTAGAGGATGTTATTTTATATCCCAATTACTGTAATTTTTATGTTCATATGATTATAGACCCTATTTTATCTCATCAAAACCATTTTTGGATGTTTTAAGTGGCGCTGTTAGGCTGCCGAATTTTCATAAGGAATTTCTTATCTCACATTTAATTCTGTGATATTTCCATTGTTCGCCACTTATTTATTGCATGTGGTGTGTTGTGTACTGCACATTCATATATGTTATAATTATTATATTTATATTCATGGTATTATGTGATTCATTTTGTGTTTATTATCTTTTGGTCATATGACTTGATTGATTACAACTAAGTAAGGGGTTTTTATCTCACTTTTTGTTCCCGTGAGATTCATGCTACATTTTCCACTATTTCCTTTTGTGTGGTGTATATAATGCCCATGATTTTATTATTTGTGTAATATACTTTAATTTATGGGTATTTACATCTTCATTGTATGACCATTCTTTTAGGGGGTGTACGTTTCGAAAGTTTCCTAAATCGGTAAGGGAACCTTTCACCCGCCTCTTTTTAAAAGACATATTTTTGATGGGCCTTTTAATTTAAATATTGTTATGTTAGGATATGTTATTATATATCCTTATTGATTTATATTTTATTTCCAAGTGATTAGATACTATTTTCTTTCTCATCAAATCGTTTTCTGAATTTTAAAGTGACGCCGTTAGGCTGTCGAATTTTTGCAAGGGAACTACTTAACTCAATTTCAATTCTTTGGGTTAAACTTGTACTCCTTGAATATGTAATTCTATGAATATGTGTGAATGAATACGATTATTTTACACTTAATATCCACTTATATTGGGTGTATTTATATTTGTCACACGTAATTAAGTAATTGATTAATCTTTAATCTAAGGATACCGTCTTTGAACGGGACTTCATCGCAATCTCCTTTCATTGAGGCATATTTTATTCTAATACAAGACTTTCTTTTATATGCTATATAAACACCTTTGACATTTCATTTCATTCAAATGTAATCTCTTTCTATGAAGTGTTTTACCAAATGAAAAAAAGGAATGTTTCTTTTAACATACGCGGTGACAATTATCTTTTCCGCCACCGCGAGTAATATTTGACCTTTGGCTTCCTTAACAAGCCATAATGTTTTTAAAAGAAATTAAATACCATATACTCTTTTATGTATTTTGGTATTGAAAATGTTTTTGATAATGGATTTTTTATGTCAATATATTTAAGTGAAATATTGTGATTGGAATGTGGAAATGTTTTCTTTTTATTATATTTGTTTAATGTATTATGATTTTGTAATGGTATTTTGACATTTGATGGGTGGTTCCATGAATACCAGGAAAGGTGGTTATGTTATAACCTCCAATGCATTGGGTATGGAAGTCGGTCGTATGGCTATTCTATGTAGTGATAAGTGTGGAAGTCGAACGTATGGTTATTCCATTTAAGTATGCTTATGTCCCAAGTTACCTTTATATGTTATGTGTTTCTTATATGGGTTTATGGTAATATTTTGGTTACAAAGGATAAGTAGTGATCTTTTATTCAATAAATAGTATTTACTACTTAATAAAGGTGAAAAGTATTACTTTGATAATGTATTCATGGTTTACTTGTTGTTTTGAAAAACTAACAGTTTTCCTTCTTTTTGTATCCTTTACTGGGATTTTTATGCTCATCCCAAGTTTTTGAAATGTTTTCCACATGACATAAAGATGAATAGGGTCAAGGATGGGATCAAGGAAAAACATTATATCTAAAACATGGAACTAGACATGTTTCTTTTTAAGATTTTTTATTTTATGGAAACTTAGTAGAAGTGTCCACTTTGTAATCTTTTGAGATGTAATAGTTATGTCCTAATTCTCTAAAACTCTAAACATGAAAAGATCCTCTATGTGAATTATTCATTTAATTTATGATTATGTAAGGTTTTTAAGGCTAGGACCTTATATACACCCATTGTAGGGTAACGAATTAAGAAATTCCATGGTATAACGATGTAGAGGAGTGGTTGAACATGAGGTCCACATTTGGATTCATATGCTGAAAAAAAAGAGACATTAGCATACCTTTGATGAAAATAATACGGTATGAAAACACATGAACTAGGGGAATATGGGACACCTTGTGAGTGACCAATAAGTTGTTTCATGAAATATTTGAGGGTTATTCACAATAGGTGTGTGTATGACAAGGTATGTTTTGTGATAGAGGGGATAATACATGGTGCTTCGATATAAAGTAAACTCATGGAGCTTTAATAAAGGGGTGCCCACAAGACAGGGGGCTTGCGCGTAAGGTTGAGGATTGTATCCAACATTAGAGTGTTGTGCACAAGGTAAAGGTTTAACATAATATGATCCATTTAACACACATTAATTAGGATGAAATTGGTTGGTAAATGATAATAAAACTATGATCCCACTCATGGGAGGACCCACAAGGAACCTGTCGTGCAAAATATCTACCTTGAGGGTTCCATCCTTTCAAAATGTAATGGAAGACCAGTCTTAAATCGGTCACATGGGTGGCTCAAATTCTAGAGGATCACCATGATGAAGGGGTGGAATTAAATATATAGATGAAATTTTCAGTGATGGCACAAAAGGCATTGGTTTAGAAAGAGGTATTATACATAGCTACGACCTTAGACATGAGGGATGATTGCGTAAGGGGATGGTTGATGTCCTATTTGGCATCAAAAAGTCTTGTGCACAATTGGGATTCTTGTGCGCAATACAGACCACTTTCAAACAACTAACTTATCTGTTGTCTTCGCTATTTTGGAATGGATAAAACTATTTCATATTTGGCATGTAATAGTATTTCATTTAGATCTAAATATTGAATGTGCACCTTGAAACTTGAACATGACCTCCATTGCATTCTCTAAATGCTCCATCGATTCTGATGACGGTGTTGGTTGGCCCAAAGTTGGGCGTCTATGGCTTCATGTAGAATTCAGCCCCAACAATATTACAATATTTTATAATCTCCTTTTTGTGACACTATTTACTTTCAATTTCCTTTTATGTTGACTATGAACTCTTTTGGGTAATTATTGTCCTACTATCACTCTATTGAGTTATATTTTCTCATTTTGATCTATATTCTTCTTCATTGTTTATATAATATACTATGAGATAATATTCTTCATTCTTTCCTTTAATTTTACGTATTTCCCTTCCCTCCTCATATTTCTTTTTTAAATGATCTGTAATACCATATAAATTACAATGTCAATAAGGGTGACGTTATTTATCTCTCATATTCATTGAGATTATCTATGTATAATATTCCTTTAATTAATATGTAATATTTTTATAAATAAATTACAACATTAATTCTATTATATTCATTTTATGTTTTAGTGTTATTTACTATTCTGAATTTATTTAATTATACTTCACCAATATTAACATTTAAAAAGGTAATTTTTTATCACTCATTCTAATTGATCTTTCCCTTCCATATCCAACTTATTTATTATTTATTTATTTAAATTAATCTGGAATAATTCTATGACAAGTTATCTTAAATAATGATATTTATTTTCCTCATTAATTTATAATAATTTAATTTTATTTCATAGATATTTTATATATAATTTAAATAAAAATTACAATTCTTCTAAATCATTCTTAAAATTTCATATCAATATTATCAATATTAATTTTCAATGAAATTGTTCATATTTTATGTTATAAAAATTGTTCATCATTAAAATATATTTCATTACAAAAATATTATTACATATAAATATTTTATAAAAAATAAAACTGTTTTTATTTTTGGTAATTTCAATATTTCATAATAATTATGGATTTTTTAATGTATATTTTTTATCTTCCAATGATGTATTTTTCATTTATGTCAATACAAATTTAAATTCCACCCCTTCACCCTTGCTTATTTTAGATTGCCTCTCATTATACCATTTTCATAAGTAATTTCCATGCCAAAAATAATTCCATTATTCATTATCCAAAATTCTTATATATCTATTTTTTCATGAAAATGAAATCCTTTTAAGTAGATTGATCCTAAATTTTTTTTGATATATCATCAACCATTCATATGGATTTTTTACCAACACATTTTAATTGTCAATTACTTTTACTAAATTTGTCAGTTTTGAGGGCATTAAACTAGATAACCATACTATTCTATTAATTTGATAAAAAAAAATTTATACTAGTATATCCATTTAATATATATGGAAATCCCATGTAATTCCAATAATTAGTTATTAATCAGTGTTTAAATATTTTTTTCATTATAAAACATTATGATATAATGAAATTCTTTCAATGATTCCAGGGATTAGTGGGGAAACAATATATATCCATATAATGAATTGGGTAAAGTTATGTGATTTTATTTTTAAGTGATGTTAGGAGGAATCTCTATCCATAATTTTTATTACTTATGGAGTATAAACCTAGCCCATAATATTTGTGGGATAGGATGAGAGAACCCAACCCATACTGATTATGTGATGTGAAGAGTGAACTCAATCCACTATGTTATGAGACCTGTTATGTTATAAAGATATTTAAAAATATCAATAAGTTATAATATCCTGAAATAATGTATATATCATATTCTTATGTTATGATTCATGTTTTTGTTTCTATTGTTCAGAATATACTTGTTACGATTTCTTCATTATTAGGTAATGTACCTTGAATTATTCAATTTTACCCATATGTTTTTTATATAATAACTCCATTGATATATTCTTTAGTATAACTTATGTTACTCATATTGAAAACTATTTTGATATTTTAATTTATGTTTTATAAAAAAAACTTTTTACCTTTACCCATTTTCCCATATAATGAAAAATAAAACCTTGTATGATATGTCTAGGATGAAATCAAGTTTGATAAAATTTATGAAAAAACATCTAGTATTTTTTTCCAGGGATAACATATTTTGATAATATTTAAATAAAATAAACTATTGGGTTATATGAGTGTGTTTTAATCTTGATCTCTGATATATAATTCTATAAAATGACTTAAAATAAATGGGTTTCCTCAATTGGTATCGAAGAATGTGTATAAAGTTAGAATCTAAAGTTAAAAATACTTAATTGTGAGCCAAGTAAAAATTATATGGTATTAGATTAGGTTTAGTTTCTTTTATAGATTAGGTTATTGATAATAGGTTGATAAAGTTAATTCAACCATGTTTGATCCAAAGTTTTCATAGGTAGGACATATCATGCTTAAATTGTTAAATTCATATTGTTGTTTAAATTTAATTTATTAAATATTATCATTACTAATATAAAACTCATTAGTTTTTCAAATTTCTAGAATAAGGAGGGATTGAGTGAATACTAATTATAATGTATAATGAAATAATTTTCAGAGTGAACCCAAAAATAGTCTAGGTGTTATAGTCGAAAATTTTGATACTTTAGTTATCTCAGCTGAATTAATGTATGAACAATAACTTGAATAATTTTGACAACAATTTTCATATAAGGGGAAAAAATCATTACTGAATGCTTTATATTATGAATATCACTATCATTTAGGGAATATTACGATCAATTAATACTAGATAAATAGATTAACATAACAAAAAAAGTATTTTAAGTGCCTTAAGAATGGAAAAAAATCATCATAGTCTTCAATCATTTGGATTGTGAAGTAAATATCAGAGACCACTGACTAACCACAAAAAACCTTGGGATGGAATTTATTCTCTATAATAAGAGTATTTCAAGGAAATATTTTTCTCATACTCTCCATATATAAATATATAGATAATTCTTTAAGTTAAAGAATAACATGGACGAATTTGTTGACCGTTAAGTTGAAAACATCAATATAATTTTAAGGCATGCCTCTAGAATATTATTCAAATGTATGAGTCATGATACTTAAAAGAATAAAATTTTCTCACAAAAAAATTTTATAATAATTAAAATATAATCATAGTCCTATTATGATGGAATATGATGAGTTTATTATTATTACCCTCTACAATGAGGATGGATTATCAATAAAACATATATATGGAGTCATATCTATTTTTATGATAACCATATTTATTTGTCAGTTCTGAGAGTAAATTAAAATTTTGATGATGGAATGTCTGAGAGGGGCATGTAACGCCCAAAATGTTAGTATGAATATTTCTTTTATAATTTACATATGTGCCACAATTTTTTTCATAAGATATAAATGATAAATAAAAAACACTTTATTCCATTAAGTAAAATATTAAAACTTAAAAATAAAGAAATAATTTTATATTATAAAAAATTATTTGTAATTTAATTATGAAAACTATTCGAAAATAAATAAAAAAAATAAATATCCAATAAGCATAAAGTATTCTTCATCATGGTCTACCATGAATATAATAGAATAAATTATATTTTTTAAAATTAAAATTATTATAAATATGTTATAAATTTTGAATAAGGAAATAAAATGAATGGTTTTAGAAAAGTACACAAGGTTATACTATGGAATATAAAAATTTTATCGTTAATTAAATGTTATCGGTAATTGTTATATGACCATTGCGATAACTTTTATATGATCAATAAAAATGACATAAGATACCTATTATATGAATAATTTCATAAATAAAATATGATCAACTAAATGCTTATTATAAATTAATATTAATTATGTTAATTTCATGAAATAAACTATGTTTTATTAAATAGTTAAATATATTTTATTAACAATATTACTAATTTTGATCTATTTAAATAAATTATTTCAATATAAAACTTTTCATAGATACATATTTTTATACATTTTATGGGTTATATCAATATTTATTATTATAATTATTTTTAAAATAATTATGACGTAATATTAAAAAAAGAACATGTTTATTTTATTTGAAAATAAATAGTTTTTTATTCTAAAAATATAATTTTTAATACCTTAAGAGTTTTTTGAAAATTAATTTTTACATATTTATTAATTTCTTAAATATAATTATTTTCATATTTTTAATCATCATAATATAGTTAGATGATTTTTTTAAATTATATAAATAACAGGGCATGATAGTAAAATTTAAAAGTGATGTCTAATGATAATTTTCATTAAAAAGTCTCAATAGATGTTTTAACGAATATGTATATTTTAATTTATGTGTCTAAGGATTTAAAAATTATATTTTAGATTTTAATATATGAATTAAATATTTTTTATGTTGATTAATACATTTGAATATTAATTCGTATGAAAAAATTAGTGTTTAAGTTCAAATTATATTCTATTATTCATTAACATATATGTATTTAGAATGTTGTGAAAACATATTTAATGTTTTAAAAAGATTGAGATATAAAAAATAATATTTAAATATTGATTAAATAAATGAAATTTTTTACATGTTAGATTATCTTCCCAACACTCATGAAATATCAATGATGTTCCTATAAGACATAGGGTAAGTTAAAAATGGAGGCTTAGGTAATCTAAGTTGATTAGTTTGAGAATTAAAAAAATTAATTGTTCTATATATTATTTTTAATAAATAAAAAATTATTTAAATTTCAAAACTAGAATTTTAAAATTATCCTTCTATTTTTAAAATAAAATTATAACTTTAACAATAAAATTAATTTAAATAGGATATACTAGAAGAAATAGATTTATAATTTAATAAAAACTTATAAATACCTTATCATGAGTCATATGTGGAAGAGACCTGAATGGAGTAATTTATTTTCTTCTATTTATAAGTTATTATATAACAAAAATTACATTTTTTAATGATTATGGAATTAGTATATGTAAAAATATCACTGAATATTATCTATAAAAGGGACCCTCCTCTACCACATTCCTAACCCCAACTAATGTTAAATTTATATAATTTTCACCCAAATTCACTCCTATATAAGAAAATATCACCATTTCTAGCTTTTGGTCTTAAGAAGAAATCCTGAATACTTCATTTCTAAGAAGATCCTTAAGGGAATATTTGACTCTTCAATGTAAGTATCATATTATCATTAATATATTTTCTCTGTCTTCATAACCACTTCTTATGAAATATGATTTAATAATTTAATTACATATAATTAACCTAAATATAGTAATTTAGTAGTAGTATATTAATAAAATATAAATGGGATAATAATCATTCTTTCTTTATAGAAATTTCATGTCTGGTTCTGTTTAAATGTCAACCTGAAAAACAGGCCTCTATTTTATTAATTATAATTATATAGGTTTAACCAAAGATGAATATTTAATATAAATAGTATCAAAATTTAATATAATTTATTTATATGTTTCTAAAAAAGTAACACTCACACAAATTTTCATTATAAAGAAACTCTGTATGATTGGTAATGTTACCCAAAATGAACATGTTATGAATTTATTTGCGTAAAACATACCATAAATCGCAAGAAATAAATATGAAACTTTATAAATTATTTTAAAATCATGACTCCAATACCTTGAATACTGTATTTATAGTGAAATTTTGAATAATAAACAATAACCGTGACTGCTATAGAATACTTAGAACTACTAACATAAGGTGATAGTGATAATCCATGTATAACTAATAAATAAATAATAAAAGAATATAAGTGACTAATATTAATTTAATTTAATATAAATAATTTTATAAAATAAAATATTTATACGTATTATTTTATTATACATAGGGTTAAATCATGTTTGAGGGATGTATAAGTTAAGGTAAGAAGTTTCTCCTCTAATTATCTCTATTTTCTGTTCAAATTAAATCTTCTAAAAAATTAATATTATATGAATTTTTTTCTTCAATATTTATCATTATCAATATATGTATACTATATATTTTTGGATGTCATTTTTTTAATGTAGCTTTATTTTGTCTATGAATTCTATAAAGGAACTCATGGGTCGCTCTCACTCATTTGAGTTATGATTCCTTATCTTGATATGTATTATTTTATATTATGTATATATTATCCAATATATTATATTATTATATTTATCCTTTAATTTTGATTATTTAAATTTTCTCCTCATATTACTTATTTTATAAATTTTAATTCCATTCAAATTATGATATTCATAAGGAGTTGTTATTAATTTATTCACTTCATCAAGATGTTTTATGTCTAATATTCCATTATAGAATATTTATTCAATTTTCAGTCAAATTCCTATATTATCATTACATATTATTTTTTGAAAATTATTTTACTATTAGAATTTTATTTATTCATACATTATCCATTTTTATGTTTCTAAAGAGATTGTTTTCACCTCTCTCTTAACATGACATTTCTATTCTATATCTTAGTTCTTTATTATCAAATTATGTAAATGTATTTGGAATATTTTTATAATAGGTTCTCTAATTTCACTTTCATTTTATTTATTATGTTTAACCTTTATTTTTTATATATTTCTACTAATATTAAAATAATAAAGTGATTTCTTCTAAAAATTCACATAATTTTTTAAATTTATTATTAAAATTATTTTTCATTGAAATTATTTCAATTTTATTTTATAATATTTGGTTTTCAATAAATAAATATTTATTATTGAAATATTCATACTTTAATGTATTTCCATGAAAATTAAAATTTATCTTATTTGTAATTTTTTTACATTATATAAGAAAATAAATTTTTTATTAAATTTTAAATAATTTGTTATCTTCTTCTGAAGGATTGTTCATCAGTTTCAACAGCCTTCTCAAATCAACCTTTTGAATATTCCATATTTTATGTTTCTGATAATTATACCCTTTTCAAAATATTTCACTTGGATGAAATATTTCCTTCATAAATTATCCGTATTCCAATGTATCTATAGTGTGTGAAAATGAATTATCTATCAGAGGACGATCCACTACATCCTTTATATTTTCTTCTCATCAACCATTTTTAAGAAAAACTTTCTACCATTATCATTCCATTATGAATAATGTATTCTTATTATTCTAATTGATGGGCATTCACCCTAATATCCATACCATTCAATTTATTTGGGAAAATAATGTTATATCTCAATATCCCTTTATTTTATATATACAAATGTACAAATATAATCATTAATTATTAAGACAAGTATTGATATTTTATTCATTATTTAACATAGTGATATAATGAAATGATTTTATTGAATTAGCTAATGGGTGGGCTTATAATTATGTATCCCCCCCAATGCATTGGGTAATGGTTTATGTCTCAAAGATTATAAGGTTTATGGTATGTGGGGAGTGAACCAAAGCCACAATGTCTATGGTATGTAGGTAGTGAACATATACTACAATGTTTATAGAATAAGGGGAGTCAACCCCATCAAAAATATTTATACATGTGTATAGTGAACCTAATCGATAATGATTATTGGATTATTAGAGGAAACCGAATACACTATGTTTTGGGGCACTAATTGTTATCCTAATACACTATGTTATAGTGATCATAGTGATTAGTCTTCAATTTTGATATCCTATGCTAATTTTTATAATATATACATATGTAATGATTCATGTTTTTATCTCTATAGATCATAATATAGTCCATTTATGTTCTGTATTTTTATGTTATTACATTGAATTGTGTGATCATTCTTTATTATTCATTATATTAAATTTTATTTATTGTATTCTTTAGGATCACTCATTTACTCTAATTTGTATAACATATGTTTCTACCCTTACTAATTTGTCAATCTCACCATTTTATAATTTTTATATATTTCTCTGGGTAATGAATAAGAATACGTTGTATTATATGTCCTTGGGTGAAAAAAACTGTAAATAATTTTATGGATGAAATGTATATTATTTCAAGAATGAGGATAAAATATTTATCTATTCTCAAAAGAGACTAAACTAATAGAATATGATAATATGTTTTAATCCTAATTTACAATGTAAAAAATTTTAAAATCCATGGGTTTTCAAAATTAGAATTAGTGTATGTTTGTATGGTATATATTCATATCCTTGAATCTAGATGTATGGGTTTTGTTAACATAATCACGACTTAGACAACTATTTGTGATATAATAGTGGATTTTAAAAATAACCTTATCATCATCCATGAGATTTATTAAGCCCATGTTTTGACTAAAACTATAATTTTATAATATTGGTAGTATAATATTTGTTTTAGGGGTTTTTTGAATGCTTCAATTGTGATTTCATGCAATTTTTTAACTTGTGACTTGATTTTATCTTTATGAAATTTCATCATGATCACTTCCTTCTTGATATATCTCTATCATTCATGGATTTCATAAGATTTTACATTGAAGAAATACATTTGATACACCCCCAAATTGATATCAAGAATCTATCTTGTAAATACCAAATAAAACTATATGACTTGAAGATTGGTGATGTTTGTTGATGGTCTATTCCCTCTTGGGGTTGTTTTTTGGTTTATTTTGGTATGTGCTACTTTAAATTTGTTTTTTTTATTTCCACTTAACCATTTGATGTTTCATTTTATAAATAAAATAAATAGTATTTATAAGATGAGTATTTTATTCAATATATGAGGAACATATTGTATTTTTTATACTATCAAAACCAAAATAGAGAAAAAATATTCAAGGTAATGGCAGAGTGATCAATAATTGAAATATGGGTTTGTTACCAAGCATATACTATCATTGTACCATGCAATTATGAAATATCATTCTAGATCATGATAAATGAAGAAATACATAATCATTAAATTCATATGTTAGGAAGATTAGAATTGTAAACATCATACTTACTATGATCATAATATGTTTATTCTATTTCCTATGTGGATGGGAATTTAGAAATCACAAAATACTTTAACTATATACTTTGAAAAAAATCTAATAAACTCTATTTTGGGATAGTTTGATCTTAAGATATTTTATGTATGAAAACTACCTTTCAAACACATATTATCAATCACCATTTATTCTCAACATAAGCAATCCAATTACATCATATATAAAATTGATTATTTAATGGGAATAACTCATACAAAAAATAGATTGATAAAAATATAAAATGATAATAATAATATCTCAATATATAATTCCACTCTCTATAAACTATGATAAAAAGATATATTAAATAAATATTAAAATATAAGAGAGTCACTTATAACTAAAATTATCACCAAATAAATGAATAAATATAAAGGTTTTTATTCTTCCATGCGAATAATCAAAACAAAAAAATGAAATTATATATAAAAACAATGCACTAAAATATGTAATAGAAAATATCCAACAAAATTTAACATTTATATCATAATAACAACAAAAAAACTTAATATTTCATTATTAAAATTTTATATATCTAATTTTCTTTACATTTATGTTTTTATGGTGTCCTTAGCTCCCTCTTTGATCTATATATGGTACCAGAGACATTTATATCCATTACATGACGTTTATGTACACATGATATTCTTCTATATAGTCCTCACCATCACCATATATCCATAATGATTAAACAAATGGATGCCGAAATAACAACCACAATATTGATTTGAAGTGGGCAGTCATGAATATGGGAGGAATAATAGTCTACCCCATATTGAAAGGAATAAACTATAATGATTGGGATCTTTTAAATAGGGTTAATCTATAGGAACATGGAATTTTGGAAGCGATAAACCTCTGGTATGATGATTACCGAGACAAAAAATTGAATTTTCCACTACTCTGTGAGATGTGATGTTTGAGATACTGGTGAAAGTCACCATAATGGACATGAATAAGAAATCATGGGACGATGTGAAGACCATATAACTAAGTGGTTTGTTTTTTGTGAGGATAATATAATATATGTTTTATATATACTTTTAATCCATCGTGTTCAATTATGGAAAGAAAATTGATAATTACATAATTAACCTCACAAGTCTCACTAATAATCTATCATCTCGGGAAATAAGACTGAGGATGAGTGGCTAGTTAAAAATTAAATCACATTGTCCCCATAGGTATACATAGGCTTCTATCTCCACTGAGACACTAGTATACTTAAAGATATGTACTATATAGGTACTCATGAGATGACTCAAATCCATAGAGGACCACTGGGATGTCTGAAAATTACATTAGGGTAATGAGAATCCTTCTTCTACTAACTGAGGAACAATGTCTTTCTTGACTAAATAATATTGGATACAATTAGGGAACTTCTAAAATTGAGAAATGAAATGAAATTTGCATTGAACATCATTTTCATGGAAATATGTATGGTAATGGTAGAGGTAGAGACAAATAGGTCAATACATAATTTAAAACATTAGGATGTGGTTTGGTAATGAATAACATCAAGTGCTACAATTTTAAAAATTATGGGCACTATGATAAAGAGTGTCTGAATCCATGACATGAATGAATGGAGGTGGTGACCTTAAAACATTTATAGGATGATGAACCTTCAATTTTAATAATTGAACACTTTGAAACAATCAATGTGGATATCGATGTACTATAGAAAATATTTCTAAACCAGAATAACATATTATTTTTAGATTATAGAAATTAAATTTAGCACCTTGACACTATTTCCAATAACACATGACTAAATACATGAATATGTCTGTATCAATGGATGATTCAATGAATGGAACCAAAATTTTTAAAGAAATATCTCTTGTATTGATTTATAGAAAATGTGATGTAATTTTCTTGAGGAAAATTTAGGATCATATGTTTCTCAAAGGGGTATATTTTATACCTTTAAATCACATAAACATATCCAATTTATGCTAGCTCTATGGGAGTTATTGAAATGTTTTCATCAAGTATAAAGAATTTTCAATCTATAATTATGAATGAAAACTTCTAGAATCGGTGTTTTTATCCATGAATAAGTCATTCACTTTTCTCTTTCATCATTCTATTATTGTGAATCTTATATCAAATATGATAAGTATGGTATGGTTATGGTATGAATGCTAAATGAATATTATTTTTAAGAATTATGGTATCTAGGAACCAAGATGACTATGGATTAAATACCTCTCATTAATCATGTTGAGAATATTTCAACTGATACATTCTCAATAAGAATCACCATGCATTTTCCCCGTATTCCATTACGTATCATGATAACCATGGACCGAACCTAAAACATGGGAATTTTTTTTGATTTATCACACTAGAGACATTGGGAGGGAAAAAATTGTATATTTATTATTTATGATCACATTAGATTCATGTGGATTCAGGTACTTCTATCCAAGGATAATGAATTCAATTACTTCAAAAAGATTAAGTTGACAGCTAAAAATAAGATGGGTTCTTGGATTCACTAATAAAAACATAAACTATACCAATGGTTTCAAATCATTGGGATAGCCCCTGAAACTATTGGGATAGCCTATCGCAACAGTTTAAAAACCATTGATATGAGGGCTGTTGGGATATCCATATACCGATGGTTTATAGTGAACCATTGGTATAAGATGGTTAGGATTTCATTTAAACAATGGTTCATGATTAAACTTTGGGATATATATATATATATATATATATATATATACTAGAAAGCTTATTCGGAGACAAAGTCTCTGACCATTTATGAAAATAAAGCAAAAGTACAGCAAGCAAGAAGCACATGCTATGAAAAAAAACTACATATCATAAAAACCATAATCATCACCATAACCATGCCTGGTTTCTTCATCTGTAGTGGCCAAATCCCATTATGATAATTCATACTACTTCAGTTTCTTAGCATAATTCCTTCCGAGGTTTAAGATTTCCAAATATAGATACTCCTCAGAAGGATGAAAACCTTTTCGTTTGCTGATAGAGGACCTGGTGGGTATCAGCTTTAGAAAATATGAATAATCCTTCTGTTGCATTCATCTTGGTGGAGTAGTAATAACTTCCTCCTACCTAGATACAATCTTCTTTAAACCCTTATAAATGTCACTATAGGAGGTATGCATCCTCCCGCCAGTATTCCCCTTTTCTCTATCAGATATATCCCCCCAATTTCCAGCGATAGTCACCTCCTGATAACTATCATGCACTCCCTGTTCATGCTCAAAGTGACTGTTAGCATCAACCGATACTAAACATTGTGGATGCTCCATAGGCTCCTTACTAACATGAATTCCATCATATAGAAAACCTTCTCTGGATATAACATCTAGGGGTTGTGAGTCAAACTGCAAATTGTCAACTATATTCCTTGTATATTCCTCCTCAATATTGGAAACCCTACTATTCTTTAAACCCGGAAAACAGTTACGAGTAGCATGATCTTGAAAATTCCTAACCCCACTATCATTGTGGTCACAATTATTACCCAAAAGCGGAAGCCTTATATCATCTAACTTAGAAGAAACATCAACTGACACCCTTCCAAGAGACAAAGAAGAGGCAATATGAGCAATCAACAATGCAACCCAATCCGGGACTGGTTCCACTTTATCAATCACCAGACCTGAAAAACAATTCCAAAGCTCAGTATTCCCTGCCTGTTACTCAATGTGTGTCTTCCTTCCATATGAAACCTTCACCCACCAATCATAAGAATCCTGTGAGTCACCTGCCTATAGATCCATAATAGGGTTAACCCTCACTATATCATTATCCACACTTGGTTCATCTTCTTGGTTTACCACATCCATCATTTCACATGTGTTTAGAACCTCATGTGCTGCAGCACTGTTCCCAGTAGATTTCTCTATAGCATTCACATTTTCCACTAGACCTCTTGTATTGGACACACCAAGATCACTCTTCATCCTGCCAAACACCACATCCACCATTGGATTCGAAGGCACCCCCACTACCCCCACATTATCTACAAAAACACTACCAGCAGCCAATCCATAATTTTTTCGAAAACCTTCCTCATCTACCGGTGCCACATCCTTAGAACCTAGAGTATAAAACACCACGCGCTGCTTTAACATACTAGCCATACTCCTACCTCCACGCCTACAGTTCACCAATTCATGACCCAACTTCATACAAGTGTCAAAGAATTTACCCAAGATTCATAGATGGCCGACTTCTTGTATCGAAATTATTCAACGACAAAAATCCACATAAAATAAACCAATCTATGAGAGACATCAACTTAAAGGCATACCCGAGGAGTGACTGGATGACAAATAGATCTATTTTTACTATTTGAGCAAATAAATATTCCTACCATGTTTCCCAATGGTTTTGAACTGTTGGTATAAGACTTTCCCAATGGTTCATAGTGAACCGTTGGTATAGGAGGTTAGAATTTTATTTTACCAACATTTCAGTTTGAATGGTTGGTAAAGAGTTATACCAACAGTTATAAAAATATTATTATAGACCCCACGAACTCACTAGTTGGTAGAATCCCCACTTCCCACTACACCTGCAAGCACCTATAATCAAAATGTTAGAAGATAGTCAACACATAGAACACCTGCATTGAAAAACATACTCAATGTACAATGAAACCAATAGAACATCCTCAACACACATATCCTTTAGAGAAACCAATAGATCATCAAAAAATAATAAAAAACCAATATAAAAATAATGATAAAAGAGGAAATCAATTGGTGAATTTAAATAATGATCACAAAAATTAAAAATATCACATATATTCATTCACACCAAATCATCAAACATAAAATTTCATAAATATTAGTAAAAAAAATTAATGGATTAATATGTCCGTCATCACTATCATCCTCATCCTCATCCTCATAATTATCCCCAGACTCTTACACGCCATCATCCCTTCCCTATTCCTCACCATCATCCCCACTATCTTCCTAATGATCATCCTCAACATTTCCATCTCCAAGAATATCATCGTCTTGAACACCACTAGGGCTAATAACTGGTGCAATATATACCTTACACATCCTCGACATAAATAAATAACAAGACATGGTGTTCTTCGGTGTATGTGACAGAAAAAAATACTTCCATCTCTTTCATAAATTCATAATTTCCATTTGAGTATGTTCATCCACATGTATGGCCCTCTTTAGCCTTTTCTGCCTTAGCCTTAACCTATGCTACCCATTCTGATTTGGTGTTACTATATCATGTAGCTAAGGTGGGCCAATACCTCATTAGGGAAACTCTCTTCCCTGGTAGAAAATTTACTCTTCCATGGTGATCATCTCCCAAAACGTCATATAAGTTATCATTTGGGCCAATGTTGTTTGGTTCATGGGAATCAAGGGCCTCCAAAGTAGACAATTACAAATATAAATAGACTATTAAGTTAAAAATAGATCTAAAAATTGAAATCAATAATGTGAAACATAAAATCTGATGATGTGTCTATTCATCTACCATAGTTCCATGTTTTTTCTTCTCACTTAAGAAAAATAGTTTTTCTCAAGGAATACATACTTTAATATTTAAAATCTCCCTCTACAATGACATTATGAATTAGTAAAATTATAGGAATCAAGATAAAATTAAAATACTATCTAAAATTTATCCAATATAATGTTTCATGGAAATAAATTATTTTAATGGAAAGCATATTGAATAAATAAGATCACAACATGTTCATGAAGGGAAATTAGAGGTGGAATAACCATATAAAAGCACAAAATTAAATAAAGATACAATAAAAAATTAACATGAGATAAATTCCACTAAAATTTCATATTCCAAGAACTTTACTCTAAAAAAATTGATGAAAAAAAATTCAACCTTGAAATAAGTAGAATTGTTTTTGAATTTTGTGTAATTTTTTTAAAAGGGATGTAGAAAAAATTAGATATTTTATTTTAACCATTGAGATGTGAAATGATGTGGATCATTTTTTGGTTACATAATTTTTTTATTTATTACAATTTTTCTCACTTCACTTTATTTTTTTAATTAATTTTAATATTTTTTGATCAAATATGTTTATAAATATTTTGGGTGGGTTAGGACTACTTGGATTAGTTCAATTCGGTCTAGGATATCTCATAATTGTTTGGTCTAGTTCATTTCTTTTTTTGACTTGGTTTGGATCTATTCAGTGGAATAAGACCTTTATAAAAAAAGAATAATGACTCTTTATAATCAATGAAATTTTAATTTTTCTCCCATTCTAAATAATATAATGTTTTAAATGAAAAATTAAATTATAATTATTATCTTATATGATTAACTTTTAATACATTATACATATTTCAAATTCAATACTTTAATATTGATATTTTGAATATAAGAACATAAATCAATACCCCTTAGTATCATATTTCTATTTTCCCTTGCATTTCATGATTTTTTCTTGATTTAAGTGTCTATATTCCTTTAAATTTGTTTTTTATGGTTTACTATAATATGGTTGTCGTTATGGTGACATAAAATTCTTAAATTTATCTAAGAACACAACATAGAAATTATTACTTGGCATGCATACAATGAATAAAAAATAGTAGTGTCTTTCCCATAGTACAAAAACATTACAATACATGCATCTTCACACTTAATTTTAGGAATAATCAATATTTTAATCATTGTAGATTAATTTGTTTTTCTCTTGAACTCAACCAACTTTTATCTTTCTCACCTCATCCATGAGATGAAACTCTCTATCAAAAAGTCATTTGACTCTGTATGAACCAATTTAGAGGTTTTGTATTAGCTATTGGAAGAGATTATTAGGGCATGTATGACTTTTTCATGGCATAAAATCTTGTTGAGGATCCTTTTAGATTTAATTCATCTATGTTATTATCTTGAGATTTATAAGACATGCTTCATGTAAGATGACCAACATAAAAAATATGTATTTCTCAAAAGACATGATGAGTTCTTAAGATTCCTATGATGATTTTGTAAGTTGTGTCTATTTAATGAGGTCATCTAGAGTATATCTAAAATAATATTTATAGAGATAAATAATGAGATACATTATGTGTGAAAGAAAATAAAAAATTAAAATTTGGTGGAAAATTGTAGGACAGACCTAGTCAGTAACTATTTAAATAGATTTAATCTATATATACGCACTTAACAAATAGTTATGTACTCTAAGAAGAGTTATCCATTTAATTCAAGGATAGTGTACGCTAATAATTTATATGTTCCAATTTTTTCTGAGATTATTTGAAGAATCTATTCAAACTTAATTGAGGTAAATTTATGTGCAGGATGAATCTAATGATGCTAGATAGTCTGTGGAAAATATTTAGATTGATGGTACCCTAGAAGAGAGTGACCACAAAGGACATGAAGAGACTCCAGAGGAAACACAAGATGAGGAAGATGATAATTATGGATCAGAAACTAATGATGAACATAGTTACAACTAAGATGATGATGAGGATGATATAGAAAACCACAAGGGAGATGTTTATGATGATAGATAATATCACACAAAAGATAGAGAATATGATCATGAGTATTCTAGTTCTTTCGTGTTAGACTCATAAAATGATTTCATTTATTCAGGTTTTCTACTATGGATTTCCATCAATATTTTATCCCTAGGGGTTCAGAAATTGATTAAAAATATCTATATATAAAAATGAAATTTTCAAGAAACCAAACATAGTTGAAGAAGATATAATTGGATGATCAAATAGTTTTATAGGCCATTAATTTCTTCCAGACCCCAGTGGAAAAATTAGGTTCTTCATTCTTAAACATTAAAAATAACAAATGGTATGTTTTTAGAAATTATTTAAAACATATTATGACACTTATCACCCTTGATAAGTTGTTAGAATAATAAATACTATTAATGTAATCATGAAAAAACACTTGAAAACTGATAGAGAAAACTTTTTCAATGAGCAATCTGGATGGAAGAGTTTTCAATAAGTGTTGTTAAACAGATCCTATATTGAAGTAAATTTATTTTTAAATTTCCTTTTAATAATGGATGCCCACATACAAAATTAATATGATGATTCCAGTTCTAAGATGTCTAAAATGTATAGAAGAATATCAAGATTTACTAAAATGGTGAAGAACTACTTTGGTAAGTGAAATCAACGACTTCAGTTTTTCAAGTGATTTTCTTTATGTGGATAACTGTTTATTGTGTTAGCTTCTTTTTATTGGCATAAAAAATTTTAAATATTGCAGGACCATAAAACTAATTCTATTTATTTTACGGTCAATTTTTTTGAGATAAAGAATAAAAAGTTACAAACATTCCCTTACATAAAAGAATGTTGATTTATATGTCATTTGGGTTTTAATGAAGCTCTAATCTATGTTTCCCCCACATTTTTTATTGTCATGAAATCCTTGATAACATGGATTTAGGGATATATACAATGCATTCCCACTTAAACAAGCTTCCTAGGTGGAAGGGCACTCTACAACCCAGTCAGGGAGAGATGAAATGAGAATTCAAAAGAGATAATCCTATCTCAATTCAATGAAACTTCTATATTGAATATGGAATATTATTCAAGAAATATTCCTGAATTATTTTCTGAATATAAAATATAATGGAGATAAAGAATACATTTATGAGAACATGAGATCCCACTACTAATGATTCTAGTAATATTTCATAGTATCGATGGAGAAGAACCAACTATATTCATAAAGTATTATGCATCAAAGTAGTTTGAGAAGATGAACAACACTCTAATTATTGTGTTAGAGTGATAAAGGCCATGTGATCCAAGAAATATAAGGATGGATTCATATACTTGAAGATGAAAAGTCCAATAGTATTATATTAAAATAGATATAATCTGAATCAGTGTTTAAAGGTGGAGTTTTGGAGGTACCTTTGAATAACAATTAAGAGGATGTATAAATACTCTATTACATTATGGCCATAAGGGTTTTAGGAGATATCTTAAACTAGTTGGAGATATTATAAATAAACCTTTAGGTGGTGTCTACTATAATAACTAGAAACTAGAAATTCCTAGATATTTTCTATTATTATTTTTAAGATTTAGGTTAATCTTGTTCGTAGTGTTTTATAGTAGGTAAACTACACTTCAGAACTAAACCTGAATATAGAGAGTAGTATGATTTTAGGAAATATCCTTATCATGGATTTTTTTAGAAATTAATATCTTAACTAATTTCTCTAGAAGTTATCCATGCATTGCAAATGTTTTAATAAACCCCAATGATTGTAGAAGATTATATAATGGACATTAAGGAAAAAAGGGTAAGAGAACATTTTAAATCTATTCAATAATTAATAAATATTTATATAGAAAATAAAATTATAGGGTCACCGTTATATAATCCCACTTGTAACTTAACATTGGATCAAGTCATATTTAGTTAATCTTATGAAATTCATGATAATGATTAAGTATCAACTAAAACCCATATAAAATCAACTATACATAATTTGTTAGGTCAATAACCAAAATCATGAAGGATATTAAACACAAAAACATGAGTGTTTGAAACACATCCACCAGATTTAATCTTCCAAAATCAGTTCAGACTAACTAAAAACAATATCCATGTGTGGTGTAAAACTGATTTAATCAATCAATAGTATCACCATATGAAGGATGAAATCATCATTAAAATGGGATTTCATGTTTCCAAATCTAATATACATTAAAGTTTTCTAATAATATATCCTTTAAGTTATTAGATATATTTGTCTTATTAATATCTATTTTATTGTATTGTAGACAAAATGAGATCTCTACCTTCACTACTTTTCATATATTTCAATGAAGATTGGTTTCTTCAATTGGTTGATTTAGGGTCTACACTTAGAACCTTTCATACTAGATGTTACTTTTTTCAAGGTAATTTGTAATTTTATTAAACCCAATATTTTCATGAGATATAAAAAATTAATTACAACTATGTAAATGAGTGTCATACCTATTTCCACTCATGGTCTGATATTGTAGTCTTTCCCAAAGTGTGTATTTATGTCATATCGTCCTAGTTTTTTTATTTTTCTTGATGATTCAAAAAAACTCAATAACAAAGTATGTATTGATGTAAATTATAGAAATTTTCATTTAAAAAAATAAGATTTGATTAATACCTTGCACTCAGTACTCATATAATGAGTAATCGTTTCCTTATAATATTCTAACGGATAGTCATCCATGATAGGTGTGGGCACTAAATCCATACAACCTCTAGCACGAAAACCACTGTACAGTGAATTATTATTGCTTCTCCAGATCTCCCCTAATTCTACAAGCCATTCTTTCCTCACAACCTCACCATCTTGAAAATTTAAAAAAAGATAGAACCAAAATATTAATTCAAATAAATACAATAATAATTTAATAAAAAATCCAATGAACTTTTTTACCCATATTTATGCCCAAATGTTATCCTTTACATTATTTGGTAGGTGTATCCCTAAGGGTGGATAGATATGAATGATGTTAGAGTATTTGGAAAAAAATTCAAAGATATCCAACATGCACGTTTGGTTTTTCCCATTATTTTTCTGTCTTCATTTTACTTTGAAACCAGTTGCAAGCATCAGTTCCACACCGCACATATGTTTTTATTCCCACGCCTCTTATCGGTAGATTGAGCTATTAGGAAAGGGATAAAATATTATATCAATACATATTATAATGAAAAAAAAATTATGAAAAAAATTACTAGGTTTCAATAAATATACCTAAGGCAGTCTGATATGTGGGTGTCACTAGAACCCTAGGCACTGAAGGAACATGAACATGTACAGATGTAGTGGGTCCAACTATTTTCTCCACAGGGTTATAAGTAATTGGTGTTGTAGTTGAATGAGTAGGAATGTAATTTCTTGGTGAGAATAAAGTAGAAGAAAAAGAAGTTGGCACAAATTTCTATGCAAATTCATAACAAGGATGATAAGTAGAAATCATCAGTGGATACAGGAAAGAGATGTAGGGAGGCTCAGATGAAAATGGAGGTGAAACATGGGTGACGTAAATATCTTGGATGTCAGTAATGAGACTACGAGATTAAAAAGAGAGCAATATGGTATGTTAGGGGAGGGACAGGGTGTGATCGATCATTTTGAATGGAACTCCTAGTTAGTGTACCAACCCCCCTTGAATCTATAACCTGAGGACTAGAACCACTAGGTTGCTCTGCAAAAACCCAGTGATTTGGTGATGGATCAAGAATAAAATTAATAAATAAAATTATCTTTATGACATTATATATTATTGATATATATTTTTGAAAGAAAATACCTTCAATTAGAACTGAAGGATGGATTCTCATCTCACTGATTAGGAGATTGTTGTCAACCTTAATTTTATTCATTTCTCCTAAGTGTTTTTAATTGTATATATTTGAAAATACATATGGAATTAATTATAAATCTATAAAAAATGTGTGACCAAAAAAAGAAATAATATGCATCATGACTTAACTGTTTCTTTTTTTTTAGGTTTGGTTGGTTTGAATACAGTTCAATTCAATATTAGAAAATAAAAAATAAATAAAACTACAAACAATAAATATTTAAAATGCACATGAAGGTCTAGTTGGAAAAAATATTTGTAATCGATTGTAAATCAATTTGTATAGAACTAGCCTCAATAACCCAAGTTGATATAATCCAAAAGAACTGAGAACACATATGAATGATTATATATATTTCCCACAACAAATTCATGATCACAATTAAATTTGAAAATTGATGTCTTGGAGTCATTATAAGTAATAAATGGAATAGTGAAAATTATAGTAGGGATGGTTTAAATTTCATCATCACAATCATCAAAAATATTTCTAGGTATTACTTCAATAAGGACACCAAATTCAGTTCACAAATTATCTTTGACAAAAAAAATATTGTTTCTCCATTGATGTCAATACATATGCTTCCTCGATAGAAAAATTTCAAGTCATGATAATAACTCAAAATCCATAATCATCAATAAATGTTTCAGGCCACATCATTAAATAAAACCACTGGAATTTCATCAGAGTGACTAAACCATGAGTGTAATAATCCAATATTAGTATTTTCTAAATGAATCCATAATAAGATACATTTTCAAATCAAGTTCTACTGTCTGATACACTAGAATTGTAGTCTGTTGTGGTAGTTAACATAACACTATCATGTTGTGTTCTCATGTTCTTTTCTCATTAAGTTTTAATAAATTTGTACCCATTGATCATAATTGATTTTCATTCATAAACCACATAATTGGGGCCAAAATCTGAAGCTCTTATTTCCTCAGAGATAGAGCGAATAAGAAAACTCAATATGAGAAATATATATGAATATTATGATTAATTGAGTATTTATTTTTTTTAATTTATAACAATATAATTTATAAATTCAATTTCAACCAAGAAAAAAGTCATTGATATGAAATGTCTCTATCATTCTCAATGATAAATATTGAAGAATTCTATTTATCATTTTTATGATCCTTGCTAAAAAATAGAAATAGTTTAACATATATGTAAATATAAATGAGATTAAATGATATATTCATATTTAATTTACTTACTTTATGTATTCATTGAAAAAATTACAATTAAAAAATTTATGTGATGTACCATCTCCCTCTCTTCAAGGATTAATGTCTTTAATGTAGTTGATTATGGAATTCCCCTTGTTTAGGGATGTGATGGAAAAATGGGTTCAATTTTCTCATACGCTTCCTCTATATTTCTCACTGGTCTATTTTGTCTCATATTCATATTAGACAAAAAAATTACTAGAAATACATATAATCTTGATCCAAGTAACCATTGATGATAAAACCTTCGAGATTATTTCTATTCTAGACCTAAGACTTCAATGTGAACATGTTTATTTCAATTGGATATATCCAATGAAATGAAATAGTTCTTCTTAGAATTATTTATATTGGAATATGGATAGTTAGATGCAACACGTATATGAATAATGATGGATGGAATATTTTCTCTAACTCACACAAAATTTATATCCCCTCTACCAGCATTTTTTCCCCGAAAGATATTGAAAAATTCTTAGCACAAATATCTCTAAAGAAATGGAACAACAGAATAACTAACACCATTAAATTATTAGAAAGAAGATGAAATATTTCTATTGGAATCAAGTCATACAGATGGATGTGATTATGATGAGGCTTAAAAGATTTTAGATTTAACTTTTTTTGGTTGACCCATTTTGATATATTACTTCAATATACATCATGAACATTAATAGTCCCTAGTACTTCCAGAAATTGATTTTTTTCAAAACATTTCATCACACAAGAAGCTCACAGAACATTCCATTTATTTTCATTGATACACATAGGATGAAATTCTAGTCTAATTCCCCATTCCATTATGTCACACCAAGATCATAAATCATTCTTTGTCTTTCCCATGACATTTAGAATAATTAAAGGCAACATTTCACATATATGCTTTTCAATTTTCATTACATCTATGAAATGATGTAACAAATTGGTTGACCAATAAGGTTCCAATTGTAATATGTCTCTGTTGAAAAATTATTCCTCTTTCTAGATTTCGTTTGACCCTTCCTAAAATAAAAATTGAATATTTTAATTCATTAACAACATCAGTACCATACATACATTGAAGTGGATTTTAGTTCCCCATGGTATTTTCATATCATCAATTATTATTTCTATATAGATATTCCATTGAAAAGAATTGCCGATGTCCCATAATATAGAAATAATAGAGATATTTCAGTCATCTAGATCATGTATTCTTCATACAAATAGGATATGATAGTTTTCTGTTTGTGATTCATCTGTACATAATTTCATAAGGAAGAAAATAATTGGTCATCCAAATAATCACAGAACAAATCTAAAATATGTCTTTCGAACATGAATCATATGTGTGCACACCCACATAATAGTGATTTTTCAACACTTTAATTTAATGTTTCATGTGTACATATTCATCAATTTCAGGAACATAAGGTACAAATATGAATATACTCATGAATGTGAAAGGTTGTTTCATACCCATCCATGGAGGAAGGGTATAAATGTGTATGAAAACTGGACATTTGATGTGAGAAGTAACCATATTCCCAAATCAATTAATAAAATCACACGAAAGACCCACCCCACATTACCCACTTCAGCTGTGAAGTAAAGATATTGAGCATCAAATCACTTCAATGAAAATACACCGTTAGGGTAAACTAACTCATAATTATTCTCCTTTCTCTCAGTATCATGCCATCAAATTTTTAGGGATATTTCATCTGAAATGAAAGGATTATAGAATCTAGGGATCAATGGAAAGTGACACATTAGTTTTTATGACATAAGGGATCGTGTTCCATCATTTTTTGTCTTCCATTAGGATGTACCATATTGTTGAGGAAAAAATTTGGAGGATGGACCATTTATGCAGATGAAAGAGCTCTGAATGAAGTTGGGACGTAGAAAAGGAGATCTTTGGTGTAACATCCCAGGCTTCCACGGTACGCTTCTCTTTGAATAATACGGTAGCATGTGTTGTACGCAACTTCGAGTTCTAACACACTAAAACCAATCAAACTAGTCAGTATAAATAATAATACACCACTTTTTGAAATTTTATAAATTTTATCTTTCTAAATGGACTTCATTTTTGGATTCAGAATATCGAAATTAGCTTAGGGTTAATTTTTTTTATATTTCTGAAAACTTTCAATTTTTGATCATTAGTAAAAAACATTGAGTTATAGTTTAAAAATGAATTTTTATTTAAACAATTATTAATTTTATTTAAATTAATTTTAGGTCAAAATAGATACATAATACCTATATATGTTCAATTCAATTCATTGGAGTCAGTTAATAATAATTTTAGATATATAAAAATTTTATTGAACTTTTCACCATCTTTTACCCACCTCTTAGGAGCATTTTCAAATTCACATAAAACTTAATTTTACCACTTATGTGAGTGTAATTTCAAAAAATATGAGATACACGGTTGATATCAGTAAGAAAAAATTGGTTTAATACGATGAAAATATTTTTTGGTGAATAGTAACTTTTTACTTTTATTTACAATGGTTAAAAGTAAATAGGGTATTTAAGGGTTAAAATGATATTATTATTACCCTAACACATGTATTAATTCTATTGGATAAGTATAAATTGACCAAAAACAACCATAGGAATAAAATATGAACCACTTTGGTCCACTTGGATTAGATTAGGACACATATTATTATTTTATTTAAAGAAGAGTTAAAAGAGTTAAAATCAATGTTTAATAACTAAATTTTTTTTAATATAAGGTTATACATAAGATAAATTTGACTATAAATATTCATTATAAATCTAAAATTAATTTCTACATAATGGTATTTTATATATATTTTTTAGACATTAAATAATTTAACTTATTTATAACGTAATGATGATGCAGTAATTACTTAATTAATGAAATATTAAAATAATTGATGTTTAAATATCCAAATAAATGTAATTTGTGACTTTTTATTAATTCCACTAATTTGATAGGTTAATATGAAATATTAGGATTGGTTATATGAATTGTTTTTTAAGTAATAATGCTGTTATGAATTTAGCAAAAACAAAATACCAAATAATGTCAAAATTGACATAAAAGAATTTTTAAAACAAACATTATATTATTAATTTGTATTCTATTCATAAAAATATAAGGTTCAGAAAAAAGACTTATATAATGATAGTTGTATTTTTAATTAACCAATTTGGGTTCTCTTGGAAGTATATAGTAATTTTATTAACTAGATAGTATAAAAATGCAAAGAGACGCGGTAAATGTCAAACTATTTAACTAAGTGTTAAATATAAAAGATAAAGTTAATATAGTGACCCAAGCCTTTATAAAATATATTTTTGGAGTGGTTTTAGAACCATACCCACCTTATCCTTTAAATAATCCATTTTTGATTCATTAGAAACTGAAAAGGATTTTATTATAAAATAATATTTGTAGCTTTTCCTAACGTGCCCCTCACCCCTCTTATAAAAGGGCAGCCCCCCTTCTCTCTAATTCACACCTTCAAGGAAATTTGGCCCGGACAACCTCTGTAAAATACCCTATCAACTATCCTAACATAATACTAGAGGCCTTATTTTAGTCAGAAAGCCAACCTAAGGAGCCCTTTTGATCAAATCAAAAAGAAGAACCCGAAGAAGAGGTAAATATTTCATCACCTCTTTCAAGTTCCTTTCTTCTTCCACTTCCTTTTTCTTTGTTGTTTCCATTCTAAAATAATATATCTAGTATATTATATATAATTTTATGTATATGGTACAACTAAATTCATTATTCTATCCATCCTTTGAGTGACATGTCACCATACGTGCGTCCGTACGACTTACCGTCACCACGTCGTGGTGTAATTATTATTCAACACATTATTATTTGGATGGGTATAATAATTTTGTACAATTTATGTAAATAATAAATATTAGATAACAATTATTCTTTATATATGATATACCATCCAATTATATATTATTTTAATATCAAAACAATGATATTGTCGCTCGTGCGTATGTACAGATTACCATATCCACGAACGCGATGAGATTCATTTCCCATTGTATCCATTCAAGACTAATTTTAATTATATGATTAAAAATAATGTTTAAAGACTTGATATAATTATGGATATGAATAATATATATCCCATCCATAACAAATATGACTCACATAACAAATAATATAAAAGAAAACGAATCTGTTAACACCCAAAACAACGATAATACTAAGATATTATTAACAAAGCAATGTTAAAAGATCATATATGATATCATATTGATGTATATGATTCTTGTATAATTTAATAACAATTATTTCACAATTATAATGGAGGTTAAACTACCCTCGACCAAGTAAAATTACAAGGTAAGGGTTAATTTCACAGTCTCTTCATTATCCGATGTTGTTTATACGTAATTATCTACTGGGACCTCTTTATCATCCACATCCAAGTTTCTTAAAAATGTATTCCAAACCCTTTTTACTATTTACTAGACTATGGGATAAATTCATTTATACCCTTGTTCTAATTTTTATAAAATGGTTGGAAAGGAATCTTTCTATCATTTTCCAAACAAGGTACTTTAATCATTTTTCGCAAAATTAAGGTAAGAATGGCTTTTTTTTTAACTTATACGGCATGTGCAACTATTTTTTGTAATTATAACATCGTCGAATCTTACCTTAAAATATCATAAGAATATTTTTAAAATAAATGTTTTCTTTTATAATTATATGACTTTTAAATTATTTCAAAATAGAAATATATATTTCTGAAAAAAAATGTTTTCATTTCATCTATGTCAACATCCTTTGACAGATTTTAAGATTATTTGAAGTTGATATATTATGATATAAAACATCCATATTTTATTGAAGGTTTTGTGATATGTTTGACTATGGATGTGATATTTTTATACCATTCATGTTTTATCGATAAAGTATTGACATTTCGTATTCTAGTTTTAATACGAATGTTTATATTATGTTGAAACATTTTCATATGAGGAATGAATTGGACTTAGTAAGTGACGGGTGGAGCCCACTATAGCTCCTTGATGCATCGGTAGGTCTCATGAGACAAACTAGTGTCTTGGCACAAGGCCTTGAAAAAATATTATTTGTAGTCTTGGCACAACGCCTTGACTATGTGGTTATGATAGTCTGGCATTATACATTCCATTATTATGAAAGTGGCTATGGATATGGCATGTAATTATTCAACTCTTAGAATATCCATGCGAGTAAGTAAATGGAATTATTTGATTTTATATTATCCATATTATTCTGAAGTTCAAGTTTAAAAGGATTTTTTATTAGTCTTATACATTACCTTAAATATTTATGCTTATTTATGAAGGTTTCTGCTATATTGTTATCCTTACTGAGCATATGACCTCACCCCTTTCTATGTTTTATTTTTCCCAGGATGCGAAGAAGTATTTTATGACTGACCTATAGGGATAGTCTGAGGGGATATGAGTGTGGTCTATGCAAAAATTGTTGTTGTAGTTTTTCATTTTATGATATAATGCAAATCATATGAATTTATCTAGTACTTCCAAGTATAATAAACTAATCGGTCTTTCGAGACTTGATCTTTTGTGATCATGCCAATGTTATGTAATAATTCACTGACTCTGGGTAAATGGGGTCGGGGAGTTACATTTGTTATCAGAGGAAGTTTAGTACAAACCTTGGAATCTAGATTTAGATAAACTCTGATTAGAGCACATTACCCTAAGATAGACTTCGAGGATTAGTATAAACTTACTAGAATTTTGGTATTGTAAATATTTTGTGAGTTTTCCAAGTAATACATCCCTGTCTGGATATGAGCAGGTAGAGGTGGCTCTAGCACAGATGTACCTAGGGGTAAAACCTGAAAACACCGCTTTGAGCTAGACTCGAACAGGAACTGGTGCACGACAACAGGACTTGTTGCACTGTTGGTTACGACACTCCCAAGGGATAAGCTTAGGACAATTCTCATTTTCTTTACAAACCATTATGAAGGGTTTATGAGTATATACTTCCTCAAAGAAAACATTTTTTTTATGATTGTGGATTATATTCATAAATGCAGTCATTCTATGTAGGGATTTCCCTCCTGCTGAAGATAATTATAGTGGAGCTGGTGATACAACTGGTGTTAATCAGCTTATCAATATACTGGGACAAATCACTTAGGTAATGAATAATAACCTTAAACTTATGGAGCACGCTAATCCACAACATAGAGGATTAATGTTATACCGCTTCATGAGACAACAACCACCAATTTTCAATGGGTTTACAAATCCATTAGTAGCTGAGAAATGGATAAATTTTTTAGAGAAAATATTACATTCCTTGGGGAGTAGTGAAAGGGAAAAGGTTTTCATTTCAGTTTTATGCCTCATTGGCGATGCTGATCAATTGTGGTCATTGATTCAAAACAAAAAGGAAGATGGTGAAATATCAAATATGGAATGGAGGGATTTTAAGGATATTTTCTAAGAAAAATACTTTCTTTGTGACCATTGAATAGATATGGAAAGGCAATTTCTAAGTCTGAGGCAAATGGAGGATGAGAATGTTGCAAAGTATGAGGCTATCTTTAAAAGGTTAGAGAGACATTCTGTAGATTATATACGTAACCCAAGAAGTATGATTTATCGTTTCATTGATGGGTTAAAACCTTTTCTCCATCGAGCATTAGTCTCACAATCCTTTTTATCATATGAGGATATTTCCTCATGTGCTATCAAGACAGAAAAAGAATTCTCTAAGTCTTACGACTTTAAAGCAATGCAAGAGAAGAAGAGATCTGTTGAACCCTCAGGAAATGGAAGTAAGGGGAAGAAGGAAAAAGTTTAATATCTATATTGTGGTAATGTGGGAAGAAACACCCTGGTAATTTCCTGAAGGGAATGGGAGTCTGTTACAAGTGTGGTGAAAAATGCCACCATGCTCGTGATTGCATGGGGAAGAAAGAGGCTGTCGATGTTTAATGCTATAATTTTAGATAAAGGGGGCATTATTTGAATGAATGTTATAGGCTTTAAGGTAAATTACCTCATAAAACTCCAAGGGATCAAGGCCAAGCTTATGCTATCACTACTACTGAGGTTGAAGCTCCTAAATACGTAGTGGTATGTAATTTAATGGTTTACTCATGTTTAGAAAATGAATTGTTTGATTCTGCATCATCACATTGTTTCATATCTTCCTAGTTTGCTAATAAAATTAGATATTTCCATTTTGATTTAACAAGGGATTTTTTAGCCAAAACTCCTAAGGGAAGTATCATTGCAACAAAGTTTTGTGAATCAGTACCCATTAGAGCACATAAATGTTCTTTATCTTCTGATCTCATCGTCATACCCATGATTTAATGTGATATAATCCTCAGTATGGATTGGCTTTTGGACCATGATGAGAAAATTTATTATAATAAGAAGGAGGTTACAATATTTGATGACGATGATAAAGAACACCTTATCTTCAGAGAAGAATTGTCGACACCTTATTCTTATCTAGATCCACTCCCAATAGCTCAACTAAATTCAATTATTGGGGAGGAAGAGAATAAAATAACTATGGGTGAGGAAAGGAATGTTCAAATAGACTATGTACCTATTGTGAAAGAATATGTTGATGTGTTTCCATAATATTTACTTGGACATCCTCTAGAACAAGAAATTGAGTTTTCCATTGATTTAATTCCTGGATCAAGGCCCATATCGAATACCCCTTCTAGAATGGACACTATGGAATTAGTGGAACTAAACAAACAACTAGAGGAATTGAGTAATAGAGGATGTATTCACCCTAGTGTTACTCCATGGGGATCCCCTATCCTTTTTGTTAAGAATAATGATGTATCTATGAGGTTGTGCATTGACAATAGGGAGATCAATTCTATAATGATAAAGAAAAAGTATCCCCTACCTCGCATTGAATATTTATTCAACCAACTTCATAGAGCTCAAAATATTGACCTTTGATTTGGATATCATCATATGTGTGTGAAGAAGGAAGAAATTCCGAAGACATCATTTTTGAACCAGGTACGGGCATTACGAGATTATAGTAATGCCTTTTGGATTGACTAATGAACCCTCTATCTTCATGGATCTAACGAATAGAGTTTTCAAGGAATATATCGACGAATTTGTAGTTGTATTTATTGATGATATCTTTGTATACTATAAAAGATATGAAGATCATGAAAATCACTTGTGCATTATACCAAATACTCTTAGAAGATGTGAATTATATGGGACATTTAGCAAGTCTGAGTTCTGGCTTCAGAAGATTTGTTTTCTTGGCCATATTGTCTCCAAGGATGGAATCTTCATTGATCCTTCTAAGATAAGAGAAATACAATAATGGCCAGAACTGACAAGTATAACCGAGGTACGTAGTTTTATTGGCTTAGCAGGTTATTATCAGCATTTCATCCAGAATTTTGCCCAATTGGCTAACCCATTAACCAAGCTCACAAGTAAAGGGGTGAATTTTTTTTGGATAAAATAGTGTGAATAATATTTTGAATAACTAAAGAGAAGATTATTCAATGATTCTATATTTACTCTACCATTAGGGAATGATGAGTTTGTTATTTATAGTGATGCTTCAATGAAAGGACTTGGTTGTGTCCTTATGCAGAATGATAGGGTTATTTCTTATGCATCACAATAGCTAAAAATTCATGAGAAAAAATATCTCACTTATGATCTTGAGTTAGAAGCTGTAATCTTTTCATTGAAGAATTGGAGACACTATCTCTATGGTGAAAAATTGGAGATATATACTGATCACAAGAGTTTGAAGTATATTTTCTCACAAAAATAACTCAACATGAGGCAAAGGAGATAACTTTAACTACTCAAGGATTATGATTTCCCTATACACTACTTCCCGGGGAAGGCAAATAAGGTGGAAGATGCATTGAGTATAAAGGATCATGGAGTTTTGAACGAAATGAGAGTTGAAAAGGATCCTATATATATGGATCTAGTAAAGATGGATATGGGAATCACCATGGAAGGTGAAACAACAATACTTTTTCAAATGGTTTCCAAACTGTCATTACTATAAACAATAAAGAGTTCCCATACGGGTGATGAAGAGTTTCAAAAGAAGAATAAAGTTGTGAATGATGGGAGACTGAGTGACATTGTGTATGAAGATGGAATTTTGAAATTTGGGAAGAGACTTTGTGTTCTCGATATACTTGATCTAAAAAGGGAATTCTGGGATGATTCTCATAGTTCCAATTTCTCTATACACCATGGGAGCACCACGATGTATAGAGATTTGAAGGAACATTTATGGTGGCACAACATGAAGAGGAAGATTACTGATTTTGTGTCAAGATGTATGGTTTTTCAAAAAGTGAAAGCAGGAAGGCAACATCCTAGAAGAGTCATGCAACCTCTTCCCATACCTGAGTGGAAATGGGATAATATTACAATGTAATTTTTCATGGGACTACCAAAGACTCTTAGAAAGAATGAAGCAATATGGGTCACTGTAGATTGTCTTACCAAGTCAGCACATTTTCTTGATATAAGAGAAGATTTACCAC